>CM026396.1:23811090-24041073 GCA_014843695.1 Archivesica marissinica | reverse complement strand
CAGTGAGTGTAGCTAGTGAGGTGATGGAGCAGTGAGCATAGCTAGTGAGGTGATGGACCAGTGAGCGTAGCTAGTGAGGTGATGGACAAGTGAGCATGGCTAGTGAGGTGATGTAACAGTGAGCATAGCTAGTGAGGTGATGGACCAGTGAGCATAGCTAGTGAGGTGATGGACTAGTGAGCATAGCTAGTGAGGTGATGGACTAGTGAGCATAGCTAGTGAGGTGATGGACCAGTGAGCATAGCTAGTGAGGTGATGGACTAGTGAGCATAGCTAGTGAGGTGATGGAGCAGTGAGCATGGCTAGTGAGGTGATGGAGCAGTGAGCATGGCTAGTGAGGTGATGGAGCAGTGAGCATGGCTAGTGAGGTGATGGACCAGTGAGCATAGCTAGTGAGGTGATGGACGAGTGAGCATGGTTAGTGAGGTGATGGACCAGTGAGCATAGCTAGTGAGGTGATGGACTAGTGAGGTGATGGACCAGTGAGCATAGCTAGTGAGGTGATGGACCAGTGAGCATAGCTAGTGAGGTGATGGACAAGTGAGCATAGCTAGTGAGGTGATGGACCAGTGAGCATAGCTAGTGAGGTGATGGACAAGTGAGCATAGCTAATGAGGTGATGGACAAGTGAGCATAGCTAGTGAGGTGATGGACAAGTGAGCATGGCTAGTGAGGTGATGGACCAGTGAGCATGGCTAGTGATGTGATGGACCAGTGAGCATAGCTAGTGAGGTGATGGACTAGTGAGGTGATGGACCAGTGAGCATGGTTAGTGAGGTGATGGACCAGTGAGCATAGCTAGTGAGGTGATGGAGCAGTGAGCATAGCTAGTGAGGTGATGGACAGTGATGACCAGTGAGCATAGCTAGTGAGGTGATGGACCAGTGAGCATAGCTAGTGAGGTGATGGATCAGTGAGCATAGCTAGTGAGGTGATGGACCAGTGAGCATAGCTAGTAAGGTGATGGACCAGTGAGCATAGCTAGTGAGGTGATGGACCAGTGAGCATGGCTAGTGAGGTGATGGACCAGTGAGCATAGCTAGTGAGGTGATGGACCAGTGAGCATGGCTAGTGAGGTGATGGACCAGTGAGCATAGCTAGTGAGGTGATGGACCAGTGTGCATGGCTAGTGAGGTGATGGAGCAGTGAGCATAGCTAGTGAGGTGATGGACCAGTGTGCATGGCTAGTGAGGTGATGGACCAGTGAGCATAGCCAGTGAGGTGATGGACCAGTCAGCATGGCTAGTGAGGTGATGGACCAGTGAGCATAGCTAGTGAGGTGATGGACCAGTGAGCATAGCTAGTGAGGTGATGGACCAGTGAGCATGGCTAGTGAGGTGATGGACCAGTGAGCATAGCTAGTGAGGTGATGGACCAGTGTGCATGGCTAGTGAGGTGATGGACCAGTGAGCATAGCCAGTGAGGTGATGGACCAGTCAGCATGGCTAGTGAGGTGATGGACCAGTGAGCATAGCTAGTGAGGTGATGGACCAGTGAGCATGGCTAGTGAGGTGATGGACCAGTGAGCATGGCTAGTGAGGTGATGGACCAGTGAGCATGGCTAGTGAGGTGATGGACCAGTGTGCATGGCTAGTGAGGTGATGGACCAGTGAGCATGGCTAGTGAGGTGATGGACCAGTGAGCATAGCTAGTGAGGTGATGGAGCAGTGAGCATAGCTAGTGAGGTGATGGACTAGTGAGCAAAAGTTCAGTTTATACAAATTTATTTTAGCTCGATTGCGAAACAAGTTCTTACAACATATATTAATCACTCTCGAGACCTCATTCCTGATGGAATCCATCGCCATGAGGGAGAGAGAAGAGGCAACGCATCTATTACGCTATCACGACTTCCACAAGAGAAAGTGGGATCAACATATATACCAGGGCTTCTAAGATCGATGGTCTCCCGGTCCAGGAGCGAATTTTAACCCTTTCAACACCACAGACCTCTAAATAGGCTTACATGAGCCGGCTCGTAACGAGCCGTCTCATCAGGATCTGCACTTTTTGCCAGCGATATGACTATTTTTAGACATATTTACCCATTTTGATAAATGAACTTGTCCAAATGTGATTTTCTGATTCGTTTATGAATATCATGGACCAGTCCATGTGAGTTACTTGGTGTTGAATGGGTTAATCTGGTGGATGGACTGGTTGTAGAACCAAAGTCATAAAAAATTGGTCCAGAAAATTGTTTAAAAAACCACAAAATCCGTCAAATACATTTTTCTACCAAAACTAGATTGGTAAATATAATCTCTCGATAAGGTGTATACATGATAGCTAAATGGCTGTCGTTTATATGGAGATATAACAGTATATTAACGTAAATCTCTATGAAGGAAAGGGTTAAATGGCTGTCGTTTATATGGAGATATAACAGTATATTAACGTAAATCTCTATGACGGAAAGGGTTAAATGGCTGTCGTTTATATGGAGATATAACAGTATATTAACGTAAATCTCTATGAAGGAAAGGGTTAAATGGCTGTCGTTTATATGGAGATATAACAGTATATTAACGTAAATCTCTATGACGGAAAGGGTTAAATGGCTGTCGTTTATATGGAGATATAACAGTATATTAACGTAAATCTCTATGAAGGAAAGGGTTAAATGGCTGTCGTTGGTATGAAGATATAATAGTATATTAACGTAAATCTCTATGAAGGAAAGGGTTAAATGGCTGTCGTTTGTATGGAGCTATAACAGTATATTAACGTAAATCTCTATGAAGGAAAGGGTTAAATGGCTGTCGTTTATATGGAGATATAACAGTATATTAACGTAAATCTCTATGAAGGAAAGGGTTAAATGGCTGTCGTTTATATGGAGATATAACAGTATATTAACGTAAATCTCTATGAAGGAAAGGGTTAAATGGCTGTCGTTTGTATGGAGATATAACAGTATATTAACGTAAATCTCTATGAAGGAAAGGGTTAAATGGCTGTCGTTTGTATGGAGATATAACAGTATATTAACGTAAATCTCTATGAAGGAAAGGGTTAAATGGCTGATGTTTGTATGGAGATATAACAGTATATTAATGTAAATCTCTATGAAGGAAAGGGTTAAATGGCTGTCGTTTATATGGAGATATAACAGTATATTAACGTAAATCTCTATGAAGGAAAGGGTTAAATGGCTGTCGTTTGTATGGAGATATAACAGTATATTAACGTAAATCTCTATGAAGGAAAGGGTTAAATGGCTGTCGTTTATATGGAGATATAACAGTATATTAACGTAAATCTCTATGACGGAAAGGGTTAAATGGCTGTCGTTTATATGGAGATATAACAGTATATTAACGTAAATCTCTATGAAGGAAAGGGTTAAATGGCTGTCGTTGGTATGAAGATATAATAGTATATTAACGTAAATCTCTATGAAGGAAAGGGTTAAATGGCTGTCGTTTGTATGGAGCTATAACAGTATATTAACGTAAATCTCTATGAAGGAAAGGGTTAAATGGCTGTCGTTTATATGGAGATATAACAGTATATTAACGTAAATCTCTATGAAGGAAAGGGTTAAATGGCTGTCGTTTATATGGAGATATAACAGTATATTAACGTAAATCTCTATGAAGGAAAGGGTTAAATGGCTGTCGTTTGTATGGAGATATAACAGTATATTAACGTAAATCTCTATGAAGGAAAGGGTTAAATGGCTGTCGTTTGTATGGAGATATAACAGTATATTAACGTAAATCTCTATGAAGGAAAGGGTTAAATGGCTGTCGTTTGTATGGAGATATAACAGTATATTAACGTAAATCTCTATGAAGGAAAGGGTTAAATGGCTGATGTTTGTATGGAGATATAACAGTATATTAATGTAAATCTCTATGAAGGAAAGGGTTAAATGGCTGTCGTTTATATGGAGATATAACAGTATATTAACGTAAATCTCTATGAAGGAAAGGGTTAAATGGCTGTCGTTTGTATGGAGCTATAACAGTATATTAACGTAAATCTCTATGAAGGAAAGGGTTAAATGGCTGTCGTTTATATGGAGATATAACAGTATATTAACGTAAATCTCTATGAAGGAAAGGGTTAAATGGCTGTCGTTTGTATGGAGATATAACAGTATATTAACGTAAATCTCTATGAAGGAAAGGGTTAAATGGCTGTCGTTTATATGGAGATATAACAGTATATTAACGTAAATCTCTATGAAGGAAAGGGTTAAATGGCTGTCGTTTGTATGGAGATATAACAGTATATTAATGTAAATCTCTATGAAGGAAAGGGTTAAATGGCTGTCGTTTGTATGGAGATATAACAGTATATTAACGTAAATCTCTATGAAGGAAAGGGTTAAATGGCTGTCGTTTGTATGGAGATATAACAGTATATTAACGTAAATCTCTATGAAGGAAAGGGTTATATGGCTGATGTTTGTATGGAGATATAACAGTATATTAATGTAAATCTCTATGAAGGAAAGGGTTAAATGGCTGATGTTTGTATGGAGATATAACAGTATATTAATGTAAATCTCTATGAAGGAAAGGGTTAAATGGCTGTCGTTTATATGGAGATATAACAGTATATTAACGTAAATCTCTATGAAGGAAAGGGTTAAATGGCTGTCGTTTGTATGGAGATATAACAGTATATTAACGTAAATCTCTATGAAGGAAAGGGTTAAATGGCTGATGTTTGTATGGAGATATAATAGTATATTAACGTAAATCTCTATGAAGGAAAGGGTTAACATGCCTCTGATTACAGCTGCAGTGATATAGTTTCGAAATATTATGTGGTGGGGGGGGGAATACCCCCCTGACCCCAATACCGTAATGGTACCAACACATATTGAACTCAAGCTTCACACCCATGTCTGTGTAAATCGATCCCGGCATATTTGCCATCCATATGGTTAACTCTCCAGTAGGCATTCCTATATAGTCAAACCTGTGTTAAGCAGCCAGCCAAGGGAATCACAGAAAGTGGATGTTTAGCACAGGTAGCTGCTTAATAGCGGGCAAATGTATAACAAAACATCATATTGGGAATCTGGAAGCTGGCTGCTTAATGGAGGTAAAATGTAAAATAAAACATCATATTGGGAATCTGGAAACTGGCTGCTTAATGGAGGTAAAATGTATAATAAAACATCATATTGGGAATCTGGAAACTGGCTGCTTAATGGAGGTAAAATGTATAATAAAACATCATATTGGGAATCTGGAAACTGACTGCTTAATACAGATCCGCTGCTTAATGGAGGAGACCACTAACACAGGTTTTGATTGCAAGTGTATTAATCGAAATGTTACATTACATAAAATTCTATTTATTCATGTGTGTTATCATATGCGACTTCAGACTTGACGTCTGCGCAAATCGCTTCTCGCATATTTGACATCCGTATGGTTAACTCTCCAGTATGTATTCCTATATAGTCAAACCTGTGTTAAGCAGCCAGCCAAGGGAATCACAGAAAGTGGATGTTTAGCACAGGTAGCTGCTTAATAGCGGGCAAATGTATAACAAAACATCATATTGGGAATCTGGAAGCTGGCTGCTTAATGGAGGTAAAATGTAAAATAAAACATCATATTGCGAATTTGGAAACTGGCTGCTTAATGGAGGTAAAATGTATAATAAAACATCATATTGGGAATCTGGAAACTGGCTGCTTAATGGAGGTAAAATGTATAATAAAACAACATATTGGGAATCTGGAAACTGGCTGCTTAATGGAGGTAAAATGTATAATAAAACATCATATTGGGAATCTGGAAACTGGCTGCTTAATACAGATCCGCTGCTTAATGGAGGTGACCACTAACACAGGTTTTGATTGCAAGTGTATTAATCGAAATGTTACATTACACAAAATTCTATTTATTCATGTGTGTTATCATATGCGACTTCAGACTTGACGTCTGCGCAAATCGCTTCTCGCATATTTGACATCCGTACGGTTTCTCTCCAGTATGTATTCGCATATGTATATTTAGATGATTTGGCCGGGTGAATCCTCTACCACATAGAGTACATATAAACTTCCTGTTCCGATCTGCCGGCACAGTGTGCTGTTCTGCTGTTGATGCATGGAAGTCGTGTAGAAATTGATCTGCAAAAGAAGAAAATAATTTAGCAACAATGAGAGACATTACTGGTTTTTCTATTACCTGCGTAGATGGATAAAGTCAGTGAAATGTATATTGGTCCTTTTAGTTGGAATCCTTTGTTTTTACTGTTGTCGTCCAACCAGATGTTGCGTTAGGATAAATGTAATTTTATTAATCTCATGTTAATTAATTGAACCAATTTTTACAATAAGGTATCCATTGGACATGTTAAAAGATATCTGTCGAGATTTAATAATTTCATAATTATAAGACGAGAATATGGATAAAAATGGAAAACATGTGGTGTAAAGGAAACAACGATAAAAACAGAGGAAACCAATTAAGAGGACCAATATACTTTTAGGAGTATTCAGGGGCAGTAACTGACTAATGTTTCTCATTGGTTAGGTGACTTTCAGGCTATACGAAATGTTCAACCTTACCCAGTCAGCTAACACAACGAGTTATATACCAAAATGTTTGTAAATGTCTGAAGTTTGTTACACATGCGGTATAAATTGGCATAAATCGTGGCGTTCGGAGAAATCCCAAGATGGCATCCAAAATGGCCACCATAAATTATCTACATAATCTAATTCAAGAAATATAACAAGTATAACAACTTCAATAAAACCTACAGTTTTTCAACTTCAATAATATGACAGTTTTTCAATTTCAATAATATGACAGTTTTTCAACTTCAATAAAACGACAGTTTTTCAACTTCAATAAAGTACAGTTTTTCAACTTCAATAATACGGCAGTTTTTCAACTTCAATAAAAGTACAGTTTTTCAACTTCAATAACACTACAGTTTTTCAACTTCAATAAAACTACAGTTTTTCAACGTCAATAAAACAACAGTTTTTCAACTTCAATAAAACTACAGATATAAAATAAAACTCGAAGCAGTGTTGTCAAATTGAAGGATTTTATTCTGAGAAACACATGTACTGGTAAGGTTTACATATTCAAGGATTCTTAGAAGTTGTGATAGCGCAGTGGTAGCACGTTCGCTTCAGGCCCGGAGTTCAAGCCCTGCTGGAGCCGTTACAATTGTGCCCATAGGCAAGGCATTTAAATTCAACATTGCCTCTTCTCTCTCCCCCTCCTGGCGTTGGATTCCATCAAGTATGAGGTCTTGAGAGTAATTAATATAAAGTTGTAAAAACTTGTTTCACAATCGAGCTAAAATAAATATGCATAGCATGTGGAATTTAAATGCCTTGCCCAAGGACACAATCATAACGGCTCTAGCAGGGCTCGAACTCCGGGCCTTTCGCGCATGAAGCGAACGCGCTACCACTGAGCTATCACGACTTCCACATATTGGTGTTGCATGTTGTTTGTGGAGTAAAGGGTTAAGACGTACGTATGTAAAAAGAACATAATACTTGAAGGCCACAATGAATGGGAGACGACTAAATCAAAAAGTGACACTACATCAGTGAAAACGCAAATTTCCACAGTATGTAATTTCCTATTATATGGAAATCGTGATAGCGCAGTGGATGCGCGTCCGCTTCAGGTCCGGAGTTCGAGCCCCGCTGGAGCCATTACGATTGTGCCCTTACGCAAGCAAGGCATTTAAATTCCACACTGCCTCTTCTCTCTCCTTCATGGCGATGTATTCCATTAGGAATGAGGTCTCAAAGAGTGATTAATATAAGTTGAAAGAACTTGTTTCACAATCGAGCTAAAATAAATTTCTATAAACAATTATATGGTATAATTTTTTAAAATTTGCTTCAAAGTATTTTAATTAATAAACAAACGTTGTATAAGCGGTTTGTTGACATACCAAAATAATATAAATAGGGTCGACATCCATGCATAATACAACTCGTGTATCCTGAATAACACGATTTATGATAAGAGATTTACCATTATATCTCACATTTATGCCTGTGCATATTTATTTGTAGACTAATCTTCGTTAAATTTTGCTATTTTCACCAATATAGTGTCGCTTTAACTATAATTTAAAAAATATTTCTTTTCATAATTAACCCTTTCTCTCATAGAAGCACCTCTTGATGCCATAACCAATATGACATACATTGACAATGTAGTAGCCAAACCAATGTTCATAATTAACCCTTTCCTTCATAGAAGCACCTCTTGATGCCATTACCAATATGACATACATTGACAATGTAGTAGCCAAACCAATGTTCATAATAAACCCTTTCCTTCATAGAAGCACCTCTTGACGCCATTACCAATATGACATACATTGACAATGTAGTAGCCAAACCAATGTTCATAATAAAGGCCAGAATCTCATGTAGTCCCAGTATTATCTATGAAGGTGGGATAGATATGGCGACTACCTATCCACTGCATGATAGCTAAATGGCTGTCGTTTGTATGGATATATAATAGTATATTAACCTAAATCTCTATGAAGTCCCTGTAATATCTATGGAGGTGGGATAGATATGGCCACTACCTATCCACTGCATGATAGCTAAATGGCTGTCGTTTGTATGGATATATAATAGTATATTAACCTAAATCTCTATGAAGGAAAGGGTTAACCAAGATTGTTGTATCCCTTATGCCATAACGTGACATTTTGCTTTATGTATTGTGGTTAAGTTAGAAATGTTCGAGCCTCACTGGAGCTGTTCCGACTGTGCCCTTAGGCAAGGCATTTAAATTCCATGTTGCCTCATCTCTCTCCCACGTGGCGATGGATTCCATCAGGAATGTGGTCTTGAGAGTGATTAATATAAGGTGTAAGAACTTGTTTCCCAATTAACCCATTCAACACCACAGGCCACTAAATAAGCTTACAAAAAGTGTAGCTACAGATGAGCCGGCTCGTGACGAGCCATCTCATCAAGATCTGTACTTTTTACCAGTAACATTACTATTTTTTAGACAAAATTTACCCATTTTGATAAATGAACTTGTCCAAATTTAATATTCTTAATAGTTTATTGTTCTAAAAATATCATGCAACACCAGTCCATGTCAGTTACTTGGTGTTGAATGGGTTAAGCTAAAATAAATTAGTATCGACTAACACATTTCACGACAACTAATTTCAAACAAAGATAACACACACGTGTCTCTATCACATTCAGACGTTCAACTGTTACAGCTTCGGCCATCCCTGTGTGAACCAACGACCTTCCACACACCAACTGGATAGTATCCTCACATTATCAGATTCAAACCTACAGTGGTTGTGGCCAAGTAATCTGATGCCACAGAGGCTGCTCCGGCCTGTTCACGCCTTGCTCATGTGCGTAAATATATGGGACTTCAAGTGATGCTTGGCATTAAAGGTCTTGGAGCAAACGCTGCATACGAAGGGTCTCTCTCCGGTATGAGTCCTGACATGGATTTGTAGCGCTGATGGGCGCAGGAAACGTTTACCGCACCATTCGCACGCATATTTCCGGCCGACGCCAACAGATGCGTCCAAATCTGGTTTTGATACGTCAACTGAAATGGAATTAACAGAAAATTTGTAATATTGTAGTAACTAAAGGTATCATACAGTATACAGTCAAACCTGTCTTAAGCAGCCAGCCAAGGTTCTCACAGAAAGTGGCTGCTTAGTACAGGTGACTGCTTAATAGAGGTCAACTATATAATAAAACAACATATTGGGAATCTGGAAACTGGCTGCTTAATACAGGTTGTCCGCTTAATAGAGGTGACCACTAATGCAGGTTTGACTGTACATAACATTACATTCGCTTTCCGACAATTTTCAACTTTTCATACCGGTTCCAAAAAGAAATCCCCCCAAAAATTCCACAAATTTTTGGTCTCCAACAATAGATATGCATTATTTGGATGGAAAGTGCTACATGCATTCTAATCTATTATAAGAATCTTAATTAACCAATATTAAGATCAGTTTTTTCTAAGTCCGGATTTTTAAAATTATATTTCAATGGTCACAGACCCCCATAACTAAGATTAGTTTACGTATAAAATATGCATAGGCACAAATGCGAGATATAACGGTAAATCTGTACCATAAATCGTGTTATTCAGGATACATACGTTGTAGTACACTTCAGGTATGTCATATAACGGTTAATCTGTACCATAAATCGTGTTATTCAGGATACACTAGTTGTATTACGCATGGATTTGTATTACGCATGGATTTGTATTACGCATGGATTTGTATTACGCATGGATGTTTACATTATTTCGTTCATGTCAACAAACCGCGTATACAACGCAAATATTTGGAAAAAAATTATACCATGTAATAGGAAAATACATTGTGTAGAAATTTGTGTTTTCACTGATGTAGTGTCGCTTTAATGAAATACCATGCCACATGCTTCACGTATTGTCAATATTTACAGTTTATACATATCCCATGGCCTGTGAAAATAGTAAACTGATATGATGTTAACTTGGCCGCCATTTTGTTTGGCAAGTTTTATAAATGGCAATTTCAGGATTTTCTTAGTAATTCTTTAATTGCAATATAACATAATTAATTTTTGTTTGTTAACCCTTTCAACACCACATACCTCTATATAGGCTTACAAAAAGTGTAGATCCAGATGAGCCGTCTCATCAGGATCTGCACTTTTTGCCAGTAGTATTACTAATTTTAGACAAAATTACCCATCTTGATAAATGAACTGGTCCGAATGTAATTTTCTTATTCATTTATTGGTCTAAGAATATCATGGATCAGTCCATGTCAGTTACTTGGTGTTGAAAGAGTTAATATAAAATTTGGTATCATTTTGAAATATTAATTTAGTTTTTGACAATGATGCATGCATTATAATTTATAAGAACTTAACTTGCACCTATTTTTGAAAATCTATTTTCACAGTTGAAATTTTAATATAAAGGTAAATTCTTATTTATTCGTTAGTAGATAGATTTCTTTGTTTATAGAGGGTTACCTAATTAGTCCTGAACTAATCTTCCTTAGGGCCCTCTAAAGTACCGGTAGTGATACGAAATTTGTGAAATTATACAAAAATATGTCCATTGAGAGCTTTCCAACAACATATGAACCATGGCGATGGGATGAAAAATAAATATTTTATGAAGAAAACAAAATTATGGTTCCATACAAGGTGTATATTATCTGGTCAACTTTGCCAAACGCAATGGCAGCCACAGTAGGAATGATGATGTCACATGCAAACTAAACTTTATAATCTATATACATTCACTAAATACACTATCCGAGTGTGTTTTATGCAGAGTGAGACTTCAATCGTCCTTTTATTACATATATATGTAATAGTGTATCTTGTTATATCTCCTTCCATAGTAATATGGCTGGGAACTCAACACACCGCTAAAAGACCATAATTTTCGAAGACCAGTACAATATTTATAAACATTATTATCGATTACCATATTAATTGGGAAATAATAATTTCTTGCTGCATCAGAACTCAAAACCGTGTTTTATTCGCCAATTACTAACGGCAAAACAAATATTATTTCTTGGGGAGGGCCGTAACTAATGTTGTTAAAACGTGTGGGCCAACCCATTTGCTTCAACATTTATTATGCACAACAATGACATAAATCGTAGATACTATGCATAATTATACAAATGTGTTGATTTGTTTTCTTCTGTACATTGTATATATAGAATGAATGCAATAAAATATAATTAAACTATTAATGAATAACTGAGTGCGTTATTTTGTTGGTGTGTAGTCTAATTTTTCTCCTTTCTGTGATTCGGTCGACAGCTTTACAAATTACCTCCCTGAAATAAAGATTTCCAAAAAAAAAGGCAACGCAAGACACTATTACCCAGAATTTATTAATATTTTATTCAAACAATAATAAATGCATGTGTTAATAATTCAGGTTGGCAGTTGTAATATCATGAACAATATTTTAAAAAATTAAATGAAGACTTTTAGCCACGCCTCATGTTGCACTGTGAAGCCATAACTCATTCAACATTGTACGATACATCCAGCATAAGCGTTGACAAAACGGAAAACATCCAGGGAAAAGGATTATGGATTATTTCCTATTTACAGACGATATTTTACTACGATTTGCTAACACCAAGCGATTTCCATTCATAAATAAGTTTTTTTTAAGGGGGGAGCAATATTCAACAGCCATAAAATAGACTGGCTGTAGCCGAGGTTTATTGCAAATTTAAACATGTTCTTTGATACTCGTCTCATTCCAAAGGGGACACCTTTCATTCCAAAGGGGACACATCTCATTCCAAAGGGGACACGTCTCATTCCAAAGGGGACACATCTCATTCCAAAGGGGACACTTTTCATTCCAAAGGAGACACCTTTCATTTGAAAGGGGACACGTCTCATTCCAAAGGGGACACCTTTCATTTGAAAGGGGACACGTCTCATTCCAAAGGGGACACGTCTTATACCAAAGGGGACACCTTTCATTCCAAAAGGGGAATATTTACTATATATTTGGGAAGGGCCGTTTTCTAATGTTGGTTATAACTTGTGGCCCGACCCGTTTGCTATGTTACACAAATGTATATATGTGCCTTATAATCTATTAACTTATTTCACATCTGATTCATGCTCGAATGTATTACATATGCAATAACATATGGCTAAATCAAAGACGTTATAATCATGGTACATTACCGTAATCGTGTATGTATAAGACGCACTTTTTCCCTCCAAAATAGTATCCAAAAGTCTGGTGCATCTTATACTCCAGTTTAGAACTAAATTCCATTGTTTCAAAGAATCAAAAACGTCAAATGGCGTATTACAACAAAGGGAAATAACGTAACGTGTCGTATTTGTTCCAGATTTCGTTCGAGTCTATATCGTATCTATATCGTGTTATTTAATTTATGATAAAAAAAATAGAAAATCTAGATAGAAAATAGATTATTAAAATCAACAAAAGCAACTTTTATTGAAGAAAAATTAATGATGTTTGTCAAATTTTGCAAACAACCAATTACCGACTGCTGTTTGGCGTATGTGCCGCTAATTATCATTGTTAATGTGTTGAGATTGAAAAGGTGTTGCATAATTCTATGGTTGAACGTTAACATTCTCCCTAATTAGGAGTTAATCTGATTTATTTGAAAACATAGCGATAGTCTAAAGTTCTAGGAAATGAATATATTGAAAACAATTAAGGACAGTCAGATAGACAATTTATTTCCAAACCATTAGGCGTAATAACATACATATGCATAATACAAGATATCACAAATGGTGAAACAATTCATTATACAAAACAAGAAGGCCCTGTAATTTGACATTCAAGAACAGTTGGTTTCTAAGAATTTCCTGACCGAAGCTTTATTTCCTCCTCTCTTGAAGAAAACAATGCTTTACGATTCTGTTTAATGTCAATAATTCAGCTGTACATCTATACTATAGAATTGTGTGCAGACTTCACTGGTGCAGTGGGTGTTCATGTTTCGGCAGCCATCTTGGATGACGTTTTTGATAACAATTGCATCTGAGCGATCGCGATTGATACATTCAATTTGATATATGATATGACCCTATTCGCTTAAACATAAAATTTGACCTCCATGACCTCGCCCATTTCTGATCCTAGGGTCACCATTTGAACAACTTTGAAAGAGCATTGTACATTCGATCAGTCATACTAAGATTCGCCAAAATCCGGATGGCAGTTCGTCAGAAAAAGAATTTGCGCTATTTTTAGACAGGTGGCCATCTTGGATTATGTAATGAAGTGATTCTAACAATTATGCAATCCCCAACCTACCCAAGTATCATGACTGGTGGCAATAACCTAATGGTTACTGAGAAGAGGTTTAAACTTTATTTCGATTGCGAAGCAAGTTTTAACAACTTACATTAATCACTCTGTGGCGAGGATAAAAGCATAAATGTGATCATTCGTGTGGGAGGACACCGGAGTACCCGGAGAAAACCCACCTGTCAGATCTGGCAAACCACCGTATCATCTCACATACATCCCGGTCCGAGGATCGAACCCGGGTTGCATTGTGAGAAGCAAGTGTGCTAACCATTGCGCTAATCGGACATCCGAGAAGAGGTTTGAAAATGTTCATGGACGGACGGTAGAAATATCTCACATGAGCTTTACTCACCTGAGCTAAGAAAAAAAGACCTATATATGCCCGAACAATTTGAATTGCATTAACTTGGTACAGGGGTATCGAAACCATTACTTGTGTGAACGTAATATGAATTCCGTGTGGAAGTCTTGATAGCGCAGTAGTAGCGTGTCCGGAGTTCGAGCCCCGCTGGAGCCATTACGGCAAGGCATTTAAATTCCACATGCCTCTTCTCTCTCCTTCATGGCAATGGATTCCATCAGGAATGAGGTCTCGAGAATGATTAATATAAGTTGCAAGAACTTGTTTCGCAATTGAGCTAAAATAAATTTGCATAAACTAATATGAATTCCGAGGTTTCAATGGAGACATTCTTACTAAGGTCTGACGTATCCTCAGTGCCTCTAATATCGGGGAATGCTAATTAGCGGTGATATCAGAATAAATCCAAATTAACCGTGCAACTGTCAATAACAAACACAAACTGAATTGCCAATTTATAAGTATAGGTGTACCTAATTTTATTCAAAACTTGTTAATCCACCTAAATATTATGTGTCGGCTGCATTGACATTTGCAAGTGAAATAAAGTGCATGTCACTCATGTGACATCACAGTACAGCCGTGGCTGATCAGGATCTATGTTGTTTGCTATTCAGACAAGTGTTTCAGCTTCACTATCCAAATAGCAAAACAGCATAGAGCCCCGAGTATAATGTTCCATCTGATCTGGCTCTATGCTGCTTGCAGACGACTTTTTAGTCGTGATTGGCAGGTTACGGGTTAACAAGATACTAGTACACTGTGTTTCCTTGGTTACAGGTAGCAAATGATTAGCATGCCAAGCACACGACAACATTCTTAGCAAGAATAACCAGGAAACACTTTAATCTCTTGCTATATTTTCAAGAGTAGCCAGGCTGTCCGATTAGCACATAGATGCGACGCAGGTTCAATCCTCGGAGCGGGAACTATGTGTGTGTGTGTATGTGTGCGTGCGCGCTCGTGTGTATGGTGCATGTGTGTGTGAACATGAGGCTGTCTGATTAGCGCAGTGGTTAGGTAGCATGCTCACTTCTCAACTACAGATGCTACGCAGGTTCAATCCTCGGACCGGGAACTACGTACGTGTGTGAACATTATTATATAACTTCACAAGTAAAATCCTCGGACAGGGAAGTGCGTGTGTGAACATAATGAGTGAACGTTTCCATTACCTCCCTTGGCAGATAAAGTCCGATTTATCCCGAAATGTGTAGCGGTCCTTTCAGTTGGAATCCTTTGTTCTTACTGTTGTTCCCTAACCAGATGTTGCGGCATGATAAATGTGACTATCAAAATCATGTTAATTAATTAATTGATAACAAATTTGTACAGATAAATAAATACCCATTTAGTATACTGTAGGATATCATTTGAGATTTAGTAATTTAAAAATTATAAGATGGGTAAATGGATGACAATTGATAGATAGCATGTTGTGCAAAAGAAACAAACAGAGGAAACAACTTGTAGGACCCTACATTAGTGAGTATTCAGGACGACTAACTGACCAATGTCCCCTCATTATTCCGGACGACTAACTGACCAATGTCCCTCACTCATTATTCCGGACGACTAACTGACCAATGTCCCTCATTATATAACTTCACGAGTAATACACAATGTCCATTTATTCACGAGTAAAATCCTCGGACGGGAACTACGCGTGTGTGTTTACATAATTATATAACTTGACGAGTAATACACATTGTCTAGCTCCGTCCATTTATTTCAGGTTGGTGTAGTGTGTATGTCTAGCTCTGTACATTTATTTCAGGTTGGTGTAGTGTGTATGTCTAGCTCTGTACATTTATTTCAGGTTGGTGTAGTGTGTATGTCTAGCTCCGTACATTTATTTCAGGTTGGTGTGTGTGTATGTCTAGTGTGTATGTCTAGCTCCGTACATTTATTTCAGGTTGGTGTAGTGTGTATGTCTAGCTGTTCAGGTTGCTGTAGTGTGTATGTCTAGCTCCGTACATTTATTTCAGGTTGGTGTAGTGTGTATGTCTAGCTCCGTACATTTATTTCAGGTTGGTGTAGTGTGTATGTCTAGCTGTTCAGGTTGCTGTAGTGTGTATGTCTAGCTCCGTACATTTATTTCAGGTTGGTGTAGTGTGTATGTCTAGCTGTTCAGGTTGCTGTAGTGTGTATGTCTAGCTCCATACATTTATTTCAGGTTGGTGTAGTGTGTATGTCTAACTGTTCAGGTTGGTGTAGTGTGTATGTCTAACTGTTCAGGTTGGTGTAGTGTGTATGTCTAGCTGTTCAGGTTGCTGTAGTGTGTATGTCTAGTTGCGTACATTTATTTCAGGTTGGTGTAGTGTGTATGTCTAGCTGCGTACATTTATTTCAGGTTGGTGTAGTGTGTATGTCTAGCTGTTCAGGTTGCTGTAGTGTGTATGTCTAGCTCCGTACATTTATTTCAGGTTGGTGTAGTGTGTATGTCTAGCTCCGTACATTTATTTCAGGTTGGTGTAGTGTGTATGTCTAGCTGTTCAGGTTGCTGTAGTGTGTATGTCTAGCTCCGTACATTTATTTCAGGTTGGTGTAGTGTGTATGTCTAGCTGTTCAGGTTGCTGTAGTGTGTATGTCTAGCTCCGTACATTTATTTCAGGTTGGTGTAGTGTGTATGTCTAACTGTTCAGGTTGGTGTAGTGTGTATGTCTAGCTGTTCAGGTTGCTGTAGTGTGTATGTCTAGTTGCGTACATTTATTTCAGGTTGGTGTAGTGTGTATGTCTAGCTGCGTACATTTATTTCAGGTTGGTGTAGTGTGTATGTCTAGCTGTTCAGGTTGCTGTAGTGTGTATGTCTAGCTGCGTACATTTATTTCAGGTTGGTGTAGTGTGTATGTCTAACTGTTCAGGTTGGTGTAGTGTGTATGTCTAACTGTTCAGGTTGGTGTAGTGTGTATGTCTAGCTGTTCAGGTTGGTGTAGTGTGTATGTCTAGCTGCGTACATTTATTTCAGGTTGGTGTAGTGTGTATGTCTAGCTGTTCAGGTTGCTGTAGTGTGTATGTCTAGCTGCGTACATTTATTTCAGGTTGGTGTATATGTCTAGCTGCGTACATTTATTTCAGGTTGGTGTAGTGTGTATGTCTAACTGTTCAGGTTGGTGTAGTGTGTATGTCTAGCTGTTCAGGTTGGTGTAGTGTTTATGTCTAGCTGTTTAGGTTGGTGTAGTGTGTATGTCTAGCTGTTCAGGTTGGTGTAGTGTGTATGTCTAGCTGCGTACATTTATTTCAGGTTGGTGTAGTGTGTATGTCTAGCTGTTCAGGTTGGTGTAGTGTGTATGTCTAGCTGTTCAGGTTGGTGTAGTGTGCATGTCTAGCTGCGTACATTTATTTCAGGTTGGTGTAGTGTGTATGTCTAGCTCTGTACATTTATTTCAGTTTGGTGTAGTGTGTATGTCTAGCTGCGTACATTTATTTCAGGTTGGTGTAGTGTGTATGTCTAGTTGTTTAGGTTGGTGTAGTGTGTATGTCTAGTTGCGTACATTTATTTCAGGTTGGTGTAGTGTGTATGTCTAGCTGCGTACATTTATTTCAGGTTGGTGTAGTGTGTATGTCTAGCTGTTCAGGTTGCTGTAGTGTGTATGTCTAGCTCCGTACATTTATTTCAGGTTGGTGTAGTGTGTATGTCTAACTGTTCAGGTTGGTGTAGTGTGTATGTCTAACTGTTCAGGTTGGTGTAGTGTGTATGTCTAGCTGTTCAGGTTGGTGTAGTGTGTATGTCTAGCTGTTCAGGTTGCTGTAGTGTGTATGTCTAGCTGTTCAGGTTGCTGTAGTGTGTATGTCTAGCTGCGTACATTTATTTCAGGTTGGTGTAGTGTGTATGTCTAGCTGTTCAGGTTGGTGTAGTGTGTATGTCTAGCTGCGTACATTTATTTCAGGTTGGTGTAGTGTGTATGTCTAGCTGTTCAGGTTGGTGTAGTGTGTATGTCTAGCTGTTCAGGTTGGTGTAGTGTGCATGTCTAGCTGCGTACATTTATTTCAGGTTGGTGTAGTGTGTATGTCTAGCTCTGTACATTTATTTCAGTTTGGTGTAGTGTGTATGTCTAGCTGCGTACATTTATTTCAGGTTGGTGTAGTGTGTATGTCTAGCTGTTTAGGTTGGTGTAGTGTGTATGTCTAGCTGCGTACATTTATTTCAGGTTGGTGTAGTGTGTAAGCATGTGTGACTTCACATGATGTTTAGCATTAAACCGTTTGTCACATCTTGGACAGGCAAACGGTTTTTCTCCAGTATGAATGCGCATGTGCGTCTCCAAGTGAGCACGCCGAGTAAATGATCGCCCACAGTACCAGCATGCATGTTTCCTCCCGACATCCAACAGCCGATTTTCCATTTCCACTGAAATAGAGGCAAACATTCTATATTCAAAATGTTGAATCGTGAAATAATAAATAACGTCATTCGGTAACTACAACAATCCACAGTAATGCAGGCCTTAATGCAGGCCTTAACCCTTTCAACCCCACAGGCCTCTAAATAGGCTTATGAAAAAGTGTAGATCCAGATGAGCCGGCTCGTGACGAGCCGTCTCATCAGGATCTGCACTTTTTTGCCAGTAATAATTATTAATTTTAGACAAAATTACCCATCTTGATAAATGAACTGGTCCGAATGTAATTTTCTTATTCATTTATTGGTCTAAGAATATCATGGACCAGTCCATGTCAGTTACTTGGGGTTGAATGGGTTAATGTTGGTCGTTAATTAACCCATTGCACCAGGGTTCATTCTAGGTCAGAATTTTGGGGAGAAGTGAGAAAGCGCGTGATCGCTTCCTTAAATGGTGTTCTTTAATATATTTCTGCAAAATAGGGTTAAAATGCACAGTACCATTAAATACAACATTTGAATATATTAATAATAATAATATTTTTTTTGGGGGGGAAGGTAGGATCCCTAGGGCGACTATTTCGCCACACATCGCCCTCTAGAATGATCCCTGTAGCACGCTACCCCCAGATAAAATCACTTTTGCAAACAGCATACAGCCAGATGAGATGGCACATTCTGTTCCGTCTGATCATTTGCCATTCAGAGAGTGGAGCTAAGACATTTGGCTGAATAGCAAACAACATAGATCCTGATCAGATGCAGCACTACGCCGTGGCTGATCTGGATCTATGTTGTTTACAAATGTAATTTTAATTACTCAGCATTCTAACCCTTTCAAACCACAGACCTCTAAATAGGCTTACAAAAAGTGTAGATCCAGATGAGCCGGCTCGTGATGAGCCGTCTCATCAGGATCTGCACTTTTTGCCAGTTATATGACTATTTTTATTTTTAGACATAATTACCCATTTTGATAAATGAACTTGTCCAAATGTGATTTCCTGATTCATTTATTGGTTTATGAATATCATGGACCAGTCCATGTGAGTTACTTGGTGTTGAATGGGTTAAGGAACAAGACCACTGCCCCAAGGGTGTCTCACCACGCATAGAGAATGAGAGACATCAGGGAGTTACTGCCCCTGAATACTCCCTATAAGTAGATAGGTCCTATTAAGTGTTTTCCTCCGTTTTTATCGTTGTTTCCTTGCACAACATGCTAGCAATATTATTCCATTATCGCTTTATATGATTATTAAATTACTATATCTCCACAGATCTCGTACAGTATATGCAATGGGTACTAATTTGTAAAACAATGTTATCAGTTAATTAACACGATTTCGATAAAATCACATTTATCATACCGCAACATCTGGTTAGGGAACAACAGTAAAAGCAAAGGATTCCAACTAAAAGGACCTTTTTACATTTTGGGATATATCAGACTTTATCTGCCAAGGGAGGTAATATATATAGAAAAATAGAGATGTCTCTCATTAGCTCTTCAGAAGTGTATGCAGCTTCAAAGCAATAACGGTGGAAGTCGTGTGGATGCGCGTTCACTTCAGGTGCGAAAGGTCCGGAGTTCGAGCCCCGCTGGAGCCGTTACGAGTGTGCCCTTAGTTAGGCATTTAAATTCCATGTTGCCTCTTCTCTCTCCCTCGTGGCGATGGATTCCATCAGGAATGAGGTCTCGAGAGTGATTAATATAAGTTGAAATAACTTGTTTCGTAATCGAGCTAAAATAAATTTGTATAAACTAAAGCAATAACGTCGATGGTTTTTGGAGAGATGATAGTGCTCGAGTTTGTTTAAGCATTTCAGCCATACTCGCCGATAAGACAAGTTTTTTACCACCAGATTATAACCTCAAAGTGGCGTCCCGTCTTTGGAGTGCTAAATTTTTTTATAAAAGAATCGTTTTTTTAAAAATGTGTTAACCCTTTCGTTTGCATAATATTTCCAGGAAATTTCTACATTTCCATATTTCCTAGTACTGTGTCTATATAATCATTGCTAGTATGCGTTTTACTTGCATAAAACCCTTACACTAATACATCATTGGAAAGGTAATGAAATTTGCTATCAGAATACAGTAACTGATAAAAAGATTTCATCTCATTAATATTCATATATGCAAATGAGCTCGAACAATATCAAAATGTAACATTTTTTATTATTTTTCAAGTAAAGATACATCAAACTGGAGGATTTTGACCATGTTTTCAATCTATATTAGCTCTAATACATTGCTACAACATTGTTCATAACATATGTCCATGTTTTCAGCAAAAAATAGATTTCGAGTCAATACCTAACGGCACTGATGGCCCATGCCTCAAACACTGGGTACTCAACTTGCTTCTGTTCATCTAACCTACCCCATCTCAGGTCACCTTGTCCTAGGGGCTGGGGTGGGTGGGGTACATTTACATTGTTTGCTTGACTCTGGGTTTGTCTCACAGTTCAACCTCTACCAGAATTACTAGCTGCACATCGGGACCTGCCACGCCCCCTCACAGAAGCTCGAGAGGGGTTGGACTGGGTGGTTGAGGCACAAAATCACTATCAGACGAATCACTAGTGTCAATGTCTGATCCAGCGCCGACCAAATCACCTTCCTCGCCCGAAAAATCAGGATCGTCGCTGTCATTATCATCTGGCAATGACGTAATGATTCGCAGAGCTTCGTTTTTTCAATTGAATTTTTTACTCAATTGAATGGATGCTATAAAAGCTTGTTTAATGAATGGATGATGCTATAAAAGCTTGTTTAATGAATGGATGATGCTATAAATGCTTGCTTAATGAATGTATGATGCTATAAAAGCTAGTTTTAATGAATGGATGATGCTATAAAAGCTTGCTTAATGAATGTATGAGGCTATAAAAGCTTGTTTCAATGAATTGATGATGCTATAAAAGCTTGTTTTAATGAATGGATGATGCTATAAAAGCATGTTTTAATGAAAGGATGATGCTATAAAAGCATGTTTTAATGAAAGGATGATGCTATAAAAGCATGTTTTAATGAAAGGATGATGCTATAAAAGCATGTTTCACTGAATGGATGATGCTATAAAAGCTAGTTTTAATGAATGGATGGATGCTATAAAAGCTAGTTTTAATGAATGGATGATGCTATAAAAGCTTGTTTTAATGAAAGGATGATGCTATAAAAGCTAGTTTTAATGAATGGATGATGTTATAAAAGCTTGTTTCAATGAAAGGATGATGCTATAAAAGCTTGTTTTAATGAAAGGATGATGCTATAAAAGCTTGTTTTAATGAAAGGATGATGCTATAAAAGCTTGTTTTAATGAAAGGATGATGCTATAAAAGCTAGTTTTAATGAATGGATGATGCTATAAAAGCTTAGCACAAGACAAACATCATGTTTCACAATTATTATAGGTTTTATTGGTGGCCCTTGGCATTAATATCATTGGGGGCCCTGTGGATTATCCACCACAAGAGGCCCTTGGCATTAATATCTTTGGGGGCCCTGTGGATTATCCACCACAAGAGGCCCTTGGCATTAATATCTTTGGGGGCCCTGTGGATTATCCACCACAAGAGGCCCTTGGCATTAATATCATTGGGGGCCCTGTGGATTATCCACCACAAGAGGCCCTTGGCATTAATATCTTTGGAGGCCCTGTGGATTATCCACCACAAGAGGCCCTTGGCATTAATATCTTTGGGGCCCCTGTGGATTATCCACCACAAGAGGCCCTTGGCATTAATATCTTTGGGGGCCCTGTGGATTATCCACCACAAGAGGCCCTTGGCATTAATATCATTGGGGGCCCTGTGGATTATCCACCACAAGAGGCCCTTGGCATTAATATCTTTGGGGGCCCTGTGGATTATCCACCACAAGAGGCCCTTGGCATTAATATCTTTGGGGACTCTGTGGATTATCCACCACAAGAGGCCCTTGGCATTAATAGCTTTGGGGACTCTGTGGATTATCCACCACAAGAGGCCATTGGCATCAATATCTTTGGGGCCCCTGTGGATTATCCACCACAAGAGGCCCTTGGCATTAATATCTTTGGGGACTCTGTGGATTATCCACCACAAGAGGCCCTTGGCATTAATATCTTTGGGGACTCTGTGGATTATCCACCACAAGAGGCCCTTGGCATTAATATCTTTGGGGACTCTGTGGATTATCCACCACAAGAGGCCCTTGGCATTAATATCTTTGGGGACCCTGTGGATTATCCACCACAAGAGGCCCTTGGCATTAATATCTTTGGGGACTCTGTGGATTATCCACCACAAGAGGCCCTTGGCATTAATATCTTTGGGGACTCTGTGGATTATCCACCACAAGAGGCCCTTGGCATTAATATCTTTGGGGACTCTGTGGATTATCCACCACAAGAGGCCCTTGGCATTAATATCTTTGGGGACTCTGTGGATTATCCACCACAAGAGGCCCTTGGCATTAATATCTTTGGGGACTCTGTGGATTATCCACCACAAGAGGCCCTTGGCATTAATATCTTGGGGGCCCTGTGGATTATCCACCACAAGAGGCCCTTGGCATTAATATATTGGGGGCCCTGTGGATTATCCACCACAAGAGGCCCTTGGCATTAATATCTTTGGGGGCCCTGTGGATTATCCACCACAAGAGGCCCTTGGCATTAATATCTTTGGGGCCCCTGTGGATTATCCACCACAAGAGGCCCTTGGCATTAATATCTTTGGGGGCCCTGTGGATTATCCACCACAAGAGGCCCTTGGCATTAATATATTTGGGGGCCCTGTGGATTATCCACTACAAGAGTGGCATTAATATCTTTGGGGGCCCTGTGGATTATCAATCACAAGAGGCCCTTGGCATTAATATCTTTGGGGCCCCTGTGGATTATCCACCACAAGAGGCCCTTGGCATCAATATCTTAGGCCCTGGCTTCCTGTCTTACATACTCCTACCTAAGTCGAGGTTTGATTAAAAACGATAAACACAAGCATAGTGATGGTAATTTCTATTTCTTAGAGACTATTATACATATATAATTATCCGTTTTTTAAAACTTTATTTTAAAACGATTGCGAAGCAAGTTTTAACAACTTATATTAATCACTCTCGTTGGCGCGGATGAAAGCGTAAATGTGGTCATTCGTGTGGGAGGAAACCGGAGTACCAGGAGAAAATCCTCCTGTCCGATCTGACGACCACCGTACCATCTCACATACTTTCCCGGGCCGAGGATGGAACGCGGGTTGCATTTGTGAGAAGCGAGTGCGCTAATCGGACAGATAGTATGCACTCACAATACATATATATATGATACATGTGCACTACACAAGTTTTACAATTTACACAACTATATAATTCCACATTCTCAGATAGTGTTTTGCTACTTTATGCAGTTTACGCTGTCTGGTAGATTCTACTGTAATATTATAGTACTATGCCAAAGTTGCATAGTAAAGCAGAAATTGTGGACATGAAGGCTGAAGTCAGGTTCCCTAGGGCGTCTATTTCGCCCACATTGTCCACTTCAATGATCCCACTGTCGGTCACCAATGGTGCCAATTGCAACAAAAAACAAATATTAGGCGCAACTTTTTAAAAAGTTTTTTAAATTGGCTCCAGTGTTTTTCAATTGACGACAGAAGTGGCGCAGACAAACATTCAGACAGAGGGAACCCTGTATTCAAAGTTAATTTCAGTCTTTATTCTCTTACACTATAAATTATACTGTTGACAGTTTTGCTAATATTTTGATCACATCCAATTTTATTCTCTTAATTAGATTTTGGTTAACACTTTCCCAAAGATTCGCTTCAAGTGTGAGAGGCCTCTAGTTCGCACCAAGGCTTAGGCAAGGCACTGAAATTCCATATTGCATGTCATTGCCTTTCTACATCATTTCGATGGATTCCAGGAATGAGGTCTCGAGAGCAATTAAACTAATATTGTAAGAACTTGTTTAACAATCGAGCTAAAATAGATTTGCATAAACTAGTTGGTCTTGACACAATTGACTGCGTAATTGATAGCATGTTAAATAATCACCAGTTCTCGCTAAATATTTTTCAATAAACAAGTCAGGTGAAAGACCGGTAATAGGTAATCTAATTAACATTAGTTCAGTGTCCGATTAGCGCAGTAGTTGGTGCACTCACTTCTCACCAATGCAACCAGGGTTTCGATCCTCGGACCGGGAAGTATGTGAGATGGTACGGTGGTCGCCAGATCGGACAGGTGGGTTTTCTCCGGGTACTCTGGTTTCCTCCCACACGATTGACCACATGTACGCTTTCATCCGCGCCAACAAGAGTGATTAATATAAGTTGTTGAAACTTGCTTCGCAATCGTTGTAATATAAATAAAGTTTAAACTTTTTTTTTTAATTAACATTCACTGAGGTCAGTATGGATGTTGAGTAACAACGGGACATGTCAAGTGAGCTTTCGACCTAAACATCTTAAAGCAGAGTTCACATCTGAACACCCTCTTGCACTATGTGAACACTCTCTTGCACTATGTGAACACCCTCTTGCACTATGTGAACACCCTCTTGTACTATGTGAACACCCTCTTGCACTATGTGAACACCCTCTTGTACTATGTGAACACCCTCTTGCACTATGTGAACATCCTCTTGCACTATGTGAACACCCTCTTACACCCTCTTGCACTATGTGAACACCCTCTTGTACTATGTGAACATTCTCTTGCACTATGTGAACACCCTCTTGCACTATGTGAACACCCTCTTGCACTATGTGAACATCCTCTTGCACTATGTGAACATCCTCTTGCACTATGTGAACATCCTCTTGTACTATGTGAACACCCTCTTGCACTATGTGAACACCCTCTTGCACTATGTGAACATCCTCTTGCACTATGTGAACATCCTCTTGCACTATGTGAACATCCTCTTGCACTATGTGAACATCCTCTTGCACTCTGTGAACATCCTCTTGCACTATGTGAACACCCTCTTGCCCTCTTGCACTATGTGAACACCCTCTTACACCCTCTTGCATTATGTGAACACCCTCTTGCACTATGTCTTCCTCATTTATAGAAGTTAGCTGAGCGTCGGATAATGTGTCATCATGTGGCCATTAAGGTGACCTTTCAACCTAAACGTCTTGCTGCACAATACACATTTGAACGGTCTCTCTCCTGTGTGAACTCTCATATGTATATCCAAGTGTGATTTCCAGCGGAATCGTTTCCCACACATCATACATTCATTTTCTCCGATGTTTAGACACTGCGTTTGTCTCAGGTTCCTGCCACTATCTGAAAATACAAATGAAATCATTAAAATAAGCATTATAAATTAATTACATTCACCATTTCACCCTTTTCCACACGAGACATATGCCACGAGTAAATATTTTACATCGCTATTGCATTTCCATCGATAAACTAATGATATGCAGCCAACATGCGCACTCGGTGTTACGGGCATACGTATTCGCAGGGTTGGGCAACGTTCGTCACGAGAAATAACATGTCTTACAGTTTACGCTGTTCCAAGGATGTCTATCTACCTGTTCCGGCACACGATAAGTCGCAAAATCTGGACTTTAAATGAAAACTGTGCTATATTTTCTTTGTGTCATTAAAAAGAATAATTAATGTAAATATAAGTAATGAAGTTTAGGAAGGCCTCCACACACATTAACAACGCCCAATGTAGTTCATACCTCAATGGAAACTATTAACCGCGATTCATTCCTTAATTGTATGTCTATACATATGGCAGTCAAATCTGTGTTAGTGGTCACCTCCATTAAGCAGCCAACCTGTACTAAGCAGCCAGTTTCCATATTCCCAATCGGTTGTTTTATTATATATTTGACCTTATTAAGCAGCCACCTGTGCTAAACAGCCACTTTCTGTGACTCCTTGGCTGGCTGTTTAAGACAGGTTTGACTGTACTTCCCATAATCCATGGATAAACAGTCATCATTGCTATCCAACTTATATAGAGATTACTGGATACGTATACGGGTTGTATCCACTATGTGTCTGTTTGCTTCACTACAAATGTGTCGATATATGTGCTAATGGTAATTGTGTTGAGCTGAACTTCTATGTGGGCAATGGTTAACAACTAACTGACTCAAGCTGTCCGATTAGCGCAGTTGTTAGCGCGCTTGCTTCTCACATTTGCAACCCGGTTCGATCCTCGGATAGGGAAGTATGTGAGATGGTAGTCAAGGTACAGTGGTTGCCAGATCGGTTTTTATCTGGGTACTCCGGTTTGCTCCCACACAAATGACCACATTTACGCTTTCATCCGAGCCAACAAGAGTGATTAATATAAGTTGTTAAAACTTGCTTAGCAATCGAAATAAAGTTTAAACCTCTTCTTCTCAGTAACCAGGTTATTGCCACCAGTCATGATACTTGGGTAGGTGGGGGATTGCATTAATTGTTAGAATCACTTCATTACATAATCCAAGATGGCCACCTGTCTAAAAATAAATTTTAAAGAAAAACAATATAATGACTAGTAAATATTGCAATATGGATAGCGACATTAACGTCGGTGAAAAAATAATAATCTCTACAGAATGTCATTTCCTTGTATTCAATATAATACAGTCATATCATAATATCTTTTATGCCAACACGTGTAATAACACCTGGAAGGATTCCGATTGGTTGAGAGAATAATACTTATAATTTGTAAATCAAACTTTAAAGTATGCATATCAATATGAATTGGTACATAATGTTAATGGTAAGACAAACTACTATTTACAAGAAGTCTCGACACAATTATGACCCTGTTTAAAACATAAATATGACGCTGTTTTGAGTAGTGGCGTCATGATAGTTTAGTGACGCAATGACAATTTGCACCCACAGTTGGCGTCAAAATGAAAGTGGCAGCGTTATTTTGTGCAAAAATATGATTAAAATAAATTATGTGAACAAACGGATCTTACACTCGTGAAAAAGGTTAATAGCAAAATTCAAAAACTTGTTTCATAAAATATTTATGAATTCACAACTCATGTAAGATCTTACATGTATATATTGCTGTCCATGGTGGTCGCCATATCGGACAGGTGGATTTTCTCCGGGTACTCCGGTTTCCTCCCACACAAATGACCACATATACGCTTTTATCCGCGCCAACGACAGTGACTAAGTTGTTAAAGCTTGTTTCGCAATTGTTGTTAACTAAGTATATTGTATCATTTTTCCCCCAAATATTTGTCACAGAATGCGAGTTTTTCAATGAATAAACAAACGTCGTATACCATTACAAATAAGTTCTAAAATAACGTGTGATACATCACGTGTATATAGCACGTGTATCACGAATAAAGATGTGCTATCAAGGATCACACAGAGAGTTTGTACAAATGTACCGCTATATCTCACCCTCACATGCACGTATCACGTGATCAGTGCAGGACGTGCAGAGGATTTCTGACATCACATGATCGGTGCAGGACGTGCAGAGGATTTCTGACATCACATGATCGGTGCAGGACGTCCAGAGGATTTCTGACATCACGTGATGACGTCCAGAGGATTTCTGACATCACGTGACCAGTGCAGGACGTGCAGAGGATTTCTGACATCACATGATCGGTGCAGGACGTCCAGAGGATTTCTGACATCACGTGACCAGTGCAGGACGTGCAGAGGATTTCTGACATCATGTGATCAGTACAGGACAACCGGAGGATTTCTGACATCACATGATCGGTGCAGGACGTCCAGAGGATTTCTGACATCATGTGATCAGTACAGGACGACCAGAGGATTTCTGACATCACGTGACCAGTGCAGGACGTGCAGAGGATTTCTGACATCACGTGATCAGTACAGGACGACCAGAGGATTTCTGACATCACATGATTGGTGCAGGACGTCCAGAGGATTTCTGACATCATGTGATGACGTCCAGATGATTTCTGACATCACGTGACCAGTGCAGGACGTGCAGAGGATTTCTGACATCATGTGATCAGTACAGGACGACCAGAGGATTTCTGACATCACGTGATCAGTACAGGACGACCAGAGGATTTCTGACATCACATGATCAGTGCAGGACGTCCAGAGGATATCTGACATCACGTGATCAGTGCAGGACGTCCAGAGGATTTCTGACATCACTTGATCAGTGCAGGACGTCCAGAGGATTTTTGACATCACGTGATTAGTGCAGGACGTCCAGAGGATTTCTGACATCACGTGATCAGTGCAGGACATCCAGAGGATTTCTGACATCACGTGATCAGTGCAGGACGACCAAAGGATTTCTGACATCACGTGATCAGTGCAGGACGTCCACAGGATTTCTGACATCACATGATCAGTGCAGGACGTCCAGAGGATTTCTGACATCACGTGATCAGTGCAGGACGACCAGAGGATTTCTGACATCACGTGATCAGTGCAGGACGTGCAGAGGATTTCTGACATCATGTGATCAGTACAGGACGACCAGAGGATTTCTGACATGTAAGCTGATATGCAGTCGAAATAACTCTTTTCTAAGTTACGTCACCGAGAAAACAATTACTGTATTTACTCGTTAATAGGACGACCCCCCGACTTTGGTTGTAAATCAGTGGTATTTTGCTTAGACGGGTTGAGAAAATGAAAACCACTCAGAAGTAACACAAATTGTACTGTAAAAGCACTGTAAATTGTACTGTAAAAGCACTATAAATTGTACTGTAAAAGCACTGTAAATTGTACTGTAAAAGCACTGTAAATTGTACTGTAAAAGCACTGTAAATTATATCGAATCTTAAAGAAATGCAGAAAAAATTAATTTGACAACTATTGATAAGTTCAGTTTACAGATAGAGCTGTGAAAGTCTACGCTTTTGTTAAACAATTTCAGTTATTTCAAAACTCATCAATTATTGAGTTGGAACAAACTGATTTAAAAAAAAAGAAGATTTTATGACTCGCTAATAAGAAGGGAAGCCGCTGCGAGACAATAATCTGGTGATAAAATGTGCATCTTATATGCGAGTAAGTACGGTATGTTCAAGAAAATGACTGCACTGAATAATAATAGCGTCTAATGTCAAACATAGATTTAACCCTTTCCCTATGCCATTGAATAACTTGTCTTCTATGTTTGACATAGTAGCTTATATCATTTAATACAATAGTCATGTATGTATTTTACAGCAATAATAGTATTTTACAGAATAACTTGTCTCCTATGCTTGATACAGTAGCTTATGTCATTGACCACAATAGTCTTCTATGTTTGACATAGTAGCTTATATCATTGAATAACTTGTCTTCTATGTTTGACATAGTAGCTTATATCATTGAATAACTTGTCTTCTATGTTTGATGCAGTAGGTTATATCATTGAATACACTAGTCATGTATGTATTTTACAGCAATAATAGTATTTTACAGAATAACTTGTCTTCTATGTTTGATACAGTAGCTTATGTCATTGAATACATCGCCGTCTATGTTTGTTATAATTGCTTTTATCCGCATATCCTTTCCCGCACACTTCACACACATGCGGCTTCTCCCCGGTATGTAGACGCACGTGTAATCTCCAGTTATTACTCGACACGATCTTATAACACAGTGGACACATCTTCGTGGAACATTTCGGGATCAGCGACTGCGTCGTGATGGAGTGCAAATTCTCTACAGCTGGAAAGGACAAGACGACATTAAACAAACTGTGTAACACATGAACTATAAGTATAGTGCAACAGAACTTAAACACTGTGTAGCAGAGTTTTTAAACCTGGTGTAATAGAGCTTAAATCTGGTGTAACAGAGCTTAAACTTTTGGTAATAGAGGGCAAACCCTGTGTAGCAGAGCTTAAACCTGGTGTAACAGAGCATAAACCTGGTGTAACAGAGCATAAACCTGGTGTAACAGAGCATAAACCTGGTGTAACACATCTTAAACCTTGTGTTGCAGACCTTAAACTTGGTGTAATATAGCTTAAACTTGGTGTAATATAGCTTAAACCTGGTATAACAGAACTTAAACCCTGTGTAGTAGAACTTAAACCCTGTGTAATATAGCTTAAACCTGGTATAACAGAGCTTAAACCTTGGGTAATAGAGCTTAAACCTGGTGTAACAGTTTAAACCTTGTGTAATATAGCTTAAACCTGGTATAACAGAGCTTAAACCTTGTGTAATATAGCTTAAACCTGGTATAATAGAGCTTAAACCCATGTAACAGAGCTTAAACCTGGTATAACAGAGTTTAAACCCATGTAACAGAGCTTAAACCTGGTATAACAGAGCTTAAACCCATGTAACAGAGCTTAAACCTGGTATAACAGCTTAAACATGGTATAACAGAGCTTAAACCCATGTAACAGAGCTTAAACCTGGTATAACAGAGCTTAAACCCATGTAACAGAGCTTAAACCTGGTATAACAGAGCTTAAACATGGTATAACAGAGCTTAAACCCATGTAACAGAGCTTAAACCTGGTATAAAAGAGCTTAAACCTTGGGTAATATAGCTTAAACCTGGTATAATAAGAGCTTAAACCTGGTATAATAAGAGCTTAAACCTGGCATAACAGAGCTTAAACCCTGTGTAGCAGAACTTAAACCCTGTGTAATATAGCTTAAACCTGGTATAACAGAGCTTAAACCTGGTATAACAGAGCTTAAACCCATGTAACAGCTTAAACCTGGTATAACAGAGCTTAAACCCATGTAACAGAGCTTAAACCCGGTATAACAGAGCTTAAACCCATGTAACAGAGCTTAAAGATGGTATAACAGAGCTTAAACCCATGTAACAGAGCTTAAACCTGGTATAAAAGAGCTTAAACATTGGGTAATATAGCTTAAACCTGGTATAATAAGAGCTTAAACCCAGTGTAAGAGCTTAAACCTGGCATAACAGAGCTTAAACCCTGTGTAGCAGAACTTAAACCCTGTGTAATATAGCTTAAACCTTGGGTAATATAGCTTAAACCTGGTATAATAAGAGCTTAAACCCTGTGTAAGAGCTTAAACCTGGCATAACAGAGCTTAAACCTGGTATAATATAGCTTAAACCTGGTATAACAGAACTTAAACCCTGTGTAATAGAGCTTAAACCCTGTGTAATAGAGCTTAAACCTTGTGTAGCAGAGCTTAAACCTGTACAATTTAAATTAGCTTAGCATTGCAACATACCAATATCACATCAAGATAATGGCGTAAGGGAGACAATCGATGACAAACATCCTAACAGCTCAAATTCAATATAATATCATCGGCTTCCGATCTCAGATTCGTCCTCAAATTAGTCCAACCACAAAATTTGCTATCACGGATAAACTTAAGTCTGCATTCTAGCTGTGAAAATAACGATATTGCAGAAGTGGTATGGGATTTCATCAGAAGTGTATCATAACAATACAAGCAAGCATAAGGAAAATTTCATGGCATATTTGCAGAATTTTCAGAGAAAAATACATTAATGAATTGTCGTCTGCTGCAATTATTTGAACTATGTATAGCATTTAATTTACCCAGCATGCAAATGGTAAATGAGAGATATGTTTACCTCTTAACTCTAGACGTCTCTAGTACCCCATTTTCAAGGACTGTTGTTATGGTAATTACTTAATATTAACACCTACAAAACTGCACTTGACAATCATCAACTAGAATCCAGGGATCGCAGGTTCGATCCCCTGTCTGACCCTAATAAAATTAACAGTCTTTCAGATGGGACTTTAAACCGAGGTCTCGTGTCAGTGCTTTACACCGTGCACGTAAATGAATAAGAGGAGATTCTGGAATGGGTCTCTCTGTCTGTATCACAGACACAAAATTATTTTTTTGGCCTATGGTCATATATTAACCCATTCAACCCCAAGTAACTGACATGGACTGGTCCATGATATTTTCAGACCAATAAATTAATAAGAAAATTACCTTTGGACCAGTTCATTTATCAAAATGGGTAATTTTATCTAAAAATAGTAATAATTATTACTGGCAAAAAAGTGCAGATCCTGATGAGACGGCTCGTCACGAGCCGGCTCATCTGGATCTACACTTTTCATAAGCCTATTTAGAGGCCTGTGGGTTTGAAAGGGTTAAGTAATGTTTACTAAAAGTGACTACAACACACACAACAACTAGAAACATCTGGTAGAACTGATTATGGCACAAACCATTGCAGTACAATTACAAAGAATAATCTAAAACAGTGGACGTTTAATTCTCGGCTATAAACAATATAACTGTCATTGTGTGATAAATTACTACAAACTTGTCTCTTTCAACTTGCAAGATGTTTTTTATTTCACTGTTGTGACATTTCAAATCGCAAGACCATTTCATCTTCTCTTTCAATTTTCCACGACATGTTCCATTTTGATCCACAATATGTAGCCTTCTCTTTACATTTTCCACGACATGTTGTTCCATTTTGATCCACAATATGTAGCCTTCTCTTTACATTTTCCACGACATGTTGTTCCATTTTGATCCACAATATGTAGCCTTCTCTTTACATTTTCCACGACATGTTGTTCCATTTTGATCCACAATATGTAGCCTTCTCTTTACATTTTCCACGACATGTTGTTCCATTTTGATCCACAATATGTAGCCTTCTCTTTACATTTTCCACGACATGTTGTTCCATTTTGATCCACAATATGTAGCCTTCTCTTTACATTTTCCACGACATGTTGTTCCATTTTGATCCACAATATGTAGCCTTCTCTTTACATTTTCCACGACATGTTGTTCCATTTTGATCCACAATATGTAGCCTTCTCTTTACATTTTCCACGACATGTTCCATTTTGATCCACAATATGTAGCCTTCTCTTTACATTTTCCACGACATGTTCCATTTTGATCCACAATATGTAGCCTTCTCTTTACATTTTCCACGACATGTTCCATTTTGATCCACAATATGTAGCCTTCTCTTTACATTTTCCACATGTTGTTCCATTTTGATCCACAAGATGTAGCCTTCTCTTTACATTTTCCACGACATGTTCCATTTTGATCCACAATATGTAGCCTTCTCTTTACATTTTCCACGACATGTTCCATTTTGATCCACAATATGTAGCCTTCTCTTTACATTTTCCACGACATGTTGTTCCATTTTGATCCACAAGATGTAGCCTTCTCTTTAAATTTGCAAGACTTACAAATTAGTAACATCTTGTTGTGTTCTCTCACTTTGCAAGACTTTTCATTTCACAAATTATTTTATCATCTCTCTCAATACACAAGATGTTTTTGTCTTTTCTTTCAAGTGTTTGTCCAAGTTCTCAATCCACATGTTTGTATCTTCTATTTTGAAACCACAAGATGCATTTACCTTATCTTTTAATAGATCAGACATTTTCCCCCAGTTGTTTCAATACAAAAGATGTTTTTGTCTTTTCTTTCAAGTGTTTGTCCAAGTTCTCAATCCACATGTTTGTATCTTCTATTTTGAAACCACAAGATGCATTTACCTTCTCTTTTAATAGATCAAAACATTTCTTTTCTTTCAATTAGTGAAAGTGTTTATCATAGCTTTCAATTCACATGTTTGTATCGTCTATTTTGAATCCACAAGATACTTTAGCCTTCTCTTTAAATAGATCAGACGTTTTTCCCCTTCTTTTCTGTCATTTTGCAAAATGGCTTTATCCTCTTCATTCAATCCACGAGAATGTTTGTTGTCAATATTATTCTCTACATTTCTCAATATGTCTGTTATAATTGCTTTTATTGGCAAATCTTCTGCAAGATGCTTTAGCCGTCTCTTTAAATAGATCAGACGTTTTTTGTTTTTTTTCTGTCATTTTGCAAAATGGCTTTATCCTCTTCATTCAATCCACGAGATTGTTTGTTGTCAATATCATTCTCTACATTTCTCAATATGTCTGTTATAATTGCTTTTATTGGCAAATCTTCTGCAAGATGCTTTAGCCTTCTCTTTAAATAGATCAGACGGTTTTTCTCTCCTTTTCTGTCATTTTGCAAAATGGCTTTATCCTCTTCATTCAATCCACGAGAATGTTTGTTGTCAATATCATTTGCTACATTTCTCAATATGTCTGTTATAATTGCTTTTATTGGCGAATCTTCTGCAACAAATTGCACAAGCGTAGGGCTTCTTCATTACATCGTTGTAGCTGCAGAATTTAACATGTTTGTTATAGTTGCTTTTATCGGAATATGCCCTACCACACACGGCACACACGTGTGGTTTTTCCCCTGTGTGGAGACGTATGTGTAATTTCAAGTTGCGGCTAGATAGTATTTTATCGCAAACAGGACATACTGCTGTTGTACCTTTTGGCGACAGTAACTGTTGCTGGACACTGGAGCCCCATTTACCTACAAAATAACAAAGAAGCAAAACTGTTAACAACTAGTGAACGATTTTTATATGTGTGTGAATTTTATGGATGTATACATATATGTCATGTGACAGGCAACAACGTACCATCTGGATGTACACATATATGTCATGTGACAGGCAACAACGTACCATCTGTATGTACACATATATGTCATGTGACAGGCAACAACGTACCATCTGTATGTACACATATATGTCATGTGACAGGCAACAACGTACCATCTGGATGTACACATATATATCATGTGACAGGCAACAACGTACCATCTGGATGTACACATATATGTCATGTGACAGGCAACAACGTACCATCTGGATGTACACATATATGTCATGTGACGGGCAACAACATACCATCTGGATGTACACATATATGTCATGTGACGGGCAACAACATACCATCTGGATGTACACATATATGTCATGTGACGGGCAACAACATACCATCTGGATGTATACATATATCATGTTTCTGGCCACAACGTACCATCTGGATGTACACATATATCTGGATGTACACATATATCTGGATGTATACATATATCATGTTTCTGGTCACAACGTACCATCTGGATGTATACATATATCATGTTTCTGGCCACAACGTACCATCTGGATTGCCCAACATGTCATATTCCTCAAACATTCAATCTCAAACATACTCCAAAACTACTAGAGTCAAACCAGTCTTAAGCAGCCAGCTAAGGGAATCACAGAAAGTGGCTGCTCAGCACAGATGGTTGCTTAATAGAGGTGAAATGTATAATAAAACATATTTGGAATCTAGTAACTTAGCTGCTTAATATAGGTTGACTGCTTACTGGAGGTGACCACTAACACAGGTTTGACTGTAGGCATAAGCCAAGCAATTCCACCCCGACAAGATTTGAATCTCTTGCTCTTTCTTTTACAATATTTACAGGGTCGGTAATTCATAAACACACAGTGCCCCCCCCCCACCCTAGTGCGATGACCTACCCTTGTTGATTAGTCCCTCTGGTTCTTCAGCATACTTGTGTAAAACACAGTACATGAATCGTCCCTTGATAGTCGCAAACGTTTCCAATCACAGAAGTTGTAACTACACTTAATGATTCCGTCTATACCTATTACCTAGTCTTAACCCTTAAAGTGACATTACATCGCAAAAAACAGTATAAATACATTGCTACAACATATTCTGCTCAATACATTCGAACATTAACATTGAATCAATAAACAGTGTTTTTGTGGTCTACAAACTTCAAAAGTGAAAGTAGGATTTCATATAACGGTCATCCGCGCTTGCGATACTTTCGTTTAGAGATAATTTAACTAAGATTAGTCTACAAATAAATATGCATAGGCACTAATGTGAGATATAATGGTAAATATGTAACATAATTCATGTTATTCCGGATACACGCATTGGCACGATTGTCGACCCTATTTACATTATTTTGTTATGTCAACAAACCCGTTGAAATACTAAACTTTTGAGACAAATATTTGTAAAAACATTATACCATATAATAGGAAAATATATTCTGCAGACATTTGTATTATCACCGATGTAGTGTCCTGTCCCTTTAACCTACCAATCACAACTAATGTTGCTTTTGCAAACAGCATAGAGCCAGTTCTGATCAGGCTCTATGCTGTTTGCTATTCGAATAGTGGACCTAAAACACTTGGGCTGAATAGCAAACCACATATATCCTGGTCAGACGCGTCAGCTGATCAGGATCTATGTTGTTTGCACATTTTCCCCCCAATTTATTCGGCAGGTCGAGGGTTGAAATTCTTAACAAACCACTCATTAAAGACATATAATCCATCACCATATATATTTTCTAAGAAATCATGTAATCAAAATACAGTACACTAAAGAAATGTCACAACAGCTGCCAACCACAGATAAACGGGTCATTCACATAATCCCATGAAATCCAGCGCTAACCACCTTGAGTCCACTCAACGAAAGCAGTTCACTGTCCATTTTTATTATATAGTTACTGATCTAATGAATGAAACCATGTTTATTGTAGTGACTTTGCCACACAATGTTCGACTTATAGCACATCGTCTTCATCAAAGCTCTGTATTTCACTATGTGTATTGTAGCGTTTAATAATATTTAACATCGCGGAGAACGGAGAAATGTGTGACATGAAAATGTTAAATTCTAAGACACACACCGTATCATCAGCCCTCTTTTGGGGGTATCTATCTATCTATCTATCTATCTATCTATCTATCTATCTATCTATCTATCTATCTATCTATCTATCTATCTATCTATCTATCTATCTATCTATCTATCTATCTATCTATCTATCTATCTATCTATCTATCAATCTATCTATCTATCTATCAAAGATATCAAGTATTGCTCCTCAAGTTCATCAAAGATATCAAGCAGTGCTCCTCAAGTTCATCAAAGATATCAAGCAGTGCTCCTCAAGTTCATCAAAGATATCAAGTATTGCTCCTAAAGTTCATCAAAGATATCAAGCAGTGCTCCTCAAGTTCATCAAAGATATCAAGCAGTGTTCCTCAAAGATATCAAGCAGTGCTCCACAAGTTCATCAAAGATATCAAGCAGTGCTCCTCAAGTTCATCAAAGATATCAAGCAGTGCTCCACAAGTTCATCAAAGATATCAAGCACTTCACCTTAAGTTCAACAAAAAACACCCAGCACTTCACAACCGTCATATCTCTAGCACTTAAACTCCTCGACATGTGCTTTACACAACTGACTAATCCCAAAACTGAACAGCTTCACCACATCAACTGCTTCACAAACATCAACTTCATCCCAAATCTTAACCGCTTCACAAACATCAACTTCATCCCAAACATCAACTGCTTCACAAACATCAACCTCATCCCAAACATCAACTGCTTCACAAACATCAACTTCATCCCAAACATCAACTGCTTCACAAACATCAACTTCATCCCAAACCTCAACCGTTTCACCACATCAACTTCATCCCAAACCTCAACTGCTTCACCACATCAATTTCATCCCAAACCTCAACCATTTCACAACATCAATTTCATCCCAAACATCAACTGCTTCACAAAAATCAACTTCATCCCAAACCTCAACCACTTCACAAACATCAACCTCATCAACTGCTTTCACAACATCAACCGTATCCCAAACATCAACTGCTTCACAAACATCAACTTCATCCCAAACATCAACTTCATCCCAAACATCAACAGCTTCACAAACATCAACTTTATCCCAAACATTAACCACTTCACAAACATCAACCTCATCCCAAACCTCAACCATTTCACAAACAGCAACCTCATCCCAAACATCAACCTCATCCCAAACCTCAACCACTTCACAAACATCAACCTCATCCCAAACATCAACTGCTTCACAAACATCAACCTCATCCCAAACACCAACAGCTTCACCACATCAACTTCATCTCAAACATCAACAGCTTCACCACATCAACTTCATCCCAAACATCAACTGCTCACAAACATTAACTTCATCCCAAACATCAACCACTTCACAAACATCAACTTCATCCCAAACCTAAACCGTTTCACTGCATCAACTTCATCCCAAACATCAACCGTTTCACTACATCAATTTGTTCCCAAACCTCTACCATTTCACTACATCAATTTCATCCCAAACATCAACCGCTTCACAAACATCAACTTCATCATTAAACCTCAACAGCTTCATCACATAAACTTTCATTACTTTTAACCAAATTGATTTCATCACACAATCTCGCTTCACCATGTTCATGTATTCCCACATGAACAAGCACTTCATTTCCTTCAAGTTCATAACAAATAATCCAGTCCTTCATTGTGTGTTTTGTTATAGTTTTCTATCTTGTGCATGAAGCAGTGTTTGTTGTAGTTACTTCTATCAGCGTATTGTTTTCCACACACGTCGCAACTGTATGGTTTCTCTCCAGTGTGAAGTCTCAAATGCGTCTTCAATGTAGATTTATTCTTTAATAATTTTCCGCAGACCTTACAGATAAATCCTCCACTGGTATCCTTTACTGCCAGCTCTGCAGGATTTATTGCACTAAGACTACCTGGATACTGTATCTGCTCTTTGGCGGTTGTACCGAGGGTACCCGGATAATGTAGCAGCTGCTCCGTGACATTTGTACCAAGAGTATCTGAATAACGTGGTGCTCGGATAACTGTAAGCAATAAAAATGTAAAACTGTAGAATATATATAATTATGAAATAAGAAACATGTCCTTAAATTCTAATAGACGGATCTGTAGTCCAATGGTTAACACGCTAGACTGGTAATCCAGGGATCGCATGTTCGATCCCCAATCTGACCGTAATAAAATGAACAGTCATTCAGATGGGACTTTAAACCAAGGTCTTGTGTCGGTGCTTTACACCATGCACGTAAAAGAACCAGAGGAGACTCTGGACTACCATTCCAACGTGTTAACCACTGGACTACGTATCCGTCTGTCCATACAAATATAGCTATACAAGACCATTTAAATCAATACCATTATCAGTGTATTCCAACGTGTTAACCACTGGACTACGTATCCGTCTGTCCATACAAATATAGCTATACAAGACCATTTAAATCAATACCATTATCAGTGTATTGGTAATCAATAATCAATACAGAGCAGCTGACCAACTGACAGTGTCCATACAGATTATTGGAGAAATTGGGGCTAATTTACACATGTATTTGTTTGAACCAATATCATTGTATCAAGACATCATGCAATCATTTTATGACCAACAGAAAGTGTTTAGAGAATTAAATTCTCTTTCTGGTGGTACAAAACTCGGTCTGGTGTGAAAAGTATTTCTATCATAAATGGTCAGTTATATACAAAACTTGTGCAGGTGTGAACAGTATTTCTATCATAAATGGTCAGATATATACAAAACTTGTGCAGGTGTGAAAAGTATTTCTATCATAAATGGTCAGTTATATACAAAACTTGTGCAGGTGTGAAAAGTATTTCTATCATAAATGGTCAGCTATATACAAAACTCGGTCTGGTGTGAAAAGTATTTCTATCATAAATGGTCAGCTATATACAAAACTCGGTCTGGTGTGAAAAGTATTTCTATCATAAATGGTCAGTTATATACAAAACTCATGCAGATGTGAAAAGTATTTCTATCATAAATGGTCAGTTATATACAAAACTCATGCAGGTGTGAAAAGTATTTCTATCATAAATGGTCAGTTATATACAAAACTCGGTCTGGTGTGAAAAGTATTTCTATCATAAATGGTCAGTTATATACAAAGAACACACAATTTTCGAGGGGAAAAAAACATTTGTCTATACCAATTGTTTGTTTTTACCCCAATATAATAAATTATTACATATGTACAAAACATAAAATTATAATTAACAAACATTCATATTGGAGATGGCAATAGAAATAACAAAATATATTAATAAATGAGTGTGTGTTTTACGTTTATTTATCGTCGCTACCGGTTGCCCATATGAGCGACGCCTCCTGAAGAGATTAGTTATTTTAGATTTTGGAGGATAGTGCATGATACAGACAAGAGACCAATTCCAGAATCTCCTCTGGTTCTTTTATGTGCACGGTGTAAAGCACCGACACGAGACCTCGGTTTAACATCACATCTGAAAGACTGTTAATTTTATTAGGGTCAGACGGGGGATCGAACCTGCGATCCCTGGATTACTAGTCCAGCGTGTTACCACTGGACTACAGATCTGTCTGTTTAATAAATGATATACAAGAAAGTCTTATTTATAGGACCAGTACAGAGTAAATATCGGAACTTACTAGAATTTACAGTAGTACCTGGACGGTGTCATCTTCAATTAGTGTAGACAACTTATTATAGCGTAATTCCATTTGTTTCAATGACCACAACTTATTATAGTGTAATTCCATTTGTTTCAATGAGCACAACTAATGACTATGTAATTCCATTTGTTTCAATGAGCACAACTAATGACTATGTAATTCCATTTGTTTCAATGAGCACAACTAATGACTATGTAATTCCATTTGTTTCAATGAGCACAACTAATGACTATGTAATTGCATTTGTTTCAATGAGCACAACTAATGACTATGTAATTCCATTTGTTTCAATGAGCACAACTAATGACTATGTAATTCCATTTGTTTCAATGAGCACAACTAATGACTATGTAATTCCATTTGTTTCAATGAGCACAACTAATGACTATTTAATTCATTTGTTTCAATGAGCACAACTAATGACTATGTAATTCCATTTGTTAATGAGCACAACTAATGACTATGTAATTCATTTGTTTCAATGAGCACAACTAATGACTATGTAATTGCATTTGTTTCAATGAGCACAACTAATGACTATGTAATTCCATTTGTTTCAATGAGCACAACTAATGACTATTTAATTGCATTTGTTTCAATGAGCACAACTAATGACTATGTAATTCCATTTGTTTCAATGAGCACAACTAATGACTATTTAATTCCATTTGTTTCAATGAGCACAACTAATGACTATGTAATTCCATTTGTTTCAATGAGCACAACTAATGACTATTTAATTACATTTGTTTCAATGAGCACAACTAATGACTATATAATTCCATTTGTATGTATGAATGAGCACAACTAATGACTATGTAATTCCATTTGTTTCAATGAGCACAACTAATGACTATGTAATTACATTTGTATGAATGAATGAGCACAACTAATGACTATGTAATTCCATTTGTTTCAATGAGCACAACTAATGACTATGTAATTCCATTTGTATGTATGAATGAGCATAACTAATGACTATGTAATTCCATTTGTTTCAATGAGCACAACTAATGACTATGTAATTACATTTGTATGAATGAATGAGCACAACTAATGACTATGTAATTCCATTTGTTTCAATGAGCACAACTAATGACTATGTAATTCCATTTGTATGTATGAATGAGCATAACTAATGACTATGTAATTCCATTTGTTTCAATGAGCACAACTAATGACTATGTAATTACATTTGTATGAATGAATGAGCACAACTAATGACTATGTAATTCCATTTGTTTCAATGAGCACAACTAATGACTATGTAATTCCATTTGTATGTATGAATGAGCATAACTAATGACTATGTAATTCCATTTGTATGTATGAATGAGCACAACTAATGACTATGTAATTCTATTTGTTTCAATGAACACAACTAATGACTATGTAATTCCATTTGTTTCAATGACCACAACTAATGACTATGTAATTGCATTTGTTTCAATGAGCACAACTAATGACTATGTAATTCCATTTGTTTCAATGAGCACAACTAATGACTATGTAATTCCATTTGTTTCAATGAGCACAATTATGCAATAATGAAAGTGTCCAGTTTTTCATGCCACCAATTTTAAAGCGACACTACATCAGTGAAACTACAGAATGTTATATGGAGTAATTGTTTTCCAAATATTTGCCCCAAAAGCTGAGTAGTTCAACTAAATACCATAACAAACTAGTATATATAGAGTCAACATCCATGCATAATGCAATGTGTGCATCCTGAATAACACATTTTATAAATAAAACCATTTAAGGACGACATTGTGCACTTTCTCACTTCTCCCAAAAATTCGGACCTAGAGTGAGCCCCGATATTTTTCAAGACCAATAAATTAATAAGAAAATTACCTTTGGACCAGTTCATTTATCAAAATGGGTAATTTTATCTGAAAAATAGTAATAATTATTACTGGCAAAAAGTGCAGATCCTGATGAGACTACACTTTTTGTAAGCCTATTTAGAGGCCTGTGGTGTTGAAAGGGTTAACTGACAAAACACAGAATAGAATTGCATAACAACTTTTGTAGATAGTGTGAGAGTCATTTTGAACATGAACGTAACATTAAAGTGAAACTACATCGGTGAAAGGAGAAATGTATCATTAAAGTGAAACTACATCGGTGAATGGAGAAATGCAACATTAAAGTGAAACTACATCGGTGAAAGGAGAAATGCAACCTTAAAGTGAAACTACATCGGTGAATGGAGAAATGCAACATTAAAGTGAAACTACATCGGTGAATGGAGAAATGCAACATTAAAGTGAAACTACATCGGTGAAAGGAGAAATGCAACATTAAAGTGAAACTACATCGGTGAATGGAGAAATGCAACATTAAAGTGAAACTACATCGGTGAATGGAGAAATGCAACATTAAAGTGAAACTACATCGGTGAAAGGAGAAATGCAACATTAAAGTGAAACTACATCGGTGAATGGAGAAATGCAACATTAAAGTGAAACTACATCGGTGAAAGGAGAAATGCAACATTAAAGTGAAACTACATCGGTGAATGGAGAAATGCAACATTAAAGTGAAACTACATCGGTGAATGGAGAAATGCAACATTAAAGTGAAACTACATCGGTGAATGGAGAAATGCAACATTAAAGTGAAACTACATCGGTGAAAGGAGAACTGTAACATTAAAGTGAAACTACATCGATGAAAGGAGAAATGTAACATTAAAGTGAAACTATGTATTATTAAAGCGAAAGGATAAAATACTACAGAATGTAATGTCCCATTTTTCAGATATTCAGTTTAATACAGCCATCACATATTCTCTTGTATGTACACATGTGTAATACAACCTGTAAGGATTGCGATTGGTCCTGGCATGACAGCTTACTTTCGACACATTCAACATATTGTTTGTGTTCATGCTTTATTTGTTGAAAATCGATAATCATTAATAGCTGTGGTGTTGAAAGGGTTAACTGACAAAACACAGAATAGAATTGCATAACAACTTTTGTAGATATTGTGAGTCATTTTGAACATGAACGTAACATTAAAGCGAAACTACATTGGTGAAAGGAGAAATGTATCATTAAAGCGAAACTACATCGGTGAAAGGAGAAATTAAAGTGAAACTACATTGGTGAAAGGAGAAATTTATCATTAAAGTGAAACTACATCGGTGAAAGGAGAACTGTAACATTAAAGTGAAACTACATCGATGAAAGGAGAACTGTATCATTAAAGCGAAACTACATCAGTGAAAGGAGAAATGTATTATTAAAGCGAAACTACATTGGTGAAAGGAGAACTGTAACATTAAAGCGAAACTACATTGGTGAAAGGAGAAATGTATTATTAAAGTGAAACTACATCAGTGAAAGGATAAAATTCTACAGAATGTAATGTCCCATTTTTCACATATTCAGTTTAATACAGCCATCACATATTCCCTTGTATGTACACATGTGTAATACAGCCTGGAAGGATTGTGATTGGTTCTGGCATGACGGCTTACTTTCGACACATTCAACATATTGTTTGTGTTCATGCTTTATTTGTTGAAAATCAACTAAATATAGCTACTAATACATAAAAAAATACATTTTTGGTCATTAATAGTTTAAACTTTATTTATTTTACGATTGCGAAGCAAGTTCTAACAACTTATATTAATCACTCTCGTTGGCGCGGATGAAAGCGTATATGTGGTCATTCGTGTGGGAGGAAACCGGAGTACCCGGAGAAAACCCAACTGTCCGATATAGCGACCACCGTACCATCTCGCATACTTCCCGGTACGAACCCAGGTTGCATTGGTGAGAAGCTAGCGTACTAACCACTGCGCTAATCGAACAATTTGGGCACTGTGTCGCTTAACTATTTATACTGCATTTCTGTAAAAGTATATTATGCTCGCCCACATGGTTCATCAGCGGCGATGATAAATAAATGTCACTAGGAATACAGTATTCATTCTCTTATATTTACATCGCTATTGCATTGCCTTCAGTGAACCTAATAGCATATACCAAGGTTTGTATTTATTTTCGTATGAATTTCCTCACTACTAATATGCAGCTGACATGCGTACCCGAAGCTACGGGCATGCGTATTCGCAGTGATCCTCACAATAGAATTTCATGAATCTCAAAATGGTGATCTAATTCTATTTTAAGTTTGATGACATTACATCCAGCGGTTACTTATATACTTACTTATTGATTTTTTTTATCAATTTAAGGGCCCTGGCAAATAACTCTGGCGTAACTGACCCGATGTGGACAAAAGTTATATGCGCACATGCGCAACTATGGTGATACATACCTTCGGCCTCCATACACGCCCAATGTAATTCATACCCTGATGAAAACTATTAACCTGCGATTCATTCCTTAAGTACCTTCAACAATGACTTGTTATTAAAAACAAAGTACTGGTGTAGTTCTGAATTTCATTGATAATTACAGTCATACATAATCTTCAATGCCTTCAATACAATCTAATTCATATGTTGGTATTTGCACAATTTCTAACAAACTTCAACCCAATTTATCAAGTTTATACAAATTTATTTTAGCTCTATTGCGAAACAAGTTATTTCAACTATCACTCTCGAGATTTCATTCCTGATGGAATCCATTGCCATGAAGAAGAGAAGAGGCAACGTGGAATTTAAATGCCTTGCCTAAGGGCACAATCGTAATGGCTCCAGCGGGGCTCGAACTCTGGACCTTTCGCACCTGAAGCGAACGCGCTATCACAACTTCCACATGTTTATCAAGACTGTAAGCGTACACAGACTATAAGAGACATTAGTCAGTTACTTCCCTGAATACTCCTAAAAGTAGATTGGTCCTCTTTAATTGGTTTCCTGTTTTTATCGTTGTTTTCTTTGCACCACATGCTATCCATTTTTATCCGTTTTCTCATCTTATAATTATTAAATTATTAAATCTCAATAGAATATCGTACAATAAAAATATGGTATCCATTAATTAACATGATTTTGATAAAATTACATTTATACCGCAACATCTGGTTACGGAACAGCAGCCACGTAAAAACAAAGGTTGTCCACTAAAAGGACCAATACACACTTCGAAATAAATCAGACTTTATCTTTCAAGGGAGGTAATAGAAAAACCAGTAATGTGTCTCAATCACTCCTGTTTTCACCCCCCCCCCCCCCACCCATGAGTTAGTATAACATCTTGAATTGCGTTAGATAAATGTTTGTTGAGCTAGGTCTGGTATTCAAACTAGACAATGAACAAGTTCAAGGTTGTCCGGCAGCTACATGTATGTCCATGTGAATCACTTGATGGGTGGACAAACTGCTCTTTCTGGAAAATGCTTTCCCGCACCACCTACACGCGTACGGCTTTTCTCCAGTATGCGTTCGTATATGCATCTCCAAATGGGAAGGCCATCTGAATCTCTTGTTGCATAATGTACACTCGTAATTGCCAATGTTTAGACAAATGTTTGTGTCTCTGAAGTTTGGGGATGCAGTTCCTGCAATACTGGTATTTCCAATAGTAGACGAATATGTTTCTGTTTCTGAAAAATATAATAAACGTAACCTATATCTGATAATCAATGAAATTGACACACTAATCTAAATACACAACATGTAACACACATATAGATAAACATGCATAACCAGGGCTCGACACTAACCACTGCCCGATTGCCCGGGGCAGGTAAATGTTGGCGGCGGGCAAGTACTTGTTGTTACTCGCTTGCCCGACGGGCAACTAGTTTTTATATAATAAAAAAATAAAATAAAAAAAAAAAAAGTTTTTGTTTCAATATTTTACGAAACGATAGCTACTCTTGCTCGACAATAATAACGTAAGCCTTTTTTCTCAACCACCCAACTGAATAATGACATCAACCACGCGTTTTGACCCTAAGCCCAGTGTTTTGGCTCCAATATCTGAATAGCAAACAGCATAGAGTCTGATCAGATGGTATGTTCTGTGCAATCTGATATGGCTCTATGCTGTTTGCAAAAACGAGTATACTCGTTTCCAGCGCAGTAATGGTCAATGAATGATTTCATCAGCATTTGATAATCAGCCAAATAGTTCGAGAGCTAGTCTATACTAATTTATTTTAAGCTCGATTATCAAACAAGTACTACAAATTCGATTAATCATGGCATGCTTACGTCTGTTCCTGGGACCAACCACAGTACTACACAATTTTGGATAAAGTTTCTTGCTCAAGGAAACAATGGTAGGGCTCGAACTCATTGGGATTGTTTGTGATACAGCTGCACACAGCATCATATAAGATTTAGAGTGGTGCAATATTAAGCACGATTTGGGATATCTTTGCTTTTTCTTCCAAAATGCACAGCCAGAAAACAGTAATGTTATGAACCTGTATAGTGTTGAAAAAATTAAATATGAACAAATAATCAGAAGTAAAACTTCGGGCAGGTAAATCTGCAGTCATGGTTGCCCGAGGGGCAACCAAGGTAAAACATTAGCGTCGAGCCCTGATAACTATATGCCGTTACATATATATAAAACATGCATAACTATATGCCGTTACATATATATAAAACATGCATAACTATATGCCGTTACATATATATAAAACATGCATACCTATATGCCGTTACATATATATAAAACATGCATACCTATATGCCGTTACATATATATAAAACATGCATACCTATATGCCGTTACATATATATAAAACATGCATACCTATATGCCGTTACATATATATAAAACATGCATACCTATATGCCGTTACATATATATAAAACATGATACCTATATGTCAAAGCGGATTTATATTGGAATAAAGGAAGTTTTTTTGGTAAGACGTACCAGATATTTAAAGCGACACTACATCGGTGAAAACGCAAATGTCTGCAGAATGTAATTTGGTATATGGTATAGTTCTTTTCCAAATATTTGCGAGTATTTCAACAAATAAATAAAACGTCGTATACGCGGTTTGTTGACATAACAAAATAATGTAAATAGGGTTGACATTCATGCGTAATACAACGCGTTTATCCTGAATAACACAAGGTATGGTACATAATTACCATGATATCTAACATGTGTGCCTATGCATATTTATTTGTAGACTACTCTTAGTTAAATTATCTCTAATCGAAAGAATCGCGTGCTTAGTATTGACTCCAATGACAAACAAACGCAGGAGCGCAGATGACCTGTTATATGAAATTCTACTTTCACTTTTGAAAGTTTGCATACCAAAAAAACACTGTTTATTGATTCAATGTTAGTGTTCGAATGTATTCAGAAGAATGTGTAGTAGTTATGCATTTATACATGAACAAATGCATTTTATTTGCTTTTTGCGATGTAATGTCGCTTTAAAGATTATAATTTTCATTGAATATGTTTTAAAAAATCTATAACATTCTAAAATAAAAAAATAAAATAAATATAGCACCGTTGTACACGCCAATTGTTTATCAACAAGCGGAAGTAAACAACGACGTACAGTCTACAACCGTTATGTCAAAGTCAGTAATGTCGAATTCTCCCGTTATCTTGAAGTCGGATCAAAGTCCCGTTTCAGACATTATCATTGTACATATAACTGGCTCTGTTTATATAGAATTTCATTAAGTCAAACTTCGGTTATCTCGAAGTCGGATCAAAGTCCCGTTTCAGACATTATCATTGTACATATAACTGGCTCCGTTTATATAGAATTTCATTCAGTCAAACTTCGGTTATGTCGGAAGTATTTTGTTCGGTCCGACGGAATTTGACATAACGGATGTAGGGCGATGCGCTACGAATGTACGCGAACCAATTCCGAAAGTCGTAGTTTCAGTTTGTTTTATTGTAAATAACAAACTGTTTACTGACTGAACATAATTATTCAAATTATAATTGAAGACTTGTGTAGCAATGCTGCTGCGACTTGTACGTAAAATTTCAAATTTATTATAATATTTTTATTCCATACAAGTCAGGCCCAACTTTTTAGAGAATGTGTGATACATCGACAATTTAGATTACATAATATTTAATGTGGTATTGGTCGTTATTGACTTTAAATGCCAATATAAAGAATACCCGTGCAAAACTTTTGCCCGTAAGTATACTTATACATACACTAACAAACTAGTCATGTGACATTCATTAACCAATCATAACACAGGTCATTTTCTGACTAGGAACTACAAGCTAGAATGTGGGACTGGACATGTGGGACGGACATGTGGGACATATGGGACGGACATGTTCCAGTAGGGAATGAAATATAGCAACCAAATTTCACTTGAAAATTATCACATATTACGCAGCTACACCATGTAGTATTGCAACACCCTGTACATATAATTATACTCACATGAGTATAATACAGATCAATAAGATCTGTAGTCCTGTGGTAACACGATGGACTGGTAATCCAGGGATCGTAGGTTTAATCCCCTCAACTAAGCCTAATAAAATTATCAGTCTTTCAGATGGGACTTTAAACCGAGGTCTCGTGTCGGTGCTTTACACCGTGCACGTAAAATAACCAGAGGACACTCTGGAATGGGTCTCTGTCTGTATCATTGCACTATCCGCCAACATCTAAAATGACTAATCTCTTCAGGAGGTGGCGCGCATATGGGTAACCGGTAGCGACGATAAATAAACGTAAAACACTCTCAATATCACAAAATGGTGAATTGCAATTTCCGCAGTTTCATAGGGTTGATTATTTGTTATATTCCGGGTTTTACGCCTGCATCAGCACCATTTCGGGCTATATCGCCGGCGGGCAGTTTACTTAACAACACCTTTCCTGGGCAGGCTCCAACGGTTAACCAGTACTTGGGTGCACCAACCTCCGTAAGAAACTGCCAACTTTTTCATATAATTGAGACACGGCCTGAGTGGGGCTTGAACCCGTGACCATCAGTGATGATAGGTTACAGTGGTATACAAGTCAGCGACCGTAACCACTCGACCACGGAGGCGGACTTCATAGGGTTGCATCTTTTGCATGGTAACAGTGAAAATAACAGTCAAATATTCCATACACGACATATTTCCAGAATTTTCAGTTGTCGCCGGCTACAATTATTTGAACTATTTATAGCCATTATTTTACCCAGCATGCAGAGTTAATGAAATGGATATTTATCAAAGCACCCAAAGTTTGTAAACAGTTCAATGCAGGTCAGCAGATCATATACTATGCAGGATAAATTAATTGAATTCTTATGTGGTATAACCAGAAATGGAAAAATGGAATGGCCATACATAATCTATTTATAGCAACATAATCTATTTATAGCAACAAGTTGGCATTCTTGAATCTGATGAAATTATCTTCAACACAAATACCTAGAAACAACTGGTAATCTTTCATGAACAAAAATGGAACTCTAAAACAGTGTGCATACATATATTATGTACCTACGGTCATCAACAAATTCAATTTAAGCCAATCAACACTAAGTAACTGACATGGACTTATCCATGTATGTATGTTCCTTTAATGTCAAACCCCTCGCGGGGACTAAGACATGTTTTCCTGGGCAGGCTTAGCCGACCTAAGCGATTAACCAGTACTAAGCAATGTGTGTCAGGTGCCTTGCTTGCTCAATGACACTACATACGTGGCCTGACCGAGTATCGAACCCGGGACCGTTCGATTCCAAATCCGACGCTGGACCACGGACGCCACACTGTCTATGATATATTTGACCAATAAATGGATCAGAAAATTACATTTGGACTGGTTCATTTATATCAAAAAGGGTCAACAGTGCAAATCCTGATGAGACGACTCGTTGGCTCATCTGGATCTACAATTTTTGCAAACCTAGTTAAAGGTGTGTAATGTTGAAAGGGTTAAACCATCCTTCGATTGCATTATGAACATTTTTCACCTGCAAACGTCTATGACATTTGATGAAAGAAACGCGTTGGAAAATCTTCATTGTAAATGTAACCTTTCCCTCTTGATGCCATTACCAATACGACATACATTGACTGAGTTAACCCTTTCCCTCATAGAAGCACCTCTTGACGCCGTTACCAATATGACATACATTGACTGAGTTAACCTTTTCCCTCATAGAAGCACCTCTTGACGGCATTACCAAAACGACATACATTGACCGAGTTAACCCTTTCCCTCATGGAAGCACTTCTTGATGCCATTACCAAAACGACATATATTGAAATGTAGTAGCCAAACCAATACTCATAATAAAGGCCAGAATCTCATGTAGTCCCAGTAATATCTATGGAGATGGGATAGATATGGCGACTACTTATCCATTGCATGATCTCTAAATGGCTGTCGTTTGTATGGAGATATAATAGTATATTAACCTAAATCTCTCTGTAGTCCCAGTAATATCTATGGAGGTAGGATAGATATGGCGACTACTTATCCACTGCATGATAGCTAAATCACTGCATGATAGCTAAATGGCTGTCGTTTGTATGGAGATATAATAGTATATTAACCTAAATCTCTATGTAGTCCCAGTAATATCTATGGAGGTGGGATAGATATGCATGATCTCTAAATGGCTGTCGTTTGTATGGAGATATAATAGTATATTAACCTAAATCTCTATGTAGTCCCAGTAATATCTATGGAGGTGGGATAGATATGGCGACTACTTATCCACTGCATGCTAGCTAAATGGCTGTCGGTTGTATGGAGATATAATAGTATATTAACCTAAATCTCTATGTAGTCCCAGTAATATCTATGGAGGTAGGATAGATATGGCGACTACTTATCCACTGCACGATAGCTAAATCACTGCATGATAGCTAAATGGCTGTCGTTTGTATGGAGATATAATAGTATATTAACCTAAATCTCTATGTAGTCCCAGTAATATCTATGGAGGTGGGATAGATATGCATGATCTCTAAATGGCTGTCGTTTGTGTGGAGATATAATAGTATATTAACCTAACTCTCTACAAGAGGTGCTTCTATGAGGCAATGGGTTAAGAGATAAAAGTATGCTATCATACGCCTTTTCAATAATCTGCACTTCATAAATCAAAGACTACAATCCATTACAGTAAAAATGCACATACGTATGCCGTTACAAACATCTGCATTTCGTACATTAAGCAGTACTAAACTGATCGGATAATTGAAAATGCACACACGTATGCCGTTACAAACATCTGCATTTCGTACATTAAGCAGTACTAAACTGATCGGATAATTGAAAATGCACACACGTATGCCGTTACAAACATCTGCATTTCGTACATTAAGCAGTACTAAACTGATCGGATAATTGAAAATGCACACACGTATGCCGTTACAAACATCTGCATTTCGTACATTAAGCAGTACTAAACTGATCGGATAATTGAAAATGCACACACGTATGCCGTTACAAACATCTGCATTTCGTACATTAAGCAGTACTAAACTGATCGGATAATTGAAAATGCACACACGTATGCCGTTACAAACATCTGCATTTCGTACATTAAGCAGTACTAAACTGATCGGATAATTGAAAATGCACACACGTATGCCGTTACAAACATCTGCATTTCGTACATTAAGCAGTACTAAACTGATCGGATAATTGAAAATGCACACACGTATGCCGTTACAAACATCTGCATTTCGTACATTAAGCAGTACTAAACTGATCGGAAATTGAAAATCCACACGTATGCCGTTACAAACATCTGCATTTCGTACATTAAGCAGTACTAAACTGATCGGATAATTGAAAATGCACACACGTATGCCGTTACAAACATCTGCATTTCGTACATTAAGCAGTACTAAACTGATCGGATAATTGAAAATGCACACACGTATGCCGTTACAAACATCTGCATTTCGTACATTAAGCAGTACTAAATTGATCATCGGGTAATTGAAAATGCACGAGCGTGTGCCGTTTCAAACTGCTCCTCTTAGAGAATGCCTTTCCGCACATTTCGCACGTAAACGGCTTCTCACCCGTGTGAGACCGCACGTGTAGGTCGAGGTGAGATTGCCAGCGGAAGGATTTGCTACAGACGGGGCACATCAAGTCACCCATGTTCTGACAGGGTCTTCCTGGCATGTAATCTGGTAACACTGAAAGAGACAAAATTATCAAGGATTTTAATTGGAATTCAATTCGATGTAATTGCAAAGCATCAGTATACGGTAACCATACGTTGTTTCATAAGACGGTCATAGTCATACATGCCAATCAATCACTAGTATTCACAACATCATGTTTCTGTGTATGTAAATATGAAAAATCAATAAACGGGTTGCTCCATGGCAACTCAAAAAAAATAAAAAATTATCATCTGCTTATTCTAACAACAACATCATCATCATCATCATCATCATCATCATCATAGAGCATAATGCAGCAACTATACTGAAATCTCAAACACTATTGAACAGCGGAAGTCGTGATAGCGCGTTCACTTCAGGCCTGGAGTTCGAACAACAATGGATTGTGTGCCCTTAGGCAAGGCATTTAAATTCCAAATTGCCTCTTCTCTCTCCCTCGTGGCGATGGATTCAATCAGGAATGAGGTCTCGAGAGTGATTAATATAAGTTGTAAGAACTTGTTTTGCAATCGAGCTCAAATAAATTTGTTTAAACTATTGAACAGCACTTTAATGTATTACAACAAAAAGAAATATTCAAAAAAAATTGAATATCAGGAAAAAATATAAGTCTTTAACCCTTTCAATACCACAGACCTCTATATAGGCTTACAAAAAGAGTAGATCCAGATGAGCCGGCTCGTGACGAGCCATCTCATCAGGATCTGCACTTTTTGCAAGTAGTATTACTAATTTTAGACAAAATTACCCATCTTGATAAATGAACTGGTCCGAATGTAATTTTCTTATTCATTTATTGGTCTAAGAATATCATGGACCATCCATGTCAGTTACTTGGTGTTGAAAGAGTTAAGAACAATTATTAACAATTTGAAGTTACTCATTTTCAACATTTAATTTTTTTTTTATTTATCGTCGTGGATACAATACAATTCCAGAATTCCAGCATCTCTGGTTATTTTACATGACCGGTGAATAGCACCGATACACGAGACCTCGATTTATAGTCCCCATCTGAAAAACTTAATATTATTTCTCAGACGAGACGAGGGATCGAACCGTTGATCCATGGATTTGCAGTCCAACGTCCGAGCAACTAGACCCGTTTATATTATGCCGTGCCCTAGTCAGTGTAAATTCATTATGGGCAACCGGTAGCGACGATAAATAAACGTAAAACACACAAATATTATTTGACCGAAAAGTACAAAAATGATATCCTCTTAATTTATCATTAATAGATATGTCAAGAAATGCATTTAAAAACCCTCGTCTATTCTTAGTTTATATAAAAATAATTTTAGCTCGATTGTGAAACAAGTTCTCACAACTTATATTAATCACTCAGGAGACCTCATATTCCTGATGGAATCCATCGTCACTGGGAGAGAAGAGGCACTGTGGAATTTAAGTGCCTTGCCTAAGGACACAATCATAACGGCTACAGACGGGCTAGAACACGGGGCCTTTTGCAACTGAAGCGAACGCGCTACCACTACGCTATCACGGCTTCCACTATTCGTCTATTCTTTATTAAGCTGGACTTTCAGAATATTGAGATGTTTATGGTACAGGGCTGTGAAGAGGAAATCTGCCAAAATACCGAAACAAAATAGGATTACCGTGAACAAGGTGAACAGCATAGACCAAATCTGACGATATTTGTCAAGATCTCAACCAAAAAATGAGGAACTCTTCTCTAAAACGTGGAAAATCACATCCCTGAATGGTACTCAAGTGTGATATATGTTTCACTCAATGAACACCTTTCTCCACGAGCCCAACAGGGAGAAATGAGGCACCTTAATATCACTTTTGCAAACAGCATAGAGCCATAGAAGATACTTGGCTGAATAGCAAACATAGATCCTGATCAGACGTGGCGCTACACCGTGGCAGATCAGGCTCTATGCTGTTTGCTATTCAGATAATGGAGCTAAAACACTTGGCTGAATAGCAAACAACATAGATCCTGATCAGACGTGGCGCAAAGCCGTGGCTGATCTGGATCTATGTTGTTTGCAAATGTGATTTTATTTACTCGGCAGACAAAGGGTAACGAGACAACTTCTCCCTTGTAGTCATGTAGCTTTAAACTCTTGTAGTCACTGAGGAATCAGCTCAGTAATTCACAACCAAGTCATTATTGCAAGTCTGTACGAACAAACCAAGGTTTAACTAGCAATTACTCGGATAATGCAGGGTTCATTCTAGAGGGCGATTTGGGCGAAATAATCGCCCTAGGGACTCGGATTTCGTCCCCCTGGGGGCCTCACTTCACCCTAAAAAAAAAAACATATAATTTTTTATTATTATTATTTTTACAATTTCCATACAATATTTTGTCCAGTAAGCTACACTGGCCCATTATAAAGCACTCCTTCTATTCAAATGTTGTATTAAATGGTCATACTGTGCATTTTAACCATATTTTGTTGAAATTTATTAAAATAGCACCATATAAGGACGCGATTGCGCGCTTTCTCACTTCTCCCGAATATTCTGACCTAGAATTAGCCCCGGATAAATAGTTTATCCATCAAACACTGTCAGGAAGGCTATACTGCATATAGTGATGTACGAGCTGGTGCTGCACAAGTTTACTCCTCTCAACATACGCTTGTCCGCATTTCTCACACTTGTATGGTTTCTGTGCATGGATCCACATGTGTCTCTTAAGATGTGAATTCCACCGAAATCTTCTACCACAAACTCTACACTCCTTGTTCCCGACGTTTAGACAGTCCCGACCCTGGTGCGTTTGCGGAATTCCTGAAATACAGAGAAATAAAACCTGAACTTACTCGAAACGATCACTACACGTACATTAAATTTTGTATTCATGATGAAATACAGTCAAACCTGTCTTAAGCAGCCAGCCAAGGGAGTCAGAGAAAGTGGCTGCTTAATAGAGGTCAAATGTATAGTAAAACAACTTAGGGAACCTGGAAACTGGCTGCTTAATACAGGTTGGCTGCTTAGTGGAGGTGACCACTAACACAGGTTTGACTGTACAGCAAAAATAAAATCGAAATTCTGAAATACGGTACAAATAAAATCGAACATATTTGAAAACTATCACAATACGTAGCTTTGGGAACATTCTGAAGAAAACAAATATAGAAAATAGGTGACCTGGTGTTAGTTTATACATATTTAGCTTACCGTATTTAGCTATGTTGCGCACATTTCTTACTGAAATCCTCATCCATTTTATCTACTGCGCATTATACACCAGTACAGACATCACGACATTTTTTTTCGGACCAAAATTGACCAATATTTCGTGAAATTAGACCTGAACGGCCCCACAGTCATTCTATAATTTGTTACATTCGACAAACGTTATAAACTAGCTATTAAAACCAGTTGCCGATAGTCTATATAAATAAATGAAATGAATAAGATCACAAAATTAGCATATATTGCGTTTATTTTGGCAAACTTTGAAGAATTTAATTGAAATTAGTAAATGCATAAAAAAATGGTGATTTGATCGTATGTAATATTTCCCGTACTTTTCGCGTACTTCGCCGCAATCGTACGATATCATAGAGATAAAGAAACTTTGTTACCGTTCCTCGATGAGGTATCTTGAGTGATTAATATAAGTTGTAAAAATCACGGAGCACAATTTTTAGCGATTCTTGAGAAATGTTAAATTATGACTTGAGTTTTTCACGTGCGCAGTATACATCGGAACTCAGTTTCCCCCCCGATTTTCGTGCCAAATCGTGGGTGCGCATTATACACGATAGCGCACTATACATAGCTAAATACGGTAGCTCGATTGCGAAACAAGTTCCTGCTATTAATCACTCTCAAGACCTCATTCCTGATGGAATCCATCGCCACGAGAGGCATGTGGAATTTAAATGCCTTGCCTAAGGGCACAATCGTTAACGGCTGCAACCCTGGGCCTTTCGCACCTGAAGAGAACGCGCTACCACTGCGCTATCACGACTTCCATAGCTAGTGTCTTCATTATTAAAGTGCAAATTATTTAAGGATGAAAGATCCTATTATATTTGTTGTTTTTTTCGGGCGAATGTGATCAACCAATTGTTTTCAGGTAACTAGTTCCAAGCTTTCACTGGTGTGTGCATAGAAATACAGTATTGAGCTGGAATCCAGAAATGGCCAGGTCAATCTATTTACATATGGTAGTTGAAATTCTGCAACAATATTTGGTTCCCATATGATTAGCGGATGTTCCAACAGGGATGTGGTATATACTATTATGTTGGACAGAGTTTCATGTTATTGTCAACATGTTTGCATTTAATTACTAAATTATTCACTTATAATTTATATCACACATTCACTCAATACACTATCCGAGTGTGAGTTTTCAATCGTCCTTCTATTACATATTTATATTTAAAACACTGTCGTGACGTCAAATATTTGTTCCTGCAGTCCATTATTATTAATATTGGACTGGTTTCAAAAGGCCAGATTAAATCACATCCTATGTGTGTACATGTACGAAATTAACAATTTTAACTAGTAGGATCTTGTTATATAAGTGTGCTTTAACCCTTTCGTTTGCAAGCGCGCTTTTACCATACTGTACGATAACAGCTTATATAAGTGATTTGCACAACGTGTGAATCTATATGCACCGGTGATAAGGGAGGTAATCATTTTCAAACCAGAAATTGAAAAAAAAATCGTAGTTTTGACTTTGTTTGAGGCTTGTACGAGATGTGAAGATGACAAAGAGGGTTCGATATTCTAGGGACGAGGCTCTGCGAATCATTACGTCATTGCCAGATGATAATGACAGCGACGATCCTGATTTTTTTCGGGCTAGGAAGGTGATTTGGCCGGCGCTGGATCAGACATTGACACTAGTGATTCGTCTGATAGTGATTTTGTGCCTCAACCACCCAGTCCAACCCCCCCTCGAGCTTCTGTGAGGGGGTGTGGCAGGTCCCGACATGCAGCTAGTAATTCTGGTAGAGGTTGAACTGTGAGACAAACCCAGAGTCAAGCAAACAATGTAAATGTACCCCACCCACCCCAGCCCCTAGGACAAGGTGACCAGAGACTGAGGTTAGATGAACAGAAGCAAGTTGAGTACCCAGTGTTTGAGGGCCCTCATGGGCCATCAGTGCCGTTAGGTATTGACTCGAAATCTAATTTTTGCTGAAAACATGGACATATGTTATGAACAATGTTGTAGCAATGTATTAGAGCTAATATAGATTGAAAACATGGTCAAAATCCTCCAGTTTGATGTATCGTATCTTTACTTGAAAAATAATAAAAAATGTTACATTTTGATATTGTTCGAGCTCATTTGCATATATGAATATTAATGAGATGAAATATTTTTATCAGTTGCTTTCAGTATTCTGATTTCATTACCTTTCCAATGATGTATAGGTTTATGGGTTTTATGCAAGTAAAACGCATACTATCAATGATTATATAGACAAGGTACTTGGAAATGTGGAAATTTCATGGAAATATTATGCAAACGAAAGGGTTAAGTAAGATATAAGCCACAAACGGATCCAATATGTAAAATATTGGATCGTTTTCGGCTTATATCCTGTACGTAATAGTATTTCTTGTTCCATACAATAATGTGCAACAGAATCTGATTACCGTATTTAAACTAATAAATAAATTGTCGTAATCTCGTTGTAGGGCTACATCAATAAGAAAATTAGAAACCCGTTTTTTACATATAATACGGTAATCCGTACGTAAACTGCTCCGACTAGGTCACGGACTGTTTTTTGAATTTATGGCTATGAATACCGTGGTCAAGAATCTTTGGGAGAAGTGAGAAAGTGCACGATTGCATCTCTATTTCGGCCAAGTCGACCTCCAGAATGAGCCTGGCATCTGTACCATACCAAATGCCAAGAGATTCAACCACACACTAGCATTGCATAGACCTGTACAAAACAAAAACAAACAAAATATTTTCTTCAGTTTATTGTTTGTAAACTGTGACAATTAACTTAGTAATGGCAGCAAAACCTTTATAAAAAATACAATGAAGAAGCTTTTTATTTCATCAAATCAGGGTTCATTCTAGGTCAGAATTCTTGGGAGAAGTGAGAAAGCGCGAGATCGCGTCCTTAAAATGGTGTTATTTAATAAATTTCAACAAAATATGGTTAAAATGCACAGTATGACCATTAAATACCATGTTCGAATAGAAGGCCATCTTACATGACAAAATTGGGTAAGATTTTTTGCGAGAAGTGGGGCCCCAAAGGGCGAAATCAGGGTCCCTAGGGCGACTATTTCGCCCACATTGCCCTCTAGAATGATCCCTGCATCAAATACATACAAATAATACAACATTTGAAGTAGGTATATTTCGGGTTTTACGCCGGCATCAGCACCATTTTGGGCTATATCGCCGGCGGGCAGTTTACCTAACAACACCTTTCCTAGGCAGGCTCCAACGGTTAACCAGTACTTGGGGGTGCACCAACCTCCGTAAGAAACTGCCAACTTTTTCATATAAATGAGACACGGCCTGAGTGGGGCTCGAACCCGTGACCATCAGTTGATGATATTGATCAAATATGGTATAATAGTACAGTGTATTTCGGCAGTGGTTTTACTAGTTGAACACGTACAACTTAATAATACTACTAGGGACGTTGAAATGCATAGATCTGAACATGATTGTGCTTATTTCAAGAATGCGGACATTGTTATACAATGCAGGGTTCATTCTAGGTGAGAATTTTTGGAGAAGTGAGAAAGCGTGTGATCGCTTCCTTAACCCATTTCATTCTGGATACCGTTCAAACGGTATTTGCAAAGAACATAGAGCCAGATCAACCGCCATGGAATGTTCCATCTGATCAGGCTCTATGTTGTTTTTGCTATTCAGATGATCTTGCTAAGACACTTGGCTATGCAGCAAACAACATAGATCCTGATCAGCACGCAGCGTTACGCTGCGGCTGATCTGGATCTATGTTGTTTGCAAAAGCCTTTAAATATATCCAGAATGAAATGGGTTAAATGGTGTTCTTTAATATACTTCTGCCAAATAGGGTTAAAATGCACAGTAGCCAAACCAATGTTCATAATAAAGGCCAGAAGCTCATGTAGTCCCAGTAATATCTATGGAGGTGGGATAGATATGGCGACTACTTATCCACTGCATGATAGCTAAATGGCTGTCCTGTCGTTTGTATGGAGATATAATAGTATATTAACCTAAATCTCTATGAAGGAAAGGGTTAAAACACTATCGTGACGTCATACCTTTGTACTTGCAGTCCATTATTATTAATATTGGACTGCTGTTAAAAGGTCAGAGTTTTATATTACATCCTACACGTAAATGTACAAAATTAAGAATTTTAATTAGTAGGATCGTGTTATATAAGTGTGTGTTTTAAGTAAGATATAAGACTCAAAAGGATCCAATATGTAAACTATTGGTACCGTCTTCGGCGTTCGGCGCCTCACACAATCCAATATTTTACATATTGGATCGTTTTCGGCTTATATCCAATACATAAAAAAGTTCCATCAACAACATTTAGAGTTATAAATGTCTGCAGCATCTTGCAACGCGAGGTTTGCATCTCTCTGAGCGCCATCCTCTAGCTACTCTCTTCATGTTCTGTAGAACAATTTAGCATCGAACATTACCTATACCGCCCAATCCATAATCTTAACTCCAGTGTTCCTCTGTAGAGAGATCTACTTTCTACGACTGGCAGTAGATTAATACAATACACAGCAGTCTAGTCCACCCATAATCTTGACTCCAGTGTTCCTCTGAAGAGAGATCTACTTTCCAGTATGACCCATATAGTGATCACTCCGGTAGTGGTCCGTAGTGCACATACAACTGGCAGTAGATTAATACAAAACAACAGTCTTGTCTACATCTTTCCAATGCACTGCCAAATGTTTTCTCAGATTGCTCTGCTCGGCAAACGCCTGTCCACAAACACTGCATCTGTATGGCTTCTCACCTGTATGGGTTCTCGTGTGCTTGTCGAGGTGAGACTGCCACCGGAATCTCTTATTGCAGATGAAGCATACAAAGTTGCCAACGTTGAGACAATTGTCTGGCCGTCGAATATCGGACATATCTGGAAATATTAAAGTTTACAGATGAAATACCTGTTAATCTTTGCAGCTTATTTATCTAAATGTTAAATGTTATGTTAATTTATCTAAAATCGTTTACAGACGAAATACCCGTATAATCATTGTAGTTTAAATGTTCAACATTTTAATTTATCTAAAAATCATTTTAAAGACGTCACATTGAAAAAAATTGTTATCAATTAATGGATATGAAGTTGATCAAATCACATTTATCATACAGCAACATTTGGCTAGAGAACAACAGTAAAAACAAAGGACTCCTAACTATAACATTTGGCTAGAGAACAACAGTAAAAACAAAGGACTCCCAACTATAAGGAAGGGTCAATGTACATTTCGGGATAAATCAGATGCCAAGGGAGGTAATAGAAAACCTAGCGCGTCACCGAGGCCAAGAGTGGAATCCCGACGATATGTAATGGAAGCAACCAATAACAAAGAAACTTGTATAAGATTGCACACGATACTGTCGGATTCGGTTCTCCGATTCCATATCCGCAATTATTGCCTGGCTTATTACTAGATACGACAATGATAGACCAACAAACAATGACAATGGATATTTTACTCTCTTTTTTTCCAAAGTATTTTGTACGCGTACCAATTTTTATACATCCAGTCTTGTTTATACAAATATATCTTAGCTTGAGTGCGAAACTAGTTCTTAAACGCCCACGGACCATTGACCAACTTGAACGACCAAAACAAACAAAAAACCCACACAAAAATCCGACCTACCCTACATGCTACCCGAACCAAACCATTTTTTAAGGCCTAAATAAAAAATTTATTATAAAAAGCAATCTACAGAGTATAAACACATGTGCATTGAAGTAGTCATTAACAATACCCACAAACATACAGTAGCAGCATACTATGAAAGTGAAACTAGATGCTCGCAATAGAAAGTGAAACTAGATGCTCCCAATAGAGAGTGAAACTAGATGTTCACACTAGAAAGTGAAACTAGATGCTTACAATAGAAAGTGAAACTAGATGCTCCCAATAGAAAGTGAAACTAGATGCTCGCAATAGAAAGTGAAACTAGATGCTCGCAATAGAAAGTGAAACTAGATGCTCGCAATAGAAAGTGAAACTAGATGTTCGCAATAGAAAGTGAAACCAGATGCTCGCAATAGAAAGTGAAACTAGATGCTCACAATAGAAAGTGAAACTAGATACTCACAATAGAAAGTGAAACTAGATGCTTACAATAGAAAGTGAAACTAGATGCTCGCCATAGAAAGTGAAACTAGATGCTCGCAGTAGAAAGTGAAACAAACTGATATTAGAATAATTGAACGTAAATCGAAAGCATAAATCAGCAATTTTATTTGTATTCGGTATAGGAATTTACATCGCTTCTCCTGTTATCTTACTTTAAGTCCATAATTCCTTCTTTCTTATTAAAGCGACATTACATCGCACAAAGCAAATCAAACGCATTTGTCACGTATAAATGCATTGCTACAACAAATTCTTCCGAATAATTTTGAACATTTATTGAATCAATAAACAGTGTTTTTGGGGTCTACATTTAACTTCTAATAATAAATATGCACAAATGTGAGATATAACGGTAAATCTGTACCATAAATCGTATTATACACTAGTTGTATTACACATGGATGTCGACCCTATTTACATTATTTTGTTATGTCAACAAATCGCGTATACAATGTTTGTTTATTAGTTGAAATGCTCAGTTTTTGAGGCAAATATTTGGAAACAAATACCATATAATAAGAAAATACTTTCTGTAGAAATTCGTGTTTTCACTGATGTAGTGTCTCTTTAAATAAATATCAATAAATACACATTCTTGTATAAACTGATGTATCTAGACTTTAATTTCAAGATCTGTTTCCAGTGACTTCACTTGACATTGCAAATGGACATTTAGAGACAGGGGAGGTAACTGCTCGCTTGCTTTGTAATCCAAGATTCCTTACAAAAGTTACATGTGTTTCACTTTATGTTTCTTCAGGTTACTGCTATCGGCGTACGCCTTGCCACAAACATCACACTTGTACGGTTTCTCTCCTGTATGAATTCTCATGTGTGTTTTCCGGTACTTCCTGTTGAATACGCGGTTACAGAGCGTACACATGAACATTCCATAAGATGTGGATAAATCCAAGTTGTCTTGCAAATAACCTGAAAGAAAAGACTACAAGTTCTGAAACACAAACTGAATTGAAACCAACTCATTAATTACTGGACAGAATTTCAATAAGCTATTACAGCTTCCAATTCAATCCACTCGTCATTGCAAATATATTTGTATAAATTATGTACATGTATAGTGTGTATATTATGACAATGACAATATGTTTAAACTAATTACTACAGCTGCCATTAAAATCCAATTTGCAACGGTTAACCCTTAACCTGCCAAATAAATTGGACGGAATGCGCAACACCATGTTTGATTAGGCTCTATGCTGTTTGCTATTCAGACAAGTGTCTTAGCTCCATTATTCGAATAGCAAACAGCATAGTCTAATCAAACATGGTATAAAACATGGTGTTGCGCATTCCGTTCAATTTATTCAGCAGGTTACGGGTTAAAACGTTGCAATTTGTTTATGTCTGATCTAGCTCTATGTTGTTTGCAAAAATGACCTTTAGTCGTGATTGACAAATTAAGGGTTGACATTATTTCACAGAGATAACAAAGTGAAAAATAATAACACATAAATAGAGCTGTTCTCTGAAACAAGTATTTAATATTGAAATACAAATCCTTATAAATAATACATACATGTTTTGTTTGTTCTGTTAGTTCGGTTTTACCTAACAATACCTTTCCTGGGCAGGCAATACCTGCATCAGCACCATTTTGGGCTATATCGCCAGCGGGCAGTTTTACCTGGGCTATATCGCCGGCGGGCAGTTTTACCTAACAATACCTTTCCTGGGCAGGCTCCGCCGGTTAACCAGTACTTGGGTGCACCAACCTCTGTAAGAAACTGCCAACATTTTCATATATATGAGACACGGCCTGAGCGAGGCTCGAACATGATGATGATAGGTTACAGGTCATTGGTCACAGAACACGAGTTGTTTCGCGATATCGGTCACAGAACAAGAGTTGTTTCACAATATCAGTCACAGAACAAGAGTTGTTTCACGATATCGGTCACAGAACACGAGTTGTTTCTAACAAACTTTATTACCTTCACAGCGTTTCTTTTTTAACACAACGGTCGAGAAATCAATATCAACAACAAACAATGACTCATTATTCTATAGCAGTTATACTCAACATTCTTTCGGAATAATCTAAACAAAAAAATATATGCTTATGCGATCTAGAAGCTAATAAAATTAAAGTAGCATTTTTCCGAGAACAATGAGATAATTGGCACTGAACCACTAGGCCAAGGCCTATATATGACGTCCTATAAAGTGTCTCTTGTGTTCAGGTAACCCACGAATGACTCAAGTTCATAATCATTGTTTACCCTTTCCCTCATAGAAGCACCTCTTGATGTCTTTACCAATATGACATACATTGACAATGTAGTAGCTAAACAGATGTTCATAATAAAGGTCAGAATCTCATGTAGTCCCAGTAATATCTATGGATGTGGGATAGATATGGCGACTACTTATCGACTGCATGATAGCTAAATGGATGTCGTTTGTATGGAGATATAATAGTATATTAACCTAAATCTCTATGTAGTCCCAGTAATATCTATGGAGGTGGGATAGATATGGCGACTACTTATCCACTGCATGATAGCTAAATGGCTGTCGTTTGTATGCAAATATAATAGTATATTAACCTAAAGGAAAGTGTTACGCTAATCACATTCAAAGAGTATCATCAGAAATGGGTACCTCTCACAAACGCAATGATGCTTATTAGTCAGTTCCACAGTTTGCGGAGCGCGATTTATTTTCTATTTCACAGTAACAATTTACAACAGTTACAATCAGTTCTCTAGTTTGCAAAGTTACTTTTCTTCATTCAACAGCCATCTTTCCAATCTTCAGTCCTCCCAATGTCGATCGGTATAGAGTACAGGTTACTCTTCTATGTCTTACACACCCAGAAATGAATCACTCTATGTTTTGTGAGGTTACTTTTGTCAGAGAACGCCTTCCCACACTGATCACACCTGAACGGTCTCTCTCCAGTATGTGTTCTCATGTGTGCCTTCATGTAAGCCTTGTCGTAGTAGTTGCCACAGACACAGCATGCCACCTTACCAGACACGTTCGAAGACGCTGAAGTCTCGACTGATCCTGAAGCATATAATGTGACTTCTTTGAAAAACACCAATACATAATTTATTACACCATAGTACACCTATGTAATTAAAAAGAGCTATTTCACAAACTATATTTGTTGGGAGCTTTACATGATTTCTTGTTTTTGTCTTGTCGCACAAACAGCTACGGTTATATGCAGGGCTCATTCTAGAGGGCGATTTGGGCAAAATAGTCTGCTTAGGGACCCTAAGCTCACCCCCTGGGGGATCGAACCTGCGTCAACATCATTCCAACCATTAGTACAGGGATGGAGATACAGACCTCCACTCTATGTGACAAATATTGTAGAAAAAAAATTTATGTGGGAAATTGTCATGTCTTTGCAGACGGATCTGTAGTCCAGTGGTTAACACGCTGGACTGGTAATCCAGGGATCGCAGGTTCGATCACCCGTCTGACCCTAATAAAGTTAACAGTCTTTCAGATGGTACTTTAAACCGAGGTGCTTTATGGACATGGTATGCTGGAACGGGGCTCTGTCTGTATCATTGCACTATCCATCAAAATATCTAAAATGACAAATCTCATTAGGAGGCATCGCTCATATGGACAACCGGTAGCGACGATAAATAAACGTAAAACACACATCTTTGCAAGCTAGCCGTGAAAATAACAGTCAAATATGGCATGGAATTTCATTACAATTGTTTGGCAACGACGCAATGATATTGAAATTCCAGTTTTAAGTCACAAGGAAAAAAAACACATTTATCTAATGTTGTTTCTACAATTATTTTCTATTTATAGCCTTTATTTTACCCAGCGTGCAAAGATTTAAAATACTAGTATCCTCTTTACTATGTGCCTTGTTCACTCAACTTAAATATGTTGGGCTACATTGCCGACATTCAACAAATACAAGAAAATGACACAAATCGCGCTATGTATTTACAAATTAACTGCAGTACAGGTACACGATTGTATTGAAGAACTTCAGAAGGGCAACCAATGCAAACGCACATTTATAAAACATTATGTTATGTTAGTTATATTTCGGGTTTTACGCCTGCATCAGCACCATTTTGGGCTATATCGCCGGCGGGCAGTTTACCTAACAACACCTTTCCTGGGCAGGCTCCAGCGGTTAACCAGTACTTGGATGCACCAACCTCCGTAAGAAACTGCCAACTTTTTCATATAAATTAGACACGGCCTGAGCGGGGCTCGAACCCGTGACCATCAGTGATGATAGGTTACAGTGGTATACAAGTCAGCGACCTTAACCACTCGACCACGGAGGCGGACACATTTATAAAACAATGAAATACTGAGCATCAACAACATCTAGGAACATTAACAAATCGGCAACGTCTTGGGGGGAAACTGCGTTTACAAGAATGAATAGTTTATTTCAAACAATACAACATATACGTTTTATACAAAATTTAGATACAAGAATGAAAATAGATTAGAACCGAGAGCAATAGCCTATACGAAAGCTATAGCTTATAGAGGTCTTCTCATATGGCAAGGTACTTAACCCTTTCCCTCATGGAAGCACCTCTTGATGCCATTACCAATACGACATAAATTGACAAAGTAGTAGCCAAACCAATGTTCATAATTACGGCCAGAATCTCATGTAGTCCCAGTAATATCTATGGAGGTGGGATAGATATGGTGACTACGTATCCATAGTCCACTGCATGATCTCTAAATGGCTGTCGTTTTTATTGAGATATAATAATATATTAACCTAAATCTCTATGAAGGAAAGGGTTAATGCAGTTACAATATGACAGGGTTGTAATTTTTTCTAAACTATTCATTTCAATTTGAATTAATGGTAAGTAAACGATTTAATCCTGAACTGTAAATTAGAATATCAATAAGATAAAGAGATTATTAAGGTGAGACAAGTACACATAGTAATTAATTGAGAAGGTAGAAATAGAGATTGACATGATAGATTCATTCGGATAGTTCAATGGTAGGGGCAAGCATGCAACATTTTGTGAACAGATTGTCATGGAAATCGTCTGCTTTCACGGATGTAGTTGTGGACTGCTTGAAATATGCTTGCGTTGAAAAATCATCGCTAAGATTCTGATCTCCGTGTATATGCAATATGTAGAACGAGACGAATGCTGATGTTCTTATAGTAGAAGATATTCAAAGGAACAATGACGATGCAGTACATTTGAAAAGGGTTCAACATGGCGAGTGTAATAACACTGTAGATATTTGTTTATAATGAGGCGACACCTCAGTTTGTTCAGGCGAGTGTAATAACAATGTAGATATTTGTTTATAATGAGGCGACACCTCAGTTTGTTCAGGCGAGCGTAATAACACTGTAGATATCTGTTTATAATGAGGCGACACCTCAGTTTGTTCAGGCGAGCGTAATAACACTGTAGATATCTTGTTTATAATGAGGCGACACCTCAGTTTGTTCAGGCGAGTGTAATAACACTGTAGATATTTGTTTATAATGAGGCGACACCTCAGTTTGTTCAGGCGAGCGCAATAACACTGTAGATATCTGTTTATAATGAGGCGACACCTCAGTTTGTTCAGGCGAGCGTAATAACACTGTAGATATCTGTTTATAATGAGGCGACACCTCAGTTTGTTCAGGCGAGCGTAATAACAATGTAGATATTTGTTTATAATGAGGCGACACCTCAGTTTGTTCAGGCGAGCGTAATAACACTGTAGATATCTTGTTTATAATGAGGCGACACCTCAGTTTGTTCAGGCGAGCATAATAACACTGTAGATATCTGTTTATAATGAGGCGACACCTCAGTTTGTTCAGGCGAGCGCAATAACACTGTAGATATCTGTTTATAATGAGGCGACACCTCAGTTTGTTCAGGCGAGCGTAATAACAATGTAGATATCTGTTTATAATGAGGCGACACCTCAGTTTGTTCAGGCGAGCGAATAACATGTAGATATCTGTTTATAATGAGGCGACATCTCAGTTTGTTCAATCAGCTCCAGGAGGCATCATAGGTGCAATTCGTGACTTGTCTGGCATATGTGTAATCAAGTGTTTCTTAAGGTTGCTTGAATCGGCAAACGGCTTTCCACACGTAGGGCAACTGTACGGTTTGATCCCGGTGTGACATCGAATATGTGCCGTCAATGAAGACTTCCACGCGAACGTACGATCACAGAATGTACACGCGTATCCCTGGCCTTTCCCCATCATCGTCATTATCCGGTTGTATGTCTGTTCACCTGAAAATATTGAAGACGAAAATCACTTAGTTACATGTGAATTAATAGAAATAACAAGTCAACTAAACATTACCATATTTAAATCTTTCCCTCATAGAAGCACCTCTTGATGCCATTACCAATACGGCATACATTGACAATGTAGTAGCCAAACCAATATTCATGAAACTTGAAACTTGTTTATTTGCTTAAATGCCTATTTCTATAAATACATATTCAATGTTGTTGTACAATAATGAATTAAAAGATAATAAAAACAGTACATCAATCCAGACAAACAGTACATCAATCCAGACAAACAGTACATCAATCCAGACAAACAGTACATCAATCCAGACAAACAGTACATCAATCCAGATACAAACATTAAATAACCAGTCATCAATGAAGAAATCACATTAGAATATTCAGAACAATGCGTAGTAGTCTCTGAAGAGCCAGATAATAATATAGGGTTTGTGTCCCAGTAATATCTATGGAGGTGGGATAGATATGGCAACTACTTATCAACTGCATACATGATGGCTAAATGGCTACCGTTTGCATGGAGATATAATAGTATATTAACCTAAATCTCATGAAGGAAAGGGTTAAAATGAAATTCCCCTGAAATCCAAAATGGTCGCCGCCTAAAATCATACAATTTTTTTAATTATCTTCTCACGAACCGTCAGTCGGATTGTGACGAATATTGGTAGGAATGCTCTTTCAACGTTTATAAAATGGTGATCCCGGGTTCAATAATGGGCGTGACCCGGGAGGTCAAATGGGATGACATTTTATTTTTGAGAGTATTTTTGAGAGTATATGGTCATGTCATAAATCAAATCGAAGGTATCAACGAGGCAATTGTTATTAAAATAGATATTGTCATCCAAGATGGCTGCTGAAAGGTCAAAAGATTGTTCACCAAAATTACAACAAGTATTGACAACAACGAAATGCTATAAATAGAAAGGGGACATTTTGTTTCATATAATTATGGACAACCGAGTTTATTGGAGAACAAATTTCCCCCAAAAACATATTCGCAAAATATATTGTTCATGTACATTATATAATTGTGTATGAATGTTAAAACACAATAAAAAATAATGTTTAACCCAGTTTTATTGATTTGTTCATGTTTAATTTGTTTATGTTTTTCAGGTTTGTAAACACATCACGGTTATGCATTGCCAAAATAAGCAAACGGATACAGATGCACTACCTAAACGAAATGAACTACAAGCAGGGTTAGTAGTAACACATTAAAAAAAATCCCAATCTATTTATAGCTATAGCAAGTGACCTTGACCTGGAACCTGATCTATTTTTAGCAAGTAACCATGACCTGGTTACTGTATGACAATGACATGTCATTTATGCTATGGTCAGTCACAATTGTACACAATTATTGCAAAACTGCTTCACAAAAACAATAAAAACATTTAAATAACTTTTTATTTCCTTAACACAACCAACATCTACAATTAAAAACAGAAAATGAGCAATATCTATAAAATCCTAACATACAAACTACAAATCCTAACATAACAAACTACAAATCCTAACATAACAAACTACAAATCCTAACATAACAAACTACAAATCCTAACATACAAACTACAAATCCTAACATAACAAACTACAAATCCTAACATAACAAACTACAAATCCTAACATAACAAACTACAAATCCTAACATACAAACTACAAAACTCCTGAACATATTTCTTTTTACAATAATACTCAATAGCTAATATTAATTTGTGGATTTTCGTGGAAATCGTGATAGTGCAGTGGTAGCGCGTTCAGTTGCGAAAGATCACGAGTTCGAGCCACGCTGGAGCCGTTACGATTGTGCCCTTAGGCAAGGCATTTAAATTACATGGCAAGTCAGGGTCCTTAGGGTGACTATTTTCGCCCAAATTGCCCTCTAGAAATGAGCCCTGAACATATGTTTGTCCGGTCAGGCAACCATTTTCAAACTGTCCTTCTGAATTAATGGCGATTATTTCCATATTTCGAGAAGACTATAACAATGCACAGCAGCTAATATGTACACAAAATTAATAACAAAAACAATGGATAAGTTATTCTCATATAAAATGGATGATAATTATTATTCATTTGGGTTCTTCGCATAATAACGGGCGACATCATGGAATTTGGTAAGCCAATTCTGGCAAGCCAATCATGACAGGCCAATTCTAGCAAGCCAATCAAGACAGGCCAATCATGACAAGCCAATCCTGGCAAGCCAATCATGACAGGCTAATCCTGGCAAGCCAATCATGACAGGCTAATCCGAGCAAGCCAATCATGACAGACCAATTCTAGCAAGCCAATCATGACAGGCCAATCATGACAAGCCAATCATGACAAGCCAATCATGACAGGCTAATCCGAGCAAGCCAATCATGACAGGCCAATTCTAGCAAGCCAATCATGACAGGCCAATCATGACAAGCCAATCCTGGCAAGCCAATCATGACAGGCTAATCCGAGCAAGCCAATCATGGCAAGCCAATCGTAGCAAGCCAATCATGACAAGCCAATTCTAACAAGCCAATCCTAACAAGCCAATCATGACCGGCCAATTCTAGCAAGCCAATCATGACAGGCTAATCCGAGCAAGCCAATCATGACAAGCCAATCCTAACAAGCCAATCATGACAAGCCAATCATGACCGGCCAATTCTAGCAAGCCAATCATGACAGGCCAATCATGACCGGCCAATTCTAGCAAGCCAATCATGACCGGCCAATTCTAGCACACCAATCATGACAGGCCAATCCTAGCAAGCCATTCATGACATGCCACTCCTGGCAAGCAAATCGAAGCCGGCCAATCCTGTGACGTCAATCCTGGCAACCCAAGCAAAGCAGGTCAATTCAGGCAGCCAATCCTGGCAAGCCGCTTCTGGCAAACTATTTATGCAAAGTTGAAATCTTGTCTTTTATGTGCCTTGCTTGATTGAAGTATGGTGGAACCCGTTTAACATTTGATGTACACAGCATTTCGCCTACACAGTGATGATATATACAAACAAAACTACATATAACAGTTATTATATCTACACACAATAATACAGTCTACATCCGTTATGCCGAATTCCGTCAGACCTAACAAAATACTTCAACATAACCGAAGTTTGACTTAACGAAAATCGATATAAACAGATCCAGTTATATGTAAAATGATAAGTGTCTGAAACAGGACTTTGATACGACTTCGAGATAACCGGAGAATTTGACATAACCGACTTTGACATAACGGATGTAGACTGTACTTCACTACAGTTACTGTTTCACTTTTACATTCCTTCGTGTGTTTTTACGTTCATTCATCGACTGCTCATATGAGCAACGCCTCCTGAAGAGATTAGTGATTTTAGAATAGGGCAGTAACTGGCCGATGTCTCTCATTGTTTTTAAAGAGATATGCAACAGATCCACCAACAAAGACGATGTGTGACTTTACTTGTATTCGTAAATAGTATTACAAAGTACTTGTATGCTTTAATAGTATTACAAAGTACTTGTATTCGTAAATAGTATTACAAAGTACTTGTATGCATAAATAGTATTACAAAGTACTTGTATGCATACATAGTATTGCAAAGTACTTGTATGCGTAAATAGTACTACAAAGTACTTGTATGCGTAAATAGTATTACAAAGTACTTGTATGCGTAAATAGTATTACAAAGTACTTGTATTCGTACATAGTATCACAAAGTACTTGTATGCGTAAATAGTACTACAAAGTACTTGTATGTGTAAATAGTATTACAAAGTACTTGTATGCGTACATAGTATTGCAAAGTACTTGTATGCGTAAATAGTATTACAAAGTACTTGTATGCTTTAATAGTATTACAAAGTACTTGTATGCGTACATAGTATTGCAAAGTACTTGTATTCGTAAATAGTATTACAAAGTACTTGTATGCGTACATAGTATTGCAAAGTACTTGTATGCGTAAATAGTACTACAAAGTACTTGTATGCGTAAATAGTACTACAAAGTACTTGTATGCGTACATAGTATTGCAAAGTACTTGTATGCGTAAATAGTACTACAAAGTACTTGTATGCGTAAATAGTACTACAAAGTACTTGTATGCGTACATAGTATTGCAAAGTACTTGTATGCGTAAATAGTACTACAAAGTACTTGTATGCGTAAATAGTACTACAAAGTACTTGTATGCGTACATAGTATTGCAAAGTACTTGTATGCGTAAATAGTACTACAAAGTACTTGTATGCGTAAATAGTACTACAAAGTACTTGTATGCGTACATAGTATTGCAAAGTACTTGTATGCGTAAATAGTACTACAAAGTACTTGTATGCATAAATAGTATTACAAAGTACTTGTATGCGTAAATAGTATTACAAAGTACTTGTATGCGTAAATAGTATTACAAAGTACTTGTATGCATAAATAGTATTACAAAGTACTTGTATGCGTAAATAGTATTACAAAGTACTTGTATGCGTAAATAGTATTACAAATTACTTGTATGCGTAAATAGTATTACAAAGTACTTGTATGCGTAAATAGTATTACAAAGTACTTGTATGCGTAAATAGTATTACAAAGTACTTGTATGCGTAAATAGTATTACAAAGTACTTGTATGCGTAAATAGTATTACAAAGTACTTGTATTCGTAAATAGTATTACAAAGTACTTGTATGCATAAATAGTATTACAAAGTACTTGTATGCGTACATAGTATTGCAAAGTACTTGTATGCGTAAATAGTACTACAAAGTACTTGTATGCGTAAATAGTATTACAAAGTACTTGTATTCGTAAATAGTATTACAAAGTACTTGTATGCGTACATAGTATTGCAAAGTACTTGTATGCGTAAATAGTATTACAAAGTACTTGTATGCGTAAATAGTACTACAAAGTACTTGTATTCGTAAATAGTATTACAAAGTACTTGTATGCGTAAATAGCATTACACAGTACTTGTATGCGTAAATAGTATTACAAAGTACTTGTATTCGTAAATAGTATTGCAAAGTACTTGTATGCGTAAATAGTATTACAAAGTACTTGTATGCGTAAATAGTATTACAAAGTACTTGTATGCGTAAATAGTATTACAAAGTACTTGTATGCGTAAATAGTATTACAAAGTACTTGTATGCGTAAATAGTATTACAAAGTACTTGTATGCGTAAATAGTATTACAAATTACTTGTATGCGTAAATAGTATTACAAAGTACTTGTATGCGTAAATAGTATTACAAAGTACTTGTATGCGTAAATAGTATTACAAAGTACTTGTATGTGTAAATAGTATACAAGTACTTGTATGCGTAAATAGTATTACAAAGTACTTGTATTCGTAAATAGTATTACAAAGTACTTGTATGCGTACATAGTATTGCAAAGTACTTGTATGCGTAAATAGTACTACAAGTACTTGTATGCGTAAATAGTACTACAAAGTACTTGTATGCGTACATAGTATTGCAAAGTACTTGTATGCGTAAATAGTACTACAAAGTACTTGTATGCATAAATAGTATTACAAAGTACTTGTATGCGTAAATAGTATTACAAAGTACTTGTATGCGTAAATAGTATTACAAAGTACTTGTATGCATAAATAGTATTACAAAGTACTTGTATGCGTAAATAGTATTACAAAGTACTTGTATGCGTAAATAGTATTACAAAGTACTTGTATGCGTAATAGTATTACAAAGTACTTGTATGCTTTAATAGTATTACAAAGTACTTGTATTCGTAAATAGTATTACAAAGTACTTGTATGCATAATAGTATTACAAAGTACTTGTATGCGTACATAGTATTGCAAAGTACTTGTATGCGTAAATAGTACTACAAAGTACTTGTATGCGTAAATAGTATTACAAAGTACTTGTATGCGTAAATAGTATTACAAAGTACTTGTATACATAAATAGTATTACAAAGTACTTGTATGCGTAACTAGTATTACAAAGTACTTACTTGTATGCATAAATAGTATTACAAAGTACCAACCAAATACAAGGATATTCAATTTCTTATCTAACTAGCATAGACACAGTTTCAGTAATATTATGACCTTTCACCTCTCGAGTGTGACCTTGAATGCAGGGACCTGGTAGTTGTATGTGACACGTTGTCTCAATCCAATCCATGCATGGATTACACATATATTACTAAGCCGCATCAGAGTTCTTCCCAGAAACAAATTCAAACAGTGTAAAAGTAAAAAAACGAAGAAGTAAACAAGCAATGCGCTAAAACGAATGGCGAGCACCGGGAGACAACCCTTCGTGTAATAAACGCTGGGAGACAACCCCGTGTGTAATAAACGCATGGCGAGCGCCGGGAGACAACCCCTTGTGTAATAAACGCATGGCGAGTGCCGGGAGACATCTGTTTCTATCAGATATGCCACATGTTACTCAGCAACCATGGTTTCCATTCAGGTATGTTACTAGGCAACCATTGCTTCCATTCAGATGGGCTACATGTTACTAGGCAACCATTGCTTCCATTCAGATATGCTACATGTTACTAGGCAACCATGGTTTCCATTCAGGTATGCTACATGTTACTAGGCAACCATTGTTTCCATTCAGATATGCTACATGTTACTAGGCAACCATTGCTTCCATTCAGATATGCTACATGTTACTAGGCAACCATTGCTTCCATTCAGATATGCTACATGTTACTAGGCAACCATGGTTTCCATTCAGGTATGCTACATGTTACTAGGCAACCATTGTTTCCATTCAGATATGCTACATGTTACTAGGCAACCATTGCTTCCATTCAAATATGCTACATGTTACTAGGCAACCATGGTTTCCATTCAGATATGCTACATGTTACTAGGCAACCATTGTTTCCATTCAGATATGCTACATGTTACTAGGCAACCATTGTTTCCATTCAGATATGCTACATGTTACTAGGCAACCAGATAATAAGGTCTCTTAGAAATTCATGTGCAGAATGCTATGCTTCTTCAAGTTGCCCTTGTCGTTAAAAGATTTAAGACAGACGAGACAACTGAACGGTTTCTCTCCTGTATGTATTCTGTAATGTCTGGTGAATTGCCACTTCTTGGAGAAACTTTTACCACATGTTTTACAGCTGAACACGGAACTGTTTGACATTGTACCAGATAGAAAGCACATACCTGAAATATTGATAAAAACACATCTTACACACTTTACCATTCCCATTGATGTTGGTGGGGTGGGGAGAACACACATAATACAGTGGGGTGGGAAGGGAGAACACACAAAATACAGTGGGGTGGGAAGGGAGAACACACAAAATACAGTGGGGTGGGAAGAGGAACACACAAAATACAGCAGTCTTCCCGAAATCCGTAGGACCGCCTGACATGTCAGACAAAAAATCATTCAGTCAGACAAAATATATTGAAAGTTTAAGTGCATTTTAATCATTGGCAAAGTTTCGTGAATACTGAATACAGTGGGGTGGGGAACACACAAAATACAGTGGGGAGGGGAACACACAAACCAGTGGGGTGGGGAGAATACACAAACTACAGTGGGGTGGGGAGAATACACAAAATACATGTTATTTTAAACCTTTCCCACTTAGAAGCGCCTCTCGACGCCACTACCTATTGACATAGATCGACATAACAAGCTGTAATAAAGATCGGAACAATATAGTGTATACAACACTTAATAATAGCTAGTATGAAAGTGGAGTAGGCAAGTTCACACCTTATCCAATGTATGAAATAAATCTCTATAGGGAAAAGGGTTATATGAAAATATTTATCATAGTGTACGCTGGTAGACAACAGTGGACAAACAATGGACTATGGCCGGCTGAACACCAACCATTGCTATGGCCGGCTGAACATCCACTATTACTATGGATGGCTGAACAACTACTATTGCTATGGATGGATGAACACCCACTATTACTATGGACGGCTGGCTGAACACCCACTATTGCTATGGACGGCTGAACACCCACTATTACTATGGACGGCTGACTGAACACCCACTATTACTATGGATGGCTGAACACCCACTATTGCTATGGACGGCTGAACACCCACTATTGCTATGGACGGCTGAACACCCACTATTGCTATGGACGGCTGAACACCCACTATTGCTATGGACTGCTGAACACCCACTATTGCTATGGACTGCTGAACACCCACTATTGTTATGGAGCTGAACACCCACTATTGTATGGTGGCTGAACACCCACTATTGTTATGGATGGCTGAACACCCACTATTACTATGGATGGCTGAACACCCACTATTACTATGGACGGCTGAACACCAACAATTGCTATGGATGGCTGAACACCAACAATTACTATGGACGACTGAACACCAACAATTACTATGGACGGCTGAACACCCACTATTGCTATGGACGGCTGAACACCCACTATTGCTATGGATCGCTGCCTGAACACCCACTATTGCTATGGACGGCTGAACACCCACTATTGCTATGGACGACTGAACACCCACTATTGTTATGGACGGCTGAACACCCACTATTTCTATGGACGGCTGAACACCCACTATTGCTATGGATGGCTGAACACCCACTATTACTATGGACGGCTGAACACCCTCTATTGCTATGGACGGCTGAACATCCACTATTGCTATGGACGGCTGAACACCCACTATTGCTATGGATGGCTGAACACCCACTATTGCTATGGACGGCTGACTGAACATCCACTATTACTATGGACGGCTGGCTGAACACCCACTATTGTTATGGACGGCTGGCTGAACATCCACTATTGCTATGGACGGCTGAACACCCACTATTGCTATGGACGGCTGGCTGAACATCCACTATTGCTATGGACGGCTGGCTGAACATCCACTATTGCTATGGACGGCTGGCTGAACACCCACTATTGCTATGGATGGCTGAACACCCACTATTGCTATGGACGGCTGAACATCCACTATTGCTATGGACGGCTGAACACCCACTATTGCTATGGACGGCTGAACATCCACTATTGCTATGGACGGCTGAACATCCACTATTGCTATGGACGGCTGAACATCCACTATTGCTATGGACGGCTGAACATCCACTATTGCTATGGACGACTGAACATCCACTATTGCTATGGACGGCTGAACACCCACTATTGCTATGGATGGCTGAACACCCACTATTGCTATGGACGGCTGAACACCCACTATTGCCATGGACGGCTGAACACCCACTATTGCCATGGATGGCTGAACACCTACTATTGCTATGGATGGCTGAACACCCACTATTGCTATGGACGGCTGAACACCCACTATTACTATGGATGGCTGACTGAACATCCACTATTGCTATGGACGGCTGAACATCCACTATTGCTATGGACGGCTGAACATCCACTATTGCTATGGATGGCTGAACATCCACTATTGCTATGGACGGCTTAGAGACAAACATGTTAAAAAGATAAAACAAAGGCCCATTCCATATATTTATTTAAACCACATGTGCTCCACAAGGAAGTTGTATATACATTTATATGTGTGTAGCTGAATATAACTGCAGCAAATATATGTTATATGTAAGTACATATATGTTATCATTCTAAAACATTACATTTTCCCTAAAGAAAAATCATTGATTTATGAAATTGTAAACTATTATGCCATGAAATGTTTGTGTATATTATTTAGAAAGGAGAGGACAATCATAAGCTATACAGCTTTCTGTCCAATTCCTTATATCAGTTGTTGTAAATAATCATGTATTGACAGAAAATAAATATGTTTAAACTAAATATATCATTCAAACTAATACGGTTGTCGCCAAATCGGACAAGTGGGTTTTCTCCGGGTACTCCGGTGTCCTCCCACACGAATGACCAGATTTACGCTTTCATCCGTGCCAACGACGGTGATTAATATAAGTTGTTAAAACTTGCTTCACAATCGTTGTAAACTAAATAGTTTAAACTCTTCTTTTTTTATTCAAACTAAGACATTTCCTCCACTTGGATACAAGTTCTCTACATATGTGGCCTGCTTCTCCTTCATGTTTAGATAATCATCATAATGATGAGGGGGAAGGTGATTCAGTCAATGACCGTAACCATCGGCAACGGACGACCCTTAAATGTTACACACAACAATCAAGCTGGTTTTTACCCGAATTTGACAAACCCTGTATTTATTTTATTGGCTAAACATTTCAAATAAGACAGAACTGACAAAACTGATGTCATCATGTCAAGGAACATAACTACAGACATCCAGTAACTGTAACTATGACGACCAGAAATACATAATGCTACCTCCATTCATCAGGGTTCATTCTAGGCCAGAATTTTTGGGAGAATTGAGAAAGCACTTAAATTCAACAAGAGAAAGCACTTAAATTCAACAAGAGAAAGCACTTAAATTCAACAAGTTCGCGATTTCTGTATCCATTTTACAATCGGAACTGCGTTTTGAAAATATGCACAGAGCATGCGCAGAACTCAGTAGCCAATTAAACACCGCGTTTCAGGCCACATGCTTGGTAACAAAAGAATTGTTTACATCGTAGGTGTTTGTTTCAACAGCTTTGATTGGTTAATACAGGGTTATGACGTTATATCTTTATCAAATTTGAATAGAGGGAACTTCCAGCTCTATTTTAATACCAAACATGACCAGGATTTCCCAATACTTTAGCCTGAAATGTATTGTTTTCAAGGCCCATTTTTCACGGTTTTCATTGTTTTATGACTAATTTGTCAGAATTAATTAATTAGTGCTCTCACAAAATAAGGTGTTTTATGCATTTTTGTAATACTTTTCACAAAATAACCTTGCCGTAGTTGCAGTATACATATTTCTTAATATTTATATGCTGAAATCCAAAATATGGTGATTTTAGCCTGTATCATGATTATTGGTCAATATCTTGAAATTGAATTTAGCGACTTCCGACTGGTTTTGTAATGGAGGGTCACATATGGCAAATTTCATATGAATCAGTTTATGCTTGTTAAGATTTCCCTTGTCCGCAAAAGCCCGGTAGCAAATCTCGCATTGATACGGTTTCTCTCCTGTATGTATTAACATGTGTCTATGTAACCAGGATTGAAACACGAAACTCTTGCCGCAATACACGCACGTAAACATCTTCACACGTTCACCGACATCCGTGTTACAATCTGCAATAAAAGTAAAACAATTTACATATAGTAACTAGCATATACATATATTGTTTGGAAATTATAGCTATGTGAGATGGTACGATGGTCGCCAGATCGGACAGGTGGGTTTTCCCCGTGTACTCCGGGTTCCTCCCACACGAATGACCACATTTTCGCTTTCATCCGCGCGCCAATGAGATTGATTAATATAAATTGTTTTAAAACTTGCTTCGTAATCGTTGTAAAATAAATAAAGCTTAAAGCGACACTACATCGGTGAAAACACAAATTTCTACAGAATGTATTTTCCAAATATTGGCTCAAAAACTGAGCATTTCAACTAATAAGCAAACGTCGCATAAGCGGTTTGTTGACGTAACAAAATAAATGTAAATAGGGTCGACATTCATGCGTAATACAACTCGTGTATCATGAATAACACGATTTATGGAACACATTTACCGTTATATCTCACATTTGTGCGCGAGTATATTTACTTGTAGACTAATCTTAGTTAAATTATCTCTAACGACATTACCTCGTGTTTAGTATTGACTCCGATGACCGTTATAACATGAAATCCTACTTTCAATTTGGAAAGCTTGAAAACAACAAAAACACTGTTTATTGTTTCAATGTTAGTGTTCGAATGTATTCGGAATTTGTCGTAGAACTGCATTAATACGTGAAAAAATGCATTTTATATGCTTTTTACGATGTAATGTCACTTTAAACTAGTGTTATACAAAGATCGGTATACACTTATGAATATTGACGAAGGCTCTTTCCATCGTAGGGTTCTCCAACAGTATGTTGGTAAACCATAGCACATTTTGCACCTATATTTCATGGCTCATTCTAGAGGGCGATTGAGGCGAAATAGTCGCCCTAGGGACACTGACTTCGCCCCCATTTCTCCCTATAAAAAAACAATTCATATAAAATTGGGTCCAGTATTAAAGATACACTGGCCCATTATAAAGCACTCCTATTCAAATATTGTATTTAATACTCATACTGTGCATTTTAACAATATTTGTTGTAATATATTAAATAACACGATTAGTTTTTAAACATTATTTATTTCAGTATTTGTACAGTCATGTAATCAAGAAATGAACAAATGAAATTTATTAATTAACACAATTTAAGGACTTGAGCATGTGCTTTCCCAAACATTCGGACCTAGAATGAACCCCGATATTCCTATAGCTTAACACATTCAACACCAAGTAACCGACATGGACTGGTCCATAATATTTTTAGACCAATAAATTAATAACAAAATTACATTTCAATCAGTTCATTTATCAAAATGGGTAATTTTTTTCCTAAAAATAGTTATATTACTTGAAAAAAGTGCAGATCCTGATGAGACGGCTCGTTATGAGCCGGCTCATCTGGATCTACACTTTTTTGTAAGCAAATTTAGAGGTCTGTGGTGTTGAAAGGGTTAATCATTCTTTATATTCAAATACTCAAAATATGACAAATGGCATATTACAACAAAGGGAAGTAAATATGTCATACTAAATATTCAACATACAACTTGCATAATTATGTATGATGTACAATTCTTTGCACAAGAATATATTGTCAATATAATGTACAGTTAAACCCGTCTTATGCAGTCAGCCAAGGCAATCACAAGAGAGTGGCTGCTTAGCACAGATGGCTGCTTAATAGAGGTCAAATGCATAATAAAACAACATATTGGGAATCTGGAGAAACTGGCTGCTTAATACAGGTTGGCTGCTTAATGGAGGTGATTGCTAACACAGGTTTCACTGTATGTTGAAGCCAATGATACAGAGAAACATTTTCAAAACTAACGAGTTTTCACACTTCCCAGGAAATATTAAAGTAAGTAATAGGGAATTCATTAATTTAAAGTAACACATTACAGTGTAATATACTTAAGGGCAAAAGTTTTGCACGGTTATTTTTTATATCAGCAATAATATTAACGTCCATAACAAGCAGTACCGCATTAAATACTATGTAATCTAAATATATAAATCTTCTCTCTCCCTCGTGGCGTTGGATTCCATCAGGAATGAGGTCTCGAGAGTGATTTATATAAGTTGAAAGAACTTGTTTCGCAATCGAGCTAAAATAAATTTGTATAAATTAAATGTAATCTAAATTGTCAATGCATCCATCATACACATTCTCTGAAAAGTTGCTCAAAATCATTTTTAGATTACATAATATTTAATGTGGTACTGCTCGTTATTGACTCCAAATTCTGGAACAAAACTAATTCCAACAGAACATATAAAATTCTGCTCCACTAATGAATTCCAGTGTATCTCGGAAGAGTATAATTATAAAGTTGATAATTCTAAGCATATTTAACCCAGTCAACACCAAGTAACTGACATGGACTGGTGCATGATATTCTTAGACCAATAAATTAACAAGAAAATTACATTTGGACCAGTTCATTTATCAAATTGGGTAATTTTATCCAAAAATAGTAATATTACTGGCAGAAAGTGTAGATCCTGATGAGACTGTGTTTGGCACCATTGTACTGTGTGTGGTACTATGCCATGTTGGGCACCATTGTACTGTGTGTGGTACTATGCCATGTTGGGCACCATTGTACTGTGTGTGGTACTATGCCATGTTGGGCACCATTGTACTGTGTGTGGTACTATGCCATGTTGGGCACCATTGTACTGTGTGTGGTACTATACTGTGTTGGGCACCATTGTACTGTGTGTGGTACTATGCCTCATTGGGCACCATTGTACTGTGTGTGGTACTATGCCATGTTGGGCACCATTGTACTGTGTGTGGTACTATGCCGTGTTGGGCACCATTGTACGGTGTGTGGTACTATGCCATGTTGGGCACAATTGTACTGCGTGTGGTACTATGCCGTGTTGGGCACCATTGTACTGCGTGTGGTACTATGCCGTGTTGGGCACCATTGTACTGTGTGTGGTACTATGCCGTGTTGGGCACCATTGTACTGTGTGTGGTATTATGCCGTGTTGGGCACCATTGTACTGTGTGTGGTACTATGCCGTGTTGGGCACCATTGTACTATATGTGGTACTATGCCATGTTGGGCACCATTGTACTATGCCATGTTGGGCACCATTGTACGGTGTGTGGTACTATGCCGCGTTGGGCACCCTTGTACTGTGTGTGGTACTATGCCTCGTTGGGCACCATTGTACTGTGTGTGGTACTATGCCATGTTGGGCACCATTGTACTATATGTGGTATTATGCCATGTTGGGCACCATTGTACTGTGTGTGGTACTATGCCGTGTTGGGCACCATTGTACTATATGTGGTACTAGGCCATGTTGGGCACCATTGTACTGTGTGTGGTACTATGCCATGTTGGGCACCATTGTACTGTGTGTGGTACTATGCCATGTTGGGCACCATTGTACTATATGTGGTATTATGCCATGTTGGGCACCATTGTACTATGTGTGGTACTATGCCATGTTGGGCACCATTGTACTGTGTGTGGTACTATGCCGTGTTGGGCACCATTGTAATGTGTGTGGTACTATGCCATGTTGGGCACCATTGTACTGTGTGTGGTACTATGCCTCGTTGGGCACCATTGTACTATGTGTGGTACTATGCCATGTTGGGCATCATTGTACTATATGTGGTACTATGCCGCGTTGGGCACCATTGTACTGTGTGTGGTACTATGCCATGTTGGGCACCATTGTACTGTGTGTGGTACTATGCCATGTTGGGCACCATTGTACTGTGTGTGGTACTATGCCTGTTGGGTTGTTTTGTGGTTGTTGGGCACCATTGTACTGTGTGTGGTACTATGCCATGTTGGGCACCATTGTACTGTGTGTGGTACTATGCCATGTTGGGCACCATTGTACTGTGTGTGGTACTATGCCATGTTGGGCACCATTGTACTGTGTGTGGTACTATGCCGTGTTGGGCACCATTGTACTGTGTGTGGTACTATGCCATGTTGGGCACCATTGTACTGTGTGTGGTACTATACCGTGTTGGGCACCATTGTACTGTGTGTGGTACTATGCCTCATTGGGCACCATTGTACTGTGTGTGGTACTATGCCATGTTGGGCACCATTGTACTGTGTGTGGTACTATGCCATGTTGGGCACCATTGTACTGTGTGTGGTACTATGCCATGTTGGGCACCATTGTACTGGATCATCTGGATCTATACTTTTTGTAAGTCTATTTAGAGGTCTGTAGTGTTGAAAGGGTTAAGTCAGTTTTCCGATAAATGCCCTGCCTGCCCTAAGGCTGATTGGGCAGCGTGTCGAACTTGTATTGTAAATTGGCAGATATCTGGGACATGTGCACAATTCGATGAGTATTCAAGTTGCTCTTCTCGGCAAATGCTTTCTGGCAGATAGAGCAAACATGCGGCTTCTCTCCTGTGTGCACTTTATAATGCCTCTTCAGCTGCCAGTTTGTCGGAAACCGTTTACCACATTTGTCACAGGGCAACGGCAAGTTCATCGCTAGTCTTCCGGTATCCACCGTCGCATTTCGCATCCTTGAGGAATAGTCTACTGCCATACTGTACATGTCTGAAATGGCATAAATTAATACATATTCAAATGAATAAAAAAATTTTTTGATTCCGTCTGACCAAAATAAAATTAACAGTCTTTCAGATGGGACTTTAAACCGAGGTCTCGTGTCGGTGCTTTACTTCGTGCACGTAATAGAACCAGAGGAGACCCTGAAATGGGTCTCCGTCTGTATCATTGCACTATCCTCCAAAAATCTAAAATGACTTAATGTCTTCAGGAGACGTCGCTAATATGGGCAACCGGTAGCGATGATAAATAAACGTAAAACACACACGAATAAAATGTTTAATTTACACACTAACATCTTCTATTACTCACTCTCGTTGACGTGGACGTAAGCGTATATGCGCGGTCATATGGGTGGGAGGAGAGTCGAGTACAGGGGGGGAGGGCACCTGTCCGATCTAGCGACCACCGCACGATTACACTACCTGGTCATATGATCGAACCAGGGTGACATTGGTGAGAAGCGATCGTACTAACCACTGATCTACTTGGGCAGTCCGAACCCTATTACAGAACAACACACCTACACCTACCAAGACATGCTGTATTAATGACAGACAGCTTTTCGGTCCTCTAACATTTGTCAGTGAATAACTTGTAATCAGTCGCTTTTACAGCCGTTGAAATAAACATTACATTTTCACTCACACGTGTATTCAACATGGCGTAATAAAAAAGCACCAGTTTCTGGTCGACCAATCAAATCTCCTGTAACAAAAATGTGTTTTCCAGCATTTTCTCACTACTGGCACATCATTTATGCCCTTGCAAAGCAAACCACGAGGATTCACCCGTTACAAAAACAAACAATTATTTCTTATATAATTATACACCTCTGCTCAACCTTTAGCACACTGTAGACGAAATGAGCAGTTAACAAATGTGTAATATTTTTCTTATAATTCCTAGAAAGTAGGGCTTGGCATTTCATTCAAATCGTCCAATCAGGATTATTTTAGAGTACACGTGAATGAGATGGGGGGGGGGGGGGACATCAACATGCATTTCTAAATAATACAGTAAAACCTGTGTTAGTGGTCACCTCCATTAAGCAGCCAACCTGTATTAAGCAGCCAGTTTTCAGATTCCCAATATGTTGTTTTATTATATATTTCACCTCTATTAAGCAGCCACCTGTGCTAAGCAGCCACTTTATGCGATTCCCTTGGCTGGCTGCTTAAGACAGGTTTGACTGTACACCCGTCAAAGTCGGTTATATCGAATTCACCAGTTATCTTGAAGTCTGACAACGTCCCGTTTCAAACACTATCATTGTACATATAACTGGCTCCGTTTATATCGAATTTTGCTTAAGTCAAACATCGGTTATGTCGAAGTATGTTGGTCGGTCCGACGGAATTCGACATAACAGATGTAGACTGTACTTTCGAAATATAATGTGTGCTCATTTTCCTGTTTCGACAGTTCTAGCCTGTAACCGTATAAACCAAGCACCTGTTACTGACAGTAGTGATGTCATTCGCAAACAAACTCAGAAACAGGTGGGGCGATCGATGATACTAAATGAAAAGGTGACGGCTACTAACATTTAATATTGTATTCATATTCAATCCAGTGCAATAAAATACATTTAACTTCCATTGAATACATTGACCTGTTCCGCATTTTCTCTTTTTTTAAACTGCGTCTGTGCGACCTATATACAGACGAGTACAGTAGTTTGTTTTATTACATTTATACCAAAGATGCATAGTTTGTACAAATTTATTTTAGCTCAATTTCGAAACAAGGAGTTAAACAGCTGCTGTGTTACGGCTTAATTAACACCATTCCTGTCTGGCTGGAACCTGCACTGCTTGCATGTGGCTTAGTTTATACAAATTTACTTTAGAGCACTGCTTGCATGTGGTTTAGTTTATACAAATTTATTTACCACACTGCTTGCATGTGGCTTAGTTTATACAAATTTACCTTAGAGCACTGCTTGCATGTGGCATAGTTTATACAAATTTACTTTAGCACACTGCTTGCATGTGGCTTAGTTCATACAAATTTATTTTAGCGCACTGCTTGCATGTGGTTTAGTTTATACAAATTTATTTTAGCTCGATTGCACAAACCATTTCTTACAAATTGTATTAATCACTATGGAGACCTCATTCCTGATGGAATCCATCGCCACGAGGGATAGAGAAGAGGCAATGTGGAAATTAAATGCCTTGCCTAAGGGCACAATCGTAACGACTCCAGCGGGGTTTCGAACCACTTGCCTTTCGCACCTGAAACAAGCGCGCTAACCACAGCGCTATCACGATAATATTCTCAGCATAAGAATGTTATGTTATATTTCGGGTTTTACGCCTGCATCAGCACCATTTCGGGCTCTATCGCCGGCGGGCAGTTTACTTAACAATACCTTTCCTGGGCAGGCTCCAGCGGTTAACCAGTACTTGGGTGCACCAACCTCCGTAAGAAACTGCCAACTTTTTCAGATAAATGAGACACGTTCTGAGCGGGGCTCGAATGCGTGACCATCAGTGATGATAGGTTACAGTGGTATACAAGTCAGCGACCGTAACCACTCGACCACGGAGGCGGACCAGGGAGAATACAGTGGTATACAAGTCAGCTCAACATAAGTAGCATGACCACAATGTATGTGGTAACGGGTTAGAGTACTATGCAGACAAGGCCGAGGTAAATTCAAACATTATAGGACAATGTGCATGTGTTCCAAACTGTGCATTTTAAGACTTCTTTTATCCACGAATGCACGAGTGCAGGATCCGCATTTAAACGGTCTTTCTCCAGTATGTTTTAACAAGTGTCTCTCTAGCCATGATTTGAAAGCATAACTCTTGCCACAATACACACAGGTATAGTCCTTCAACGAATTATCTCCCTCTGCTGCCGAGGACCCTGCAATAAAAGCAATGATAGGAATAGAATTGAATCTCTACAAAAGTTGTACACGTAAGCAGCGTTGTTCACCCTCTTTCATATGATACAACAAATTATGGAAAGTTTTTGTTTTGTTTTTATTTATTTTTATTCCACATTCAACATAGAGATTACAATGACTTCTTCTGAACACATTAACAATAATGCTACTGCTCCAGGGATCATTCTAGAGGGCGAAAATTGTCGCCCTAGGGACCCTGACTTCGCCCTCTGGGGGCCCCACTTTTCCCTTAAAAACACACTAAAAAAAACATTTTTTTGGTTTTTACGATTTTCAATCAAAATTTTGTCTAGTAAGATACACTGGCCCATTATAAAGCACTCCTTCTATTCAAATGTTGTATTTAATGGTTGTACTGTGCATTTTAACCCTATTTTGCAGAAGTATATTAAAGAACACCATTTAAGGAAGCGATCACACGCTTTCTCACTTCTCCCAAAAATTCTGACCTAGAATGAACCCTGACTGCTCATTGCACTGTAAGCAAACAACTCAATCTTTGTGACCCAAGTTTATCCAGACTTTGTCAAAAGATATGATCTGATGAAACCTCCGGGGGGGGGGGGGGGGGGGGGATCCTTGGAGGTCACGGAAGGTCATGGAATCTGGTAGATCCAAGTGAGTTTTTAAAAAGAAATTATTTATTTATTTTTTATTCCACATAGAATGCTTTTCTTAATACACTTAACAATAATAATACTGCTCATAGTGAATTTGCATCATTAGTACATTCATGATTCGATTGTCATCAATTTTAATAATACACATGTAGTCTAGAATAGAGCTCTATTCCATCAAACTATGAACATTTATTGTGAAATTTTTGGTGGATATCTTTCCGGGGGGGGGGGGAAGATAGATTTATTAAAAATCTACATAGTAATGACCTGCTATTTTTTTTAAAACTTTATTTTACAACAATCGAAGCAAGTTTTAACAACTTATATTAATCACTCGTTGGCACGGATGAAAGCGTATAGTTGTCATTCGTGTGGGGAAAAACCCAGAGTACCCGGAGAAAACCCACCTGTCCGATCTGGCGACCACTGTACCATCTCACATACTCCGGTTCGAGGATCGAACACGGGTTGCATTGGTGAGAAGCGAGCGCGCTAACAACTGCGCTAATGAAATATGAATATTGTGAAATAATTATTTGTTAATTACCTCTATCAACAATGGATATTTGGTAAAACTATCACAATAGACAATAAAAGATAAATTTGCTTTTGAACATTAGTTTTGTTTTCCATTTGAAGGAAAACCAACAAATACAAACCATTGTCATTCAACATGCATACATAAAAAACATTCTCCCAGGATCATATATGCTTCTCCCAGGATCATATACAGTTCTCCCAGGATCATATACAGTTCTCCCAGGATCATATACAGTTCTCCCAGGATCATATACAGTTCTCCCAGGATCATATATGCTTCTCCCAGGATCATATACAGTTCTCCCAGGATCATATACAGTTCTCCCAGGATCATATACGCTTCTCCCAGGATCATATACGCTTCCCTCAGGATCATATACGCTTCTCCCAGGATCATATACGCTTCCCTCAGGATCATTTACGCTTCTCCCAGGATCATATACGCTTCTCCCAGGATCATATACGCTTCTCCCAGGATCATTTACGCTTCTCCCAGGATCATATACGCTTCTCCCAGGATCATATACGCTTCTCCCAGGATCATATACGCTTCTCCCAGGATCATATACGCTTCTCCCAGGATCATTTACGCTTCTCCCAGGATCATATACGCTTCTCCCAGGATCATATACGCTTCCCTCAGGATCAGATACAGCCCTCTCAGGATCATATACGGTCCTCCCAGGATCATTTACAGTTTTTTACCTAACAACACCTTTCCTGGGCAGGCTCCAGCGGTTAACCAGTACTTGGGTGCACCAACCTCCGTAAGAAACTGCCAACTTTTTCATATAAATGAGACACGGTCTTAGCGGGGCTAGAACCCGTGACCATCAGTGATGATAGGTTACAGTGGTAGATAAGTCACCGACTATAACCACTCGCCCACGGAGGCGGACTTCATCTGGATCTACACTTTTTTTTGCTAAGCGTATTTAGAGGTCTCTCATATGTTCTTCTGCAGACTCACTTTCAACAATTCTTGTTGTATTCCTCGAACTGTTCAATCTTGCAAATATGGATATTGAACACATGTTTCTTCAGATTGCACTTCACGGAGAAGGCTTTCCCACACAAGTGACAAGTGAACGGTTTCTCTCCAGTATGACTTCTCATATGTCTATTCATCTCCCAGTTTGTTCTGAAAGCTTTATCGCAATAATTGCACTGGCCCGGTACCATACTGCTCGTTGAAAACTGCGATGAAACAGAATCACCTGAAATGACAAACAATTCAATAAACTTACACGTCGATCTTTGTGGCAAATGTAATTAGCGTCCACATTAGGAACAACAAGTTAACTGAATTGTCTGTCCATTCAGGGTTATAGAACGCGAGTTGCCTTTGGTGAAAAAGAAAATGATGCTGGTGAACAATGCATTAGAGTAGAACAATATGGGTTTTTTTTAGGAAAACTATTTTGGGATATCATAATGATAATGGGACTGTATGTTCTAATGGAGGCCTACGGAGGTTTCAATAGTAGTGTGTATGTTCTAATGGAGACCTACGGAGGTTTCAATAGCAGTGTGTATGTTCTAATGGAGACCTACGGAGGTTTCAATAGCAGTGTGTATGTTCTAATGGAGGCCTACGGAGGTTTCAATAGCAATGTGTAAGTTCTAATGGAGGCCTACAGAGGTTTCAATAGTAGATGTGTATGTTCTAATGGAGGCCTACGGAGGTTTCAATAGCAGTGTGTATGTTCTAATGGAGGCCTACGGAGGTTTCAATAGCAGTGTGTATGTTCTAATGGAGGCATACGGAGATTTCAATAGTAGTATGTATGTTCTAATGGAGGCCTACGGAGGTTTCAATAGCAATATGTATGTTCTAATGGAGGTCTATGAAGGTTTCAATAGTAGGGTGCATGTTCTAATGGAGGCCTACGAAGGTTTCAATAGTAGTGTGTATGTTCTAATGGAGACCTACAGAGATTTCAATAGCAATGTGTATGTTCTAATGGAGACATACGCAGGTTTCAATAGTAGTGTGCATGTTCTAATGGAGACCTACAGAGATTTCAATAGCAGTGCGAGGCATACGGAGATTTCAATAGTAGTGTCTGACCTCCAGCAATTATTCGGTGATTTTGTGTTTTTTGCACATCATATCGCTTTGCAGATTTTGTATATTCCAATTTTCTGTTACATTATTTTATTTCCACAGCACATTTCGGTGATAATTTTGTCGCCAACGACCATTTCAATGACATCGTGATTAAGGCTGTTCCAAAATACCAGTAATACTGTAATATGCTTCTCAACATATATACACATATTCTGTAAGTACTCAATTCTCCAACCTCTGCAAGAGAGCTGTCAACTTTCTCAGTTATACCAGTAATACTGCGATATGATTCTGGACATATATACACATATTCTGTATCCAACTCTCCAACCTCTGCATGAGAGCCGTCAACTTTCTCAGTTATACCAGTAATACTGCGATATGCTGCTGAACATATATACACATATTCTGTACCCAACTCTCCAACCTCTGCAAGAGAGCCGTCAACTTTCTCAGTTATACCAGTAATACTGCGATATGCTGCTGAACATATATACACATATTCTGTACCCAACTCTCCAACCTCTGCAAGAGAGCTGTCAACGTTCTCAGTTATACCAGTAATACTGTGATATGCTTCTGGACATATATACACATATTCTGTACCCAATTCTCCAACCTATGCAAGAGAGCCGTCAACTTTCTCAGTTATACCAGTAATACTGTGATATGCTGCTGAACATATATACACATATTCTGTACCCAACTCTCCAACCTCTGCAAGAGAGCCATCAACTTTCTCAGTTATACCAGTAATACTGTGATATGCTGCTGAACATATATACACATATTCTGTACCCAACTCTCCAACCTATGCAAGAGAGCCGTCAACTTTCTCAGTTATACCAGTAAAACTGCGATATGCTGCTGAACATATATACACATATTCTGTACCCAACTCTCCAACCTCTGCAAGAGAGCCATCAACTTTCTCAGAACAGGAAGTATGTGTGATGGTACGTACGGTGGTCGCCAGATCGGACAGGTGGGTTTTCTCCGGGTAGTCCAGGTTTCCTCCCACACAAATGACAACAATTACGCTTTCATCGGCGCCAGTTGTAAAACCTTTGGTGGAGAGAATTACCATAAGCTCCTGTAGCTTTCAATTCAATCCACTTGTCTTGATAGTTGTATTGTATGGATGTTATATGTCATGTTTATCTTGATAAATAAAATATGTTTAAACCAAAACTTGCTTCGCAATCGTTCAAAAAAATATAGTATGAAAGTATGCCACTTGTTCTACGGGTTTGTTACCATACGTTTCAGTGTCACATAGGTACATACAGCTACACAACAGAGAAACTATATAAGCTCTACTTCCATTTTAATCCTTTCCTATATACAGTAAAATCTGTGTTAGTGGTCACCTCCGTTAAGCAGCCATCCTGCATTAAGCAGTCCAGTTTTCAGGTGCCCAATTGGCTGTTTTACTATACATTTCACCTCTATTAAGTAGCCACCTGTGCTAAGCAGCCACTTTCTGTGATTCCCATGGCTGGCTGCTTAAGACAGGTTTGACTGTACCGACTTCTTTGATTTTGTGTACATGTATTGTGAATGTATATAGTGGAATAAATATGTTTAAACCAACTACACAACATACGATGAAATTCTTGCCTTTTGGCCACCATGTTTTTGAGGTCATGTGATATTTTACACAATTATAAATACAGTCTACATCCGTCGGACCGAACAAAATACTTTGACATAACCGAAGTTTGACTTATAGGTTCGATATAAACAGAGCCAGTTATATGTAAAACGATAAGTGTCTGAAATGGGGACTTTAATCCGACTTCGAGATAACCGGAGAATTCGACATAACCGACTTTGACATAACGGATATAGACTGTACATCATCTTTGATGTGGACATTTTTTTCTACAAGTTTTCAAGATAATCCAACATTTCACATGTACATCAGAATGGCTGATATTCTGCGATTTGACCGAAATGTTTCGTTATCACATGACGTTTCAGATGGCATTTCTGAGATGTGGCATGTTCACAATATTGACACCGGAACGGTTTCTCTCCGGTGTGACCCATCTTGTGCCTCTGTAGCAGGGATGACGACCGGAAAAGCTTACGACACAACTGGCACGGGAATCCCAATGACGCCTGTGCACAGCTGTTCACTGATGGATCGTCAGCCGACACACCCAGATAGTAATCTGCAATAAACGGTGGAAAAAAAAACGGTTGAACCCATGCTGGACTATTCATTCGCAGGCATTGCTCACTCTATTTTTCACACACTGCACTATATTGTATTGAACGGTAACTTACAATGAGAGACATCGGTAAGTTACTGCCCCTGAATACTCTCTAAAAGAATGTAGGTCCTCTTAAGTGGTTTCCTCTGTTTTTATCATTGTTTCCTTTGCACTACATGCCATCAATTTTATTCCACTTTCTTATCTTATAATTATTATGTTACTATATCTCGACAGATATCCTACAGATTTATCCAATGGGTAAAAAATCTGTACATTTTTTATCAATTAATTAACATGATTTGGATAAAATCACATTTATCATAACGCAACACCTGGTTATGGAACAACTGTAAAAACAAAGGATTCCAACTGAAAGGACCGCTATTCATTTAGGGATAAATCGGACTATATCTGCCAAGGGAGATATTCAAGGGAGGTAATAGAACAGCCAGCAAGGTCTCTCATTGCATAAAGTGAAAACACTACTAAGAATTAGCACATATATGTTTTATTAGATATTGTAAAACAGCAGAATTATTACAATCAAACAAAAAAATTAATAATAAAAGCGATTTAAAATTTGGGTTAAATACGTGGCCGTAATGTTTCTATGGCAACAACAAAACAAACATAGCAGAATTTAAAATATTCACTGTTTAAAATTAAATAAGAAAATTCGATGAATTGATATCCCCGCCAAACTGGAGTTAGACAAGACACATTTGTGGATTGTTTCGTCAACTAAAGGACAATAACGCTAGTGTTACTGGATCAATCCCCACGGAAAGTGCACGTGCACAACATCACTAAGGCGATACATATTTATTCTAAGCTTCAGAAATTCCAGCCATTGGTTACCGAGAACACCGTCTCCGGACGGATGAACAAGGAGCATACACAGACAGAAGACGCAAAAACAATATACCTCGCCTAAATGGTGGAGGATAGCAACGTAGCAACCAGGATAGCAACATAGCAACCAGGATAGCAACGTAGCAACCAGGATAGCAACGTAGTTAACTGCCTTTAGAAACTACATTATGAGCTGTTGGTGTATAATATAATAATTACCAACGATAAACGAAAATATCTAAACATGTCAGCTTCAATGTTTTCAATTAAAATATTTAAACATGTCAGCTTCATTGTTTTCAATTAAAATATCTAAATATGTCAGCTTCAATGTTTTCAATTAAAATATCTAAAACATGTCAGCTTCATTGTTTTCAAGATGGTACGATGGTCGCCAGATCGGACAAGTGGGTTTTCTCCGGGTACTCCGGTTTCCTCCCACATGAATGACCACATACGCTTTCATCCGAGCCAACGAGAGTGATTAATATAAGTTGTTAAAACTGGCTTCGCAATCGTTGTAACATAAATAAAGTATAAAAATAAAAAAATGTTTTCAATTAAAATATCTAAACATGTCAGCTTCAATGTTTTCAATTAAAATATATAAACATGTCAGCTTCATTCTTTTCAATTAAAATATATAAACATGTCAGTTTCATTCTTTTCAATTAAAATATATAAACATGTCAGCTTCATTGTTTTCAATTAAAATATCTAAATATGTCAGCTTCAATGTTTTCAATTAAAATATCTAAAACATGTCAGCTTCATTGTTTTCAAGATGGTACGATGGTCGCCAGATCGGACAAGTGGGTTTTCTCCGGGTACTCCGGTTTCCTCCCACATGAATGACCACATACGCTTTCATCCGAGCCAACGAGAGTGATTAATATAAGTTGTTAAAACTGGCTTCGCAATCGTTGTAACATAAATAAAGTATAAAAATAAAAAAATGTTTTCAATTAAAATATCTAAACATGTCAGCTTCAATGTTTTCAATTAAAATATATAAACATGTCAGCTTCATTCTTTTCAATTAAAATATATAAACATGTCAGTTTCATTCTTTTCAATTAAAATATATAAACATGTCAGCTTCATTATTTTCAATTAAAATATATAAACATGTCAGCTTCATTCTTTTCAATTAAAATATCTAAACATGTCAGCTTCAATGTTTTCAATCAAAAAATATATAAACATGTCAGCTTCATTCTTTTCAATTAAAATATCTAAACATGTCAGCTTCAATGTTTTCAATTAAAATATATAAACATGTCAGCTTCATTCTTTTCAATTAAAATATCTAAAATATGTCAGCTTCATTCTTTTCAATTAAAATATCTTAATATTTCAGCTTCAATGTTTTCAATTAAAATATCTAAAATATGTCAGCTTCATTCTTTTCAATTAAAATATATAAACATGTCAGCTTCATTATTTTCATTTAAAATATCTAAACATGTCAGCTTCAATGTTTTCAATTAAAATATCTAAACATGTCAGCTTCAATGTTTTCAATTAAAATATCTAAACATGTCAGCTTCAATGTTTTCAATTAAAATATCTAAACATGTCAGCTTCAATGTTTTCAACATGTCAGCTTCAATGTTTTCAATTTACTGTTACTAATTCAGCTTCTCTATTAATACAAGTTAACTGTACATCAGAGCTTCTAAGATCGCCGGTCCACGACCGAATTTTGACTGGTTGTAGGACCAGTCATAAAAATTCAGTCCAAAAATTGTTGAAAATGCCAAGAAATCCATCAAATACACTTTGCTAACAAACATAAATTGGTAAATATACTCTCTCGATTAGGTGTATAAATGTTCAAAATGTAGGAAAGAGGTAACTATATAAGCCAAGTTGCTTTCTCCTCAATCCTACATGTATGCACATATTATGTATAAAGACATGTTCACACCTGTTTCTGGTCTAAGACGGATATGCGACCTGCTTTACTGATCCACAGTAATTGCCCCCCGATTGCATAGATACGCCCATGCAGCTCCGACATATATACATCAACCCGTACCCTAATAAACTCGACACACGGCCTCGTCATCCGCCGTAGTACACCTGGCCGCCGTACGCAGCGAGCTTAAGATTTTAATGAATGATCCACACTTCACTGTTCAAATATCAACACACTTTACAATAAAATCCTTGGTTTAAAAATGATAAAAAACAACACAAATTGTACTTTAAACTAATGTGTATAATCAGTGTACACAAATATTAGAATGACATTTGGGGGTGGGGGAAGTCTCCCGACTGTCGAGATTTCGCCCAGGACCGATTTGGTTTTGAAAATTTTAGATGCCCTGCTGTACATTGTTGACCTCACACAAGATCAAATGTGGAGTGGAAAAAGTATCCACCTAGTAGCCGAGATGTTGTTAGTTTGAGACCTGTCTGAACCACAGTGATGGTGTCCTTAGGCAAGCAAGATACATAGATCATCATTGTCTCTCCATCATGGATTCCATAAGGAGCGTGGTTTGAGTGCAAATTTTCATACAATGTTGTAAGATTTGATACGCGGTCAAGCTAAACACAACTTGTTTACACGAAGATCAAACAAGCCAATAACTATTAATGCTTGAAAGTGTGCATGGATATCGTCGAATCAGCAGTCGTTATGTTATATTTCGGGTTTTACGCGTGCATCAGCACCATTTTGGACTATTTCGCCGGCGGGCAGTTTACCTAAAAACAACTTTCCTGGGCAGGCTCCAGCGGTTAACCAGTACTTGGGTGCACCAACCTCTGTAAGAAACTGGCAACGTTTTCATATAAATGAGACACGGTCTGAGCGGGGCTCGAACCCGTGACCATCAGTGATGCTAGGTTACAGTGGTATACAAGTCAGCGACCGTAACCATTCGACCACGGAGGCGGACCCGTGACCATCAGTGATGCTAGGTTACAGTGGTATACAAGTCAGCGACCGTAACCACTCGACCAATCAGCAGTCGTGAAATCGGGATGAATCGGTATCGTTGCTATTTGACGAGACACCTAGTATACCTAGTCGTACTGAAAATGGCGCTTGGTGACGTGCGTCTTCAGGTGGCACTTCTGCGTAGTCTTATAGCTACACATATCGCAAGCGTACGGCCGCTCTCCTGTATGTACAAGCATGTGCCGCTGCAGCTTGGCCGAACTTGGAAATACCTTCCCACACAGCAAACATCGATCAACGAACATGGTACCGTTACTAGTGTGCACTGGTACTCTGCCCGCGTGTGTACCGCTCACTGAAAAACAAATGGTTAATTTGGAGTTGGTAGATACGATGCGTTTTATATCTAACTCTTGCATGCTGGGTAAAAATATAGGCTATAAATAGTTTCAAATAATTGTACAGTTTGTAGCAGACGACAATTCATCAATCTTATTTGAAGCTGATCACTCTGAAATCATGTTATGAAATTTCATTAGAATTGCGACGTTATACAACAATTCTAATGTTATTCCAAGAAATATTTGGACTGTTATTTCACCGCTAGCAAACAAAGTTAATATAAATGGTAGGGTCTAACATAAAGAGCAGGGATAATTTTTGGCCGCGATCCCGCGATATTCTCGCATAATGTGGCCGGAAATCGCATAAAATGTAACCAATTGTGTTAGAAAAATCGCATAAAGATCGTTGAATTTCTACTGTTCAAACATAGCAAATAATGTGCCGGTAACGACGTTTCTTATTCGTCTCGATAATTGATCGAGCTCACTGGACGCTTTAATCTGGATTACCTCCCCTATAAGGGTGCAACGATATGCCTACCTCACGATACGTATCACGATTCTTGGGTCACGATACGATATGGTTTTATGGAACCAAATATAGAAAATAGTTTTTCAAGTACATTTACTAATTAAAGCAAATGATTAACTGTAAAACAAGCAGTTATATAAACAATATAAACAATGCCTAACCTACGCTCAGCCTATTAAACTGTTCCAACAGAAACATTTCCTGGGTTTAAAGTTTCATATTTTTCTTTAGAAAAATCAAAGTATCTACATTCTGTGGTAACAAAGCAGACCGCTGGGCAGTTACAATGTCTCCTGCTGTTGAGAACACGCGTTCGCTAGAGATGGATGTGCCTTGAATGGCCAGGTACAATCTGGCTAGTTTTGATAGTAGAGGAAAGTGAAGTTTCGGATACGTCGATGTTCGGATGATGACGCTTCATGTGCGTAGTCATGTTGGTCGTGTTACCCGTTTTATATGACACGTCCGTGAAACAATGGCGGCAAGTGGTTGTTTCTTTCACCGTTGTTTTTACGCCGTCAACTATATTAAATTTGAATCCAAAATGCGCCCATATTTGTAATTTGAAAGCTGCCGGTGGAGATTGTAATTCAGCCATGTTTGTTTTGTTTGTAAGAGTAGTCTCCCTTCCGTTGGAGTCGGGAATAATTGCCGTACCGTACCGGGCATGCATTTTTATTAATGCAATATATAGAGCCGCCGAGCGTCTTATGATACGGAGCATTTGACTTTCGGTATTACGTTTTAATTTCCCGTTTCCACTGACGCTTTTCACAATGCCACCTAAGAAAAGCTTAAAGCCGATTGCGGGCTGGCCTCTTTCAATTCATGAAAGCTCCTACAGATGTAAATAACAATGAGTCCGAGGACAGTCCAGCTTCTGCAGCTAGTTCAGAACCTTCCATCACAACTTCAAAACCTAAATTCCAAGCTAAATGGTTAAATGACAATCCGTGGCTCCAGTACAATTCCACAAAATCAACCATGTATTGCAAGTTGTGCAGGGATCTAGGGATGAAAAATTCAATGGCAATTGGCACAGACAACTTCAGGACAACAACACTGAGCAGGCACCTTGAAAATGCTGCTCATAAGAGGGCATTACTAGCTCCTAAGGGGAGGGAGGACCTAGCCAGTGATGTGGCACACATTGATTCTAAAGAGTCTAGTGGGATTATTGCATTAATGAAGGTGGTATTTTGGATGGCTAAAGAAGAAATCCCACTGAGCAAGTATTCCAGTCTGGTACAATTGTTAGAACAATTAGATACCCCACACATCAAAGGTGCTACAGTTGGCAAAATAGATTACCAGAGCTACTACTCTGCATGTGAATTCCTGTCTGCCATTTCAACTGATATTGACAACAAAGTTACCAAACTTGTTAAGGCGTCGCCAGTTTGTTGTTAAAAAGCAAGGCTACCCCAGAAAGTCAACTGCTCAGTTATGGGCACTTATTATGGAATACCACAATTTCAAAGATGACTTCCCTAACCCCATTAAGCTGGCACAACTTGCATTAGCCCACCCAGTTCACACGGCTGACTGAGAGGGCTTTCTCCACACAGAATGCCATCACAACCTCACTGAGAAACTGTCTGTCACCTGAACACATTGACAGCCTCATGAGGATTTGTCTGGAAGGGGGGTGCACTGGACAAATTTGACTTTAAATCGGCATTAAACACATTGAATAATGCCAAAGCCAGACACATGGAATAATGCCAAAGCCAGAAAAATTAATCTTAATTAAGGGAGATTATAAAATTATATAGTCTATAATAGATGGAAAGCAGAATAAACTGCATTGAAAACGATTAAAAACTGCTTTAAACTGAAAATATCCCATTGCTTTCCAAAATATCCCATTCATTTTTGACAATAGGGTATTTTCTTCCATACATCTGGTCAACAAAAATTATCCCTGACGGAGTTGGTATAAATAATCTACAGCAGTTTTGCATCTGTCATTGAATGGATCGTGGTGGTGGTGGTGGTGGTGGTGGTTAAGTCGCATCAGCGTACGCCATATAGCGACTCTCCAGTTTTTATTGGTGCAAGTCGTTACAGCGCAGGGGTCGCACGTCCGGTTCCGGTGTGAGAGACCCGGAGTTTGCACCATGCTGTAGCTATGATTGTGCCTTTGCAAGAGGCATTTAAAGCCCTCATGCTAACCACTGTATTAATTGTACGAAGCACTATTTATACAAAGCACTATTTGTACAAGGCACTATTTGTACAAAGCACTATTTGTATGAAGCACTATTTGTACAAAGCACTATTTGTACAAAGCACTATTTGTACAAAGCACTATTTGTACAAAGCACTATTTGTATGAAGCACTATTTGTACAAAGCACTATTTGTATGAAGCACTATTTGTATGAAGCACTATTTGTATGAAGCACTATTTGTATGAAGCACTATTTGTACAAAGCACTATTTGTATGAAGCACTATTTGTATGCATGCTTGTGGTAAAGGATATACAGCCCAGGGCTCATTCTAGATCATAATTATTTGGGGAAGTGAGAAACCACGCAATTGCGCCCGTAACCCTTTCCCTCATAGAAGCACCTCTTGACGCCATTACCAATACGACATACATTGACAATGTAGTAGCCAAACCAATGTTCATAATAAACCCTTTCCCTCATTGAAGCACCTCTTGACGCCATTACCAATACGACATACATTGACAATGTAGTAGCCAAACCAATGTTCATAAACCCTTTCAGTCAGTGTCCAAGTGTGCCCCTACAGATTTAGACTACTACTCACATCATATCAAACTAAGTCTTTGAGGTTTGGGTGCAACTTTCCAATATAAACTACAGCACAGGTACAATCTCTACCCCACCTCTTTGAGGTTTGGGAGCAACTTTCCAATATAAACTACAGCACAGGTACAATCTCTACCCCACCTCTTTGAGGTTTAGGAGCAACTTTCCAATACAAGCTACAGCACAGGTACAATCTCTACCCCACCTCTTTGAGGTTTAGGAGCAACTTTCCAATATAAACTACAGCACAGGTACAATCTCTACCCCACCTCTGAGGTTTGGGAGCAACTTTCCAATATAAACTACAGCACAGATACAATCTGTACACCACCTCTTTGAGGTTTAGGAACAACTTTCCAATACAAGCTACAGCACAGGTACAATCTCTACCCCACCTCTTTGAGGTTTAGGAGCAACTTTCCAATACAAGCTACAGCACAGGTACAATCTCTACCCCACCTCTGAGGTTTGGGAGCAACTTTCCAATACAAGCTACAGCACAGGTACAATCTCTACCCCACCTCTGAGGTTTAGGAGCAACTTTCCAATACACAGGTACAATCTATACCCCACCTCTTTACAAGTTTAGGAGCAACTTCCCAATACAAGCTACAGCATAGGTACAATCTCTACTCCACTTCTTATTTAGACTGTCTACGGGGCGTGTACGTTATTTTATTCCGACATTTATATGGACTGTGTCAATGTATGTCGTATGTGTGAATGAACAATGGAGTGAGTCTAGGTGCTTCGAAGTGGCAACGTGATGAAACTTACCCCTTTGCACACAGAAAATTTCGGTCCTGAAATTTCATTGGTCCTGAAATTTCATTAGTAACAACACAATACTAACAAACTTCCACGACATATTTCCAAGAGTTTTCAGTAACAAATATAAGAAAACACATTAATGAATGGCCATATGCTACAATTATGTGAACAATTTTATTTTACCCAGCATGCAAATAGTTAAAAGATGCATCTGGAGTAGGATCAGAGTAGAAATACGAGAAACCCATTTCGATTGTGTAAAATACGCGTTACCACTAACCGTGCGTCATACAAACATTACACATAATGATACATAGTTTTTGAAGCTCAATTCTTACAGCGACTCACCAAAATGAGCAAAATATTCGTAACAATTGAAGAGTTTATTATACAGTCAAACCTGTCTTAAGCAGCCAGCCAAGGGAGTCAGAGAAAGTGGCTGCTAAGTACAGGTGGCTGCTTAATAGAGATCAAACATATAATAAAACAACTGATTGGGAATCTGGCTGCTTAATACAGGTTGGCTGCTTAATGGAGGTGACCCTAACACAAGGTTTTTAACTGTATTCTTCAGGGTTCGACATAAAACGTTTTTTAAGATGTAGCCTAAAGGAATACCATATTTGAAAATAATGTTGTCCTTTGTCAGATCTAGGTACCGGTAGCCCGTCATTTTGATACAGGTTTGAAAAAATGTTTACCGTGTGTCAAATTTGATAAGACGCTTATATATGATCACAATCGACACAAAAAACAAAAGTTTATAACGTTAAGAACATTCTGAAACCAGTCAGTCAACAGGTTTTATATGGCGATTTATATAGGGAGAAGTATTACTGTAAAGAGAAGGTGAGGGAGAAGTAAGGTATATGAGGGAGAAGTAAGGTATATGAGGGAGAAGTAAGGTATATGCAGGTGAAGTAAGGTATATGAGGGAGAAGTAAGGTATATGAGGGAGAAGTAAGGTATACAAGGGAGACGTAAGGTATATTAGGGAGAAGTAAGGTATATGCAGGTGAAGTAAGGTATATGAGGGAGAAGTAAGGTATATGAGGGAGAAGTAAGGTATATGAGGGAGAAGTAAGGTATATGAGGGAGAAGTAAGTACCGGTATATGAGGGAGAAGTAAGGTATACAGGGAGAAGTAAGGTACCGGGTATATGAGGGAGAAGTAAGGTATACGAGGGAGAAGTAAGGTACCGGGTATATGAGGGAGAAGGTATGAGGGAGAAGTAAGTATATGAGGAGAGTAAGGTATATTAGGGAGAAGTAAGGTATATGAAGGTGAAGTAAGGTATATTAGGGAGAAGTAAGGTATACAGGGAGAAGTAGGTATACGAGGGAGAAGTAAGGTATACGAGGGAGAAGTAAGGTATACGAGGGAGAAGTAAGGTATATACGAGGGAGAAGTAAGGTATACGAGGGAGAAGTAAGGTACCGGGTATATGAGAGAGTAAGTATATGAGGGAGAAGTAGTATGAGGGAGAAGTAAGGTATATGAGGGAGAAGTAAGGTATACGAGGGAGACGTAAGGTATACGAGGGAGAAGTAAGGTATGAGAAGTAAGGTATATGAGGGAGAAGTAAGGTATATGAGGGAGAAGTAAGGTATATGAGGGAGAAGTAAGGTATATGAGGGAGAAGTAAGGTATGAGGGAGAAGTAAGGTATACATGGGAGAAGTAAGGTATATGAGGGAGAAGTAAGGTATGAGGGAGAAGTAAGGTATACATGGGAGAAGTAAGATATATGAGGTTTGCATTGCAACGAGGAACAATATCAAGTCACACAATATTGGCGGTTCTATTTTTCTTCTGTCTATCATTCTGCAACTCTTGCTATGAATCGAAGAAGCAGGAAAAACACAAAAACACGACCTAGTTTGTCTGATCATTTTATTATATCAGTAAGTTTGGCATGACAAACAATGATAAGTTGTTTATTAATAACAGAGAACTGGAAAAAACAATTTATCATTCCTACCAAATTGTGTCAAAATCCGACAAGTGGTACTAAGGAAAAGATGTTTGAAGAATGTGTTATTTTTAGACGGTGGCCATCTTTTAATTTAAACAACTTACATTAATCACTTTTTCGTTGGAAATCACCATGGAAATACGGTAGATATAATTTTTTAGTAAAATGTCATCAAATTAGTAGCTAAAAATTCTATTTATGTAGAATGAAGAAACAATATTCACTGCCATATTACGAGTGACGCAACACATGCGCTTCACAAAATAACCTTCCATACATGTTTCAACACGAGAAGCCAAAGAGTCAGTGGCATATTTATCGAGACCCTATAAAGGGTGTCCCTGTGCCTTAAAATGTCTCGATATTTATTGTGACCGTATAAAGGGTGTCCCTGTGCCTTAAAATGTCTCGATATTTATTGTATTTATCGAGATCGTATAAAGGGTGTCCCTGTGCCTTAAAATGTCTCGATAGTTATTGTGACCTTATAAAGGGTGTCCCTGTGCCTTAAAACGGCTCAATATTTATCGAGACCGTAAAATATCGAGACTGTAAAAAGGGGTCCCTGTGCCTTAAAATGTATCAATATTTAATGAGACTGTATAAAGGGTGTCCCTGTGCCGTAAAACGTCTCAATATTTATCGAGAGCGTAAAATATTGAGACTGTATAAAGGGTGTCCCTGTGCCTTAAAATGTCTCAATAGTTATTGTGACCTTATAAAGGGTGTCCCTCTGCCTTAAAATGTCTGGACGTCATGTGTCGTTTCACAGACTCCTTCTGAGCAGATGTATAGCTACACAGATCGCATTTAAACGGCCGCTCTCCGGTATGAATTCTCTCATGGCGTTGTAGCTTCGCTCTACCCGTGAACACCTTCCCACACAGACTGCAGGGGTAGTAATAATGCATTGGCATCTGCATGTCCAACATACCTCTTCCACAACTAGAACCTGCATCAAACGTAAAAAAAAAAAACGAAATTAACATTTCAGGAAGACATTTCAATTTGTTGATCAATTTACACCATTATCCAGGGCTGAAGCTGGGGCAGGCAAGCAGGGGCTTTCAGGGTGAATGTCTCCATAAGCTACTTAGCTCTCTATATTGTAAGCTTTAGGCAGATGCTTCTTTATACTATTCTAAGCTTAGAGCTCTACACAATTCATGCTACCGTATATTGCAGGCCATAAGTCGAATTTTGCGCCGATTTTGAGATATTTGGTTGCCTTTGTTCCATCAAAATTAATAAAACAATACACTGATGCACAACAACAACAATAATAATGACCACATATGTACGCTTTCATCCGCGAGAGTGATTAATATAATATATGATGCACAACAAAAATAATAATAATGAGAGGACAATCAAGCTATACAGCTTTCTGTCTAATTCTGTATATCAATTGTTGTAAATAATCATGTATTGACAGAAAATAAATATGTTTAAACTAATAATAATAATGACCACATGTACGCTCATCAGCGAGAGTGTTTAATATTAATAAGTTGTTAAAACTTGCTTCGCAATCGTTGTAAAACAAATAGTTTTTCAGTGTTTCTATAGTGTATAATGTAAATAATTATCGAAGCAAATTGTTATATTCAATCAAATAAAACAAATAAACAGACATAAAGAAAGTTTAAACAAAATGTTGTTTCTTTTTGCTTGTCATCATTTTCGGCCAAATTCACAATGACTTCATTATTAAGACTAGGACATTGAAAAAAGATTTCAGAATTTTCGAATACATTTAACCCATTTCATTCTGGATACATTTAAAGGCTTTTGCAAACAACATAGATCCAGATCAGCCGCAGCGCGACGCTGCATGCTGATCAGGATCTATGCTGTTTGCTATATAGCCAAGTATCTGGCTCTATGTTCTTTGCAAATACTGTTTGAACGGTATCCAGAATGAAATGGGTTAATATGTCTTTTGATTTTGGTAATTCTGAATTTATACAATCATGATAGTCATTTTTAGAAATTGTAAAGTGATTTTGAACAGGAAAATATTTTTAACCCTTTCCCCTCATAGAAGCACCTCTTGACGCCTTTACCAATACGAATACATTGACAAAATATCAAACCAATGTTCATAATAAAGGCCAGAATCTCATGAAGTCCCAGTAATATCTATGGAGGTGGGATAGATATGGCCACTACTTATCCACTGCATGATAGCTAAATGGCTGTCGTTTATATGGAGATATAATAGTATATTAACCTAAATCTCTATGTAGTCCCAGTAATATCTATGGAGGTGGGATAGATATGGCCACTACTTATCCGCTGCATGATAGCTAAATGGCTGTCGTTTATATGGAGATATAATAGTATATTAACCTAAATCTCTATGTAGTCCCAGTAATATCTATGGAGGTGGGATAGATATGGCCACTACTTATCCGCTGCATGATAGCTAAATGGCTGTCGTTTATATGGAGATATAATAGTATATTAACCTAAATCTCTATGTAGTCCCAGTAATATCTATGGAGGTGGGATAGATATGGCCACTACTTATCCGCTGCATGATAGCTAAATGGCTGTCGTTTATATGGAGATATAATAGTATATTAACCTAAATCTCTATGAAGCAAAGGGTTAAAATCACTCAAAACAGTTGCAAGAAACAACCGAGAGATAAAAGGGCAAAGAAACCTACAATGCAACACAAGACTGGTTTAGTTTCAAAATAACTTTTGAACATTTTTATGACGACTCTTTTAAGTCGATATTTCAAAGGGTTTTCGAAGCAAATAAGGTTGATTTATAGTAGAGTATTTACGGTAATAGGTTTCACACTGAACACATGCATCTATTTTCTTTGGTGGGTTTCAGGTTGAATCAATTGGTACCGTGCAAAGTTACAAATATCTACGACATATTTATAGTTTGATTGTAAAACAAGTTCTTACACGATTGCTTTAATCGCTCTCGAGACCTAATCCCTGCTCACGAGACCTAATCCCTGCTCTCGAGACCTTATCCCTGCTCGAAATCTAATCCCTGCTCTCGAGACCTAATCCCTGCTCTCGAAACCTAATCCCTGCTCACAAGACCTAATCCCTGCTCGAAATCTAATTTCTGCTCTCGAGAGCTAATCCCTGCTCTCGAGAGCTAATCCCTGCTCTCGAGAGCTAATCCCTGCTCTTGAGAGCTAATCCCTGCTCTCGAGAGCTAATTCCTGCTACCGAGAGCTAATTCCTGCTCTCGAGACCTAATCCCTGTTCTTGAGAGCTAATCCCTGCTCTCAAGACCTAATCCCTGTTCTTGAGAGCTAATTCCTGCTCTCGAGACCTAATCCATGTTCTTGAGAGCTAATTCCTGCTTTCGAGACCCAATTCCTGCTTTCGAGACCCAATTCCTGCTCTCTAGATCCAATTCCTGCTCTCTAGATCCAATTCATGATAGAATCCACTCACATGAGGGAGAGAGAAGAGGAATGAGGATTTAAGTGCCTTGCCTATGGGCACGATCGTAACGTCTGAAGCTGGTGCGTACTCCGGGCCGCCTCTCACGCCTGTAGCGAAAACGCAAGCACGACTACCAATCTGTGTTCAATCAATGGGATGTTTACAAACCCCCGTTTTTGGCTGCGTGTCTGTCCATGTGTGATAGCAGGATAACTCTTGTGGAAGATTTTAATGAAACTTTGCCGATATATATAGGGCTTGAAGTGGTTGGATTTTGGAAGAAATCACTCATGGTCGTTGCTGTTAGGCTTGGCATCAATCTCAGTGCTATTCTCTCGTTTGACGTTGGCGACATTGTTTACAATTTTTCTAAATGCATTTTTACTAACTATGTCTCCCGGGATTAATACCCTGCTACTGTGTATGACTTTATGTCTCCCGGGATTAAAGTATATGTCTCCTGGGATTAAAGGATTAAAACCCAGCTACTGTGTATGACTTTATATCTCCCAGGATTAAAACCACACTACAGTCTATGACTCCCATCTCTAAAACCACGCTACAGTCTATGACTCATCTCCCAGGATTAAAACCACGCTACAGTCTATGACTCCCATCTCCCAGGATTAAAACCACACTGCAGTCTATGACTCCCGTCTCCCAGGATTAAAACCTCACTGCAGTCTATGACTCCCATCTCCCAGGATTAAAACCACACTACAGTCTATGACTCCCGTCTCCCAGGATTAAAACCACGCTAGTCTATGACTCCCGTCTCCCAGGATTAAAACCACGCTACAGTCTATGATTCCTGTCTCCCAGGATTAAAACCACACTGCAGTCTATGACTTCCTTCTCCCAGGATTAAAACCACACTGCAGTCTATGACTCCCGTCTTCCAGGATTAAAACCACGCTACAGTCTATGACTCCCGTCTCCCAGGATTAAAATCACACTGCAGTCAAGGACTCAATATAATGAATTCCGAAATATGGCCAGCAATGTTAAGTGTGATGTTATCGGTTCACCAATCAACATGGCCAGCAACGTTAAATGTGGTAAATGGTTCACCAATCAACATGGCCAGCAACGTTAAATGTGGTAAATGGTTCACCAATCAACATGGCCAGCAACGTTAAATGTGGTAAATGGTTCACAAATCAACATGGCCATCAATATTAAATGTGGTAAATGGTTCACAAATCAACATGGCCAGCAACGTTAAATGTGGTAAATGGTTCACCAATCAACATGACCAGCAATGTTAAATGTGGTAAATGGTTCACAAATCAACATGGCCAGCAACATTAAATGTGGTAAATGGTTCACCAATCAACATGGCCAGCAACGTTAAATATGGTAAATGGTTCACCAATCAACATGACCAGCAACATTAAATGTGGTAAATGGTTCACAAATCAACATGGCCAGCAACATTAAATGTGGTAAATGGTTCACCAATCAACATGGCCAGCAACGTTAAATGGTTCACCAATCAACATGACCAGCAATGTTAAATGTGGTAAATGGTTCACCAATCAACATGACCAGCAATGTTAAATGTGGTAAATGGTTCACCAATCAACATGACCAGCAATGTTAAATGTGGTAAATGGTACACCAATCAACATGACCAGCAATGTTAAATGTGGTAAATGGTTCACCAATCAACATGACCAGCAACGTTAAATGTGGTAAATGGTACACCAATCAACATGACCAGCAATGTTAAATGTGGTAAATGGTACACCAATCAACATGGCCAGCAATGTTAAGTGTGGCCATCGGTTCACCAATACAGAACATCAAGTCATCATTAACTGTTTGCAAGCCAGCGGTGAAAGTAACGGTCAAATAAGGAATTGCATTGTAATGTCACAATTCTAATGAAAGTCCACATGTTTCAAGAGTCTTCAAATATAACTAACAACAAGAGGGCCTTGATGGCCTGTAACGCTCACCTGACCCCTTTTTTAACCCCGGGGTCACCATTTGAACAACTTTGAAAGAGCATTGTACGTCGATCATTCCTACAGAGATTCGTCATAATCCGGCTGATTTTTTTAAGAATTTGTGCTATTTGGTTTACGTAATGACATGAGTTTAACAAGTTTGCAATCCACCAACCCAAAGTATCATGACAATAAATGGTGGATACATAGACCAAATGGTTATCGAGAAGAACACTGTACACGAACAACGACGGACGATGAACATACACATTGCAGTAACAATAGCTCATGAGCTTTGCTCAGGCGAACTCAGGTGAGCTCAAAACACATTATTGAATTGCTGGGTACTACAATTATTTCAACTATACCGAGTCAAAAAAGAAACGATACCAAACTAAAAATGACGTAAAACGGATAAAACCATAGAAAGGTTTAATATATTATTACGTATCAGTACCGGGTATCTTATTGCAACGTCAGCCAACCATAAACACCCGATAATCCTGGAACGCCGAATTTCCGATTTGCACGTGCTCCTCAACAAAGACAACTTCCTACACATGTACAAATCGGAAAACCGGTTTATTGTACTGGTATTGCATTATCATCGAGGAAAAACACCTTACACACCCATTGTTACCTCTATCAAAATGCCTAGGCTAAACCGCAATCAGAGAATGCGTGCCATTGGCATGATTGACGGCGGTTTACGTCAGCGTGACGTCGCAATTCGACTTGGGGGGTTACGCGGATCACGATAACACGTCTACTTCGACGTTATCGAACACATGGATTGGTGGACGACCGTCCAAGATCTGGTCGACCACGTGTGACGACGCGTGAACAGGACCGTCACATTCGGACGTCACATTTACGTGACCGGTTCCTACCTGCTATGCACACAGCTGCCGTTACTCCTGGGATGACCAACAATCGCATCAGTGCACAAACAGTCAGGAACCGGCTCGGTGAACGTGGCATTCGTGCCTATCGGCCATACGTTGGACCCATCCTGACATGACGTCTCGTACGGCGGGAATGGACGATGGAACGTGCTCGCTGGACTCGGTTACAGTGGAATTCGGTGATGTTTAGCGATGAATCGCGATGGCAGAGAGCGGGTATATCGCAGACGCGGTGAACGTTACGCCGACGCATGTGTACGTCAGGTCGATCTGTTCGGGGGCGGAAGCGTTATGGCGTGGGGCGGTATCACCTTCGGCAGTCGCACTGAACTGTTAGTGGTGGACGGGAACCTAAACGCCCAGCGGTACTGTGATGAGATCCTTGCGCCAGTTGTTGTGCCGTTCTTTAACGCCAACAGAAACGTCACACTGTTCCAACAGGACAACGCCAGGTGTCATACTGCTCGGATTTCCACCACATTATTGGAGCAGAACAATATTGAAACCCTGCCGTGGCCTGCTTTGTCACCAGACTTGTCACCCATAGAACATTTGTGGGATACGTTAGACCGCCGTGTCAGACGACGTCAGCCGGTAACGTTAAACCAACTGAGGGATGTTTTGCATCAGGAGTGGACAAATATTGACCAGCAAGAGATTCAGACACTCTTCCGTTCGATGCGACGGCGGTGCATTGCAGTGAGAGACGCAAATGGTGCCCATACTCGATATTGACGTCTGTGTGAAAACTCCATTAGACCCCTGTCCGACGAATTACGTCATCACGCAGCAGACAGTTTCGGAGGCTCATTATGCTTTATGTGCTCCTCTTTTAAACATGTTGGACTATCATCTTATGAATTTTCAAAGAATGTTCTTAATAAATGTTGAAATTATAGACACATAAACACCAGGTATCGTTTCTTTTTTGACTCGGTATATATAATTTTTGTATAGCCTTTATTCTATTCAGCATTAACATATTCAACACCAAGTAAAAGCGGCCACATACTAAAAATATTCAAGAAATATGAAACTTTACTAGAAAATGCATGTGTAAGAACAGGTACGAAGGACAGGGATCAATCTAGAGGGCGATATAGTCACCCTAGTCAGGATTCATTCTAGGTCAGAATGTTTGGGAGAAGTGAGAAAACGCGTGATCACTTCCTTAAATGGTGTTCTTTAACTCTTTCAACACCAAGTAACTGACCTGGACGGATGCATGATATTTTTAGACCGATAAATTAATAAGAAAATTACATTCGGACCAGTTCATTTATCAAAATCGGTAATTTTGTCCAAAAATAGTAATTTTACTGGCAAAATGTAAAGATCATGAGCCGGCTCATCTGGATCTACACTTTTTGCAAGACATAAAATATTTATGCAAAGGAGACCTTTTATGTCTGCTCATTATCGAGACGGCTGGAGTCAGAAGTGACAAACACATACGACATATTACACGCTACAAACACCTCTACAGATATTTACATTGATATCGGGCTCGCCATGTTCAGCCCATTCCAGCCTACTGCGTTCACAGTCATTCCGGTACACGTAGCTTAAATAGTGAAGATTGGTCAAAGTTTCACGTCACAAAGAGTTTCTATACCATTTGTCAATAATACTGCGCTGTGCATTAGAAGCATTGCTGTTCCATTAACCCTTTCCCCTCATGGAAACGCCTCAATATGACATTCAGTGACAATATTGTAGTAGCCAAACCAATGTTCCTAATTAACTCTTTCCCCTAATGGAAACGCCTCAATACGACATACAGTGACAATGTAGTAGCCAAACCAATGTTCCTAATTAACTCTTTCCCCTAATGGAAATGCCTCAATATGACATACAGTGACAATATTGTAGTAGCCAAACCAATGTTCCTAATTAACTCTTTAATAAACCCTTTCCCCTCATAGAAGCACCTCAAAACCATTTGCTTCTAGATTTTATTCTTGCAGTGTTCAAGTATAAGCACATCATTGCAGTTATGTCATTTTGCTTATAATATTATATTTACCATGTTTATATTTGTAGCTGTATTGTATATAAACAAGCAATAAAATATTTTTAAACTAAATTAAACAGCCTTGAATCGTTCAGAAAATGTAAATATAACTTAAATACAAATACTCGACGCGTCGGTAACACAACCCATTAGTTACACAAACAAAACTAAGAGTTCTTAGCTGTCCTGGTCAAGAAGTTGATACTGTTTATAATGTATGAACATGTGTTTCTTTAAGTTACACGATTGGTTTGATGCGTAGCTACACAGTGTACATTTGTACGGTTTCTCTCCTGTATGTATCCGGAAATGGCGCCGCAGCAAGTATCCCGTTTCAAACATCTTGCCGCAGAAATTACAATCTGAAAGCATAAGACAAGATGGACATTACTTTGTTTGCATCCACAATTGGGTTCTGACAGGTGAGTTTTCTCCGGGCACTCCGGTTTCCTCCCACACGTATGACCGACCACATATACGCTTTCAGCCGCGCCAACGAGAGTGGTTAATATAAGTTGTTAAAACTTGCTTCGCAATCGTAAAATAAATAAAAGATTAAAACGTTTAATACATATTGATAATAATATACTGCTTCCTTGGTTAATTATTCCAACGCAAGAAAAACAATGTTAAATATTAAATGTTTAATTTCAATGTAAATTCGTCATGATATAATTACATTACATAATACAGTAATCATTTTTTACACAGGGTCGAGTATATAATATGTGGGATCAATAACATATACAGTCTACATCCGGACCTAACAAAAACCAGTTTGACGAAAATTCGATATAAACAGATCCAGTTATATGTAAAATGAGTGTCTGAAACGGGACTTGATGAACTGGCCGACTTCGAGATAACCGGAGAATTCGACATAACCGACTTTTGACAGTATGCGAAATTAAATTTTAAATAGATACCGTTTCTTTCAACCTTGGTTAAAACAAAGTCATGTTCATTTTGGCTGCGTCTGAGCATAAGCAACATCATAAGCTACCAAGGCAACGCATCAGTTTTGATTCAATATGACCAATAATTATTATATTTCGGGTTTTACACCTGCATCAGCACCATTTCGGGCTATATCGCCGGCGGGCAGTTTACCTAACAACACCTTTCCTGGACAGGCTCCAGCGGTTAACCAGTACTTGGGTGCACCAACCTCCGTAAGAAACTGCCAACTTTTTCATATAAATGAGACACGGCCTGAGAGGAGCTCGAACCCGTGACCATCAGTGATGATAGGTTACAGTGGTATACAAGTCAGCGACCTTAACCACTCGACCACGGAGGCAGACAATATGACCAATAAAAAGGGCTTGGGCTAGAGGTTGACTTGGAAGAAATAGTCTTTCTTGGGCTAGAGGTTAACTGGGTAGAAATAGTCATGCTTGGGCTAGAGGTTGACTTGGTAGAAATAGTCTAGCTTGGGCTAGACAGAAGAGACTTGGTAGAAATAGTCATGCTTGGGCTAGAGGTTGACTTGGTAGAAATAGTCTTGCTTGGGCTAGAGGTTGACTTGGCAGAAATAGTCATGCTTGGGCTAGAGGTTGACTTGGCAGAAATAGTCATGCTTGGGCTAGAGGTTGACTTGGTAGAAATAGTCTTGCTTGGGCTAGAGGTTAACTTGGTAGAAATAGTATTGCTTGGGCTAGAGGGAGACTTGGTAGAAATAGTCTTGCTTGGGCTAGAGGTTGACTTGGTAGAAATAGTCATGCTTGGGCTAGAGGTTGACTTGGTAGAAATAGTATTGCTTGGGCTAGAGGGAGACTTGGTAGAAATAGTCTTGCTTGGGCTAGAGGTTGACTTGGCAGAAATAGTCTTGCTTGGGCTAGAGGTTGACTTGGTAGAAATAGTCTTGCTTGGGCTAGAGGTTGACTTGGTAGAAATAGTCTTGCTTGGGCTAGAGGTTGTCTTGGAAGAAATAGTCTTGCTTGGGCTAGAGGTTGACTTGGTAGAAATAGTCTTGCTTGGGCTAGAGGTTGTCTTGGAAGAAATAGTCTTGCTTGGGCTAGAGGTTGACTTGGTAGAAATAGTCTTGCTTGGGCTAGAGGTTGTCTTGGAAGAAATAGTCTTGCTTGGGCTAGAGGTTGACTTGGTAGAAATAGTCTTGCTTGGGCTAGACAGAGACTCTGGTTTGAGCTAGAGGGAGGCTTGGAAGAAATAGACGTGCTTGGGCTAGAGAGACTCTGGTTTGAGCTAGAGGGAGGCTTGGAAGAAATAGACGTGCTTGGGCTAGAGAGACTCTGGTTTGAGCTAGAGGGAGGCTTGGGAGAAATAGACGTGCTTGGGCTAGACAGAGACTCTGGTTTGAGCTAGAGGGAGGCTTGGAAGAAATAGACGTGCTTGGGCTAGAGAGACTCTGGTTTGAGCTAGAGGGAGGCTTGGGAGAAATAGACGTGCTTGGGCTAGACAGAGACTCTGGTTTGAGCTAGAGGGAGGCTTGGAAGAAATAGACGTGCTTGGGCTAGACAGAGACTCTGGTTTGAGCTAGAGGGAGGCTTGATAGAGTCGTTCTTGCGCTAGAAGTAGATTTGGTAGAAAGTCACGTTTGGGCTAGAGGGTGGCTTGTGAGACACAAGATCTACCCACTTTTCCTATAGAGGACATTTGATTGGACCCCCCAAAACTTCTCATTAGCATAAACAACTTGTACTTCATTTGAAGACCTAGTATAACAACCCCTGCATAAATGACACAATAAACGTGCGTTTTTACATTTATTTAACGTTGCTACCGGTTGCCCATATGAGCGACGCCCCCTGAAGAGATTAGTCATTTTAGATTTTGGAGGATAGTGCATGATACAGACAGAGACCCATTCCAGTCTCCTCTGGTTCTTTTACGTGCACGATGTAAAGTACCGACACAAGACCTCGGTTTAACGTCCCATCTGAAAGACTGTTCATCATTTTATTAGGGTCAGACGGGGACCGAACCAGTGATCCATGGATTACCAGTCAGGTGGTAACAGATCCATCTGTGACGCAATCAACTGAGCATTACCTTAATATGTACCCACGTTACTACTTTTCCTTGTACATATGCACTACCATATGAGATTTCAGCGCATTTTTCTGGTTAAATCCTTTGTAACAAAATGTACAGGTAAATGGCTTTGCTCCCGTATGAATCATCATATGGCGGTTCAGGAACCATTTTCCCTTGAAACACTTTGCGCAGTACGGACACGCATATGGCAGGGGCTTCATGTCCTGGTTCCCCTTCTCTGTGATGCTACTACTGGATTCCTCTCCCGCGGCGTTGATGAAGAAATTACCACTGATATAACTAGAAGCATTCGGAAAAAAGTCTGCTCCACCTGAAAATGTCAATGTCAAAATTTGGTGGTCATTTCTTATGACACCAAGGCACACACAGTCTATTCAAATATCTTATATCTCAATTGCGAAACAATCTCAAACATTTGCATTACACGGTCTCTACACATCACGCCATTACAATAATGGACAGAAATTAGACACAATGGCACAGTCTATTCAAATTTCTTATATCTCAATTGCGAAACAATCTCAAAATTTGCATTATAAGGTCTTGACGTATCATTCCATTACAATAATGGACAGAATTGTGACAAACATGGCACACAGTCTATTCAAATTTCTTATACCGGTTATCATATAAAATATATTGATAACATTGTTTTTGTAGGCTTTGGGGGGGGGGGCATTATTCAATAATGGGGGGGGGGGTCAATATTCTATAATAGAATATGGACCCGCGGGTCACTTTTCCTTATAGAATAATGACCCATGGGTCATTATTTTGGCAGGTCAATATTCTATATGACACCTGTATCTCAATTACGAAACAATCTCTAATGTTCTCAAACATTTGAGATTTGACCGTGACTATATAGTGGAAAAGGCATATCGACATATTAACATCATGCGAAAGCTCAAATTTTGTCTAGATCGACGTTCCTTGGAAACCATATACATTTCTTTTATACGCCCAATCTTAAGAGTATGGTGATGTTGTATTTGCCAATTGCACACGTGAGCAAATCACCATCCTTGAAAAAGTCCAATATGAGGCCGCCCGTATTGTCACTGGTGCTACAAAACTAGTCTCTACACAAACGCTTTTAAATGAGATTGGTTGGGACACTCTTGAGTCCAGGCGTCATAAACATAAACTCATACTCTTCTACAAGATGAAGTCAACTCCACCATATCTTTCTGAACTTTGTCCACCCTCTGTTCACAATGAAACATACCGGCTGCGCAACAATGACGATTTTAGAGTACCAAGAGCACGAACAACACAATATTATAATGCTTTTCTCCCTTCAATTACTAGAGCTTTTAATGATCTCCCAACATCACTTCCAAACGTACCGACTCTTTCCTCCTTTAACCCATTTCATTCTGGATACATTTAATGGCTTTTGCAAACAACATAGATCAAGATCAGCCACAGCGTGACGCTGCGTGCTGATCAGGATATATGTTGTTTGCTACATAGCCAAGTCTCTTAGCAAGATCATCTGAATAGCAAACAGCATAGAGCCTGATCAGATGGCACGTTCCATGGCGGTTGAACGGTATCCAGAATGAAATGGGTTAAAAGACAACTCTTTATGCCAGTCAACAGAGTGCCATCATATTACCTTTCAGGTAAGCGGAGATTGCAGATTCTGCATTCCCGTCTCCGTACCAAATGTAGCTCACTGCTGATGACCTCTTTTCAAAAAATATTATTCCATCACCGCTATGCACTTGCAGAGAGCGGGAAACAATATCACATTTCTTTTTCCATTGCAGACATTATGATACAATCAGAGCACCATTAATAAACTCCGTTAATGTACACTGTAATGCTTCTCTAAAGACCCTGTTTGGAAATACATCATTTATCAGATGACTAATGATAATATTTTCCATGCAGTTGTCACATATATAGAGAAATCAAAACGTTTTGACTGAACTTGAAATCTTAGTTATCTGACCGACTTCAACCGCCATTATCGCTCCTACATCTCTCTTACTTCTATACTCTTCTAATCTTTAACTCAATCTAAAAGTCAATACGTAACCCATTCAACACCAAGTAACTGACATGGACTGGTCCATGATATTTTTAGACCAATAAATTAATAACAAAATTACATTTTTTCTAAAAATAGTTATATTACTTGAAAAAAGTGCAGCTCCTGATGAGACAGCTCGTCATGAGCCGGCTCATCTGGATCTACACTTTTTTGTAAGCCAATTTAGAGGTCTGTGGTGTTGAAAGGGTTAATTAAGTAAGTTTAAGTTACATTATTGTTCTTATAAAATGTATCAACGAACATATTCAATTTTAGTCGAGTTTTACTACTATAATAAATTGTTGTATTGTAATATAATAAAAAGTTGTATTGTATGGATGTTATAATTATGTATAGATGTTATATGTCATGTTTATCTTGATAAATAAAATATGTTTAAAACAATCTCAATATTTGTATACAATGTCTCTGCACCACACTCCATCACAATAATGGAATAAAGCACAGTATTATCACCTAATAAGACGGTCAATTATATTGGCGACGGTTACCGACGGCCAGTTAAAAAAATGGCTGATAACAGTTTTTGTTTGTTTTTTTCCCTCCGAGACCTCACTAGGTTTGTTAACATATATATGCAGCTGTAAAACAATGACAAGAACTGGACCCTATAATAGGCTAATATTGTTCGCAATTCCTTTTTGGAGAGGCTTTCCCACCCGGGCTTTCCCAGTTTCTGCCGCATTTCGATCACGTCAGTTCGCCGTTTTCACATCGAGTCCGTGCGGCAATTTCCGTCATCATTCGGGTCCCGCTCTGGACTTAATTTTTTAGACTCCCATTTTGATATTTCTGCCTAATACTATGGAATAAAGAGACATGTTGATTTAAGTATCTTCTTGCCCACAGACACTACCATAATGGTTTTGGCCGGTCTCTCACTCAAAATACCTCATAATATGAGGCGAACACTGCATCAATTTCACGAATCAGACTGTGCTGACATCTTGTTTGTCATTAACTTCCTGCACGCAATTCGTTCCAATTTTTTATTACATATAATTGATGACACTGTATTATTGGGTGGAATAGACCATTACTCTACATCCGATAAACGCCATACACCACCCTCATGGCTTCCCACATATAGCCACGGTTCCACACCATACACCACCCTCATGGCTTCCCACATATAGCCACGCCATACACCACCCTCATGGCTTCCCACATATAGCCACGGTTCCACACCATACACCACCCTCATGGCTTCCCACATATAGCCACAGTTCCACGCCATCCACCACCCTCATGGCTTCCCACATATAGCCACAGTTCCACGCCATCCACCACCCTCATGGCTTCCCACATATAGCCCACGGTTCCACGCCATACACCACCCTCATGGCTTCATATAGCCATGGTTCTACATCATACACCACCCTCATGGCTTCCCACATATAGCCACAGTTCCACACCATACACCACCCTCATGGCTTCCCACATATAGCCATGGTTCCACATCATACATGGCTTCATATAGCCATGGTTCCACGCCATACACCACCTTCATGGCTTCCCACATATAGCCACAGTTCCACATCATACACCACCCTCATGGTGTCCCACATATAGCCACGGTTCCACACAGTTATCTATTCTCAGAAATATTGATTATGGAGTAAGGCGTGTAAGTTTAACTGATTTATTTTACGATTGCGAAACAAGCTTTAACAACTTATATTAATCACTCTCGTTGGCTCGGACGAAAGCGTAAATGTGGTAATTTGTGTGGGAGGAAACGGGACACCCCGAACAAAACATAACCTGTCCGATCTGGCGATCACCGTACCATCTCACATACTCCCTGGTCCGAGGATCGAACCCGGGTCGCATTGGTGAGAAGCGAGCATGCTAACCACTGCGCTAATCAGACAGCCGTGTAGCAGTGTGTCAGTCCTATGGAGTAAGGCATATAGCAGTGTGCCTATGGTTTATCAGTCCTATGGAGTAAGGCATATAGCAGTGTGCCTATGGTTTATCAGTCCTATGGAGTAAGGTATGTAGCAGTGTGTCTATGGTTTATCAGTCCTATAGAGTAAGGCATATAGCAGTGTGCCTATGGTTTATCAGTCCTATGGAGTAAGGCATGTAGCAGTGTGCCTATGGTTTATCAGTCCTATGGAGTAAGGCATATAGCAGTGTGCCTATGGTGTATCAGTCCTATGGAGTAAGGCATGTAGCAGTGTGCCTATGGTTTATCAGTCCTATGGAGTAAGGCATATAGCAGTGTGCCTATGGTTTATCAGTCCTATGGAGTAAGGCATATAGCAGTGTGCCTATGGTTTATCAGTCCTATGGAGTAAGGCATGTAGCAGTGTGCCTATGGTTTATCAGTCCTATGGAGTAAGGCATATAGCAGTGTGCCTATGGTTTATCAGTCCTATGGAGTAAGGCATATAGCAGTGTGCCTATGGTTTATCAGTCCTATGGAGTAAGGCATGTAGCAGTGTGCCTATGGTTTATCAGTCCTATGGAGTAAGGCATATAGCAGTGTGCCTATGGTTTATCAGTCCTATGGAGTAAGGCATATAGCAGTGTGCCTATGGTTTATCAGTCCTATGGAGTAAGGCATGTAGCAGTGTGCCTATGGTTTATCAGTCCTATGGAGTAAGGCATATAGCAGTGTGCCTATGGTTTATCAGTCCTATGGAGTAAGGCATATAGCAGTGTGCCTATGGTTTATCAGTCCTATGGAGTAAGGCATGTAGCAGTGTGCCTATTGTTTATCAGTCCTATGGAGTAAGGCATGTAGTAGTGTGCCAATGGTTATCAGTCCTATGGAGTAAGGCCGGTAGCAGTGTGCCTATGGTTTATCAGTATTATGGAGTAAGACATGTAGCAGTGTGCCTATGGTTTATCAGTCCTATGGAGTAAGACATGTAGCAGTGTGCCTATGGTTTATCAGCCCTATGGAGTAAGGCATGTAGCAGTGAGCCTATGGTTTATCAGCCCTATGGAGATAAAAAAAATGAGTAATTGGATACTTCTATTGTGAAGCAGAGGTTTAATTCAACTATTTTTTATTCAAACATATTCACAATTAACTCATTCAACACCAACTAACTGACATGGACTGGTCCGTGATATTTTTAGACCAACAAATTTAATAATAAAATTACATTTTGGACAAGTTTCTTTTTTCAAAATGGATAACGTTGTCTAAAAATAGTAATATTACTAGCAAAAAGTGCAGATCCTGATGAGACAGTGACGAGCCGCATCATCTGGATCAACACTTATTTGGAGGTCAGTGGTGTTGAAAGGGTTGTGTAGCAGTATAAATATATAACAACAGTGGATGTGACAACAAGCTTTACAAAGTAACCATATATATATATATATCAACTTATCAAGTACTTTTCAAGGGGGGTGCTGGTAAATCTTGAAGGGGGTGCTGGTAAATCTTGAAAGTACTTTTCAAGGGGTTGCTGGTAAATCTTGAAAGTACTTTTCAGGGGGGTGCTGGTAAATCAAGTACGTTTCAAGGGGGGGGGTGCTGGTAAATCAAGTACTTTTCAAGGGGGGTTCTTGTAAATCAAGAAATTTTCAATGGGGATGCTGGTAAATCGAGTACTTTTCAAGGGTCTATTTAATTCAAGCACCTTTCAAGGAAAGGGCCGAAATTCAAGGACTTTTCATCTGCGTACGAACCCTGTTAATATACCTTCAATCAAGTTTAACCAAAGTTGACCACACAGTATCAGGAGACTCGCTTGAAGTTTTTGAAGTTATTTTGGACGGATGCTGGATGATCCGCACAGATCCATGAACACAGGCAGTCCGATTAGAGCAGTGGTTAGCGCGCTCGCTTCTCACCAATGCAACACGGGTTCCATCCTCGGACAGGAAAGTATGTGAAATGGTACAGTTGTCGCCAGATCGGACAGGTGGGTTTTTCTCCAGGTACTCCGGTTTCCTCCTACACGAATGACCGCATGTGCGCTTTCATCCGCGCCAACGAGAGTGATTACTATAAGTTGTTAAAACTTGCTTCACAATCGTTGTAAAGTGTAAAGTTAAACTAAATTCAAATTCAAACTCCAAACAGGATTTGCGACAACGACCGGTCGTTTGACAACAACAAATATCATACAGAATTAACAGCGCCATGTCACTAACATCTATCGCCATTTAATTGGCAGTCAATGCAGGATAATTTGGCCCAATCAACTTCGAGAATCCATTACCCAAATAGCAACAGAGGGCTTGAAATAAGGAATGCTGCAGAAGCTGCAGAAGTTGATGTCACTACAATATAAATCAGTTACTGCATGTGTGTATATATATATATATATATCTATATATGTTCAGTTACTAGTACATTGCACACTTTGCAAATGTGGATAACGTAATTTTCTCTCAATCTAAATTCAATTATCAGTGACAGTAAATGTGATTTGACAGTAAATGTGACAGTAAAGGTGACGACAGTAAATATGACAGTAAAGGTGACAACAGTAATTGTGTTTGGCAGTATGTGTTTGGCAGTAAATGTGATAGACAGTAAATGTGATAGACAGTAAATGTGATGACAGTAAATGTGATCGACAGTTAATGTGATCGACAGTAAATGTGATAGACAGTAAATGTGATCGACAGTTAATGTGATCGACAGTAAATGTGATGAGACAGTAAATGTGATGAGACAGTAAATGTGATCGACAGTAAATGTGATTGACAGTAGATGTGATCGACAGTAAATGTGATCGACAGTAGATGTGATCGACAGTAGATGTGATCGAGAGTAGATGAGTTCAGTATTAATGTGTTAGACACAATAACAGCTGCTACTGTTTATTATTAACTACCAGTTTTCATTTTACACCATTACAAAGTGATCTTTTATATGAATACGCTACCTACAACGTCTGATCTTTTATATGAACACACTACAACGTCTGATCTTTCATATGAACACGATACAATGTCTTATCTTTCACATGAAACACGCTACAATGTCTGATCTTTCACATGAAACACGCTACAATGTCTGATCTTTCACATGAAACACGCTACAATGTCTGATCTTTCACATGAACACGCTACAATGTCTGATCTTTCATATGAACACACTGCAACGTCTGATCTTTCATATGAACACACTGCAACGTCTGATCTTTCATATGAACACGCTACAATGTCTGATCTTTCATATGAACATGCTACAGTGTCTGATCTTTCATATGAACACACTACAACGTCTGATCTTTCATATGAACACGCTACAACGTCTGATCTTTCATATGAACACGCTACAACGTCTGATCTTTCACATGAAACACGCTACAATGTCTGATGTTTCACATGAAACACGCTACAACGTCTGATCTTTTATATGAACACTCTACAATGTCTGATCTTTCACATGAAACACGCTACAATGTCTGATCTTTCACATGAAACACGCTATAACGTCTGATCTTTCATATGAACAATCATATGCGAGTTTAGATTCTCTTTCTGGTTGAAGCATCTGTTGCACACACTGCACACAAACGGTTTATGACCCGTGTGTATTCTGAAATGCCGACGCAGATGCCAGGACGACCGAAACTCTCGTCCGCAGAGGCTGCACACCTTTCTGCTCGGTTCGCAATCATCTCCATAGCTTGTTCGATCAGCATACAACCCTTGCTGGAGCATGGTATTCTCAGTACCATCTTCTGAAAGGATAAATACTATTAATTAATGGAACACCTGCATTCAACTTGCGAAATTGTCGTTGTCCCTTCCGTCTTGTTTTTATTAATGGAAGTCTGAAAGGACAAATTCTTCATTAGCCAACAACATGCGAAAAACAAGTTCCAGGAAAAGTTATATCTATGCATGAAGCATATGGTGTGGGGGGGGGGAACATGTAGGAACAAAATGACCATGTCGCTATCGTCACATGACATAAAATTTTACATGATACGAGAAGAGTCGCTTTCACAAGATTGAGCGAGTTTCTTTTTCAAATGAACATTTATAACACAGAACAACAAGCTGTATATATTTTATTTCCAATAAAAATATAACATATCACAACAATACACATAAACACGAAGGATGGATGGATCAATCCCAGGATCTAGAATGATGCCGTGAACACAAAATGACACATGTTTATACATGCTCTAAAATGTTACAAGATTGCTTGTGTAAGCTGCATCCGAGAGATACCAAAACTGTGTATCCCATTCTTAACCGACAAGCTGTAGTTAATGGTTAGTAACATCAGATCTCTGTGCAAATTACATTTCACACATAATTTGTTATTCCGCTATAAATTATAATTATACATGTTAATATACAGTTATATTTATATTTACACAGCTCTGTATTCCCTTTCATAGTTCTACAAACCGGTGTGTCTATTAAAACAGCCAAGGTGAAATATAGTCTTTACACAAAACTACAATTCCCCCTTTATATGACTGTGAATGGGACGTTGTTACCCCATATTTCACAGCCATAAAATATGCCATAACCAAACAGAATGATCAGTCAAAGGAATTCAACAAATTGCTGCCAATTCCCACCTAGAACCGTCGCTCTTTGTACGCCTGTATTAACGCGCTACATTATCGTACTTACAAGGCCAAACATACCTAAGCATACAATGAAAGTGAGGGTCGATGAGCAATGAAATCATTGCTCATGGGATTCTAGAAAACACAAATATCATAGAAAGCTATTTATGTATAGGAAATATGCAATAGAAATGGGTTTCCTTTACGCTTCTACAGAATAACACATGTCTTAATTAGCAACATTGATAATGAATGTACTCTCTGTTTGTAAATGATTTTCTATGACTTAAAGCTATGTTCCAATGGAATAAATTGGAATTATAATCAATTCTACTAACAGTCTGTTTGCCCTCCATTACAGCAATAGCTCATGCTTGTAAGTAACATCAATATAGCAAGGAGACAGTTGCATGCGACTTACTCTGCTGGGTCTACAATGCCATTCACTCTAAACGAGACTGATTTAGCAACGGTTAAATGGGACTGATTTAGCAACGGTTAAACAGGACTGATTTAGCAACGGCTAAATGAGACTGATTTAGCAACGGCTAAATGAGACTGATTTAGCAAAGGTTAAATGAGACTGATTTAGCAAAGGTTAAATGAGACTGATTTAGCAACGGTTAAACAGGACTGATTTAGCAACGGTTAAACGAGACTGATTTAGCAACGGCTAAACGAGACTGATTTAGCAATGGCTAAATGAGACTGATTTAGCAAAGGTAGCAAAGGCTAAATGAAACTGATTTAGCAAAGGTTAAATGAGACTGATTTAGCAAAGGTTAAATGAGACTGATTTAGCAAAGGCTAAACGAGACTGATTTAGCAAAGGCTAAACGAGACTGATTTAGGAAAGGCTAAACGAGACTGATTTAACAAAGGTTAAATGAGACTGATTTAGCAAAGTGGCAACAAATTTTGTTTATTGGCGACACAAATTTCCTTCAAAAACGTGCACCAAATAAAATTGTTTTAAGGTGACTCAAGAAATTACCATTGGAACAAAATGGAAGCTAAAATGCCTTTTGCTTAACCTGGCCACAGTTTAAAATCATTAACACTAAGAGGTACTAAACTTCCACCAAACTATGTAACGAGAGCAATATACCCCCATACCCGCTTACCGCATGTGGTATACGTGTATTTATCGTCGCTACCGGTTGCCCATATGAGCGACACCTCCTGAAGAGATTACGTCATTTTTAGATGTTTGGAGGATAGTGCAATGATACAGGCAGAGACCCATTCCAGAGTCTCCTCTGGTTCTTTTACGTGCATGGTGTAAAGCACCGACACAAGACCTCGGTTTAAAGTCCCATCTGAAAGACTGTTAATACGTTTACCCTTTCCACATTAGGCTTATATGATACTGAATCTCAATACAAACCCATTTACGTATATATTGTAATCAATGGAATAGCAGGTTAGGCACTCTACCCCGCCTCCATAGAAGTTACTTGTTTACGGTGTGTTTCTGCTGTGTTATTCTGACTGTTATTAGGGGGTGTTAATGTGTGTTTGACGACTATCAACGTATGTGATTAGTGATGGCGTCAGGAAACGCTTATATATGGGAATGGATAATGGTGTCGGGAAACGCTTATATGTGGGAATGGATAATGGCGTCAGGAAACGCTTATATGTGGGAATGGATAATGGTGTTGGGAAGTGCTTATATGTGGGAATGGATAATGGTGTCGGGAAGTGCTTATATGTGGGAATGGATAATGGTGTTGGGAAGTGCTTATATGTGGGAATGGATAATGGTGTCGGGAAGTGCTTATATGTGGGAATGGATAATGGTGTCGGGAAGTGCTTATATGTGGGAATGGATAATGGTGTCGGGAAACGCTTATATGTGGGAATGGATAATGGTGTCGGGAAATGCTTATATGTGGGAATAGATAATGGTGTCGGGAAACGCTTATATGTGGGAATGGATAATGGTGTCGGGAAACGCTTATATGTGGGAATGGATAATGGTGTCTCCTTACAGATCACAGGTGAACTGTCCTCTTACAGATCACAGGTGAACTGTCCCCTTACAGATCACAGGTGAACTGTCCCCTTACAGATCACAGGTGAACTGTCCCCTTACAGATCACAGGTGAACTTTCCCCTTACAGGTGAACTGTCCCCTTACAGATCATAGGTGAACTATTCCCTTACAGAGATGCTTACAGACAATGACAAGTCAATTCTAAACATTATCTGGGTTTTTTTTTGCAAAAGTCATAGAAATTCCTTCACAAATAGTTAGTACCAGGTTTATACCACAATTGGGTAAAACATCACAAGAAATGTTAACAATATGAAATATGTCTCAATAATGCATAAAAACACATGTATAAATGTGTATAAATTTCCTAAACCCGATGTGTGTTCTAAACCACCAATTCTAATCTTGCCAAAGGGATTCTGACACTAAATGTGAATAGATGAACATGTGCTAATAACATGTGCAAATTTAACTGCATTGACAGCACAAAATACATATATTAAAAATCACTACTCTTTTTTCCCGTGTTTTATACATACAGAGTCATTGCTCTATACGCACAAAAAAAATATGATTTGTTTTTGGCTCTAAGACTAAAGAAAGGTGGTTTATAACCCAAAACGTTTGATAAAATGCGTGAACAATATTAATAATCAACGAAGAACAACTGATGAAGAATCAAGTCATATACTTGTATATAGAAAACACAATAGAACAGAATAATGCACAATAAGCACACACAATAAAAGAATTGCGTGTTTCACAAATATGAACCAAATCACTCACCTGAACATAATACTAATGATCAAATTCTACAGTAAATGGTTGGACAGGGGCATAGTTAGCAATCTTAAATTTACAGGCCCGACTAATAAATTGAACACCAATGGATGGGATTTTGCTGGAATGGTCTGGGGGGCATGTCCCCCAGGAAATTTTTGAATCCTAGAACGTCAATGGCGCACTCCGACGCATTTAAAATTACGTATTGATGTGCACAAATTTCGATATTTTCAGAGATATATATGATAGGCCTAATTGAGTAATATTCTGTTCGACTGCAGCCGATATGTAGACTAGTGTGTGTGCATAGCGGTTTTCCGGAATCTGACCGGTGCCCGGCCCCTAATATGTGACCATGAGATGATTGTCACAGTGCTTGATGCAAAGTTCCCTCATATTTGATTATAAGGGATGCCATTTGAATGCTCTTTAATTTGATAAATTCACTTAATTTTTCTACCTAACTTCACGTTTTCAACAAATTTGGCAGAGTTCACTATAGCGACTCCTTAACAGGATTGGTTATTTCAATAAACAGTCTAGGAAAACATTTCCAGAATTAGGTTCTCATTAGCTAATATTTCTCTTTAATCTAACCCATTTCTTTTTCTTTTAAAGCTTGGCTTAACCCCTTCCCCCATGAAACTCTTGACACCATTACCAATACGACATACATTGACAATGTAATAGTCAAACCAATGTTAATAATAAAGGCCAGAATCTCTATGTAGTCCCAGTAATATCTATGGAGGTGGGATAGGATAGCTAATGGCTGTCGCTTGTATAGAGATATAAATGTAATAGTATATTAACCTAAAATCTCTTTGAATTTATATATATTTTTATTTATATTTCGGGTTTTACACCTGCATCAGCACCATTTTTGGGCTATATCGCTGGCGGGCAGTATACCTAACAACACCTTTCCTGGGCATGCTCCAGCGGTTAACCAGTATTTGGGTGCACCAACTTCCGTAAGAAACGGCCAACTTTTTCATATAAATGAAACACAGTCTTTGAAGGGTTAAATGGCCGTCGTTTGTATAGAGATAAAATAGTATATTAACCTAAATCTCCATGAAGGAAGGGGCTAATTAATATGAAAAATCCATCTCGTCATTAACATGGCCAAGTTCCCCCAGTATTTTTTAACAAACCATGATCAACAAGTTCCCCCAGTATTTTTTAACAAACCATGATCAACAAGTAGATACTTCTTTTGATAACTAGGTCACAGATCGAAAACCAAGCCAACTTTCATTAGCACAATTTGTAACAAAGATTGAACAAACCTATGTCAAAAATATAGCGGCTAATCTAACATACGAGTGAGGTCTTCCACAGTAATCAGCCATTATCGAAAATTATTGAGCCGTCATCAAAATATAACTGAGGCCATGTTTGAACAAGTTGGATGAAAAACAAATAGTGGCTACAGTGTTTGCAAGGTGTGAGGCCATGTTTGAACAAGTTGAATGAAAAACAAAGAGTGGCTACAGTGTGCAAGGTGTGAGGCCATGTTTGAACAAGTTGGATGAAAAACAAAGAGTGCCTACAGTGTTTTTGCAAGGTGTGAGGCCATGTTTGAACAAGTTGGATGAAAAACAAAGAGTGGATACAGTGTTTGCAAGGTGTGAGGCCATGTTTGAACAAGTTGGATGAAAAACAAAGAGTGGCTACAGTGTTTGCAAGGTGTGAGGCCATGTTTGAACAAGTTGGATGAAAAACAAAGAGAGTGGCTAGTGTTTGCAAGGTGTGAGGCCATGTTTGAACAAGTTGGATGAAAAACAAAGAGAGTGGCTACAGTGTTACAAGGTGTACATGTAGTTCTTTAATGTTTACAATCTAGTAGTCCCCCCCCCCCCCGACGGAAATGACCTATTGTCTGGAGATTATCGCATTGAACCAAGCTTTTATCAAAATGTAATTTGTGGACAATTTCATTCCAAATCCATTGCACAAGAGGGCCATGATGTCCAGAGTTGAAAAGCTATAAAAACACGCATGCTTAATCCATTTCATTCTGGTTACATTTAAAGGCTTTTGCAAACAACATAGATCCAGATCAGCCGCAGCGTGCTGATCAGGATCTATGTTGTTTGCTACATAGCTAAGTGTCTTAGCAAGATCATCTGAACAGCAAACAGCATAGAGCCTGATCAGACAGAACGTTCCGTGGCGGCTGATTTTGCTCCATGTTCTTTGCAAATACTGTTTGAACGGTATCCAGAATGAAATGGGTTAAAATAGATGAAAATATCGATCTGACCATTGTGGTTTCCGGGAAGATTTTTACTGTATATGAAGTTGTAATAGATGTATACAAGGGCTAGAATTTTTGTGCACTGGCAAATTTTTGTGAGTACCTAAATTGTCAACTCGCAATATTTGAATTCTTCTCGCAATTTTTATAAAATGTCATTTTATTTTTCAATTAGATCTACTGTCGGAATAGGGCGAATCGAGTGTGGGCCGTTTCATCATGCCTAGTCTCGACATTCACGTTTTTTTTATTGTTTTTGGAGATCGGCAAATTGTCTTTTTAAGGGTAGAATTGCCTAGCTAGACTCGGGTACATGAACTTGCGATTGTTGCCCCCTCTCACTACCTCACTACTGTTACTGACATTTCATCTTGGAATATTTACTGCTAGAAAAATTACAGAGACTGGATTTTATTATTGACTCAAGATTTTCAACAACAAAACACACGCCAATTGGCTGAAACGGAGCAAAACTACAACATAGTTTTTTTATGTGTGTTTACAATCAGAAAACAAAAGTAGACAAACAGAAACGTAAATTACACATTTCACAGGTTTTAAATTGAACAAAATTTTGCTAGTGCCAGAAAGTCCAACTTGCATTTTTGTACTGTGGGGTCAATTATGACGGCGGGACCGACGGGACCACCATTTGAGCAAACAGAGTAGTAGTCCACTAGATAATGGTACATGTAAAATATCAAAGCTATGTGATGTCCGAGATGACCGGTTTAAAAAGTTTTCCTATGTTAACCAATGTAAAGTATGTGACCCTGCAGTGGGGGGTCATATTCCTGGGGTTAAATATGATTACCAGGATTATCATTTGAGCAACGTTAGGAGCGATCCATTAGGTAATTTACATGCCAAATATTAAAGATCTGTGCATTGTCGTTTATCATTTTATTGAGAAGAATTTTAAAGAATTACTATAAAACTCTATAGGAAATATAGCAAAAGATTTCCCCACCCATCATTGGCAACTTATGTTTTTTTGACGAATCGTTACGGCTAGAGTTAATAATAGAGACAGGGTTTGAACATTCTAGGTCAGAATCGCTTCCTTAAATGGTGTTCTTTAATATACTTCTGCAAAATAGGGTTAAAATGCACAGTACAACCATTAAATACAACATTTGAATAGAATGAGTGCTTTATAATGGGCCATTTTAAATCTTACTAGCCAAATTTTGTTTGAAAATCGTAAAAACCAAAAAATAATTTATTTTTAGGGAGAAGTGGGGCAGGGGCGGGCCCCCAGAGGGCGAAGTCAGGGTCCCTAGGGCAACAATTTCGCCCACATCAACCTAATCTAAAATGATCCCTGATAGTCCCCCCCCCGCCTGACCCTAATAAAATTAACAGTTTTTCAGATGGGACTTTAAACCGAGGTCTCGTGTCGGTGCTGTAAAAGAACTAGAGACTGGAATAATTTCTGTCTGTATCATTAATTTCTGTCTGTATCATTGCACTATCCTCCAAAATCTAAAATGACTAATCTCTTCAGGATGCGTCGCTCATATGGGTAACCGGTAGCGACGATAAATAAACGTAAAACACACATTTGAGCAATCTTGAAAGAGTAAAATACACAATGCTCATTGCTATGAAGTTTCATAATGATTAGTGGCTCGGGTAATGTTTGAAGCAAAATGTAGGACGACAGAAGCACGACGGTCAAAGGCGATCACAAAAGCTCATCCATAGGCGAGCTAAAAATAGCACAATTTCAACCCTGGTTCAATCCTTGGCAAGGAAGTATGTGAGATAATAGTGGGCAGGTGGGGCTTTCTCCGGATACTCTGGTATCCTAACTTGAATTACCTCCAATACATGTACCATTTCATCTGCGCCAACGAGAATGATTAAATGGACTCGAAGATTGTGAGGGGGGGCATCCTTAAAAATTATTTAATAACTGGACAAACCAAGCTAAATTCCCACTACGCAAATTTTCTATGAAAAGTCCTTGTCAATTTGATTTTTTTTATGATTGCCGCAGTTGGGAGAGTTACTGAGGAAACTAGTTAGTAGTTAGTTACATATAATAAGTTTAATTAATACAAACACTCGGTACCTACTCGATCTATTTTTTCCCTGGTAAAGCCATTAATATGCATAACTATTTACCACCACCCACCCTCCCAATTGTTAAAAACAAATATTTTTCAACCTACATACAGTATTCATCTCAAATTTTCTGGGTCCCATTATACTGAGGATGACAACACTAAGGTTTTGAACCCAATATACTTCTGGAGCTACTGGCGTCTACCAGGGTTGGCAATTTCCCGGGAAATAAGAGTATTTCCCGGGACGGCGGGAAATACCGGGAAATACTGGGAAATACCGGGAAATACTGGGAAATAAGAATTTGGATACCGGGAAATAAGAATTTGGATGATTTTGGTGGTAAATACAGGTATATATACCATACAATTTCTATTACCCGGTGTACTGATTGTAGTATCATGTGTGCAGGATGAAAATGAACTGCTTTTGAAGAATATGACGAAAAATACAGGCATTCATAGTGGCATTTACGCATTGCTTATAATCTTTATATAAATGTTAGAGATCTAACATTATTGAGACTGTTCATTATTACTCTAATATACATTGTATACAAACACAGTTTAAGGAGTTTATACATACATTTATTGGAGGTATTTTAAATGTTTAATGTAGTAGGCAAAATGCAAATGTTTTTAGGATTATCCCTGAAATGTGTTCATAATATAGCTGTATTATTAAAATAATCAATTAGTTATTAAAGAAGTCAGAATCATAATTTGAGATGACCCACACTGTTTGTTTGTACACAATTTCAACACGTCACCAGTGCCCAGGAGCTTCTTCATGAGACCAAGCCGGAACTTGTACCCGAACTCCTCAACTACATGTCCGAGACACTGCCAATTCCTAAGGTGCTACAACAGGAATCCTCCATCAACAACTCGAAGCCAGCTGTATGGTGGTCATGTGTGGAGAGGTCGGGCGTGATCACCAAAGACTTCAGTCAGCTCGCCAGGAAATTGATGGTACTGCCAGCAAGTTCAGCCGCCATTGAACGTGTGTTCTCCAACTTCGGCATCATACAGACGAAACTACGCAACAGACTGGGCGTTGAGAAAGCAGCGAAGCTGGTGCTATGCTACTGCTTCCTGAGAGGTAGCGAGGAAATCGACTGGTGAAGACAGACTACTGGCTGAAGAAACATTCCAACAAGAAAAACGAAAAAATAAATGAAAAAAAAAACAATAAAATAAAAAAAAACAAAAAAAAACAATAAAACCCAAAAAAAACTGTTGTGGTTGCCAATGATGCCACCTGATGAGTACCCCTGGCAGGGACGAAATAGTTTAAGCACTTATAGAGTGGTAGCAATGCATAAAAATGAGCAAAAAACGTGTTTGGAAGACACATAATCTTATTTCCCGGTATTTCCCGGTATTTCCCACTTCTGGGCTTATGCGGGAAATACCGGTATTTCCCGGCGGTATTTCCCGCCCCCGGTATTTCCCGGCCAACCCTGGCGTCTACACACAAGGTGCACAACTTCACACACTGAATGACAACATTGTGGCAACATTTCAGGACAATAGGCCAGTTATCCATGGCATTAACTACATTTGTAGATCTTAGGCCGGACACCATTTCTACAAACCCCCTTACTACGCTATTGTTATGGTAGAGGTAACAAAGCAAACAATGGTCAATGACAAAGTTTCAGAAAATTCAAACTGTTAATTTAAAGCTTTTTCGCGAGACTTTGATCTGAAGATATAAAGTTTTACGTTTTACTATCATGAATGTCGTTACACCTAACGATAATATTGGAATTTGTTTTATTTATTGATTGTTTGTTCGGGTTTTGCGCCTGCATCAGCACCATTTTGGGCTATATCTCAGACGGGCAGTTTACCTACATGTAAAAGCACCTTTCCTGGGCAGGCTAAAGCCGTTAACCAGTACTTGGTGCACCAACCTCCATAAGAAAGTGAACCAACCTCCGTAAGAAACTGCCAATTTTTCATATAAATGAGATATGGCCCGAGAGGGGCTCGAACCTGTGACCACATCAGTGATATGTTTATTTATTTATTATAAGATATGCGAAGGATACACTAAATATTAGAGCTATATCAGTGCTCATGGAAAATAATTTTAATGGACATGCCCAGGGCTTGTCCCCTCTGAAAATGGACAGGCCCCAATTTAAAATGGACAAGCCCTGATTTAAAGTGGACAGGCCCTGATTAAAAGTGGACAGGACCATTCATTATATAGATGTTATATCAATATGGGCGACTTTCTAGTATACAGTCCTGGTCTGTGAACTTATATCATCTTCCTGATGAAAGTACTGAGTGGCACAAGCTTTGTGTGAGCTACTTGCCTGGTGTGCCCTTATTCAATATTAGAGCTATATATTGCCATTCCAGACAAATAACGACGGACCTCTCTACACCAATACCTCAACAAGAGCTGTGCTCCTGTGTGAGCCTACACTATTAAATCTGCTTTTTGTTCACAACTTGGAAATTTATTTATATATATACATGCATAACTGATTCTTCATTAGAACAGAGAACAATCTATTACATGGCAAAGTTTCAACTGACTTATCAGAATTAGCTCTAGTTTGAAAGTTGTACATTTAGCACAGTTTTAGCTTTCTCATACCACGTTCCGTGCCGTACCGACGCTCCCAAGGTTATAAAACTATTCTCCAAAATCTCAAAAATCAGCAGCTTACTGTCTGACTCCCGATTGGTCGTTGTCTTGTTGAGATGAGTGCCAATCGCAAGACTTAACCAATCAAATTTCTTAAACATACGAGTCTACCCGACAAAGAAGTTTTATAACCGCAGGGCCCTGTATGACAACAAGCAACTAAACAGTGGATGTATTTATTGCAATATACAAGTTTCATTTGCAATCATCTATAATGCATTTAGACCCTAAAGACAAGAAGAGCCAGACAACATATCATGTTCATTAGACGAACCAAAGGTTATATTTTAGCTACGTGTACAATTACATAAACTGTGGATAAAAGAAACATAATAATTATATATATATCTCTTTTTTCCACACCTTTTTCATTTCTAGGTCATAACTTCATAACCAGATATATTTCTTAGCTTCCACAATTAATTTAAATATCTATCAATGTAAGTACAGTGTACCACTCACCTTTCGAAGATCTTCCGCTGCTGCAGTCTTCATAAAAACCGTAATGGTCCAGTGGCTCCAGAAAGTAAATGATAGGACCAAGGTTTGAACCTTGCCGTAGTGTCGATTGATGCGGCTTGCTATACTTCAGCAAGCCCCAAGCAAACACGTTGGGCACCCGGAATAATGATTAAACAAGGGCTGGTTCTTGGTACTCTGTTTCACTGGATAGAAATGGGTCACTTCGGGCGCCTTAGCATTTAGTGCTCCACGGACTAGTTGCAGTCTCAAAACTACATGGTAGGATATCTCCGTAGTCCATACATGATACAGCTGCAAGTTGTCCCTGTTTCAACCTGATAAACCACCTGTCCACTACACATGTGATCACTTGATTGCCAAGATATAATAGACTTGCAGGTGATCAATTGATGACCAAGATAGAACAGACTTGCAGGTGATCGCTTGATTGCCAAGATATAATAGACTTGCAGGTGATCAATTGATGACCAAGATAGAATAGACCTGCAGGTGATCGATGACCAAGATAGAATAGACCTGCAGGTGATCGATGACCAAGATAGAATAGACCTGCAGGTGATCGATGACCAAGATAGAATAGACCTGCAGGTGATAGATTGATGACCAAGATAGAATAGACCTGTAGGTGATCGATGACCAAGATAGAATACACCTGCAGGTGATAGATTGATGACCAAGATAGAATACACCTGCAGGTGATCGCATGATTCCAAAGAGTCAAGATTGAAAATAGCTGCAGCTGAACAATTGGTACCAAACATTGATATATGATTACAGATCTATGGCAATGCTTTACAAGCAGCAAGTATTTTATAGTGGTTTATCACAGCATGAAGTATCCATAGTGGTTTATCAAGGGTAACAAAACACAGGCAACAGATAACGGTAACATTTCAAATCATCACATTGGTTTTTTGTTTCAAACTTATAACATAAAAACATCGTGCTCTTCTCGTCTTCAAGAATATTATTTAGAAACTTTGTCATAGATTGTTCTCTGTAAACTATCTCCTTAGCATCTCACAGTAGACATGTTAAGTTTCCTTCATGCATATATTCAACTGCACAAGTTTGTTCTATAATTATGATTTGGCTTAATAACCCACAGCCCACTACATTCCCCCTATCGAAATTATGTATATTATTAAGGGACGTTACTTACAGGTTTGTTTGTTTTTGGGTTGCACATACAGCGTAGGTCATATGGCGACTTTCAAGCATTTATTGGTGGAGGAAGATCCCAAGGGTGTCCAGGTGTGGACAGGCACCCAGGTAGAACCACCTGCCTTCTACATGAAATAAATTTGACACCCCCAGTGGGATTCCAACAAGCTGCGGTGGAGGGTTTGAAAGTGATTTGAAGTAAGCGACAAACCATTCATTCGGCCATGGAGACCCTCCTGTATATTTATGACCATTGTCACTAGCATTAGATAACATGTATCATTGTATTAAATTATTAATAAACAGAGAGGTGCAAACAGGTGCCCGGAGGTGCAAACTGGTGCCCAGAGGTGCAAACCGGTGCACTGGTATTTGACAGTCTGGGTTGGGTGTACATGATCGGGATAAAAATGTTCTTGTGGGATTCAAGTGTCCACTACCGTTTCTAAGGTAAATGATTTCTACGGTAAACATTCCAGGTTTTTCTAGAGGAACTTTTAAGACCGTTTGACCTGTATGTTTCGCCCTTTTGCCTATTTTAGTGCATTCGGGCAGGCAGACCTTTATAAACTCAAACGTATCGGTCCTTTTGCCCGATATGTTCCGCCATACTGCCTCTTTCATCAAGCCTAATTAGCTGTCAATCAAAATGTTCTAGTGGTGGGTGGGGATACTTAAATACCCCCTTTCACACACGAGAAATCCACCCAAGGCCGAGCTTGGCTCAAAAATCGTAGAATCAAGAACTGGGGAGTATGAACCAAATACATTTCTAAATGTCTTCCGCATAGTATTTATTTATTTTACAACGATTGCGAAGCAAGTTCTAACAATTTATATTAATCACTCTCGTTGGCGCGGATGAAAGCGTAAATGTGGTCATTTGTACGGAGTACCCGGATAAAAAACCCACCTGTCCGATCTGGCGACCACTGTACCATCCGACATACTTCCCAGTCTGAGGATCGAACCCGGGTTGCAGTTGGTGAGAAGCCATTTGGCAGCCATTTGTTGTTGGGTAACCCGGAAATAAAGTACTAATTATTTATATAACTTGTAAATCAGTCGAAAAACATCTGAACTGATCGTGTAGACATTGAATAGCAGAGCTGAAGAAAACCGAAAATGTGTTTCCAAGAACTGCAAGGAGATAGTTGTACGACATCAAGTAGGTAAAGGACACTTACTGTAGCCTTGCTGTGATGGGCTGTCTAATCCAGAGGTTGAGGGGTCAAAGGCCATCCCCATGGACGATACATCATACTGAGATGCTGAAACTCTTCCTGGCTCAACACCTGTAATTTCTAATTCCATTTCAGACTCACTAATGGCTTCAAGTTTAACATTAGGGTCATAGTCAGAGCCTGTACCTTCTGCCCCAGCTGAAGTACCTGCTCCATCAAGATCAGAATTATCTCCAATGCCACCGCCAACATCTGAGATCAGATTTGAAAAGTCTGAATGCAAAGAAAGTCCTTCGCCTGCCTGTAGTGGCGTGGGCGAGGTTGATGACGATTCTGATTTATTGTCATTGTCATCATAATTGTCATCTCTATCACCAGATTCAGATTTGATATTGGCGGGTGTTGATGGTTCGGAGGAATGAGACGGAGATGCTGTTTGTTGAATGGAACTGGGTGCGCCCGACGGCGACTGAATATTAGTGGTGTCACTAGCACTTTGATTTGAAGACTCGTCCGGTTCTGGCTCAATTTTAATAACTTGTCCATCATTCCCAAGCGGTGGTCTCAATATACCCATGTTTCTATTAGCACCAGGAGAATTGTCTTGATTTAAGGGTCGCCTTGGGGGCCGCGCACCCCGATACGGTTCATGCCTCATTCTGGGTGACCTGGAGGCGAACCTGGGTGAATACTGTCTGGGTGATCTGGACATGAAACGAGGTCCTCCACTGTACCCCGCAGGGGACATCATCTGCTGCAGTTGCTGTTGTTGCTGCAGCTGCTGTTGCTGCAGCTGTAACTGCTGCTGTTCCTGCAACAACCTTTCCTTCTCTCTCTCCTGCTCTTGCTGTTTCTTCTTATGCTGATCTGCAAGACAAAATACAAATACATAGCATCTTACACAGGGCTCCCGCTGGCGGTCGTCAATGGCGCCAATTAACAAATATTGGCGCTAAATTTTGTGAATTGGCGAAAATATTTGGCGCAACTTTTTAAAAAAAATTATTTTTGGGGGCACATATTTTGTCAGATATACGGCAGTACTTGATCGGTGAAATGATGACATCGTTTGAAGATTATGTAAACATGATCGGTTGACCGAATGACTGTCACTTATGTAAATAATTAGGTAATAATTATTGGCGCTGTTCTTCACAAATAAGATCAAAGGTAGTAGTTGTGAAAAATATGATTTTCGTGTCCTCAACTATAAAAAGTGAATGAAACTTGTCCAAATTGCCAAATGCATTTATGCGGTGGCGGCTTTAAATAAACTTATTAGTCAGCCAAATCGCCACTTGTCAAAATGGCTACTTTTGGTTTTAAATGTCCGAAATGGACTTGAATGAAACATAGACAACCTGATGAAAGTTTCCATCGAAGACCCAGACACGCTCAACTTCACATCGGCATTTGACATGTGGGCCAAGAACAGGCGCATTTTGAACTGAATCTTGTGCGATTTGTTAGACAAAGTGGATACTTGTACATGTATAAATATATGTAATTTTGATGTTGTACAGGGCTCGACACTAACCATTGCCCGGGGCAGGTAAATGTTGGCGGCGGGCAAGTACTTGTTGTTACTCGCTTGCCCGACGGGCAACTAGGTTTTGTTTCAATATTTTACGAAAAGATAGTAAACTTTAGCGCCGCTACTCTTGCTCGACAATAATAACGTAAGCCTTTTTTCTCAACCACCCAACTGAATAATGACATCAACCACGCGTTTTGACCCTAACCCTGGGCGGAGCATGTGATGAAGGCGCGTTATGCGTGGTTGATACTATATTCTGATCGGCTGGTTGAGATAAAGATTTTTACCCAATAATAAACCGAAACAGGTACTTGTCTCATGACGTAGGCATGTATTAACCAATCAGAATGTGTTGTTACTGTTACTATGAAAGAATCTCCTGTTTGAGAGTATTTTTGAAACGGCTTTGCTGATTGGCTGTTGTGCAAACTTTTGTCCAATTGAAACCTCGGTTACAGTTATACATAGGAAGCGTTTTCAAAATGTCGTCATCTGGGCAGACGCAACTGTCAAAATTGTTTACCGGCTTCCCCCAAAAAAGACAGTCTGACAAAAAGGCTGACAAGCAAGCTTATGAAAAGAAGCGCAAGCGTGGATGGGTGGACAGTTGGACTACCACATTTAAAGGATTGCGAGACAGCATAGACGTGATGCGGACACAGCCAATGAATAGTATGCATGTCTTTGAGCGTAACGTTCAATGTAATCCTGTGTTGGCTTCCATTATTAATCACTGTCACACTTTCATTTTATATTAACCCTTTCCCTCATAATAAAAAGTCATATCAGGTTCTCCAGCCAAATACAGTAACTATGTAATAGCTTATCAGCTACCAATAGATAAGAGACCAATAACTGTACCCTGTCCCCATAAGGTATTTCAGGAAAAACTGATAAAATGACCATCATGTTTAACCCTGTTTTCCCTGATAAAAACTTACTTTAATATAACGTATACGAGGCTTGTTGACATAATAAAAAATGTAAATAGAGTCGACATTCATGCGTAATACAATGCCGTTATCCTGAATAACACGAGATATGGCACATTTGTGCCTAATCTTAGTTAAATTATCTCTGAACGAAAGTATCGCGTGCAGTAGTATTTAGTATTGACTTCAATGACAAGCGTGGATGTCCGTTATATCAAATCATACTTTCACTTTTGAAAGTTTGTAGACCACAAAACATATTGATTCAATGTTAATGTTCGAACATATTCAGAAGAATTTGTAGTAGCAAATTATACGTGAAAATATGCATTTTATTTCCTTTTTGCGATGTAATGTCGCTTTAACAATTTAATGGTCTGACCAACCTTAGTTAGATTACTGTAGAACTCCATGTCAACACTCGACAACAGAGCTCATACGGTTAACGATAATATACAATTGGCTATAATCTTGATACAATTGGCAGTAATCTGGACATTAGGGTTAAATTTGATCTTCAATTGAAGAGTATTCTACTTTTTAACTTTAGTTTTGTGGGATTACCTTAGCCTGGGAACAGGCATCGATATATTTTGCCTGGTCAGTCAAATAAATATATTTTAAAACCAAGCCTATTAATTGGGCCGTATTGAGTTTCTGAACATATCAACGCCTGGGGAAACTGGTCAGTGTTATTTACAACGCCTGGGGAAACTGGTCAGTGTTATTTAGCATTTTCTTCACTCGAAGATCATGTGCGTTTTATACATCAAATAAGCATTTTCCCATAGAATTTCTCTTTTTTTTAAAACTGCATCTAATACTCCCGTGCGACCTATATACAGACGAGTACAGTAGTTTTGTTTTATTACATTTATACAAAAGACACATAAATCTACTGTTATATGAATTTCTTCTCAAGTTACACATAACCATAGTAACATTGAATATCTGACTTTTGTCTTTCGCTTTAAGAGAGACATGTCTAAATTTAACCCAGAAAATTACTCGCGAGTAGATTTACGAGTTATAAACTAAGCCATGGTATTCAGCTGACGGTATTCAGGGATATGTATAATAGTGTATTGGAGATGTGAAGTTATCAATGATGCTAGATATATATACAGTCGAACCTGTGTTAGTGATCACCTCCATTAACCTAATACCCATTTCATTCTGGATACATTTAAAGGCTTTTGCAAACAACATAGATCCAGATCAGCCGCAGCGTGACGCTGCGTGCTGATCAGGATCAATGTTGTTTGCTACATAGCCAAGTGTCTTAGCAAGATCATCTGAATAGCAAACAGCATAGAGCCTGATCAGACGGCATGTTCTGTGGCGGTTGATCTGGCTCTATGTTCTTTGCAAATACTGTTTGAACGGATGTAGACTGTAACTGGATTTTGTGGGAGTAATATAAACAATCTCTGTATATAATTAACGATATGCCAAATACTTACATTTGAGACAGAAACCAAGAAACTGCGATTTAACATCTTCATTGTCTTCCAGGAATGATTTCCCCGATTCGGAGCCGATGTGACTTAATGTACCATCAGCCACACTGGCCGTTAGAATAATAGACTCTTCATCTGTGTGGGCAGCTAACTGTTCAACCTATAAAACACGTAGATATTGAAAAAGCTGCATGTCATCAATTGGTGTTAAGTGTATACAAATTTTATTTTAGTGCAATTGCGAAACAAGTTCTTACAACTTATATTAAGTGGAAGTCGTGATAGCGTAGTGGGTGGAAGTCGTGATAGTGCAGTGGATTAATTAGTGATTAATTGTGTTACTAACAATGACCACATTTACGCTTTCATCTGCACCAATGAGAGTTTTTAATATAAGTTGTTAAAACTTGTTTCGCAATCGTTGTAAAATAAATAAATTTTAATGGAAGCAGGGTACCCGCGGTCGGTCGCCAATGGTGCAGACAAACATTCAGACAGAGGGAACCCTGTGGAAGCCCTGGTTTATATGCGTAATGCCATACTATTTTGGATACTAATTTTGGTGACTAAATTGGGACTATTTGCAAATAAATGACAAACTTACAGGGTTCATTCTAGGTCAGAATTTTTGGGAGAAGTGAGAAAGCACGCGATCACATCCTTAAATGGTGTTATTTAATAAATTTAAACAAAATGCACAGTATGACCATTAAATACAACATTTGAATAGAAGGAGTGCTTTATAATAGGGAGAGTATTTAGCCCACATCGCCCTCTAAAACAATCCTTGACTTACCAGTTGCTGTATTTGATTCTTCACAACAGCTTTCAGGATCACTTTATAGCCTGGAATGTCTTTAATCACATCTAAATCAGGTGCAGCCATGCTTGTTTGGAAGGAGACTTTCACACACGCTACTTGCAGATAGCTACACTTATGTTAAGACTGTACTCCACTTGCAGACTGTGTCACATTCGCACACTGTACCCAACTTGTAGACAATGTCAACGACAAACTTGACGATCCGTACAACTAAATTACGCTGCACACTAAACAATGCAGGTACAATCCAAAACCAGTCGGCCAAGTCCAACCTTCAAGGATGTGTTGTTTCTAATGAATGGATGCTTAACTTCCAATATTCCTTGCACCTGTAATGAAAGAAAACCATCTGAAAAATGGGGGAAATGGGACTGTGAACAGAATAACAATTGGTTACTGGACCAGTACATTTTTGAAAATAGCAGTTGGAACTAGAAATTGTTGTTTTTTTAAACAAAATGTATGTTTCCCAACATTGTTGCTTCAATGATAATAAAAGAATATAATATACGATGCCATGGCAATAAACAGAGGGCCATTATTAGTGTTTCCCCCAGACTGAAAAAAGGGCAGGGCGCAGGTAGGAAAAAGGGCATTTTAATTGTTGCCTCTCAAAAGGGCAGAACTGACATGGTCGTATGTATGTCGAGTACGAAACCTTTTGAGTACAAATCAATTTTGCAACCTATATCAGGGCGTTCATTTGACCCGAGCTCCCGGGTTTTGACGCATGAAAATAGGTAAAGACGCTTGTTTGACTCTTGGTGAAAATGTGTAGTGTGTCAACTTTGACCCGGGACGATGAGCGGTCAAGTGTCATCGAAACATTTTATCAACAGTGTAATTATCCTAATCTGCCTGTCAAATGCGATCAGAGAGGGCGGAGTCCGTCAAAATAAACGCCATAACTCCGGCTTCGGCCAATGAACGAAGATGTCTGTAAAATTTGCCAACAACCATAAGCCTAGATATATTCTCGTAAAATTGGAGCCAAATTTACATGAAAATACGACTTTTCTGCAGATTTAATGAATATTTATTAAAAGGTCATGCTTTTATCTTATTGTTAATACCAAAATCATGTTCCGGAACAAACTATAAGCTACCCACATTTTGTTTTGAAATCGGTAACTCCAGCCGTAAATCTAAGCGCGTCCATTTTGAATATACTGATGCCTCATATTATACGACGCCAGTGAATGATAAAACTTCTTTGTAGCCAATAAACAATTTAATTTACGAGTTTATATGATTTATTGCAAATTGTAACTAAATATATTTTATGAAAATCACTTCTTTTCACGTTATTTTACATTATGAATGAATATTTTCAGATTCGTCCCAGTTTGGGAACAGCTGATCAAAAATCTCTTTCACTTGCCATAATAACTCGGGATTTTAGTTGATTTCGCAAATGATAATAATTACCGTATATTCCCTATTTAACGCCCCCCTCCTAATGAATGCAGGACCCCAGAAGGCTCATTTTGAAATCAACTACTCTTGATCATGTGGTGACCTTTGCAACTGGGATACAATGTAGAACTATGCAAGTTGTATGTATGTATGACTACATTTATGTCAAACCACTTGCGGGGGTGACCTAGAAATGCTTTCCTGGGCAGAATTAGTCGACCCGAGTGGTTAACCAGTACTAAAGGATTTTGTGTGAGGTATCAAACCCGGACTGTTACATTCCAAATCCTATGCTCTACATGTAATTGACTCTTGAAAAATCCAGTTTGACTCTTGAGATTTTGACCTCAAGGGTCATTGACTCTTGACTTTCAAAGTCTAGTGAACGCCCTGCCTATATCACAATATATTATAGTGTGTGACAATGGTGTGGTTTCCGAGATAATTATCTAAGCAAAATGTAACCCAGAAAATTAAAACAACAATGCATTTACATTCATTTAAATAGAAACTTACATATAAAATATAATGGCAGCATAATTGACATCGGTTGGCAGAATTCCCAATGGTGATATGCACAGTACCCAGTAAAACTATAAAGAACTCGTAACTGGGCATAGTGCGCCGATAATCCCCTACTTTTGTTCTTACAACGACGTAAACGGAAATTGGGGCATAAATGTGCAAAAACTGACTGATTGGCATGTGTCATGATTACCTGTCAAACTGACTGATTGGCATGTATCATGATTACCTGTCAAACTGACTGATTGGCATGTGTCATGATTACCTGTCAAATTGGTTTTTAAAATCATATTTTATTGCCTCTTCAATATACATAATCGGCAATCTCTTTATTTATTTACGTTTTCAATATCTATTAAATCAACATAAGACTACAACAATTAACGTACATGCCTGCTAGGCCCCATTGCATTGGCGGGAAAGATTTGGCGCAGTCAGTTAAAACAAAGGAATATATGTTGAGCAAGTCAATGTTGCCCCTAGGCTACACAGTGCATAGGTGGACATTTCACAGCATATTGATCGTAAACCTGTGTATTCCAGATTATAGCATCAGCCTAACACACAGGATTGGTGATTGTTGGGGGATTTCAGGCAATATTGCATCAGTCTAACACACAGGATTGGTGATTGTTGAGGGGATTTCAGGCAATATTGCATCAGTCTAACACACAGGATTGGTGATTGTTGGGGGATTTCAAGCAATATTGCATCAGTCTGACACACATGATTGTTGGGGGATTTCAGGCATTATTGCATCAGTCCAACACACAGGATTGGCGATTGTTGGGGGATTTCAGGCACTATTGCATCAGTCTAACACACAGGATTGTTGTGGGATTTCAGGCAATATTGCATCAGTCTAACACACAGGATTGGTGATTGTTGGGGGATTTCAGGCAATATTGCATCAGTCTAACACACAGGATTGGTGATTGTTGGGGATTTCAGGCAATATTGCATCAGTCTAACACACAGGATTGGTGATTGTTGGGGGATTTCAGGCAATATTGCATCAGTCTAACACACAGGTTTGGTGATTGTTGGGGATTTCAGGCAATATTGATTGTAAACCTGTGTATTCCAGATTATAACATCAGCCTAACACAGGATTGATGATTGTTGAGGGATTTCAGGCATTATTGCAATACTTCTCATCAAGTTTTATTGAGAATTTAGGCACACGAGGCGGGGAATTTCGGGCACAAGTGCCCGTGGTCCAATGGTAGAGATTTGGAATTGAACAGTACGGGTTTGATACTCAGTGAGGCCACGTATGTAGTGTCATTGAGCAAGAAGGCACCTCACACACATTGCTTAGTACTGGTTAACCGCGGTGGCCGCCCTAAGCATACCCAGGAAAACCTGTCTAGGTCCCCGCAAGGGGTTTGACATTAATGGAACATACAAAAATGGACAGGGTGGGCTGCCCTCCTATTCCTGCCTAGGGGAACACTACATTATTATGGTCCTGTATCGCTCACCAGTCATTTTTTTATCATTTTAAAAACTTTGAAAGAGTATTGTACATCGATCCTTCCAAATGTTGCCAAAATGTGATAGGTGGTTTGTGAGAAGATGTTTGAAGAATTTTGATTTATTGTTCGATGGTGGCCATCGTTTGTTCGCGACAACCTCCATTTTAACAAATCTTACAAGCATACAACCATGGACTATAACTGTGAAATTTGGCTACCATTGGCCATTGAACAGTTTGGGTGAAGAAGAATTTTGAAATCTATGATAAAAGAACGATCTTTTGATCTTCGGCAGCCATCTTGGATGACAAAATCTGATTTTAATAACAATTGCATCAGAGCGATTGCCTCGTCGATACCTAAGATTTGATATATGACAAATATACAATTTGACCCCTGTTGAACTCCTGGGACACGCCCATTTTTGATCACAGGGTCACCATTTGAACAATGTTGAAAGAGCATTGTACATCAATCATTCCTACTAAAATTCTTCAAAAATCCCACTGCCAGTTTCGTGAGATTTTTTTTTAAATTGTGCTATTTTTAGATTGCAACCATCTTGGATTTCAGGGGAATTTTATTTCAACATATTTGGGAAGGCTTCACCTAAGGATCATACAAGTAGAGGTTCTTGAACATTGGAAGATAAGTTTGTGATATGTTATAAAAGGTGGACATTTGGACAGCCATCTTGGATGACTAAATCATTCGATTTTTATGAAATACGCAATATAGTGATCGCCTCGTCGATACCTTCGATTTGATATATGACATGACTATATTCGCTCAAAAACAATATTTTATCCATACTTAACCTCACGGAACACGTCCATTTTTTAATCCCTGGGTCAATCTTTTGAACACCTTTGAATGAGCATTGTACATTGATCATTCCTACTAAGATTCGTCCAATATGACTTGTAGTTCGTAAGAAGAAATTTTATTAAGAATTTATGCTAAACAGAGGCCATCTTGGAAGTATGAAATGACGTGGTTTTAACAATTTCGTAATCCCCCACCTACCAGAGTATCAGGACAATAAATGGTGGCTATAGATCCAATGTCGCACGTAGTTAATATCTCAGACTGGTTTACCAAAATGTCCACACTTATCAGGCATCTATAAATAGCACTGATCTAGCAATAACCAGTCATAGAATCAAGACAAGAGTGTTGTGTGTTTATTTAAATTAAATGATTGACTTCAGGGCATATTGTATAATGTTTGATTAGTGAACTGGACAAACTATGGAAGATCAATTATTATGAACAGATGCTAATTAAAAGACGTACCTGGGAGTTACTTTCGCGCAGCTCTGTTATTAGTTTAAATTGTTAGCAAATTAAATAGTATCAATGACGTTCCATTATTAAAATCTCAAGTCAAGCTGGATTTTTCAAGAGTCAATATGCATATTGGTACTTTCCGTACAGATAACTTTCCCCCCGACCATATAATAACCTCTGGACCAAGGTGTGTCTTGGGTGCAACCAGTAATTTTGTTATCATAATTAGAGAAAACATTGACTTAGTTTGCTGAGCTTTGCATCTGGGTTTAGAACCGTACAAGTATATATGTTTCATGTTACTTTGTGAAGTCTGTGGTCCAGTGGTACATGTAAAGCATTGGATTTGGAATAGAACGGTCCAGGTTTGATACTCGGTCAGGCCACATGGGTAGTGTCATTGAGCAAGAAAGCACCTTTTGCTTAGTACTGGTTAACCACTCAGGTCGACTAATCCTGCCCAGAAAAACATGTCTAGGTCCCCGCAAGTGGTTTGACATAAATGTATCATACATAAATACAACTTGTATAGCTCTACATTGTATCCCAGTTGCAAAGGTCACCAAATGATCATGAGTAGTAGATTTCAACATAAGCCTTCTGGGGTCCTGCATCCAGATTAGCCTCGACAAACCAATAGAAATGTCGATTATACAAAATACATTTTTTTAGCTTATCTGCATTTACTTTTTTATTTTTCATGAAATTGGTACGAAACGGATCGAGTACTGTTCCACGACATTGTAAAACATGAATTTCTTATATAAAGGGGGCGTTCTCAATTTCAAGAGCTATGCATTTTTCAAAAATATTTAAGCACATTTCTATGCATATATATATCATAAGCATAACCTTTTAATAAATATTCATTAAATCAGCAGAGTCGTATTTTCATGTAAATTTGGCTCCAACTTTACGAGAATATATCTAGGTGTATGGTTGTTCGCACATTTTACAGACAAGTTAGTACATTGGCCGGAGTTACGGCGTTTATTTTTAAACTGGACTCTGCCCTCTCTCCGATCGCATTTGACAGGCAGATTAGGATAATTACACTGTTGAAAAATATTCGATGATGCTTGACCGCTCATCGTCCCGGGTCAAAGTTGACACACTACACATTTTCACCAAGAGTCAAACAAGCCTCATTACTGATTTTCACCATTCCATCGTTCATTTTGAATAAATTGGTTATTACGAAAAGCCAACATAGAAATCATTAGACGAAATTTTTGAAGATTTATCTCCCGTGCCATTACGATGAACCAAATAAGATTTTGTTCAATATCCAATTGTTCATACGCATGAAATGTACTAACAAATAATTCATTCGGATTTCTTTTGTGAAGATGCCCGCCCATGGCACAGAAACAGTGGGAGAATCACACATGTCGACGATTTCAAACGGCAAAATCGTATGCACAAAGGTAAGACAATATATTTCAAACAATGTTTATATCTATATTTATGATTATTCTTAACATTAATGCACAAATTTATAACCGTGCATGTCAGGAAAGCTTCAAAATCTTGGGTCAGAAATCCCGCCATCGGATCAGGGCCGAAAGTGCTATGCGAAAATTAGTCCAAATATATAGAATTGAAAAATGTGACATTTTACTATCCAGGCATTTTTCAAAGTCTAAATGCTAAACCTCAATTACGCGTAGCATATTTTATATTCTAAAGTCGTTTTATGAATTAAAATTGTTAACAAGATCAATACACATATCATTGTTTGAATTCTACACAGTCTATAACGTCTCTTGACACAATATTATACAAGAAATCAACGTTTAAATTAACGTCTCTTGACACATTATTATACAAGAAATCAACGTTTAAATTTCATGGCAGAGTTTCATCATTCCATTTCGGCCATTTTGAATTTTTGGTTAAATACAAAATGCCAAGAATAGAAATCATTAGACGAAAATGTTTACAAGATTTATCTCCGTGCCATTAGAGTAAACCAAATAAGATTTCGTTCAATATCTAATTGTTCATACAGATGAAATAACAAATAATTCATTTGGATTTCTTTTGTTAAGGCGCCTGCTCATTCCACAGAAACTGAGAAACTGTGGAAGAATCACACATGTCAATTTTCAAATGGCAAAATCGTATGCACAAACAGCCGCGTAACTGCCTATACGCAAGTACGCAGTGGCGTCCACATCATTTTCAAAACAAACAAAAATCTTTTTTAAAAAAAAAAAACGGAAAACCTCGCGTACAAGCGAGCGAAATGAGTTTCTACTATACATACTAGTAGACTACCTGTGGTAATGTATATAGACTACTAGTAAAACTCTTGACGTCATCGTACACAGACTACACTCACCACTCACTAGTGATTGACAATGGATTCAATGTCAGTATTTTTATGAGTTTATCATATTTACAGTGTTGGACACTCGTTTCAATATGTTCCGGCCAACTTGGCCTGTACTTGATTGAGAAAAGGTACCGGCCAAGATGAAATTGTACAGGCCAATTTTTGGCCTGTACTTAAGAATTAGTCCCGGCCAAAAATAAATGGTACAGGCCAGTGAATGTGGTTCTGTCTGGTGGCGAGGCTAGGGGGGTCGGTTTTTTTTAAGTAGACACAAAATGGTGCATTCTGGTGTAAAATCAACCTCTTTTTTTATCTTAAATTTTTTTTTTTAGATAACTTTTTCTTCAAAATTGCTATGTAAGTAAATGTTTAACTTATTTTTCTTTTCAGATCATGATGCATAAAGGTGTCAAAACAAAATGCACAACAAATTTACTTTGTCACGGTTTTTGTGAATATACTACAATTTCAACTGAAATTACTGCTGAATGTAGTCATCATGTCAAAATTACAATTGTCATGTTGCTTATTTTGTCTGGGATTGAATCATTTTTAGGACTGTTTCCATTCAACTTCTTATCTTTTTTTTATTAAAAACCTTTCCATGTTATGTTTTTGTCTTGTGGATTGACCTTGGCTGGTGCTCAAGGCCGTAGCTTACAAGCAGAATCCCGATGAAAACACGGGTTTTCCCGAAATGACAGTCATAACCGGAAACCAAAAATTCGATGAGAAAAAGCGCCTAAAATGGCAAAGATACTCTGTGTCCTGGTTCAGGCTAGTATGGACTTCAACAAACTCGCCAAGGGCTATCAAATAAGACATCTCGCCACGATGTCGAGTGCGTAGTAAAAGTTTCTCGCCAGTCTAAAAACGTTATCGCCATGGCGAGTGTCCAACGCTGATTTAACTATTAAAATCTCAATCCTCATTATAGTACATTAATAATTACAGCGTATATCTATATGCATGTGCAGTTTGATCGAGTTTAACGCCATCTTTCAACAGTACGTTAACAGTGTTCCAGTACTAAGCAGTTCTTTGCAAGTAAAAGCACAAGTATAGGCACAAGCAGGTAGATCTACGTACATGTAGATGCACTCCCTTTTCATACACATACTCAGCTAAATATATGAGACTCAGACGATACACTGATGTACAGTATAGTTCAGACATTTTTACAAATTGCCGCATAAAAAACATACGTTTTCCAAGTGTATTTATCGGAATATAATTAGTTCTCAGTCGCCAGAGTGCACCAAATGACGTCCAGGTTTTAAAATTGTTCTGGGGGACAAGCCCCCAGACCCCCCTACACCACTCGCACCTTCGGTGCTCGTTTGGAGTCCACATACAAATTGGCTGGATACACCCCTGACAAAGGTAAGACAATATATTTTAGTGTTTATATCTATGTTTATTCTTAACACCAATGCACACATTTAAAACCGTTCTTGTCCGGAAAGCTTCAAAATCTTGGTCAGAAATCCCGCCTTTGGATCTGGGCAGAAAGTGCTATGTGAAAATGAGCTTCAAAGATATCGACAAATAACAGATCCCAAAAAATTATGTAGAAGTCTTATATATAGGACTAGCTAACAATATGCAAAACATTAACTTCCTGTTTTATCGTGCATTTCTCTGTATTTTCCGTTTTTAATTTCGAATAAAATATTTAAATTATCTCCCTTGGCCATGGTCTTTCTCTGTCTTGACCTAGAAATTAAAATCTTACAAATTTACTAACATGCACAGCTAAAGCTCGTTCTCCGTCCAGCAGATGTTGAGATTACTAACTGCGTACATGTAAACAGCGCTTTCTTTCAATATATAATGCCGCTGGAGCTCTTACCAAGCCGTTAATTACAAATGCATTGTCGTGCGGCTTTCACCGCCATTTTTCTCAGGGGATGCAACTCTTTTATGTCACGTGCTCAATAAGGGGTCTGTCTAAAATGCGGACGCGTTAAGCGGGCGCTATATATATATATAGAGAGAGAAAACGCGGACGCTATGTAATATATAGGGGAAATGCGGGCGCTATAGGTATTACTTGATAAAGGTGTTAGATAAGGTGTGCGTGTTTTTAGTGTGTCTGGTGTCTTTTCTTTCATTCAATATGTTATTTTCTTATAAATTATATAATATTTCGTCTTTTTTTAAAAAAAAGTATGCGTTTCTTTGTCCCTTTCTGTTATTATTTTCATTCTGGCCCCGCGGTAGTATTTCAGAGACAACCACTGTACAGCTGTAAAAGACATTTATGACAACTAAGATTCAAAAAGTTCAAAGCCATTCCATTAAAGTGTAATCTTTTCATGTGCTTCGAATAGTCTGTTTCTAGAAGAAGTATATCCACTGACGTGGTAATGTATACATAGGAATTCCAATAATTATCTATGACAGCATTGTAAATATTTATTTGAATACAGCAAGCAGTGTTCTGTATCTCAAACCTTATTCATCATTAATATAACATTAATTATCAGAAACATACCCAGGGGAAGCCAGATGGATTTTCCCTCTATATATACACTGAACCAAATTTCTAAACGGCCAATATATAAAATGCGATTTCAAGAGAATTGTTATATGTATAAATTCTAAAATTTGCAACGGAGTTCTATACGCTATAATAAATCGATATCTAAAAAGAAAACACGTTTCTGGTGCCAGATTTGATCAAGCGGAAAGGAGAGACCGATTTGTATAAATCGGCACGAGGGCCACGTGCATAGCATGGTGAGTGTCCATTTTATATATAGTATAATCCCTGTCTAGTACAGAATATAAAACACACAAAACATGGCGAGAATGAGCATTGAAGAACGCGGGCGAGCTGTTGGCATGCTGGATGCTGGTACTTCAATTAGGCAGGTAGGTACAAATTTGCGATGAAATTAACCAGTTGACCTCAATGTTGTCAAAAATCATCAAATGTTATATTCTTATACAGCCATTTTGAAAGTCCGATAACCAGCAATATCACTCTAGGAACTTCGGAGTTATGGCCCTTTTATTATCATTTCAGGTTGCTCGACATTTCAATAGACAACATTCCACCATTCAGCAGCTATGGGCGAAGTTTAGACGTACCGGAAGTGTAGCCGACATCCGACGACGCCCTAAAGGGAGGGTAACCACACGCAGACAGGACCGGTACATTATTGTTTCCCACTTACGGGACCGCTTCACCCCAGCTACCAGAACGGCAAGGGTCACTATTGGCACACATAACCGCCACATCCATGCACAAACTGTACGTAATCGTCTCAGAGCCGTCGGATTACGAGCCCGACGACCACGAAAGGGTCCAATTCTAACCAGAGACCATAGACGGTCACGGTTAGCATGGGCTAGACGGCATTTCAGGTTTACGAGAGCGGACTGGTCTAGTGTTATATTTGTGGATGAGTCAAGGTTTACACTCCGTGGGGCCGACGGACGCGTCCGAGCATACCGCCGTCGGGGCGAGCGAAACAGCGCAAACTGTGTAGTACAGGTCGACAAGTACGGAGGCGGCTCATTGATGGTCTGGGCTGGCGTGTCAATGCATACTAGGACACCCATTGTACCAATTCGAGGTAACTTAAATGCCAGAAAATATCAAAACGATATCCTACAACCCGTCCTTGTACCGCATGTTAATGGCAATCGTGGTATGATATTGGCACAAGACAACACACCCTGCCATGTTTCCAGGAACACTCGGGCTATGTTGGCTGCTAACAACGTGCAAACTCTCCCATGGCCGGCGAAAAGCCCCGATTTGAACCCCATAGGACATGTATGGGACCTGTTGAAAAGGAAGGTCAGAGTCCAACCACAGCAACTTAACATGCGTGAATTAGAGCGTGACATAATGCAGGCATGGGCAACAATTCCCCAACGCTATCTCCAAAGATACATTGTATCAATGAGGGCGAGGTGTCGTGCCGTTATTGCCGCAGACGGGGGACATATGAGGTATTGAAATACCATAATATCGATGTTTTCAGATTTGTGACTTTTTGTTATGAGGGTGACCTTATTGTTTTCATTGTTACGTTTTAGCCGCTGTTTTAACTTTAGTGAATTGTTGTATAAACATATGGAATAAAATGTATTAAATGATGATATGATTATTGATATTGTATGATTGTAGGATTTTCCCAAATACTGTAAAAAAACAGGTGGTCGTTTAGAAATTTGGTTCAGTGTATATAGCGTCCGCAGTTTGTTATATGTTCAATGTGTCTGCCATTTCGAAACAGTGATATGATATTTTATATGATATTTTATTTCTGAATACAATGCAGTCTGCTCTATGATCAATATACGTCTATTCTATGATCAATACGACGATACACATATTATTACAAATCGATATAGTACTCACCGAAAAAAATGGCGCTACCTCAAATATGGCACGTCCTTGAAGAAACTGGTAAGTACGATATCCAGAATATGAGAATACAGAATAACGTTCACTGCTCAGCTAGTCTGATAGGTACTTTGTCTGACTGTGACCTATAACTAAAGCCATTTTACACACACAGATATATATCACACAGAGAAATCAACAGTAAAAAAAACATTTGAAAACACTGCACTATTTAATTGCAAGAAAACAAGTATGTTTCATTTATTTCCAACACAAAAATATCACAAATTAATTTTATCACTGAAAATGCATCTAAGTCACTGGATATGTTTCATTTATTTCCAACACAAAAATATCACAAATTAATTTTATCACTGAAAATGCTTCTAAGTCACTGGATATGTTTCATTTATTTCCAACACAAAAATATCACAAATTAATTTTATCACTGAAAATGCTTCTAAGTCACTGGATATGTTTCATTTATTTCCAACACAAAAATATCACAAATTAATTTTATCACTGAAAATGCTTCTAAGTCACTGGATATGTTTCATTTATTTCCAACACAAAAATATCACAAATTAATTTTATCACTGAAAATGCATCTAAGTCACTGGATATATATATTTCTCCGGAAAGAAAACAACATTTATGGTCTAAATATAATACATTTAACATTTTATAGCTATAGGTATTTACTCAATACTGAAGTTCAAGCAATGGTATGAATCAATTAAAAACATAACAATGGATTAATGAATAACAAATGAAATCAATAACAAAATCATTTGATCTTTTCTCACTTACATGTAGTTGGATTTAGTTTTCTTTAGTTATAATTGATGATCTTCTTTTTCAGCAAACAAACCGGGAATAACTTTTATATTATTTCTGATTTCTATTTTGTAAAATCTCCTTATGTATTGAAAAATACCTGGGTGAAATAAAGTTTGTTGTTGTTGTTTCAATAGAACACTCAAAATGGTTAATACAAAATAATTTATTGTATATTAGTGATCATAATTAGATAACTGGATTTACTCTGGCTACCTGTATAGGATATGGTCACACTTTTGGTTATCCCAATCAGGGTAATCCGATCAGTGAGCACAATCAAAGTGGAATATCAATCAGCATAATCATATAAACGGTAGCGCATGTCCATTCATTGCACACTTATTAACAATACATAAGTTGTATATTCTGGTACGATATTAGCAATTTGCTTTTGGCAATTTATAGTATGAAAAGAATACCAATCATTTGTGTGGATATGTGTATCTTAGAAAATGTATATGTTGCTTAATAATTGTTATTGGGGTTTTAAGGTAATAAACACATTAGTAAACACATCAAATTAACGAAATAAAAAAGTGGTGATAACCATGATATGATTTCAGTAAATACGATTTAGTTTCCAAATAGTTCATAGTTTTAATTCATTAAAGAGTAAATCAATAACAAAAATAAAAACAGAAAGGGACAAAGAAACGCATACTTTTTTTTTTTAAAAAGACGAAATATTATATAATTTATAAGAAAATAACATATTGAATGAAAGAAAAGACACCAGACACACTAAACACACGGTGATTATAAGTTCGTTTAATCGCACACCTTATCTAACACCTTTATCAAGTAATACCTATACATAGTTCCCACGGCAGTCAAAAACACTGATAAAATCTTATCTTGGCAGTTTTATTAACGGCAATTTCATGATTTTACTAGTAATTCTTTAATTGCAATAACTTTATTAATTTTGGTTTCTTAATATCAAATTTGGTATGATTTTAAAGGTATTGAAATGCACTTTTTAAATAATAATTTATTTTTTGACAATGATGTATGGATTATAAATTATAAGAACTTAACTTGCACCTATTTTTGAAAGTCTATTTTCACAGTTGAAATATTAATATACAGGTAACTTATTATGTATTCGTCATTGATACGAAATTTGTGAAATGATACAAAAAATATGTCCATTGAGAGCTTTCCAACAATGTATGAACCATGGGATGAAAAATAAATATTTTATGAAGAAAGCAAAATTACGCTACTATATATTATATATAATATCTGATCAACTTTGCCAGTCAAAATGGCAGCCACAGTAGGAATGATGACGTCACACGGGAACTATGTATAGCGCCCGCTTTTTCCCTATATGTTACATAGCGTCCGCATTTTCTCTCTATATATATAGCGCCCGCTTAACGCGTCCGCATTTTAGACAGCGCCCTCAATAAGCTCGGCCTCTAACTAATTCGATCATGGGTCGATTAATTATATTTTAAATATAAATATATTGATCTATTTATATATGATGATGTTTCAGGTTATTTACCATCGACACCGACGAACAACATGGCGTAATGGCTTTCAGATTAATCATTTTCAAGAAAAGTCCCTTCTTCTTCTTCTTTTCTCCGTTCCATAACATTCTTGTTATAGTATCGATGTCACACTCGCGGGTAATAATATGCTTAAAGCTAGAACAGTCAATAATTAGTCTGGTAATGGTTGTTTTGTTCGTACAGTTCTGTCTCCAGGCCTCGAAACCAATCACAGAGATAACAGTCCGCTTTAATTCAGCAAATAATTCCTTCCTGGCGTCGAATAAGACCGGGCACGTAGTGAGCATGTGTATGATGTCCTCGTTTTCTGTCGCACACAGTTTGCACAATGGGTCTTCAGTAGAATTGAATATGTGCTTTGTTGCCTGCAGCATGTAAGTTCCGGTAAGCATACGGCATTTAGTGATGCCCGTTTTTACTTCTGCGACAGTTGACGGTAAACAGCGCCATATGGGTCTCCCTATTGGGTTCGGGTCAAAACGTAACCAGACCAAAACGTACACAAACAAAAAAAGTCAAAACTTACACAAAATCGGGTTAAAACGTACACAAATATCGGGTCAAATCGTAACCACCTGAAGTCAAAACGTAACCAGAACTGCAGGTAAAAACATACACACATCGGGTATGAAGGTGGTTACATTTTTACTTGAAAATGCTATGTTTACTTATTTGGTAAAACTTACAAATGATGTTGTTTTGATCTAGAGAAACAACGGTTAGAAAGAAAAATATTTAAATTTCATTAATTTACATCTACTAAAACTATAGAAATTTCATAATTTATATTCGAATACATTAATATAATTTAGAAATATACAATGGCATCATCATCATCATCATCATCAATCCTCTTCACCCCGGTTGGGGTATAGGGCCTTCACCACTGCTCTCCACTTGGACCGGTCCGTTGCTGCTGCTTTGGCTTCCCCCCAGGACATCCTGCTTCGGCGCAGCTCACTGTCCAGAGTCCTTCGCCATGTCGTAACTGGTCGACCTCTTTTCCGTGTGCCCTGTGGATTCCAATCCAGTGCTTGGCGTGCTATGTTGGGCTGGTCTCGTCGTAGAGTGTGCCCTATCCACCACCACTTCCTCTGTGTGATAGAGTCTGTGATGGGGTCCTGTCTTGTTTGCCGCCACAACTCCTGGTTGGTGATCTTTTCTGGCCATCTGATGTGTAGGATCTGTCTGAGGCAGTTGTTGATGAATACCTGTAGTTTGTGGTAAAGGCCCTTGGTGCGTCTCCAGGTCTCAGCTCCGTACAAGAGGACTGTCTTAACATTCGTCTCAAACAGTTTGAGCTTTGTCTTGAGGTGGATGTTATTGTTGTTCCATACTGGCTTCAACGTCACAAAGGCATGTCGTGCTTTCCCAATACGGGCTTGGATGTCTTCTTCTGTTCCCCCCGTTTTGCTGATGACACTGGCGAGGTAGGTGAAGGAGTCAACATTATCGATTGGATGGCCATCTATCTGAATGGGTATGTTCCTTGCCGCGTTTACCCTGAGGCACTTGGTCTTCTTAAAATTGATCTCCAGCCCTGTAGTCTTCGCAACTGTGTGTAAGCGTTCTGACTTCTGTTGCATGTGTTGGTGTGTGTGGGACAGGAGGCCTATATCGTCCGCAAAGTCGAGGTCCTCCAACTTCTCTGTAAGTGTCCACTGTATTCCTCTTGGTCTGTCTACTGTCGTTCTCATTATCCAGTCCAGTACGACGGAGAAAATGAGAGACGAGAGCATACAGCCCTGACGGACGCCGGTGCTGACGGGAAATGGCTGTGAAAGGTTCATGTCATGGATCACATGGCAAGTGGTGTTGTTGTACAGGCTCCGAATAATGTTGATGATCTTTCCTGGTATGCCGTAGTGCCCGAGGATGCTCCATATGACGTCTCTATCAATCGTGTCAAACGCTTTCTTGAAATCGATGAAGTTGATGTAGATTGGAGACTGCCATTCGATGGACTGTTCAACGATGATGCGGAGTGTTGCTATCTGATTCGTGCATGATCTTCCTGCCCTGAATCCTGCCTGTTCTTCCCTCAGCTTGGCGTTCACTGCATTCTTGATCCTTTCTAGTAGGAGTCTTGTGAGGACTTTACTTGGGATAGACAGTAGCTGGATGCCCTCCAATTCTGGCAGTTGCTGAGGTCACCCTTCTTGGGTAGCTTGACGATGTGCCCTACTCTCCATTCTTCTGGAACCACTTCTTCATCCCAGACTTGCTGTAGAAGGTCTAGTAGTAGTGCTGCTGTGGTCTCAGTCGATGCCTTCAGTGCTTCTGGTGGGATGTTGTCTGGCCCCGGTGCTTTCCCATTTTTGATCTTGTTGATGGCCCTTGTCACTTCATTCCTTGTGATATGTCCCATCTCTACTTCCAGTTCTGGTCCGTCTGCTATGTCTGGTGGGTTGGTCACAGGTGTACCGCTGAGTAGTTCCTGGAAATGGTCCTTCCACCTTGTCATCTGGTCTTCTGGTTTGGAGAGGGTGTTACAATCAACGTCCTTCACTGGTTTGTTGGGGTTGCTCCTTCTGCCGGAAAGTTGTCTAGTTATGCTGTATAGGGTCTTCATGTCGTTGTGGTATGCTGCTTCCTGTGCTTGTCCAGCCAGCTTGTCTACCTGATCCCGTTTGTCTTGTTGTGCGCTCTTCTTGACTTCTTTGTTCTTGGTGCTGTATTCTCCCTGGATGTTCTGTTTCTGTGCTCTGGTTTTCGCCTGCTTCAGTCGGTGCCGAATTTCTCTTCTTTCTTCAATGATCTGGATGGTGTGGTCTGTGAGCCAGGTCTTGTACTTCTTCGTTCTAAATCCCAGCTTCTCTTCGCATGTCGTTGTGAAAGAGCATTTGACGCGGTCCCACTTCTTTTCCAACGATCCGTCTTCTAAGTCGGCTAGGGCCTGAAACCTGTTGCCGAGGGCGATGGCGAACCCTTGCTCTTGCTCTGCTGCCTTCAGTTTGGATGTGGCGTATCGCTTGTTCTGCTGGATGCCCGTCTTTCTTGCACTGGCAATTCTGACTTGTAGTTTGGCGATGACTAGTTCATGGTCGGAACCTGCATCAGCTCCTCGATACGCTCTGACATCCGTGAGGGTCCTCCTCCATCTTCTTGAGATCGTGACATGGTCGATCTGGTTTGCTGTTGCCTGGTCGGGTGATGTCCATGTCTTGTGAATGATGCGGTGCTTAAAGATAGTTCCACCGATGACAAGATCATTTAGCCCACAGAAGTTGACGAAGAGTTCCCCATTTTCATTCGTGGTCCCGAGTCCCTCCTTTCCCATGACGGTCTCTCTACCAGTGTTGGTTCCTCCAACTTTCGCATTCATGTCACCCATAACAATGGTGATGTCCCTCTTGTGCACCCTGTCTAACACTCCTTGAAGCTGCTGGTAGAAGTCTTCTTTGGTGTCCATGTCTGCAGCGTTGGTTGGTGCGTAGCACTGGACGATGGTAACTTTTGAAATTTAGAGTGAAATCTGGCGGTCAGTAGTCTGTCATTTATTGGTTCCCATTCCAAAAGACATTTGTGCGCTTTCTTGGTAAGCATGAGTCCAACTCCGTTGCGATGTGCATCGTTCTCATTTGCTGGTCCAGAGTATAGAAGCGTGTGTCCTGTTGCCAAAGTAACCTTTCCTGCTGTGGTCCAACGTACCTCACTTAGTCCTAACATATCTATTTTATATCTATCCATCTCTCTGGACACCTGAGCCGCTTTTCCCGTTTCGTATAGTGTTCTTACATTCCAAAATCCGATCCGTGAGACGTTCTTAGGGGAGAGAAAATTTGTCCACAGATTGCTGTTTCATACGCTCTCCTCTTGGTCGATACCGTAAATCCTCCGTAGTAGTTGCTGTAGTGTTGGTTTCTGTAGCGAGTTGTTGTTTTACGCGGTAGGGGTGCTGGCCCTACGCACAACCTTCCTCCTTTCTCAGTCGGGCTTAGGACCGTCCATGGCGGAGTTACATGGCATAGTTTAATATTTTACTAATTTTGCATCGAATTGCATTATATTTCCGAAGATTATATTTACAGAGCTCTTACCGGTTTCACCACAACCACGATGTTGCCACCCACCACACCCATCGCAGTCAATGGCCTGATGGCGATTGGTTTGTTTGTTTTTTACGTTTATTTATCGTCGCTACCGGTTGCCCATATGAGCGACGCCTCCTGAAGAGATTAGTAATTTTAGATTTTGGAGGATAGTGCAATGATACAGACCGAGACCCATTCCAGATTCTCCTCTGGTTCTTTTACGTGCACGGTGTAAAGCACCGACACGAGACCTCGGTTTAACGTCCCAATCTGAAAGACTGTTAATTTTATTAGGGTCAGACGGGGGATCGAACCTACGATCCCTGGATTACCAGTCCAGCGTTTTACCACTGGGCTACAGATCCGTCTGTAAGGGCGATTGGTGACGACCCTTGTGCAGTGTAAGCAAAGCGCACTCATACTTTACAATTCGTGAGTGAGTGATTTATCCTAATTAATGTCAATTTTAAGTGAACACCATAATTGCTAGTCTTGATTGTTGTGAATACCAACTCATACTAATCATGTTAATTAATTGAGTATACTGACCTGACATTTGTCAGAGCAAATACTTTCAAATTAGTGAACGAGTTCTCCTAATTAGTGCCATATCCAACTTGTTCCGAGTGAACACGCTAATCACTAATTAATGTGTGGTCCCACCATAACATCATTTTAAACTAGACTTGTGTACGTTTTGACCCGGTTTTGTGTACGTAAAACATGATTTTAAAATATTAGTTCTCTTTAAAAGTCATATTAATCTGGTAGATAATTAAATACATCATTTTAAAATATTATTTCTTTTTAAAAGTCTTCTTAAAAAGTCATATTAATCTGATAGATAATTAAATATATTGTGGTTACGTTTTGACTTCATGTGGTTACGTTTTGACCCGGTTTTGTGTACGTTTTGACTTTTTTGTTTTGTGTACGTTTTGGTCTGGTTACGTTTTGACCCTAATCCTCCCTATTCACAGACAAGAGATGAAAAATGGTTAAATAGGCATACAAGACGTCGACAAGAGATGGTTACTGAACAAATATGATATAATAAAGTCATCTAAAGTATTAAATATAACATGTGTTTGTCTTATATTGGCTTATTCCATCCATAAAACTCAAACGCCGTCTTGACGGTCCGCCATACTGTAAAAGGACTTAACTCTGTCTGACCCAGCAGCCGACAAGAGAACAGACCGATAAGGCCCACGTGTAACAGCTGCTTTGTTTATTCTGCATAATTAATAAAATTGACTTCATTTATTGCTACAAGTGTTGATACGAGAACTCAATATGGCAAGCGCGAAAAGGAAGCAACCTAGCACGCTTTTATATCGTGATGGACTGACTGGAATTGAAAAAGAACGCTACAATGATAAGTTAAAAATGCTTGGTGGCACTGATCCGTACGAGATTAAAAATTGGTCAAGTGACGTTTCACAAAAGATGACCTGAAAAGCTACAAATGCTTAGACGCATACAACCAATTTGTAAATGGATGGGTGAGAGAGCGATCAAGTGTAATGGATATCTCCTTATGACAGCCAAGGTATTTATCTTAATACAATTTTGTACTGTGTTTAAATTATTTTGATATGTGTTATTATAATAATAATAACCAGTTCTCCATTGTCATGCAAGTAGGTATTGGCAGTTCAGCAGAATGTTGTACATCTGGACACAAAATCCACATTTCGACCGCTGGACATGCTAATCGGTTACCGTGTTCATCATCCCCCCAAACACATACTGGTAAAATAACTTCGCTAAAACGTTTGTGCCCGGTGTTACACATTCTTTATGCTCTCCCAACTAAGCTAACCGGGCATTCATGCTTGCCCCACATAGTCAATTTGCTTCAGGTGCGAGTGGCCCGGAGTTTGCTCCCAGCTGTAGCCGTTACGATTGTGCCACTAAATGCCACATTGCCGCTTCTCACTCGTGGCCATGGTTTCTATGATGAATGAGGTCTCGGGAATGATTAAACTAATGTTCTAAGAACTTGTTTCGCAATCAAGCTAAAATACACGACAACATTTGTGTAATCCGGGCAAGCCTGTTGTGTGTATTCTGAGTTTACATTAATGAACCTATATATTGTTTCATGTTCCAAATGTGATCTATTATGTCCTGGTCCGTAGTGCTCATGGTCAACAGGTACCAGAGGATTGGTATTCCGAAACGCAGCAGCTTTTGAGAAGCCTATTTTAGTCTGATTGATAATGAATATCTGTTGTCATTTCAGGTTCTCCATTCACAACATATGAGTGAGAAACAACTCCGCCCATGGATCGTTGCTGACAACTCCGGGACCATTCAAGGAGCGCATTGTAACTGTATGGCTGGACCCGAGGTTATAACACTTTTCTTAGATCTCAAACTCGAGCTCAAGAAATTTGATTGGTTATCTGCTCATGGCTCAACCAATCAGAAGCTCGAGACTGAGTTTGAGATTGGAGAAAAATATTTGTAACCTCCAGGCCAGGTTTAGTTTAAACAGTATGTATTTGTTCTATTACATATTTATGTATACATATACAAATGTCATAAAATAATTGTAATACAAAAAGGATCTGAAAACAAGCTTTATACAAAGCTTATATAAATTCATTTCCATGGTAAACATAAAGTCTTGGTATTCGATCAGATTGCACACATTAACATACCTATTGTTCACCATCAGATTGCACACATTAACATACCTATTGTTCACCATCAGATTGCACACATTAACATACCTATTGTTCACGATCAGATTGCACACATTAACATACCTATTGTTCACGATCAGATTGCACACATTAACATACCTATTGTTCACGATCAGATTGCACACATTAACATACCTATTGTTCACCATCAGATTGCACACATTAACATACCTATTGTTCACCATTAGATTGCACACATTAACATACCTATTGTTCACCATCAGATTGCACACATTAACATACCTATTGTTCACCATCAGATTGCACACATTAACATACCTATTGTACGAGTCCGGCACACATTAACATACCTATTGTTCACCATCAGATAGCACACATTAACATACCTATTGTTCACCATCAGATTGCACACATTAACATACCTATTGTTCACCATCAGATTGCACACATTAACATACCTATTGTTCACGATCAGATTGCACACATTAACATACCTATTGTTCACCATCAGATTGCACACATTAACATACCTATTGTTCACCATTAGATTGCACACATTAACATACCTATTGTTCACCATCAGATTGCACACATTAACATACCTATTGTTCACCATCAGATTGCACACATTAACATACCTATTGTTCACGATCAGGCACACATTAACATACCTATTGTTCACCATTAGATTGCACACATTAACATACCTATTGTTCACCATCAGATTGCACACATTAACATACCTATTGTTCACCATCAGATTGCACACATTAACATACCTATTGTTCACGATTAGATTGCACACATTAACATACCTATTGTTCACCATCAGATTGCACACATTAACATACCTATTGTTCACCATCAGATTTCACACATTAACATACCTATTGTTCACCATCAGATTGCACACATTAACATACCTATTGTTCACCATCAGATTGCACACATTAACATACCTATTGTTCACCATCAGATTGCACACATTAACATACCTATTGTTCACCATCAGATTGCACACATTAACATACCTATTGTACGAGTCCGGCACACAGACAGTAGCATGTAACCCACCATCAGATTGCACACATTAACATACCTATTGTACGAGTCCGGCACACAGATAACAGCATGTAACCCACCATCAGATTGCACACATTAACATACCTATTGTACGAGTCCGGCACACATTAACATACCTATTGTACGAGTCCGGCACACAGACAGCAGCATGTAACCCACCATCAGATTGCACCCATTAACATACCTATTGTACGAGTCCGGCACACAGATAACAGCATGTAACCCACGATCAGATTGCACACATTAACATACCTATTGTTCACGATCAGATAGCACACATTAACATACCTATTGTTCACCATCAGATTGCACACATTAACATACCTATTGTACGAGTCCGGCACACATTAACATACCTATTGTACGAGTCCGGCACACATTAACATACCTATTGTACGAGTCCGGCACACATTAACATACCTATTGTACGAGTCCGGCACACATTAACATACCTATTGTACGAGTCCGGCACACATTAACATACCTATTGTTCACCATCAGATAGCACACATTAACATACCTATTGTTCACCATCAGATAGCACACATTAACATACCTATTGTTCACGATCAGATTGCACACATTAGTTTAAACAGTATGTATTTGTTCTATTACATATTTATGTATACATATACAAATGTCATAAAATAATTGTAATACAAAAAGGATCTGAAAACAAGCTTTATGCAAAGCTTATATAAATTCATTTCCATGGTAAACAATACAATGCAATCAATACAATACAATAAGTTTATTGCATAAATCAGACACATGTTTATAGCAATTAAACAGTAGAAACAGGCAGTGACATGGTCTTTTACAAAAGATTATAATTATAGGTTATTAGTATTCAAATACATGTATATGATATAAAAAGGTGTTAGGTTCGTTGTTTATTTCCAAAATATATAAATTTGGAAAGATCGATAGTGATTTTTTGGGATTTGCATGACAAGAGATTAATAAATTTCTGTATAGTCGGCCAGGTATGGTAATATCTTTTAATAAATTTCGATTTTAAAGTTGCATAATGTGGGCAGATTAGTATGAAATGATATTCATTTCCCAAAATTCTCGAATTACAATAAATACATAATCTTTCGTTTCGTGGCAGGTGTAGGTAACGACCACGCTCAATAGCTAAATCATGCGATGATGTTTTAAATCGTGTAAGGGCAATTGTATATTTGTTTTCTTTAATAAAATCAAGGTAAGTTTCAAAGATAAATTCATTTTTAAACAAACTGTATGTCTCTAGACGTGCAGAGTTATTGATAGCAGTATACCAGCGTTGATAATATATGTCTAATATGCGTGATTTTATAGTATTGTAATTAATAAGCATTCTTGACTGGTTTTGCCACAAATAGGACAGTCCGCATGTATCGATAATATTTTTTAACTGATAAGCCCAGTTCATTTTGTTGTGATAATTTTTGTTTTCAACATCAGTTTTCAACAGTTGGTAAGTTTTATAAAGTAAGGAATCTTCTGGTAAAGTCAATAATTTTAATCAATATTTTACCATTAGTAGTTGTCTGCGTATCGACATGGGAAGACAACCAAGTTCTCCATATAGTGCATTTAGGTTTGTTGAGCGCCTTAAGCATAATATTTTTCTGCAAAATTTTGAAAGTATTAATTCAACATCGGGTGCATCATGGTAGCCCCATAATTCTGCTGAATAGTTTAAAATTGGTGCGACAAGAGAATCAAACAAGCTTAACTTTCTCGATGATGGGAAGTCTACTTGATTAAAAGCAATAAATAATTTATGTAAAGAAAAAGAGGCGTGCTTAGCTACAAGTTTTTGTGTTCGATTCCAATTACCGTTCTTGTATAGATGAACACCTAAATATTTAAACGATTCTACAATATCAATACGTGAATTATATATGTAAAATTCATGTCGAGAATGTCGACCATTTTCAAAAATCATAATTTTTGTTTTATTAGTATTAAGGCGTAAGCCCCATGTATTACAATAAGTCTCAATATCGTTCAACATAGATTGTAATGCTTCAGGATCTTGCGCAAACACAACAGCATCGTCAGCAAATAATAGTAAGAATATTTGTAGGTCACCAATGTTCATTATTCCATTCAGATCTGCATTAATATTATTTAATATATCATTCAAAAAAATAAACACAAAATGCTACTGGACGGGTCTCCTTGCTTTACGCCAATATTCGATGTGATACAATCAGACGTGTTTGACCCATAGCGAATATACGATCGTACTACTGTATACATAGATTTTAGAGCAGTTATAAATCTAGTGCTAACATTTGAATTAAGCAGTTTCCCCCATAAGTAAACCCTATCAATTCTATCAAACATCATTTGCCAGTCCAAGTAGGCTACATATAGTTTTTTCTTGGCAGCAAGAGTTTTACATATAAGGGCATGCAAAATAAAAATACAGTCACTAGTGGATTTATTCTTCTGAAAACCAAATTGATTATCAATAAGTGTGTCATGTTTATCAGTCCATTTTATTAATCTATTGACCAATAGTTTTGAATATATTTTTGAAATTATATTATTAAGTGTGATTCCTCGAAAGTTTTTGGCTTCACGATTACCACCCTTGAATATCGGTATAATGATACCTTCTCCCCAGTTTTGTGGGAAAACCCCAGAGCTAAATATAGTATTGTATAGTTTAGTCAGGTAAGGCGCGATTATATCGAACGAATACTTAAACACTTCGGCAATTAATTGATCTGTTCCCGGGCTTTTCGAGTTATTTTGCGCGAATACAGCATTTCTTACCTCCGACTCAGTAAACTCAGTATCTAGGTCATTATCATAAATAAGAGTGTCCGTGTTTCCAAAATTATCTTGATCATGTTCTGGTTGTGAGCCGTACAGGTTAGTAAAATGAGTAAACATATCTTCAATTGAAACATTATCTATATTTGAACCTTTTGTTTTATATTGAGCTTTTACATTTTTCCAAAATGCTTTTGGATTTGATTTAGCTAAGTTATTTATACGTTCGCTTTCCTTACGATTAAACTGCCGTTTGTGCAAACGCTTTAAATTAACATAATCACGCCTTTTACTTAGAAATATTAATTTACTTTCTTGTGTTTTGTTTCTTAAAAATGCATTTCTTGCTATATTAAATTGCTTTCTATCAGCAATACAATCATTATTAAACCACCTCTTTCTATTTTTACTTATATTATTGCTCGCCAGATTATGAACCCGTTTGCGAACTTTTCTGAATACACTAAAAGCTTTATCCTGCATGTATTGTGTGAACTGCTGTACTGATTCATTTATTGTATTGTTATTTAAATCTGATGACAGTCGCTGACAGGGCCGTCGCTGGAGCTATTTTGATGATACGCACGGTCAAATTTGTTTGTCAATTGAACATAGCGTACGATTACGCTAGGGGGGGGGGTCTCCCCACCCCCCGGGATATTTTTGGAAATGAGGAAGCAATTTCCTGCATTTCAATGCATTTTGTAACATAGAATTGCAGGACTATTGCTCTTATCAATTAATCAAGCACGTAAAATAGCACAAACTATTTCGAGATGCACCATATTTGCAATGGGCTCAATTATTCCACCACTCCACACATCACGGCGCCTATGTATCCCTACTACCCCCCCTGGCGTTTTAATTCATTTTTGGAGTTTTAATTTTTTTTCATTTTCTCAGACCAATGATACGCACGTGCGTACTTGCGTATGCCCAGCGACGGGCCTGGCTGAAGTAGGTCATTACTGTCCAATAATTGTGTACGGAATGTATCGGTCAGCGTATCGTCCCACTCTAAGTATTCCCCATTGGTTGTATTATTATCACGTGATTCGCATTCCTTATTGTGTTTACATTGTATACAACTATTCAATGCGCAATGGTCCGATAGATCATTGGGCGGTTGTACGCAAAAGTTATTAATGTAAATAAAGTCATTCTTATTCAATAAACAATAATCAACAACACTTGAACCATTATTATTAATGAATGTAGGCTCGCCAGTTTGATCATTACATAGACGACCGTTACATATAAGTAAGTCAGTAGATTGACACAGTTGTATAAGACGTTTACCATGTGCGTCTAACACGTGATCTGTGTTTACTCTCTGACTGTAAACATTAGATTGTACATCAATATTGTTGTCTAAAAACCTGTCAAAAACGATATAATCTGGTTCATTCGAAGTTCTACAATTTAGATCACCGATTAAGAGGACCTTACCTTGAACATGATATTTTTCTATATCAGTTTCAATTTGTTCAAATACATCAAAATCATTGTTAAGGTTTCTGAGTACATTTGATTGTTGTGGTGGTATATAAATACCGCATAAATAAACATCAGTTTCAAAATGAAATAGGCTTTTACAAAGCTTTAACCACATACTGCCACTTTGGTGTGTTTCCACTAGTGTTATCGTCTCTTGCAAATACGATTTACAATATATAGTGATGCCGTCACTGAAACGTCCTTTCTTAGTATGGGGCGATTTATTACCAAATAGGTGATAGGCAAAATATCCATGAATGTCTAAATTATAATGAGAATTTCGTGACAGCCATGTTTCAGTCAGTATTATTATATCATGATTATAAATAATGTCAAGAAAATCTGGATCCGATAATTTACGTATTAGTCCATTTATATTCCACGAAATAATGTTCAACTGCTCTTCATGACTTCCCTAGTGCGCCGAGGATACCGGCCTCATGTACTGCTGCCCATTGATGTAAAGTTTGTCTGCAACGAGCTTAACTTTATGTCCTTTGCGCTTTTCGGTTTGCATGACTGGGTACATATCTCGACGGGCTTCTCTCCATTCCTTCGGAAGCTGGATTCCCACACCATGGTTGGTTTTCTTCAAGTCGTCTTTGACTGTGTAGGATGTGGTTCGAACCGTCTCGCGTTCAGAGTAACTGTGAAATTTAACAACTATTGGGCGGGGTTTCTTCGAATACTCCGGATTGCCCATTCTGTGTGCACGGTCAAACGCCATGCTGTCACTATCTACCTTTAAATAGTTTTTGATGAAATCTTTCACAAGGGCTTCGCTGTTTTCGGGTTCCATGGTAACAGCATCTCCGTGCTGTGGTCTGTGAGTTTCAGGAATGCCATAGAATATTAGATTCTCTCTCATATTACGATATTCACCATCTAGAACTCGGTCTGTTGTGGATTCCTGTTGTGTTTCCAGTGTTCTTATTTGTTTTTGAAGGGTTGCGCACGAGTCTTGGATACCTTTAACATTGGCTCTGACTGACTTCGTTTCAGTCGATTGTTGGTCATATTGATTACTTATATAGGCGCTAGCATTTTCGACATCAATAACCCGCTTGTCAATGGCACTTACTTTTATTTCTAGATCATTGAGTTTTGAGCTTATAGAGTTCACGGTTTTTTGCACATGTTCGATCCTTGCCACTGTACATTTAATGCTCTGTATATCTTCCATCATGCTCACAGCCCACGGAGGAGGTTCGATTCCGGGCGTGACAACTGGTACGTAGGGTAGGGTATACTCTCTTTGAAGCGTAGTAAACTGACCAGGGGTAGACCCAGGGTATGCTTGTGGAGTATAGTTCATGTTTACTAGATACGGAGAGTCTGTTGGTGTGTAACTACTCGGAGATGGATTTTTAAGCTTCAAACGTTTACTCACTTCATCAGTTCCATGTTGCGCTGTCGGTGTGTACGTGTTGATCATTTGTATCCAAAGTTCGTGTAATGTGTTCACGGTCCTGAGCACGAGAATTTTCACTATTGTCCGCACACAATGGGGAAATTTGTTTTCGTTTATTTTTCTTCCCAGAATTGTTATTCTGATGTTTTCCTTTCGGTGGCATGAGGAAACAACACTTTAACTCTATTACACCAACAATTTACGAAAAAAGTCCTTATTTTTAAATTTAATTCCAAATAATTGTCGGAGTTTAAATTCCATGTCACGCCATGAAGGGAGATAACTCTTATTATTATTATAAACATAAAGTCTTGGTATCCGATTAAAGAAATTATGTGTATTATGAAATTATAAATACTTTTTATTGTAAAGTTGTGATAACGTTTGTTTCAAACAAAAATATAGTCCATAATTATGTTCCGGTAATAATTGAAATTGCTGCAAAGTATTTGAATACTACAAGTTCTCATCCCAGCCCATCCGTGTGTTCGTAGATCAAGTTGTGAATCGCTTAGAGGCAACAATGAATTGTTGTACTTTGTGAAAGAGGTGCACGTTTAGCTCGTTACTGAGTCTTTCGTTGCCGTAGATAAGATTGTTATAGGTTAATGGACATGGTAAGTTAGCAAGGTAAGTTTGTCGGATGTTGATATAGTTGCGACAGTATAAAAAGTAATGGTTTGCCGTTTCAATTTCTCCGCATGCACAATTTGGGTTGTTTACGATGGATTTACGAAAGAGGTCGTAATTTAATGAGCAACATCCAAGACGTATACGAGTATGCAACACTTGACCAGTTCTGCTACCAGTCTGGTAAAATGATGGAGGTTTAGTGACGTTAGTGCTAAGCTGTTTCTTGAACGATGCTATGGAAGGACTTGATTTAGTTGCTTGAGGAAGAGTGTTCCATTCCTTTATTACTGAAGGGAGAAAGGAATTTTGATATAACTGAGTACGGCAGTGAATTAATGGTGTGTTGGAGTCATTTCTTAGGTTATATCTAGTTTGTGTAGTTTCGGGTATGAGATCGACTAAGTAGTTCGGGGTCAAGTTGTTATTCATTTTGTAAAATAAGACTAACTTGTGTTGTTTTCTTCTAGTTGCCAACGTTTCCCATTTTAAATCGGTGTACAGGTTAATTATACTGCATAGCTTAGTAGCTCCTGTGACGATTCGAGCAGCCTCTAATTGAATTGATTCAAGTTCGCGCTTATGTTCTTCAGTGCAGTTATCCCATATGACGTCGCCGTATTCGAGTAGAGGTCTTATGAATGTGAAATATAGACGTTCAAGGGATTTTCGATTCAGAATGAATTTAAGGGGGCGTAAGAGTCCCAAGCGTTGCCAAGCGCGATTAACGATTGACTGGGCTTGTGATTGCCATTTACCGTCTTTTGAAAATGTAATACCCAAGTGCTTGTGTTCGTCTACGTTCTGTATTGGAGTGTTGTTTATAAATAGGTCAAGATGATGGGGTTTGTTTTGTTTTCTAGATACTGTCATTGTTTCAGTTTTAGGTGGGTTGAAGTCAACTAACCAAGTGGATGCCCATGAATGTATCTTACTTAGGTCAATGTTAAGCAATCTAGCAGTTGTAGTAGGATCATCGACAATTAAATAAAGGCTTGTATTGTCTGCAAATAGCCGTATTCTAGAATTAATTTCTGTAACGATATCGTTGATATAGACAAGGAAAAGAAGGGGCCCAAGAATTGACCCCTGTGGAACACCAGCCATGACTTTGCCCCATGAAGAGTTATACTTGTTTAGGACTACCCGTTGCTCTCGGTTGGAGAGATATGAAGAGAACCATTGTAAAAGGGTGTTTCGGATGCCCATAGAAGCTAGTTTGGTGAGAAGGCCCCAATGCCATACACGGTCGAATGCCTTGGATATGTCACAGAAGACAACTCGAATGTCTTTACCTTGGTCTAGAGCTTTGCATATATCATTATATATGTAGACAAGTTGATTTACTGTCGAATCCCCACGAATGAATCCTGATTGAAATGGTGTTAAAATATTGTTCTCAATAATAAAATTATACAAATACTTATGAACACAACGTTCCATTATTTTTCCTAAACAGCTTAATAAAGATATGGTCTGTAATTTCCTGGATTTGTAGGATCTCCTTTTTTGTATATGGGAGTAACATTAGCTCTTTTCCATTCATCTGGAAAGTATGATTTGCTTAACAAGTTGTTGAAGTATGTAGAAAGGGGTATAGCTAGTTCATTAACAGCTTCCTTCAGGAGGCGAGGACTTATTTTGTCTGGACCAGATGCCTTGGATGCGTCAACTAGTGAGATAGCGTCAATTACGTCTTGTGGTGTTATATGTATTTTGGTTAAGCTGTTGTCAGTAATTGGGTTTATATCTGGTGGATTTTGATTATTGTCTTTGACAGTTGACTGTTCGCAGAAAAATGTATTAAGGAGATTGGCCTTTTCTGTTTCCGATGTTGCCTCCTGGTTTTGAAATTGTAAGTTTGGTACAGTAGTTGACTTATTGTCGTTAATAAAACGTTTTACCAGTTTAAACCAGTTTTTTGCAGTTAATGAGTTGTCGTTAAGCTTTTCAGTAAAGTTTTGTTTGTACTCGAGTTTTGCTTTTCTAATTTCTTTTGTGACTTGGTTTCGTTTCTCGCGGAAATGTTGCCAATGAAGTTCAGAGTTTGATGACTGCTTTCCTATGGATTCTGTTTCTTTGTCTTATTAATTTACGGATATTACTTTTGAACCAAGGGACGTCATTTGGTCTAATTGTTACTGTTTTGTTTGGTATTGATTGTGAAGCTGCAAAAAGTATTTTTTCGGTAATTGTATGGGCAATGTTGTCTAGGTTTTCATTATGGAGGATAGAGTCCCAGTCAGTTATTCCCAATATGTTTCTGTATTTATCATAATCACCTTGATCATATTTCCATATAGTGCGTTTAAAGGAGGATGATGTAGGTTTCTCGAATTTTAAAACAACAACAATAGGGCAATGGTATCTAATCAAGTCTGGTATGAAGGGGTCGTTTACAAAGCTGGTAAGTACATGTTTTGCATTCTTTACGATAATAAGATCAATTGTGGAACTAGAGGTTTCTGTATAGTGTGTTGGTTCTGTAATTAACTGTTGCAAATTATATGATGAGACTAGGTTGTTAATTTTGTTACCTTGATTGTCTGCAATATTAATATTGAAGTCTCCAGCAATTATTATGTTTTCATAGTTTGTGTTATATGCCCTATCTATGCTCTCTTCAATTAGTGACCAGTAATCGTTGTTTGAACTAGGGGGTCTGTAGAAGCCGCCAATTAATATATTGTTATTGTCAAATTTAGTTTCTATCCAAATAGCCTCTAGTCCGTTAATAGAGAGTTGATTGCACATAGACCCATGCAGGCCTTCTCGAAGGTAAATGGCCACTCCACCGCCAGTTTTGCCTACACGGTCATGCCTAAAGGGTATACCAAAGTTGGGGTTTTTGATTTCTGTATTATCAATTTCGGGATTTAGCCAGGTCTCAGAAAATATTAGTACGTCATAAGATTGTGCTTCTATTTCTAGAATATCTATTTTGGGACAGAGACTTTGGATATTTAAATGCATAATAGAAAGACCATACTTTAATAAATCTGTAGCTGTTGTACTATTTGCTAGGGTTGAGTCGAGGTCATCAGGTCCTGGATTTGGATGGATGTCACCAGAGAGATGCAAAACTAACCGTTTCCAAGAGAATATTACATTTTCTAACATGCTTAGTTTCACAGTAGTTTTCTTTGGATATAATAAGTACATTGTTGCTTCCCTACGCGCGTTGACCGAATGTTTGAAGATTAAGTTATACATTCATAGATAATCACGTATCGCGAGGCCATCGCGCGGTGGCGCGATTCACTACCTGATAGACCACGGACACACGGGCGGAGCAGGATAATAGAACACAAAGCGCAACACAGTTGTGCTAGATATGGATGACTGTGCAGCATGATTGTTTACGGACAATAAATATGAGAAGAAAAAAAATTCAAATAAATAAGTAAAAGAAGAGTTGCTATTGTTGGATTGTTTCAAATTGGACGATTTGTTACATCAGAAATACATTTCTTGTAATTATGGGGAATTACAGTTACCACAATATTCTAAGATTGAAAATTCGTAACAGTTCACATGCGTGCGTATGAAAACAAATATAGGAATATTTCTTAAAATAAGTACATTAAAAAGAGTACATTAAAATGTACATGCGTCAATATCAGTATATGACTATGATGTATGTACTTGCATGATAATACAACCCAGATATATACACATTCGCATAACCTTATAAACTTAATGAACAAAATCGCTGAAGCATCGGACCGTGATGTACTTGCATGATAATACAACCCACATATACACATTCGGCAGGTTTGGGTGAAGCATGTACGCACATCGCTGCACTCTTGTTTGCAGTTGACGCAACTGTCCGAATAAGAGATGCAAAAACAGTGACAGACGAAAAGGCATATTGGCTTTTGTCTTCTGCAATGAGAAGCGTTCAATATAAGGAAGTACGCGAGATCGACTTCACCTCAGCCACCACCGCTAAGCGCAAATTCGAGCAAGCGCTCGATGCTGTCACATCAAAGCATGATCCAACATCAGCATCGTACACTCCAAAGAGACCAAGTGGTACTGAGCGAGAATATAAAACTCCAGAAGCAACAGATGAAGAAATTGACTCATTTTACAGACAATTGGCTGTATTAGACACAAAGCCTGTCATACTTGCATTAGTAAAGCCACATTGTCATGCCTTTATTCCAACAGCTATAAGTGAAGACTTCCCTAAGGTATTGACCGAACTTCGGGACCCTGAATGCTATGAAATGGGCCGTAGTGAGCTGTTAGAGCATTGTGAAAAACTGAAGCCATTGACTTGTAGTCCTCAACAGAGAGATGCAGTTGAAGCAGCAACACGATACCAGAGTTTGTGTAAATTTTGGAACGTGTTTCGTGCCGGGCGTGTAACTGCATCACAGGCCAAGGCTACTTGCAGAACAAATCCACTAAATCCATCACCATCTTTGATAAAGAGAATATGTTATCCAGGCAGTAACAAATTTAAGACACCGGCAACAAAATGGGGAATAGACCATGAAACAACGGCATTAAAGGCATTCAAGTCTGTCATGGATTCATCGCATGAAAGTGTTTGTTTAGAAGAAAGCGGACTTGTATTGTCTGTTGAGAATCCATACGTTGGAGCGTCTCCGGATGGAACACTTTCATGCGACTGTTGTGGTCAAGGTACAGTGGAAGTGAAATGCCCATTTAATCTGAGGGCAGATACACTGGATACTTGCGAGTATCTTGAGTCAGACGAAAATGGATGAAAACACCTGAAACTTGACCATGACTATTACTACCAGGTTCAGACTCAGATAGGGTGTGCTAAGTTGGAGTTTGGGTACTTCATTGTGTGGACAGAGAAGGAAATGCATGTAGAACAAATTTTATTTGATGAAGAACTTTGGTTCGAAATAACAGACCATGCTAACAGTATTTTCCATACAGCAATACTGCTAGAGTTGGTTGGAAAGCTGTATACTCGGTTACCCACTATGGGTGTGAACACCGTTCCATCTTCAAATGATCCTCCAACAACTCAAAAACAGGCTCCATTGATACTAGGTACCCTTACAAACAATAGAATTCAACATGACAAGATGGCTGATTCGACCCTATTGTTTATCAATACTGGTACATGTAAACATGATTATAACTGTTCACCAGATGATAGTATCCTCCTCAGACATGTGAACTATGAATAGAATTATCAAAACAGTGGGACCATTTCATACAGTATATATGAGGCAATCGATATATTTAATAACATCCAATATGACACATGCACAAATGGTAATAATTTGTCGTTTGGTAAAATATATAACATTTTAGCAATTTGTGTCGTAATTCATTACTATCTGTACATTTGTATTCATAAAAAAAAAATGAAATTAAAAGTAGTTGTTTTAGCCATATTTATTAGTTTGTACACATTTATTTGAGCTTGATTGCGAAAGTAGCTCAAACAGCTGATATTAACCACTCTCGATACATCATTGCTGATATAATCTATTGCCGTGAAGGAAAGAGAAGAGGCAATGTGGAATTTAAGGGCATACTCGTAAATACTACAACTGGGCGTGTTCATAGCATCATCGATGATGTGGCGCTGTTCTCATAATGACGTATGTTCTTCACGACAGTTTTACCGTTATCCAATGATATAATATAAATTGGACGCGGAAATAAACTACCAGATTAAGAATAACCCCACCTCCATATATATTTCTGGGACTACATAGATGCTGGTCGTTATTATGAATGTTAGCTGCTTCATTGCCAATGTATGTCGTATTGGTATAGAGCGTAAATAGGCGCTTTTATGTTAGAAGACCACCAAAGGGAAAATTGAAACTATTAGAAAAATAATATATCACAAATGGATGATAATCAAACAATGCATGTGCAAATTAAATTTCCTTACATAGTGCCCGGCATAGAAATTGATATTCAGTCAATTAATTGAAATTTACAACTGAGTCACACAGGTTCACGAGAGCACATGATACAGTGGCAATCTTATCAACTGTTGTCAGGCCCTCTTTGTCTTTAGTCATTAAAAAGTTAATTGGTAAACAGCCCTTTAATATAGTATATTTCTGTCGTACAGAGCCAATAACACGCTCGACGTGAATTCTACAGTGGGCTAGTTTCCTCGTAGACTCTACATCTAATGGCGATAGTTGGTCTCTTCCTTTTGTGAAAGCGGGAATCTTCACTTCTGCACACACCGAACCTACACTGTCTTTCACATCGAATCCTCTATCTGCTAATACTAAGTCTCCAGGAAGAAGCTTTAGCAGGAAGTCGCTATGTTCGGTTATGTATGTGTCACTAACTCTTCCACCCCAGGAATTTGAGATATATGAAACACTTCCGTGAGGCGTGATTCCAATCAAGAATGTAATGGTGTGGTGGTGTTTGTACGACGACCAAGTTTCTGCTCTAGCTTTAAGTCCTGTTGGTTTTTCAATGAACACTTCGAAACAGTCGATAATTACAGCACATTTGTTACCAAAGTATTTTCGAAATTCCATGGGCATGGTTTTACGAAGTGTCTCACGTTCTGGCCATTTAATGAGTTTCCGCATACGTTTGAACATTGCAGCAATAGTACCGGTGAATAACCGCGACACTGTTGGTTGTGTTATGTCAAATTCATATGCGAGAAATAAGTTTGACAAATTAAGCCGCAATTTCACCAGTGTCATAGTCATAAGCTTAAATTTGTTAACAGCAAGGCTGTTTGGAAGAAACGGCTCCAGAAATTGATACAATACTACTAATAATGAATATGTTGGAAGCCCAGTTAGATATTTGACCTTTTCGTTGTTGTCTGTAAAGTAATCCATGTCAAATTTGGTCTCCAGTTGCTTTACTTTTATCTTAAGACGACCAGTCTCTGTTCGTAGTTGCTGCAGGTCTTCGTCCATAGCATTCATTAAACCCTGGTCAAGTTCTGTTTGAGACTGAACACCTGTGCCAATATCAGAATCAAGGTCAACATCTAATTCTTGTCTAGGGACCTTACTATACACATGATCTGATCCAGAGTTTACAGTAACTTAACCAACAGTTTCAGATAGCCGCCTTTTCCTGTTCATTTAACGGTCAAACTGGCTTGAGAGGGCTGGGGCACAGTTACTTCCCAGGCAAACTGATGGGGCCCAATCAGGATTCAGCTGGTCATATAAGTATGTCTTCTTTCCTGAAAATACAATAGTTGTTTTTAGATAGATCTACATATTTCGAAGGAAATATACGATTACAGCCTGTAATCACTGGCAGATTGAAGCCTATCCATTTTCAAAAGTGGTTTGATTGGCAAGCGCGACACATTTAAATTGTCATCATGACCACTTTTTGTTGGTAGCATGTACACTATTCGGTCTCTTGTGGGAAATATAACAATTGTATAAACTCGTCTGTCTATATGGTGTCCGTGGTCTAGCACGCAATCACCCTTAGTCTGCTGTAGGGCTAAGTGAACTGATATATGGTGATATGAGAAAGTTGGTACTAGCCCCTCACCCTTTGAATCCCAATGGGGGTGTCGAAATCTTTCATGTGAGGAAGTTATCCAGCTGGCTTGCGGAAGGTTGGTGGTTCCATTTGTGTCTGAAATACGTGTGGCGTCCGTGGTCCAGTGGTAGAGCGTCGGATTTGGAATTGAACGGTCCCGGGTTCGATACTCGGTCAGGCCACGTATGTAGTGTCATTGAGCAAGGCACCTTACACACATTACTTAGTACTGGTTAATGGCGTAGGTCGGCTAAGCCTGCCCAGGAAAACATGTCAAAGTCCCCGCGAGGTGTTTGACAATAAAGGAACATACATACATACAATACTGCACAGAGGCTGAGAGGGGCAGCCGATATCCACCAATAAAAGTTAAATAAACCAAATAAATAATAAACAAGACAATTTCACAACAAATCATGAAATGTAAATACTCTTACCGCTGACAAAATGTGCTGAACACACACGAACATTGTTGAGATTCTTGTTGGTGAAATCTTGATCAATTTTCGAAAGCCACACCCGCCGCCGATCAATACTGATTTTTTCACATTCTGAGCCTTGATTTGTCACTATTGCTGGCAATCGATAAAATTCGATTTGTACAACCAGCTTGTTGCTGATTTTTTGGCATTTTATGTGATACCACACATCTCATCCATCACAGCCGATGCACATCCTTGTGCAATTTTTACCACAGTCACCGCGTGGATAAGCCATGGTGCTGAACAGTTGTATTTATATTTAAAATTAATTACCGAAACGTTTTATATTTGATTAAATAGCTTAGATTAGAGATAAAATCAATATGATCCAAAGAATTAGAACTATACGTATCTGATCGAAAGACTGTAGTAAATAATGATACAAATGGTAGAATACAGTTAAAACTACAATATACGATACAAATGGTAGACTAGAGGTAAGACTGTAGTAAATAATGATACAAATGGTAGAATACAGGTAAAACTACAATATACGATACAAATGGTAGAATACAGGTAAAACTACAATATACGATACAAATGGTAGACTAGAGGTAAGACTGTAGTAAATAATGATACAACTGGTAGAATACAGGTAAAACTACAATATACGATACAAATGGTAGAATACAGGTAAAACTACAATATACGATACAAATGGTAGACTAGAGGTAAGACTGTAGTAAATAATGATACAAATGGTAGAATACAGGTAAAACTACAATATACGATACAAATGGTAGAATACAGGTAAAACTACAATATACGATACAAATGGTAGACTAGAGGTAAGACTGTAGTAAATAATGATACAACTGGTAGAATACAGGTAAAACTACAATATACGATACAAATGGTAGAATACAGGTAAAACTACAATATACGATACAAATGGTAGACTAGAGGTAAGACTGTAGTAAATAATGATACAAATGGTAGAATACAGGTAAAACTACAATATACGATACAAATGGTAGAATACAGGTAAAACTACAATATACGATACAAATGGTAGAATACAGGTAAAACTACAATATACGATACAAAATGGTAGATAAGGTAAAAAATAACGATACAAATGGTAGAATACAGGTAAAACTACAATATACGATACAAATGGTAGAATACAGGTAAAACTACAATATACGATACAAATGGTAGAATACAGGTAAAACTACAATATACGATACAAATGGTAGAATACAGGTAAAACTACAATATACGATACAAATGGTAGAATACAGGTAAAACTACAATATACGATACAAATGGTAGAATACAGGTAAAACTACAATATACGATACAAATGGTAGAATACAGGTAAAACTACAATATACGATACAAATGGTAGAATACAGGTAAAACTACAATATACGATACAAATGGTAGAATACAGGTAAAACTACAATATACGATACAAATGGTAGAATACAGGTAAAACTACAATATACGATACAAATGGTAGAATACAGGTAAAACTACAATATACGATACAAATGGTAGAATACAGGTAAAACTACAATATACGATACAAATGGTAGAATACAGGTAAAACAATATACGATACAAATCGTAGAATACAGGTAAAACTACAATATACGATACAAATGGTAGACTAGAGGTAAAACAATATACGATACAAATGGTAGACTAGAGGTAAAACAATATACGATACAAATGGTAGAATACAGGTAAAACTACAATATACGATACAAATGGTAGACTAGAGGTAAGACTGCAATATATTATACAGATGGTAGAATACAGGTAAGACTGCAATATATGATATCAATGGTAGAATACATGTATACGATAAGGAATACTTAGCAACAATCTACGATAACGAATACTTAAACACAACGATAGCAAAGTCAAAGGCGCATATGTATTCTCATAGAGATGATTGTATGTATGTTTTACGTTTATTTATCGTCGCTACCGGTTGCCCATATGAGCGACGCCTCCTGAAGAGATTAGTCATATTAGATTTTGGAGGATAGTGCAATGATACAGAGAGAGACCCATTCCAGAGTATCCTCTGGTTCTTTTACGTGCACGGTGTAAAGCACCGACACGGGACGTCGGTTTAAAGTCCCATTTGAAAGACTATTCATTTTATTAGAGTCAGACGAGGGATCGAACCTGCAATCCCTGGATTACCAGTCCAGCGTGTTACCACTGGACTACATATCCGTGTGTTATGTCTACGTTTAACCTTAGTTCTCTTTTAACACTCTAGTGTGGACAAGATGGTGGTTGTCAAAAAATACGAGGTTATTTTGCTTAATATAAAGGAAGGTGACAACACTGATGTTACGTCGCTATTCAATGATCTACTAGTGTGTAATTAAGATCATGTTGGCCAAGCTACAGTGGTCTAATTATAGTGGCAAAATGACCAGGAAACTCAATACGGCCCAATTAATAATCTCGGTGTTAAACTATATTTATATGACTGACAAGGCAGACTATATCATATGTAGTCCAGTTGTAACACGCTGGACCGGTAATCCTGGGATCGCAGGTTCGATCACCAGTCTGACCCTAATAAAATTAACAGTCTTTCAGATGGGACGTTAAACCGAGGTCTCATGTCGGTGCTTTACACTGTGCACGTAAAAGAACCAGAAAAGATTCTGGAATGGGTCTCTGTCTGTATCATGCACTATCCTCCAAAATCTAAAATAACTAATCTCTTCAGGAGGCGTCGCTCATATGGGCAACCGGTAGCGACGATAAATAAATGTAAACACACACACTAATTATAGTCATTCAATATGTACATGCATATGGCTAATGCTCTTTTGACTTGTTGGATGTTTTTTCCACTACTGCGAAACGGTGGAACAGTTCTCTAATTGGGTAGTATGTCTTATACTTTATGCTGTTTCTTTAGCCGTTTGTTTGATGTTTTTTACATTCCGTTTATGAACCGAACGAGTTATTAGCTTTTGATAGTTTAAACAATATTTTATTCAAGAATGGTACATAACATAGGAATAGTTGCAACAGCTCAATTAGGATTGGGAAAAAGTTACATAGTAACTTATTCGAATCGCGTTCCTTAGCTTTTGTTGTGTGTTGTTTATGTGCTTAGTCCACGAGACTGAGTGTTAATCCAAGGTATTTTGCGGAATCAGTGAAGTTGAGTGTGTTTTTACGTTTATTTATCGTCGCTACCGGTTGCCCATATGAGCGACGCCTCCTGAAGAGATTAGTTATGTTAGATTTTTGGAGGATAGTGCAATGATACACAGAGAGAGACCCATTCCAGAGTCTCCTCTGGTTCTTTTACGTGCACGGTGTAAAGCACCGACACGATACCTCGGTTTAACGTCCCATCTGAAAGACTGTTCATTTTATTAGAGTCAGACGGGGATCGAACCTGCGATCCCTGGATTACCAGTCCAGCGTGTTACCACTGGACTACAGATCCGTCTGTAGTGTAGTTGAGTTGGGTATAATGTAATTTATATGGCAACACCACGGTGGTTTTATGGTAATTGTTAGTACTTCACATTTATATTCAGTTAATATACAATGTTCCTACGTTTGTAGCACGTTATTACATGTAATGTAGAATGTTCCTTCATTTGTTGTACGTTATTACATTTAATGTAGATTGTTCCTACATTTGTTGTACGTTATTACATTTAATGTAGAATGTACCTACATTTGTTGTACGTTATTACATTTAATGTAGAATGTTCCTACGTTTGTAGCACGTTATTACATTTAATGTAGAATGTACCTACATTTGTTGTACGTTATTACATTTAATGTAGAATGTTCCTTCATTTGTAGCACGTTATTACATTTAATGTAGAATATTCCTTCATTTGTTGCACGTTATTACATTTAATGTAGAATGTACCTACATTTGTTGTACGTTATTACATTTAATGTAGAATGTTCCTTCATTTGTAGCACGTTATTACATTTAATGTAGAATATTCCATCATTTGTTGCACGTTATTACATTTAATGCAGATTGTTCTTACATGTATAGCACGTTATTACATTTAATGTAGAATATTCCTTCATTTGTTGCACGTTATTACATTTAATGTAGAATGTTCCTTCATTTGTTGTACGTTATTACATTTAATGTAGAATATTCCTACGTTTGTAGCACGTTATTACATTTAATGTAGAATGTTCCTACATTTGTTGTACGTTATTACATTTAATGTAGAATATTCCTTCATTTGTTGTACGTTATTACATTTAATGTAGAATGTTCCTACGTTTGTAGCACGTTATTACATTTAATGTAGAATGTTCCTACATTTGTTGTACGTTATTACATTTAATGTAGAATATTCCTACGTTTGTAGCACGTTATTACATTTAATGTAGAATGTTCCTACATTTGTTGTACGTTATTACATTTAATGTAGAATATTCCTACGTTTGTAGCACGTTATTACATTTAATGTAGAATGTACCTACATTTGTTGTACGTTATTACATTTAATGTAGAATGTTCCTACGTTTGTAGCACGTTATTACATTTAATGTAGAATGTATCTACGTTTGTAGCACGTTATTACATTTAATGTAGAATGTTCCTACGTTTGTAGCACGTTATTACATTTAATGTAGAATATTCCTATGTTTGTAGCACGTTATTACATTTAATGTAGAATATTCCTACGTTTGTAGCACGTTATTACATTTAATGTAGAATGTTCCTACGTTTGTAGCACGTTATTACATTTAATGTAGAATATTCCTACGTTTGTAGCACGTTATTACATTTAATGTAGAATGTTCCTACATTTGTAGCACGTTATTACATTTAATGTAGAATGTTCCTACATTTGTTGTACGTTATTACATTTAATGTAGAATGTTCCTACGTTTGTAGCACGTTATTACATTTAATGTAGAATGTTCCTACATTTGTTGTACGTTATTACATTTAATGTAGAATGTTCCTACGTTTGTAGCACGTTATTACATTTAATGTAGAATGTTCCTACATTTATAGCACGTTATTACATTTAATGTAGAATGTTCCTTCATTTGTTGTACGTTATTACATTTAATGTAGAATGTACCTACATTTGTTGTACGTTATTACATTTAATGTAGAATGTACCTACATTTGTTGTACGTTATTACATTTAATGTAGAATGTTCCTACATTTGTTGTTCATTATTACATTTAATGTAGAATGTACCTACATTTGTTGTACGTTATTACATTTAATGTAGAATGTTCCTTCATTTATAGCACGTTATTACATTTAATGTAGATTGTTCCTACATTTGTTGTACGTTATTACATTTAATGCAGAATGTTCCTACATTTGTTGTACGTTATTACATTTAATGTAGAATGTTCCTACATTTGTTGTTCATTATTACATTTAATGTAGAATGTACCTACATTTGTTGTACGTTATTACATTTAATGTAGAATGTTCCTTCATTAATAGCACGTTATTACATTTAATGCAGAATGTTCCTACATTTGTTGTACGTTATTACATTTAATGCATAATGTTCCTACATTTATAGCACGTTATTATATTTAATATAGAATGACCCTTCATGTGTAGCACGCTATTACATTTAATATAGAATGACCCTTCATGTGTAGCACACTATTGCATTTAATATAGAATGACCCTTCATGTGTAGCACGCTATCAACACTATTAATTTAATATAGAATGACCCTTCATGTGTAGCACGCTATTACATTTAATATAGAATGACCCTTCATGTGTAGCACACTATTACATTTAATATAGAATGACCCTTCATGTGTAGCACGCTATTACATTTAATATAGAATGACCCTTCATGTGTAGCACGCTATTACATTTAATATAGAATGACCCTTCATGTGTAGCACGCTATTACATTTAATATAGAATGACCCTTCATGTGTATCACGCTATTACATTTAATATAGAATGACCCTTCATGTGTAGCACGCTATTACATTTAATATAGAATGACCCTTCATGTGTAGCACGCTATTACATTTAATATAGAATGACCCTTCATGTGTAGCACGCTATTACATTTAATATAGAATGACCCCTCATGTGTAGCACGCTATTACATTTAATATAGAATGACCCTTCATGTGTAGCACGCTATTACATTTAATATAGAATGACCCTTCATGCGTAGCACGCTATTACATTTAATATAGAATGACCCTTCATGTGTAGCACGCTATTACAAGAGTGTAATATATTCATACCTTTGCTGTTCGTTATTATCTTTAGTGTAAAATGTTCCTATATGTGTTGTTCGTTATTATCTTTAGTGTAAAATGCTTTTACATTTGTTGTTCGTTATTATCTTTAGTGTAAAATGTTCCTTCGTTTGTTGATCGTTATTATCTTTAGTGTAAAATGTTCCTTCATTTGTTGTTCGTTATTATCTTTAGTGTAAAATGTTCCTTCATTTGTTGTTCGTTATTATCTTTAGTGTAAAATATTCCTACATGTGTTGTTCGTTATTATCTTTAGTGTAAAATGCTTTTACATTTGTTGTTCGTTATTATCTTTAGTGTAAAATGTTCCTTCGTTTGTTGTTCGTTATTATCTTTAGTGTAAAATGTTCCTTCATTTGTTGTTCGTTATTATCTTTAGTGTAAAATGTTCCTTCATTTGTTGTTCGTTATTATCTTTAGTGTAAAATGTTCCTTCATTTGTTGTTCGTTATTATCTTTAGTGTAAAATGTTCCTTCGTTTGTTGTTCGTTATTATCTTTAGTGTAAAATGTTCCTTCATTTGTTGTTCGTTATTATCTTTAATGTAAAATGTTCCTTCATTTGTTGTTCGTTATTATCTTTAGTGTAAAATATTCCTACATGTGTTGTTCGTTATTATCTTTAGTGTAAAATGCTTTTACATTTGTTGTTCGTTATTATCTTTAGTGTAAAATGTTCCTTCGTTTGTTGTTCGTTATTATCTTTAGTGTAAAATGTTCCTTCATTTGTTGTTCGTTATTATCTTTAGTGTAAAATGTTCCTTCATTTGTTGTTCGTTATTATCTTTAGTGTAAAAGGTTCCTACATTTGTTGTTCGTTATTATCTTTAGTGTAAAATGTTCCTACATTTGTTGTTCGTTATTATCTTTAGTGTAAAATGTTCCTTCATTTGTTGTTCGTTATTATCTTTAGTGTAAAATGTTCCTACATTTGTTGTTCGTTATTATCTTTAGTGTAAAATATTCCTACATTTGTTGTTCGTTATTATCTTTAGTGTAAAATGTTCCTTCATTTGTTGTTCGTTATTATATTTAATGTAAAATGTTCCTTCATTTGTTGTTCGTTATTATCTTTAGTGTAAAATGTTCCTACATTTGTTGTATATGGGGTCGAGTTGTTCACATAGCTGCGGCGTACATGTAAATAGAGGTAAAGAAAACATTGAGGTCAAGATGTCCTGTAGTCGAGACCTCTAATACGGTCGATATGTCTTGGGGTCGAGGTGTCCTGTACTCTTTTGTGACGAGTCATGGGAAAATGGTCTTATGAACATACAAAATACGTAGATATAGAGGCAAGAACCCTTAGTATACCTTATTCATTTTTATTGTAGGAAATGCATATAAAAAGAAGTCAATATATACACCAAAGTATTGCTCAAGGCCTGTTTAGCCTTACACCCCTTGGTCTCCTAACATGACTCTTAAAGTACCTAGCTAACGCGAAATAAGCAAAACTTATGTTAATATAGTTCATATGAACGCCTATTCTATAGTATTACAGTTCATATGAACGCCTATTCTATAGTATTACAGTTCATATGAACGCCTATTCTATAGTAGTACAGTTCATATGAAAGCCTATTCTATAGTATTACAGTTCATATGAAAGCCTATTCTATAGTATTACAGTTCATATGAACGCCTATTCTATAGTAGTACAGTTCATATGAAAGCCTATTCTATAGTATTACAGTTTACATGAATGCCTATTATATAGTATTACAGTTCATATGAACGCCTATTCTATAGTATTACAGTTCATATGAAAGTCTATTCTATAGTATTACAGTTCATATGAACGCCTATTCTATAGTAGTACAGTTCATATGAAAGCCTATTCTATAGTATTACAGTTCATATGAACGCCTATTCTATAGTAGTACAGTTCATATGAACGCCTATTCTATAGTAGTACAGTTCATATGAACGCCTATTCTATAGTATTACAGTTCGCATGAAAGTCTATTCTATAGTATTACAGTTCATATTATGAAAGCGTATCGTATAACTACACAGTTCATATCGTGTAGATAAATAACACACCTGACCACTATACGACTTCGATCCCCCGACTGACCCTAATAAAATTAACAGTCTTTCAGATGGGACGTTAAACCGATATCTCGTGTCGGTGCTGTACACCGTGCACGTAAAAGAACCAGAGGAGATTCTGGAATTGGTCTCTCTTTGTATCATTGCACTATCCTCCAAAAATCTAAAATGACTAATCTCTTCAGGAGGCGTCGCTCATATGGGCAAACGATAGCGACGATAAATAAACGTAAAACACACACACTATACGACTGTACAACAGCAACAAAACACATACATTGTTTCTCAACTATAGCCACTGGTTAAAATATAAATTTCGGTTGTCACTCGGTGAAATAAAAATCTTACACTAATAAACACAAATCTTAAAAATGATTTTTGGTAATATAATATTTGTTACTAATTTTAATTCATTTTAACTGCCTCTGTCGGGAGCCTCAGAGTCATTTCACTATAATACACAACCGCACAGCCACTTATGTTAGTTTGAACGTCCGTAATAAAAAATAGTTCCGGTATAATGTTCATATTGGTTTCTGTTCGTTGTCAAAATTAAAAACTACAGACAAAACAAATTCATTGGAATATATTACTTTATAATTAATTGTTCATGATTGTCAGAAAATAGCTAAAATACAAAAGTACATTAAACCGAGGAGGAACACGAACCTCAAGCAGTAACAGAGACATACCGGAATCATATGAACATGTATTTATCACATGCCCTACTGTAAACGATCCCTGGAAGCATCTAATAGAAGCGATGCGACATATCGGAATAAATTCCAACTTACGATTGCTTAGAAATATTGTAATAGGATACACACTATCGCAACCGGACTATTATTATATCAATGTCATACTTGCTACTTTTGGTTTTAGTGCATACAAAGCCTATTTCTTGAGTCAGAGTAGAACTGAAACGGTTAATATATACGCCTTGTTTAAGTATGAGTTTTACATTCTACACAAATACTTGTCAGACACTAACGCGAAAATTAAATGCTTAAACGATTATTTTTTACAACATTAATTGTGTACATTTTATTATATAGTTTAGCTATGTAGTGAGGTACATTATATAATTGTTAATCTGTAATATGCATGTATAATGTGAAGGAAAAAAAATAAACGAAGTCTCTGGCTTCACCAAAAAACCCCAAAAACCCCCCAGAGAAATAGAGGATATTTGAATAACTCCAATAGTTAAAATACAAATTTCGCTAACCACTCGATGAAATAAACTCCTTTCTTATAAATACAAATCTTATTTTTCTTTTACTATAATAGTTGTTATCAAATTTAATTCATTTTGACTGCCCCTGTCGGGAGCCTCATTTCTCTAAAATACACAACTGCACAACTGAAAATTATACCAGAACTATATCTTATTACAGACGTTCACACTAACATAGTGGTTGTGCGGTTGTGGAATGTAGTGAAATGAGGCTCACAAAAGGGGGCAGTTAAATAATGAAATTTGATAACAATTGTTAAATTAGCCAAAATCATTGGAAATCATAAAAGAAAAAGCAGAGTTGTGTTTATTAGTGTTAATGCCCCTCGTAGGAATACAAATTTCGGTGATCACTAGATGAAATAAAATCCAATCTTGCACTAATAAACACAACTCTTCAATGTATCATTTCAATGACATGTTTCAAATTGCAATTAATAGTTCAGATACGATTAAAACGCTGTCATACCGTAATTACAATATGCATCTAATTATAGGAGAAGACCTCTATAAGCTATAGCTTTCGGTTCTAATCCTTTTTCATACATGTATGTAAATATTTGTGTAAATTGTACATTTGTATATGTTGTATCATTGTTTGAAATAAACTATGTTTAAACTAGGGATGGCAACGAATGTTCGAATATTCGAATATTCGTTCGAACGTCCGAATATTCGAATATTAAAACCATATTCGAATATTAAAAAAAAATTCAAATCAAATTTTAATCAATTGCAGTTAAATCATAACTTAAAAGGATATATATGTTTGTTTAAATTTCAATAAATTAAGTTTCGAAAACAAAGAATGACCCAATGCGTGCCCGAAGGTGCGAAATGTCATCGCGATTTGGCTCCAAATAACAAAGGAGGGTGATGACATGTTGTTCACACCTTACATGGGTCACTAATTGATTAATGCAGTCTAATTGACGGGACGGTACTAACTGTAGTGGAAATCGAAAGTTGGAGAAATTTGCGAATATTCGAATATTCGTTCGGAAGATCATCCGAATATTCGAATATCACAATCACCATTAGTTGCCATCCCTAGTTTAAACTAATGACATGTTTAGCACGATAGCAATTCCAACAACTCTGATTAAAAGCATGTGGATACTTGTTACTTCACACACTGCACCGATTACCGCAGCGGTTAGCGCGCTCGCTTCGCACAAATGAAACCCGGGTTCGATCCTCGGACCGGGAAGGATGTGAGATGGTACGGTGGTCGCCAGATCGGACAGGTGGATTTTCGCAGGGTACTCCGGTTTCCTCGCACACGAATGACCACATATACACTTTCATCCGCGCCAACGGGGGTGATTACTATAAGTTGTTAAAACTTTCTTCGCAATCGTTGTAAAATAAATAAAGTTTAAACTGCACACATGGCGCCGCTGTTATGAATATGCATAAGCCAGATTCCGAACCAACACCTCGACACCGTGATGCGCCATAGAGTAACAAATCTGACTACCGTAACAGATGCATTGGAAAGGCAATATTTACTACATAATTGTGTCTTGAGTAGTTACCAGTTGTCGCCAGTATATACACTGTTCATGTATGCATATTGCATTAAAGCATATGAAAATATCGCAAAGGCCAAAAATGGTTATTAATTCATTATTTGAAAATAAAACAAAAGTTCACAATATCCCCCATGATGACTATGTGGCCTCACACCATATCTTGACAAACTCTGAAAAATAAAAAAAAATAGACAATTTTATTGAGCATTCGAAATATCTTAACTCTGTAGGCTTATAATAACCAAACGATGAATTGTTCCAAAACTGCCGACCTCTAGTAGCCTGGGAACAGTCAAATAAATATATTTTAACACAGAGACTATGGGCCGTATTTGAGTTTATGATCATATGTCATTTTGCCAGAAGTTAAAATGTGAAAAATCGACTAGACGTCGAGATAAGATGAGCTATGTTCGATAAATGGTAGTTTTATAGCGTGTTCTACAAAAATGGCAGATTTACATTTAATTGCAGAACACTTTATGTTTTATTTTATTTAAAGTTTATTTAACGTCGCTACCGGTTGCCCATTTAAGCGACGGTCAGTTTATCTAACAACACCTTTCCAGGACAGGCTCCAGCGGTAAACCAGTACTTGGCGCACCAACCTCCGTAAAAAACTGCCAACTTTTTCTTATAAATGAGACACGGTCTGAACGGGGCTCGAACCTGTGACCATCAGTGATGATATGTTACAGTGGTACAATGTATACAAGTCAATGACCTTAACCACTCGTCCACTCGTGTACATACTGAAGCAATTATATACTAATTGGTTGGATCCCACGTCTAGCCCTAATACAATTAACAGTCTCTCAGCTGGGACTTTAAACCGAGGTCTCGTGTCGGTGTTTTACACAGTGCACGTAAAAGAACCAGATGAAATTCTGGATTGGATCTCTGTCTGTATCATTGCACTATCCTCCAACAAATCTAAAATGACTAATCTCTTCAGGAGGCGTCACTCATATGGGCAACCGGTAGCGACGATAAACAAACGTAAAACACAATACCATATACATGTATACTAATACTGCATACGTTGGTCACTTAAATTATTATCAATGGTTGTCTTGGAACATGTCACCGACTAATCCCTGCTCTAAGGTTGTATATACGTAACTATGCATAAGTGCATCCGCGGATTACATGGTTACGTTATATTCCTAGTTAATTCTACCATGATCGCTGTCAATATCCGTTTGTACAGTAGTGTGTCATGTTCATGTAATAGACATGACTCCATTATATTCCTAGTTAATTCTACCATGATCGCTGTCAATATCCGTTTGTACAGTAGTGTGTCATGTTCATGTAATAGACATGACTCCATTATATTCCTAGTTAATTCTACCATGATCGCTGTCAATATCCGTTTGTACAGTAGTGTGTCATGTTCATGTAATAGACATGACTCCATTATATTCCTAGTTAATTCTACCATGATCGCTGTCAATATCCGTTTGTACAGTAGTGTGTCATGTTCATGTAATAGACATGACTCCATTATATTCCTAGTTAATTCTACCATGATCGCTGTCAATATCCGTTTGTACAGTAGTGTGTCATGTTCATGTAATAGACATGACTCCATTATATTCCTAGTTAATTCTACCATGATCGCTGTCAATATCCGTTTGTACAGTAGTGTGTCATGTTCATGTAATAGACATGACTCCATTATATTCCTAGTTAATTCTACCATGATCGCTGTCATATCCGTTTGTACAGTAGTGTGTCATGTTCATGTAATAGACATGACTCCATTATATTCCTAGTTAATTCTACCATGATCGCTGTCAATATCCGTTTGTACAGTAGTGTGTCATGTTCATGTAATAGACATGACTCCATTATATTCCTAGTTAATTCTACCATGATCGCTGTCAATATCCGTTTGTACAGTAGTGTGTCATGTTCATGTAATAGACATGACTCCATTATATTCCTAGTTAATTCTACCATGATCGCTGTCAATATCCGTTTGTACAGTAGTGTGTCATGTTCATGTAATAGACATGACTCCATTATATTCCTAGTTAATTCTACCATGATCGCTGTCAATATCCGTTTGTACAGTAGTGTGTCATGTTCATGTAATAGACATGACTCCATTATATTCCTAGTTAATTCTACCATGATCGCTGTCAATATCCGTTTGTACAGTAGTGTGTCATGTTCATGTAATAGACATGACTCCATTATATTCCTAGTTAATTCTACCATGATCGCTGTCAATATCCGTTTGTACAGTAGTGTGTCATGTTCATGTAATAGACATGACTCCATTATATTCCTAGTTAATTCTACCATGATCGCTGTCAATATCCGTTTGTACAGTAGTGTGTCATGTTCATGTAATAGACATGACTCCATTATATTCCTAGTTAATTCTACCATGATCGCTGTCAATATCCGTTGTACAGTAGTGTGTCATGTTCATGTAATAGACATGACTCCATTATATTCCTAGTTAATTCTACCATGATCGCTGTCAATATCCGTTTGTACAGTAGTGTGTCATGTTCATGTAATAGACATGACTCCATTATATTCCTAGTTAATTCTACCATGATCGCTGTCAATATCCGTTTGTACAGTAGTGTGTCATGTTCATGTAATAGACATGACTCCATTATATTCCTAGTTAATTCTACCATGATCGCTGTCAATATCCGTTTGTACAGTAGTGTGTCATGTTCATGTAATAGACATGACTCCATTATATTCCTAGTTAATTCTACCATGATCGCTGTCAATATCCGTTTGTACAGTAGTGTGTCATGTTCATGTAATAGACATGACTCCATTATATTCCTAGTTAATTCTACCATGATCGCTGTCAATATCCGTTTGTACAGTAGTGTGTCATGTTCATGTAATAGACATGACTCCATTATATTCCTAGTTAATTCTACCATGATCGCTGTCAATATCCGTTTGTACAGTAGTGTGTCATGTTCATGTAATAGACATGACTCCATTATATTCCTAGTTAATTCTACCATGATCGCTGTCAATATCCGTTTGTACAGTAGTGTGTCATGTTCATGTAATAGACATGACTCCATTATATTCCTAGTTAATTCTACCATGATCGCTGTCAATATCCGTTTGTACAGTAGTGTGTCATGTTCATGTAATAGACATGCTCCATTATATTCCTAGTTAATTCTACCATGATCGCTGTCATATCCGTTTGTACAGTATGTGTCATGTTCATGTAATAGAATTCCATTATATTCATAGTTAATTCTACCATGATCGCTGTCAATATCCGTTTGTACAGTAGTGTGTCATGTTCATGTAATAGAATGACTCAATTATATTCCTAGTTAATTCTACCATGATCGCTGTCAATATCCGTTTGTACAGTAGTGTGTCATGTTCATGTAATAGACTTCACTCCATTATATTCCTAGTTAATTCTACCATGATCGCTGTCAATATCCGTTTGTACAGTAGTGTGTCATGTTCATGTAATAGAATTCACTCCATTATATTCCTAGTTAATTCTACCATGATCGCTGTCAATATCCGTTTGTACAGTAGTGTGTCATATACATGGTATAGAATTCGTTACATTACCTTCATAGTTAATTCTACCATGATCGCTGTCAATATCCGTTTGTACAGTAGTGTGTCATATACATGGTATAGAATTCGTTACATTACCTTCATAGTTAATTCTACCATGATCGCTGTCAATATCCGTTTGTACAGTAGTGTGTCATGTTCATGTAATAGAATTCGTTACATTACCTTCATAGTTAATTCTACCATCGCCGTCAACGTCCGCTTGTTTCATCATGTCCTCTAGCTCCTTGTCTGTTAAACATTCTCCAAGCTTCTTCATCGCAACTCTTAAATTAACAATTTAAAGCGACATTACATCGCAAAAAGCAAATAAAATGCATTTGTTCACATATAAATGCATTGCTACTACAAATTCTTCCAAATACATTCGAACACTAACATTGAATCAATAAACAGTGTTTTTGTGAATTGAAAGTATAATATCATATAACTGTCATCCATGTGTGACAGTATGTAAATAAGGGGAACTAATCTAGTTTTTTAAAAGGCATTTCATATAGTTTGTTATCTCCCTTATTTCATTATTTCATAAGAGTATGAATACATATTTGGGAATTGAAGTATGACTGGGGTAATTGGGTTTACCGCCAGATTTGATCTTCACTCAGTTGTCAGGTTCTTTGGAGATCAGTCATACATTTATTTACTTGCTGTGTATAGACAGTTTTAACAATGATCTACAGTTTTATTCAGGTTAGTTTCCTTCTAATGAATTGTGCATTTGTCTGGTAATAATGCATTTATGCAGTATTATTTGTTTGATAAATAAGTGATTAGCTGGAATGGTTTTGAGCACCAGTTTGTTTACTAGAGTCCGATAATGTTGATCGCGTTTCTGTATGTTTATATTTCCGCGGGGAATGATATTTATGGTTGGAATGAATACTTTCAAAGTAGCAGTGAAATCTATTACTCTATGCATGTTACACATCTATCATTCTATGTTCTCTGCACGTTTGCCACTTTCTGTTATTTGCAGTAACAAGACTTAACACTACTGGCACTGCACGATTGAGAGGAACAGAGAGGCTGTGAAAGCTTAGACCCATAGTTTGGTGAGTGATATGTGTGTGTGTTAATGTTATGTACAGTGAATGTCCCATAGTGGAACATACACATATGGAGTCTATGCCCAGGTTGAACCATAGCCACTAGTCACTAAACTAGTCACTATAACGAAGATATTATACTTTAAGTAATATGTATGTAATTGTTGATGTGCTATGATTGTTATATATATATGTATGATTGATTGTTGTAGGTATTATATAATGGGATGATGTGATCATGTATTTAATGTCGATTATTATTATGTACTTTTCAGAGTGAGGCTTATAGCCTTATGTACAGCTTAGCATCATCATCATCATCATATCATACCTACTCCTGGATCGCATACCAAATAAAGACAAGTTATATACGAACCCTCATATAGTCGTTGTTTATGGACATGAATGTAGAGTGAAGTACCCCATAACCCACTACTATAACACATGCTCATAACTCTCACCCTGAATTGACGTTTGTTTGTCATCGGAGTCAATACTAAGCGCGAGATAATGTCGTTTAGAGATAATTTAACTAAGAATAATCTACAAATAAATAGTCACAAATGTGAGATATAACTGTAAATTTGTACCATAAATATCGTGTTCTCAGGATACACTAGTTGTATTACGTATGGATGTTTACATTATTTTGTTATGTAAACAAACCGCGTATACGACGTTTGTTTATTAGTTGAAATACTCAGTATTTGAGGCAACTATTTGGAGAAAAAAATATACCACATAATAGAAAAATACATTCTGTATAAATTTGTGCTTTCACTGATGTAGTGTCGCTTTAAAGTCGTAGTCCTGTAAAGAAAGACGAAGTTGCACTGTATGCGAGTGTCCCATATTTAATGCCAGCACATTAAAGCGACACTACATCAGTGAAAACACAAATATCTGCAGAATGTAGTTTCCTATTATATGGTATAATTTCTTTCCAAATACTTAAAAAACTGAGTATTTCAACTAATAAACAAACGCCGTATACGCGGTTTGTTGATATACCAAAATAATGTAAATAGGGTCGACGAGTAAGGACTTCAATGAATTGTAATATACGTAATTTTTCAATATTTGAATTAAATAGTTATAGAGAGAAATTATTATTTTATTATAGTGACATGTGCATTAAACATAAATAACAAACAAATATATACAAAATGTTGCACCCGACCCAGTGGGCCTATAAGTCACCTCATATGAAAGGATACTGAATATTAAGTGGTCATAAATAAAAATGCTGTCTATTTGTTAAACAACTATTTATTTATCTCTGTTGTCAAACAATGACCACGGTTATCTGAAATGCTAGAACACAATTATGATATGATGTGTCACAATCCTCTAGTACTGAGTAACAAGATTTATGATACATATTTACCGTTATATTTCACATTTGTGCCTATGCATATTTATTTGTAGACTAATCTTAGTTAACTTATTTCTAAACGACAATATTACGCTTTTAGTATTGACTCCACTTACAAACAAACGTCAATTCAGGAGTGTGGATGGAAATCCTACACACTGTTTATTGATTCAATGTTAGTGGAAGAATTTGTAGTAGCAATGCATTTATACGTGAAAAAATGCACTTTTTTGGCTTTTTGTGATGTAATGTCGCTTTAAATAAAATGTGAAAAATGAATAACGAACATTAATTTCTTTGCTATTACAATGCGGATCTGTAGTCAAGTGGTAACACGCTGGACTGGTAATCCAGGGATCGCAGGTTCGATCCCCCGTCTGGCCCTTAAAAAACTAACAGTCTTTCAGATAGGACTTTAAACCGAGGTCTCGTGTCGGTGCTTTACACCGTGCACGTAAAAGAACCAGAGGAGACTCTGGAATGGATCTCTATCTGTATCATTGCAAAATGATCTAAACTGACTAATCTCTTCAGGAGGCGTCGCTCATATGGGCAACCGGTAGCGACGATAAATAAACGTAAAACACACTTGAATTCAACGACCGTAACCACTTGACTGTCCGATTAGCGCAGTGGTTAGTTAGCGCGCTCGCTTCTCAACAATGCAACCCGAGTTCGATCCTCGGACCGGGAAGTACGGTGGCCAGCTCGGACAGGTGGGTTTTATCCGGGTACTCTGGTTTCCTCCCACACGAATGACCACATTTACGCTTTCATCAAGTTAATAAAACTTGCTTCGCAATCGTTGTAAAATAATAAAACTTGCTTAATAAATAAAGTTTAGAAAACCACTCGACCAAGGAGTACCAGGGACAGGGCTATGACTAAAGGAAATAATTATACAATGAAGTAGGCCTACTTGATAAGTTAAAACTATTTTATGTTTGTCATTAAAAGTAAAAATGTGACTAAAATGGTAATACATCGTTTTTCTGTAAGAATACACGTTAGAATGATAAAATATAGCAAGAAATGTGTATGTTTGAGACTTATTGTAAAACGTTTCATTTTCCAAGTTCTTCCAAAATTCAGCAGGTACTTGCATGAGGTGACGTCATTCGGGGCAAACACGAATATGAAAGTAGCGCAATTTTGGTCCAAATGAACTTTTTTTATGAAATTGTTTTGGTTTAAGCATATTTATTCGATAATAATGTACATTACATATACATTGTATACAAAACGAAAATGGATTAAATCGGTTTTGCTGGAAGATTATGGACATGAATTGGTTTAGGTTTGCCTATAGAGTTGACGTCATAGTTTGACGTCATATATGCATACCGTAATTCTTTTGCATCAATATAGCCGTTTCCGTCTTTGTCAAACGTTCTAAATGCCGAACGTATCATATCCTCTTTCTGTGTAAAATCACAGTCACCTGGAAATATGAATCACAACACTTAACCCATTTGATTCTGGATACCGTTCAAACAGTATTTGTAAAGATCATAGAGCCATATCAGGCGCCATGGGAACTGCCGTCTGATCAGGCTATATGATGTTTGCTATTCAGATGGTCTTACTAAGACACTTGGCTATGTAGCAAACAACATAGATCCTGATCAGCCCGCAGAATGAAATGGGTTAATAAATAAAGAAGTTGACATAATAATTATTTAGTCGTGAAATCATGATCCTGATCAGCCCGCAGAATGAAATGGGTTAATAAATAAAGAAGTTGACATAATAATTATTTAGTCGTGAAATCATTTACGGGGCATAAACAACATTCTTGACCCATTTTTCTGCTGTGAGCTGTGCCTAGGTCGCAATGTGCACGTTGTGGAGGCGATACCTGGGAATGATTCGGGTAGTAGTGCAGTCTACATCCGTTATGTCAAAGTCAGATATTTCGAATTATCCGGTTAGAATAATCCTTAAAAATTGTAAATTAAACTTTAAAGTATGCATATTTCCATTTGAATTGGTACATAATGTTAATGGGAAGATAAACGATGATTTAAAAGAATCTTGACGCAATTATAACGTTTTATAAAACATAAAAATAACGCTGCTTTGCGTAGTGACGTCATGATAATTTAGTGACGTCATGACAATTTGCGCTGACAGTTGGCGCCAAAATGAAAGTAGCAGCGTTATTTTTTGCAAAAATATGATTAAAACCCAATATGGTAATGTGATAAAAAGGATCATATACACTCGTGGTGATTTCATACCATAGTTTATGAAATCATTTTTGATTTAACCATATTTTATTGCATATGTAATAGATGTGAAATAAGTATGTATGTTCCTTTAATGTCAAACCCCTCGCGGGGACTTGCATGTTTTCCTGGGCAGGCTTAGCCGACCTATGCGATTAACCAGTACTAAGCAATGTGTGTGAGGTGCCTTGCTCAATGACACTACATACGTGGTCTGACCGAGTATCGAACCCGGGACCGTTCGATTCCAAATCCGACGCTCTACCACTGGACCACCGACGCCACACAGATGTGAAATAAGTAAACAGATTATAACGCACATATATACATTTGTGTAACAGAGCAAAAGGGTCGGGCCACAAGTTATAACCAACATTAGAAAACGGCCCTTTCCCAAAAATATGCTTATGAAATTACCACGAGTGTAATATCATATATACATGTATCAAAGCGTAATATATATATATAATATATATTAAAAAAATTAACAGACTTTCAGATGGTACTTTAATCTGAGGCATCGTGTCGGTGCTTTACACCGTGTACGTAAAAGAACTAGAGGAGACGTTGGAAGGGGTCCATCTGCATCCTTGCACTATCCTCCAAACATGACTAATCTCTTCAGGAGGCGTCGCTCATATGGGCAACCGGTAGCGGTGATAAACGTAAAAAAAAAGATTTGGACCAGTTCATTTACCATGATGGATAATTTTGTCTAAAAATAGTAATATGACACTATGATATATTGGAATACAAACTAGCACATTTCGTACAACATGAAATAGTATAAAGCTGTGTGTATAGTGTTTTACTTACTAATTTTGAACATTTCGGCTTGCATAAATGTGTAGAATTCTTGAAAATCTATTCTTCCATTTCCTGAAATAATTTAGTTTAAACTTTATTTCATCTACAACGATTGCGAAACAAGCTTTAACAACTTGTATTACTCACTCTCTTTGTTGTGGATGACATGTGTATACGTGGTAATTCGTGTGGGAGGAAACCATAGTCCCCGGAACAAATACTACGTGTCCGGTCTGTCAACAACCGTACTATCTCACATATTTCCCAGTCTGAGGACCATTGCTCGTTTTTCGTTTACCCACTTAGTTTGCAGAAGGCCGACAGTTCTACCTGGGTGCTAGCCTGGGTTCCAGTTTGTCGATTTGTCACCACTTTACTTCTAGTAAAATGACAGCCTGGAGAAGCTCGATTTCCGAGTGTAGCGCCACCTATATTACACCCGTATTTACTAGGGTGTTGATTGAAGAACGAATTAAACGATAAAAATAGAAACGTATTATTTTCGGAAATCGCCGATCAGGCACGATTATACACGATAATTTTCGAAAATGCACGAATGTTCCCGTAGCCTCATTTACAGTGCACACATATACTTTCCTGTTTCTGTGTTATATCGACGAGATGGCGGATTTTAACTATTACGTTTAGGTGCTAACGGGTCGATTCGGCGTAATTGAAGTACGGACGACCGGCCAATAATAAAGGCAACATTGCAGTGCCTCGCTTTCGATTCAAGTACGCCATTACTTAAGTCACGTGCTAATATGCCTATTAATAGGATTAATGATAATCAATAATTACACGGAATACTCCCCACGTTTCCTCATGCATTTATATGATCAGAATTTCATATGGCTCAATTAATGATCTCGGTATTAAACTATATGTGGCGTCCGTGGTCCAGTGGTAGAGCGTTGGAGTTGGAATCGAGCGGTCCCGGGTTCGATACTCGGTCAGGCCACATATGTAGTGTCATTGAGCAAGGCACCTCATACACATTGCTTAGTACTGGTTAACCAATTAAATCGGCTAAGCCTGTCCAGGTAAGCATATCTAGCTCCCCGCAAGCGGTTTGACATTAATGGAACATACATTTACGCTTTCATCCGTGCCAACGAGAGTGATTAATAGAAGTTGTTAGAACTTGTTTCGCAATCGTTGTAAAATAAATAAAGTTTAAACTTTTTATAAGAAATACTTGCAATAACACATACATATGCTACCATCTTCCTGTCTGAATCAGGCGGCGGAACACTGCCATTCATTAAGCTATAGGTTAGGCCATAATAAAATAAATCCTAGATTTTCATCCAAATTTTTTTGAAAATGGGGGCGGGGGGTGAAATTTTATTTTTTATTTTATATTTTCAGGATATCGATATTTATGCTGATAAAATGGTGTTTTGACAAGATTCAACTTGACAAGATTTTTTTTTTTTTTTTCAAATAGTAATAAAAAAAATCGGGGCGGGCCCTAAAAACGGGGGCGGGCGGGGATGAAAATCTAGGAAATATTTTATTATGGCCTAAAAATAATTACAGCAACTACAGACTACTACACGTTTTCCCAAGAACAATCTACCAATGGATCCATCTCCCCCCGGACATTGTCCATATCCCTACCATAGAGCAATACAATACGACAGTTTGCTGTATTGATCATGCCAGTCCCTAGTTGTTCTGCCCAGCTGCTTTTAAACTCTAAACCAAACTTATTTTTCATTACTTTCTTATATTTATATGTATGCTTTTAACAACCTATACTTTTAACTTCTTTGTGGAGTTGGACGAGCAGCATGTCTAATTCCCCGCGAGGCGTTTGGCATTAGAGGAATCTAGATAGAACATTGTATATTGCAGTAATTACTTTATACATAGTTTATTCCAAACAATACAACATATACAAATATACATTTTACACAACATTTGGACACATGCATGAAAAAAGGATTATAACTTAACTATATAACTTATAGAGGCCTTCTCCTATAGCAAGGTACTTAATGCAGTTACGATATGACAGTGTTGTAATGTTTTCTAAACTATTAATTTCATTTTGAAATAATGGTAATTCTAACACGACCCAGCTAATAACATACATACGTGTAGAGTAAAATCAATATCGGGTTATTCTGCAATATACCTACCTTGAACTATGCTGCACGCGCACCGTGTTTTGGCTACGTCATTTATACAAATTTGCGTGTAACGTTTTATGAATGAAAGTCACGTGATGTTTGTAAAAAATACCGTTGGAATTCACGGAAGTGAGCTATTTTTAGAATCAGATAATCTCTTGTCCATCTTGTTTTTCTGTTAAGTAACGTTTCAGTTACTATTCTGTACAGTTTTATTTGACAAAATAAATAAAATTATTGATCAGTTACAACTTTTGTTCATTTATGCACTAGATTGATATTTTCCATAAAAAATAACGCCATCACCCCTTACGCGGTAGGAAATTTCGAAAGCCAAATGCACGGAGTTTGAAGAAAATACTCCTTTGATTCTCGTCTAAAATTATTAGAAGTAAGTCGTGTTAGAATCGAAATAATAAGTTTCGGCCTTCGTGATATATTTCTACGCATAAGAACTTCAAACTCGGGTTATTCTGCGATATACCACGGTTGATACTTATTATTATTTCTTAAGTAAACGTTTTAATCCTGAACTGTAAATTAGAATACCAATAAGATAAAGAGATTATTAAGGTGAGACAAGCACACATAGTAATTGCTTGAGAAGGTTGAAATTGAGATTGACTCAGAAGAAAGGAGTAATGGTAGAATGAGGAATCTGATATATTCATTCGGATAGTTCAATGGTAGGGGCAAGCATGCAACATTTAGTGAACAGATTGTCATGGAAATCGTCTGCTTTCCCGGATGTAGTTGTGGACTGCTTGAAATATGAATGCGTTGAAATCGTCGCTAAGATTCCGGTCTCCTTGTAATAGAGTGTATCGTGTTATGGTACACTATTTAGAAGTATTTGCAAGGAGACGAATCGTGATATCATTATAGTAGAAGACATTCAAAGAGAAACAAACCAAGATTACTCTCAGAAAGACCACATTGAGACATGTTTTTATCGAACACATGGTGTTTTAATGAGCTACAATTAGTATGAGTCGAGCATGAAATACTTGTCATTTCTTGTCACCGGCGTAAACATATTTCTGGTAATTTATGACGTTATAAAACCTTTCTCAAATCTCAAACTCAAGCTCAAGTGATATGATTGGTTGAGTCTGAGTTTTACACCCAGCGGAACCAATCAGACGATTGAGACAGAGTCTGAGATTGGAGAACAGTTTTATAATCTCCAAGCCAGTTTTATAATCTCCAAGCCAGTTTTATAATCTCCAAGCCAGTTTTATAATCTCCAAGTCCCCCCCCAAAAGGAACTCTTTTCTCAGATCTCAAAACTCTAGCTTAAGGAATTTGATTGGTTGAGTCTGAGTTTTACACCCAGCGGAACCAATCAGATGCTTGAGACTGAGCCTGAGATTGGAGAACAGTTTTATAACCACCAAGCCTCCAAGTCTACACTATATTACTGGTTTGACACCTACTGGTACTTATTCCTACAGACAGTACTCTCCAAAAGGTGTCACCCAAGTACTATCGTGTGGACTTGGAGAACAGGTTATTACAGAACGTGTCATTTATTTGTAGCTTCCATCTCACATCGCCGTCTTATCTGGATCTGTAATACAGTGGTAACACGCTGGACTGGTAATCCAGGGATCGCAGGTTCGATCCCCCGTCTGACCCTAATAAAATTAAGTCTTTCAGATGGGACGTTAAACCGAGGTCTCGTGTCGGTGCTGTACACCGTGCACGTAAAAGAACCAGAGGAGACCCTGGAATGAGTCTCTGTCTGTATCATTGCACTATCCTCCAACACTCTAAAATGACTAATCTCTTCAGGAGGCGTCGCTCATATGGGCAACCGGTAGCGACGATAAATAATCGTGAAACACACGTTAGTTATTAATTTCGTCCTAACACTTCTACACAACAACTTAATCAACATGTACCACCATGTCAGGAATTATTTGTCATGTATTCACCAATTATCTGTCCTATTAATGGCAGATTGTTTCTCGGAAACTCGGCAATTGGATTTCAATAATTAAATTCCTTTCCTAATTTCAGTTTGCCAAATGCGAACAAATTGCTCCAAAGCCTGTTACGGAATGCATTCATGATGTAGTTAAATTCTGCCGTGGTAACTATTATTCTGTCACTAATGCCGAAGCACTAATTTGTCAAACACAAGATAACGCAGGTTTAAACAAAGCAAGGCAATTCATTTACGATCCAAAACTGCATCTGTGCTATAGTTTCCAACTACGGGCCAATCAATATCAAAGAATATTGGACAGAAGGTATTAATCAGGCAAAAAGTTCCCAGTAGTTTCGGTAATAGAAGATTACCGCATTAGACGTGTTTATTATACAATTAAAAAAATACGGTAAAATGTTACTGTAGGTCAACATGACGTCATTGAAGACATGCGATGTCATTATACGGTATGGTGGTCGCCAGATCGGACAGGTGGGTTTTCTCCGGGTACTCCGGTTTCCTCCCACACGAATGACCACATTTACGCTTTCATCCGCGCCAAACGAGAGTGATTAATATAAGTTGTTAGAACTTGCTTCGCAATCGTTGTAAAATAAATAAAGTTTAAACTTTTAATTTTTTTAATTTTTTTATTATACGTTAAAGAATGTGTCTGTATGTAATATTTTACTGTAATAATTAGCCATGCTGGCCCTGAATCGCTCAACTGACTCATATTTTACCCCGGGGGTCAACATTTTATCAACTTTGAAAGAGAAATGTACATCGATCATTGTGAAGATGTTTGAAGAATTTCTGTTATGTCAAAGTCGGTTATGTCGAATTATCCGGTTATCTTGAAGTCGGATCAGAGTCCCGTTTCAGATACTATCATTTTACATATAATTGGATCTGTTTATATCGAATTTCGTTAAGTCAAACTTCGGTTATGTCGAAGTATTTTGTTCGGTCCGACGGAACGAATGTAGACTGTAATTGTCAAAATTGTGACGAAGTACGATAATTTATGAGAAACTTGAATTTGTTGTTGAATAAAATTGTTTCATAATGCATGCTTATCAGAATAAAGTGAAACTCTTACTACGAAGTATTTTAGCTCGATTGCGAAACAAATTCTTTCACCATATATTAATAGTTTATACCAATTGTTAAGCTCGATTGTGAAACAAGTTCTTGCAACTTATATTAATCACTCTCGAGACCTCATTCCTGATGGAATCCATCGCCACGAGGGAGAGAGAAGAGGCAACGTGGACTTTAAATGCCTTGCCTAAGGGCACAATCGGTAATGGCTCCAGCGAGGCTCGAACTCCGGACATTTCCAAACATATATTAATCGTGAATGATGCACAAGGAAGCGGTTTTATATTTGCTTTACAAAAGAGATACTGACAGAAGTAGATGAGACAGGCAGGTGGGGTATGCATGTGTGTATGATTTCATATTTCGTTATACAGTCAAACCTGTCTTAAGCAGCCAGTCAAGGGAATCGCAGAAAGTGGCTGCTTAACACAGGTGGCTGCTTAATAGAGGTAAAATGAAAGCAAAACAACATATTGGGAATCTGGAAACTGGCTGCTTAATGCAGGTTGGCTGCTTAATAGAGGTGACCACTAACACAGGTTTGACTGTACACACATTTGTCTTTTTTCTGTATGTAAATTTCGTATGCCAACTTAAAACTTAAAACGGGAGGGGGAAGGGGTCCGGGGTCGTCACCAGGATAACTATTTATAGCGTATATTATATTTTAATCCTGGCCTCCCGATTTTTGCTGCAGATTTGGCATTTTTATTTTTTCGATTTTCGGGGAAAATGTAGGCCACGGTCTAACACGGTCTATAGGAAGCTACGCCAATGTTCTCTTAAAAGAAATAGAGATACATTTTAATTACTAGTACAACAAAAATAGAATTTAATCCAAGTGGGATCTTAGAAACTCAATATCGCTTGAAAGATTAAATTCTAAACTTGATTTATTAAACCTCGCTGGTGATATTAGTGGCATTTGTGTCAACAAGATGTACTTTCTAATTAGTTGTTATAAGGAACAAACTACTTCGACGTTGGAAGAAATATAGGAAGTTTTCTAAGATTCTAAATAAATCTTAAAAAGGCGCAATTTGTTTTGAATCATTGTATGGTCGAATTATTGAAAGCAATAGTATGCCATGTGTAGCAAGATTGTGACGTGTGGGGCAAGACGTATGACGTGTGTAGCAAGATGTATGACGTGTGTAGCAAGAGGTATGACGTGTGGTAGCAAGATGTATGACGTGTGTAGCAAGATGTATGACGTGTGGGGCAAGATGTATGACGTGTGTAGCAAGATGTATGACGTGTGTAGCAAGATTGTGACGTGTGGGCAAGATGTAAGACGTGTGTAGAAAGATGTATGACGTGTGTAGCAAGATGTATGACGTGTGGGGGCAAGATGTATGACGTGTGTAGCAAGATTGCGATGTGTGGGACAAGATGTATGACGTGTGGGGCAATATGTATGACGTGTGTAGCAAGATGTAGGACGTGTGTAGCAAGAGGTATGGCGTGTGGAGCAAGATGTATGACAAAATGCGTGTAGCAAGAGGTATGGCGTGTGTAGCAAGAGTATGACGTGTGGTACAAGATGTATGACGTGTGGAGCAAGATGTATGACGTGTGTAGCAAGATGTATGACGTGTGTAGCAAGATGTATGACGTGTGGAGCAAGATGTATGACGTGTGTAGCAAGATGTATGACGTGTGTAGCAAGATGTATGGCGTGTGTAGCAAGATGTATGACGTGTGTAGCAAGATGTATGACGTGTGGGGCAAGATGTATGACGTGTGGGGCAAGATGTATGACGTGTGTAGCAAGATGTATGACGTGTGTAGCAAGATGTATGACGTGTGTAGCAAGATGTATGACGTGTGGGGCAAGATGTATGACGTGTGTAGCAAGATGTATGACGTGTGTAGCAAGATGTATGACGTGTGGAGCAAGATGTATGACGTGTGGAGCAAGAGGTATGACGTGTGTGGCAAGATGTATGACGTGTGTAGCAAGATGTATGACGTGTGTAGCAAGATGTATGACGTGTGGAGCAAGATGTATGACGTGTGTAGCAAGATGTATGACGTGTGTAGCAAGATGTATGACGTGTGGAGCAAGATGTATGACGTGTGTAGCAAGATGTATGACGTGTGTAGCAAGATGTATGACGTGTGGAGCAAGATGTATGCGTGTGGAGCAAGATGTATGACGTGTGGAGCAAGATGTATGACGTGTGTAGCAAGATGTATGACGTGTGTAGCAAGATGTATGACGTGTGTAGCAAGATGTATGACGTGTGGAGCAAGATGTATGACGTGTGTAGCAAGATGTATGACGTGTGGAGCAAGATGTATGACGTGTGGGGCAAGATGTATGACGTGTGTAGCAAGATGTATGACGTGTGGAGCAAGATGTATGACGTGTGGAGCAAGATGTATGGCGTGTGGAGCAAGATGTATGACGTGTGGAGCAAGATGTATGACGTGTGGAGCAAGATGTATGACGTGTGGAGCAAGATGTATGACGTGTGGGCAAGATGTATGCGTGTGGGCAAATGTATGACGTGTGTAGCAAGATGTATGACGTGTGGGGCAAGATGTATGACGTGTGGGGCAAGAGTATGCGTGTGGTAAGATGTATGACGTGTGGGGCAAGATGTATGACGTGTGTAGCAAGATGTATGACGTGTGGAGCAAGATGTATGACGTGTGGGGCAAGATGTATGACGTGTGGGGCAAGATGTATGACGTGTGGAGCAAGATGTATGACGTGTGGAGCAAGATGTATGACGTGTGGGGCAAGATGTATGACGTGTGGAGCAAGATGTATGACGTGTGGAGCAAGATGTATGACGTGTGGTGCAAGATGTATGGCGTGTGGAGCAAGATGTATGACGTGTGGAGCAAGATGTATGACGTGTGGGAGCAAGAGGTATGACGTGTGGAGCAAGATGTATGACGTGTGGAGCAAGATGTATGACGTGTGGAGCAAGATGTATGGCGTGTGTAGCAAGAGGTATGCCGTGTGTGGCAAGATGTATGACGTGTGTAGCAAGAGGTATGACGTGTGGAGCAAGATGTATGACGTGTGGTCAAGCAAGAGGTATGGCGTGTGGAGCAAGATGTATGATGTGTGTAGCAAGAGGTATGGCGTGTGTAGCAAGAGGTATGACGTGTGTGGCAAGATGTATGACGTGTGTAGCAAGATGTATGACGTGTGTAGCAAGATGTATGCCGTGTGGGGCAAGATGTATGACGTGTGTAGCAAGATGTATGACGTGTGGGGCAAGATGTATGACGTGTGGGGCAAGATGTATGACGTGTGGGGCAAGATGTATGACGTGTGGTGCAAGCAAGAGGTATGGCGTGTGGAGCAAGATGTATGATGTGTGTAGCAAGAGGTATGACGTGTGTAGCAAGAGGTATGACGTGCGTAGCAAGAGGTATTACGTGTGGAGTAAGATGTATGACGTGTGGTGCAAGATGTATGGCGTGTGTAGCAAGATGTATGGCGTGTGGGGCAAGATGTATGCCGTGTGGGGCAAGATGTATGACGTGTGTAACAAGATGTACGACGTGTGGGGCAAGATGTATGACGTGTGGGGCAAGATGTATGACGTGTGTAGCAAGATGTATGACGTGTGGTGCAAGATGTATGGCGTGTGGTGCAAGATGTATGGCGTGTGGTGCAAGATGTATGACGTGTGGGGCAAGATGTATGGCGTGTGGTGCAAGATGTATGACGTGTGGTGCAAGATGTATGACGTGTGGTGCAAGATGTATGGCGTGTGGTGCAAGATGTATGGCGTGTGTTGCAAGATGTATGACGTGTGGTGCAAGATGTATGACGTGTGGTGCAAGATGTATGGCGTGTGGTGCAAGATGTATGACGTGGTGCAAGATGTATGGCGTGTGGTGCAAGATGTATGACGTGTGTAGCAAGATGTATGACGTGTGTGGCAAGATGTATGCCGTGTGGAGCAAGAGGTATGACGTGTGTAGCAAGAGGTATGACGTGTGTAGCAAGAGGTATGGCGTGTGTAGCAAGAGGTATGACGTGTGTGGCAAGATGTATGACGTGTGTAGCAAGATGTATGACGTGTGTAGCAAGATGTATGACGTGTGGGGCAAGATGTATGACGTGTGTAGCAAGATGTATGACGTGTGGGGCAAGATGTATGACGTGTGGGGCAAGATGTATGACGTGTGGGGCAAGATGTATGACGTGTGGTGCAAGCAAGAGGTATGGCGTGTGGAGCAAGATGTATGACGTGTGTAGCAAGAGGTATGACGTGTGTAGCAAGAGGTATGACGTGCGTAGCAAGAGGTATGACGTGTGGAGCAAGATGTATGACGTGTGGGGCAAGATGTATGGCGTGTGTAGCAAGATGTATGGCGTGTGGGGCAAGATGTATGCCGTGTGGGGCAAGATGTATGACGTGTGTAACAAGATGTACGACGTGTGGGGCAAGATGTATGACGTGTGGGGCAAGATGTATGACGTGTGTAGCAAGATGTATGACGTGTGGTGCAAGATGTATGGCGTGTGGTGCAAGATGTATGGCGTGTGGTGCAAGATGTATGACGTGTGGGGCAAGATGTATGGCGTGTGGTGCAAGATGTATGACGTGTGGTGCAAGATGTATGACGTGTGGTGCAAGATGTATGGCGTGTGGTGCAAGATGTATGGCGTGTGTTGCAAGATATATGACGTGTGGTACAAGATGTATGGCGTGTGGTGCAAGATGTATGACGTGTGTAGCATGATGTATGACGTGTGTGGCAAGATGTATGACGTGTGGGGCAAGAGGTATGACGTGTGTAACAAGAGGTATGACGTGTGTAGCAAGAGGTATGGCGTGTGTAGCAAGAGGTATGGCGTGTGTAGCAAGATGTATGACGTGTGGGGCAAGATGTATGACGTGTGGGGCAAGATGTATGACGTGTGGGGCAAGATGTATGACGTGTGGCAAGATGTAGGACGTGTGTAGCAAGATGTATGACGTGTGGGGCAAGATGTATGACGTGAGCAAGATGAGCTGTGAGCAAGATATGCGTGTGAAAGATGTATGACGTGTGGAGCAAGAGTATGACGTGTGGGCAAGATGTATGACGTGTGTAGCAAGATGTATGACGTGTGGGGCAAGATGTATGACGTGTGTAGCAAGATGTAGGACGTGTGTAGCAAGATGTATGACGTGTGGGGCAAGATGTATGACGTTTGGAGCAAGATGTATGACATGTGGAGCAAGATATATGCCGTGTGGAGTAAGATGTATGACGTGTGGAGCAAGAGGTATGACGTGTGTGGCAAGATGTATGACGTGTGTAGCAAGAGGTATGACGTGTGTAGTAAGATGTATGCCGTGTGGAGCAAGATGTATGACGTTTGTAGCAAGATGAATGACGTGTGTAGCAAGATGTATGACGTGTGGAGCAAGATGTATGACGTGTGGAGCAAGATGTATGACGTGTGTAGCAAGATGTATGACGTGTGTAGCAAGAGGTATGACGTGTGGAGCTAGATATATGCCGTGTGGAGTAAGATGTATGCCGTGTGGAGTAAGATGTATGACGTGTGGTGCAAGATGTATGGCGTGTGTAGCAAGATGTATGGCGTGCGTAGCAAGATGTATGCCGTGTGGGGCAAGATGTATGGCGTGTGTAGCAAGATGTATGCCGTGTGGGGCAAGATGTATGACGTGTGGGGCAAGATGTATGACGTGTGTAGCAAGATGTATGACGTGTGGTGCAAGATGTATGGCGTGTGGTGCAAGATGTATGGCGTGTGGTGCAAGATGTATGACGTGTGGGGCAAGATGTATGACGTGTGTAGCAAGATGTACGACGTGTGGTGCAAGATGTATGACGTGTGGTGCAAGATGTATGGCGTGTGGTGCAAGATGTATGGCGTGTGTTGCAAGATGTATGACGTGTGGTGCAAGATGTATGGCGTGTGGTGCAAGATGTATGGCGTGTGGTGCAAGATTTATGACATGTGGTACAAGATGTATGGCGTGTGGTGCAAGATGTATGACGTGTGTAGCATGATGTATGACGTGTGTGGCAAGATGTATGACGTGTGGGGCAAGAGGTATGACGTGTGTAACAAGAGGTATGACGTGTGTAGCAAGAGGTATGGCGTGTGTAGCAAGAGGCATGGCGTGTGTAGCAAGATGTATGACGTGTGGGGCAAGATGTATGACGTGTGGGGCAAGATGTATGACGTGTGGGGCAAGATGTATGACGTGTGTAGCAAAATGTAGGACGTGTGTAGCAAGATGTATGACGTGTGGGGCAAGATGTATGACGTTTGGAGCAAGATGTATGACATGTGGAGCAAGATATATGCCGTGTGGAGTAAGATGTATGACGTGTGGAGCAAGAGGTATGACGTGTGTGGCAAGATGTATGACGTGTGTAGCAAGAGGTATGACGTGTGTAGTAAGATGTATGCCGTGTGGAGCAAGATGTATGACGTGTGTAGCAAGATGAATGACGTGTGTAGCAAGATGTATGACGTGTGGAGCAAGATGTATGACGTGTGTAGCAAGATGTATGACGTGTGTAGCAAGAGGTATGACGTGTGGAGCTAGATATATGCCGTGTGGAGTAAGATGTATGCCGTGTGGAGTAAGATGTATGACGTGTGGTGCAAGATGTATGGCGTGTGTAGCAAGATGTATGGCGTGCGTAGCAAGATGTATGCCGTGTGGGGCAAGATGTATGGCGTGTGTAGCAAGATGTATGCCGTGTGGGGCAAGATGTATGACGTGTGGGGCAAGATGTATGACGTGTGTAGCAAGATGTATGACGTGTGGTGCAAGATGTATGGCGTGTGGTGCAAGATGTATGGCGTGTGGTGCAAGATGTATGACGTGTGGGGCAAGATGTATGACGTGTGTAGCAAGATGTATGACGTGTGGTGCAAGATGTATGGCGTGTGGTGAAAGATGTATGGCGTGTGGTGCAAGATGTATGATGTGTTTAGCAAGATGTATGACGTGTGGTGCAAGATGTATGGCGTGTGGTGCAAGATGTATGGCGTGTGGTGCAAGATGTATGACGTGTGGGGCAAGATGTATGGCGTGTGGTGCAAGAGGAATGACGTGTGGTGCAAGATGTATGACGTGTGGTGCAAGATGTATGGCGTGTGGTGCAAGATGTATGGCGTGTGGTGCAAGATGTATGACGTGTGGGGCAAGATGTATGACGTGTGTAGCAAGATGTACGACGTGTGGGGCAAGATGTATGACATGTGGGGCAAGATGTATGACGTGTGTAGCAAGATGTATGACGTGTGGTGCAAGATGTATGGCGTGTGGTGCAAGATGTATGGCGTGTGGTGCAAGATGTATGACGTGTGGGGCAAGATGTATGGCGTGTGGTGCAAGATGTATGACGTGTGGTGCAAGATGTATGACGTGTGGTGCAAGATGTATGGCGTGTGGGGCAAGATGTATGGCGTGTGGTGCAAGATGTATGACGTGTGGTGCAAGATGTATGACGTGTGGTGCAAGATGTATGGCGTGTGTTGCAAGATGTATGACGTGTGGTGCAAGATGTATGGCGTGTGGTGCAAGATGTATGACGTGTGGGGCAAGATGTATGACGTGTGTAGCAAGATGTACGACGTGTGGGGCAAGATGTATGACGTGTGGGGCAAGATGTATGACGTGTGTAGCAAGATGTATGACGTGTGGTGCAAGATGTATGGCGTGTGGTGCAAGATGTATGGCGTGTGTTGCTAGATGTATGACGTGTGGTGCAAGATGTATGGCGTGTGGTGCAAGATGTATGGCGTGTGGTGCAAGATTTATGACGTGTGGTACAAGATGTATGGCGTGTGGTGCAAGATGTATGACGTGTGGTGCAAGATGTATGACGTGTGGTGCAAGATGTATGGCGTGTGGTGCAAGATGTATGGCGTGTGTTGCAAGATGTATGACGTGTGGTGCAAGATATATGGCGTGTGGTGCAAGATGTATGGCGTGTGGTGCAAGATTTATGACGTGTGGTACAAGATGTATGCCGTGTGGAGTAAGATGTATGACGTGTGGTGCAAGATGTATGACGTGTGGGGCAAGATGTATGACGTGTGTAGCAAGATGTACGACGTGTGGGGCAAGATGTATGACGTGTGGGGCAAGATGTATGACGTGTGTAGCAAGATGTATGACGTGTGGTGCAAGATGTATGGCGTGTGGTGCAAGATGTATGGCGTGTGGTGCAAGATGTATGACGTGTGGGGCAAGATGTATGGCGTGTGGTGCAAGATGTATGACGTGTGGTGCAAGATGTATGGCGTGTGGTGCAAGATGTATGACGTGTGGTGCAAGATGTATGACGTGTGTTGCAAGATGTATGACGTGTGGTGCAAGATGTATGGCGTGTGGTGCAAGATGTATGGCGTGTGGTGCAAGATTTATGACGTGTGGTACAAGATGTATGGCGTGTGGTGCAAGATGTATGACGTGTGGGGCAAGATGTATGACGTGTGTAGCAAGATGTATGACGTGTGGAGCAAGAGGTATGACGTGTGTAGCAAGATGTATGACGTGTGTAGCAAGAGGTATGACGTGTGGAGCAAGATGTATGACGTGTGGAGCAAGATGTATGACGTGTGGAGCAAGATGTATGACGTGTGGGGCAAGATGTATGACGTGTGTAGCAAGATGTATGACGTGTGTAGCAAGATGTATGACGTGTGGGGCAAGATGTATGACGTGTGTAGCAAGATGTATGACGTGTGGAGCAAGATGTATGACGTGTGGGGCAAGATGTATGACGTGTGTAGCAAGATGTATGACGTGTGGAGCAAGATGTATGACGTGTGGAGCAAGATGTATGACGTGTGGAGCAAGATGTATGACGTGTGGGGCAAGATGTATGACGTGTGTAGCAAGATGTATGACGTGTGGAGCAAGATGTATGGCGTGTGGTGCAAGATGTATGACGTGTGGTGCAAGATGTATGACGTGTGTAGCAAGATGTATGACGTGTGGTGCAAGATGTATGGCGTGTGGAGCAAGATGTATGACGTGTGGAGCAAGATGTATGACGTGTGGGGCAAGATGTATGACGTGTGGTGCAAGATGTATGACGTGTGGTGCAAGATGTATGACGTGTGGTGCAAGATGTATGACGTGTGGTGCAAGATGTATGGCGTGTGGTGCAAGATGTATGACGTGTGGGGCAAGATGTATGACGTGTGTAGCAAGATGTATGACGTGTGGGGCAAGATGTATGACGTGTGGGGCAAGATGTATGACGTGTGTAGCAAGATGTATGACGTGTGGTGCAAGATGTATGGCGTGTGGTGCAAGATGTATGGCGTGTGGTGCAAGATGTATGACGTGTGGGGCAAGATGTATGGCGTGTGGTGCAAGATGTATGACGTGTGGTGCAAGATGTATGACGTGTGGTGCAAGATGTATGGCGTGTGGGGCAAGATGTATGGCGTGTGGTGCAAGATGTATGACGTGTGGTGCAAGATGTATGACGTGTGGTGCAAGATGTATGGCGTGTGTTGCAAGATGTATGACGTGTGGTGCAAGATGTATGGCGTGTGGTGCAAGATGTATGACGTGTGGGGCAAGATGTATGACGTGTGTAGCAAGATGTATGACGTGTGGGGCAAGATGTATGACGTGTGGGGCAAGATGTATGACGTGTGTAGCAAGATGTATGACGTGTGGTGCAAGATGTATGGCGTGTGGTGCAAGATGTATGACGTGTGTTGCAAGATGTATGACGTGTGGGGCAAGATGTATGGCGTGTGGTGCAAGATGTATGACGTGTGGTGCAAGATGTATGACGTGTGGTGCAAGATGTATGGCGTGTGGTGCAAGATGTATGACGTGTGGTGCAAGATGTATGACGTGTGGTGCAAGATGTATGGCGTGTGGTGCAAGATGTATGGCGTGTGTTGCAAGATGTATGACGTGTGGTGCAAGATATGGCGTGTGGTGCAAGATGTATGGCGTGTGGTGCAAGATGTATGACGTGTGTACAAGATGTATGCCGTGTGGAGCAAGATGTATGACGTGTGGTGCAAGATGTATGACGTGTGGGGCAAGATGTATGACGTGTGTAGCAAGATGTATGACGTGTGTAGCAAGATGTATGACGTGTGTAGCAAGATGTATGACGTGTGTAGCAAGATGTATGACGTGTGGAGCAAGATGTATGACGTGTGGAGCAAGATGTATGACGTGTGGTGCAAGATGTATGACGTGTGGGGCAAGATGTATGACGTGTGGAGCAAGATGTATGACGTGTGTAGCAAGATGTATGACGTGTGTGCAAGATGTATGACGTGTGGAGCAAGATGTATGACGTGTGTAGCAAGATGTATGACGTGTGGAGCAAGATGTATGACGTGTGGGGCAAGATGTATGACGTGTGGAGCAAGATGTATGACGTGTGGGGCAAGATGTATGACGTGTGTAGCAAGATGTATGACGTGTGGGGCAAGATGTATGACGTGTGGAGCAAGATGTATGACGTGTGGAGCAAGATGTATGACGTGTGGAGCAAGATGTATGACGTGTGGAGCAAGATGTATGACGTGTGGAGCAAGATGTATGACGTGTGTAGCAAGATGTATGACGTGTGGAGCAAGATGTATGCCGTGTGGAGCAAGATGTATGCCGTGTGGAGCAAGATGTATGACGTGTGTAGCAAGAGGTATGGCGTGTGGGGTAAGATATATGCCGTGTGGAGCAAGATGTATGACCTGTGGAGCAAGATGTATGACGTGTGTAGCAAGATGTATGGCGTGTGTAGCAAGATGTATGACGTGTGTAGCAAGATGTATGACGTGTGTAGCAAGAGGTATGGCGTGTGTAGCAAGATGTATGACGTGTGGGGCAAGATGTATGACGTGTGTAGCAAGATGAATGACGTGTGTAGTAAGATGTATGACGTGTGTAGCAAGATGTATACCGTGTGTAGCAAGATGTATGACGTGTGTAGCAAGAGGTATGACGTGTGAGGCAAGATGTATGACGTGTGTAGCAAGATGTATGATGTGTGTAGCAAGAGGTATGACGTGTGTAGCAAGAGGTATGACGTGTGTAGCAAGAGGTATGACATGTGTAGCAAGATGTATGACGTGTGGGGCAAGAGGTATGACGTGTGGGGCAAGATGTATGACGTGTGTAGCAAGATGTATGACGTGTGGAGCAAGATGTATGACGTGTGGAGCAAGATGTATGACGTGTGTAGCAAGATGTATGACGTGTGGTGCAAGATGTATGGCGTGTGGTGCAAGATGTATGACGTGTGTAGCAAGATGTATGACGTGTGGTGCAAGATGTATGACGTGTGGTGCAAGATGTATGGCGTGTGGTGCAAGATGTATGACGTGTGGGCAAGATGTATGGTGTGGTGCAAGATGTATGACGTGTGGTGCAAGATGTATGACGTGTGGTGCAAGATGTATGGCGTGTGGTGCAAGATGTATGGCGTGTGGTGCAAGATGTATGACGTGTGGTACAAGATGTATGGCGTGTGGTGCAAGATGTATGACGTGTGTAGCATGATGTATGACGTGTGTGGCAAGATGTATGACGTGTGGGGCAAGAGGTATGACGTGTGTAACAAGAGGTATGACGTGTGTAGCAAGATGTATGACGTGTGGGGCAAGATGTATGACGTGTGGGGCAAGATGTATGACGTGTGTAGCAAGATGTATGACGTGTGGGGCAAGATGTATGACGTGTGTAGCAAGATGTAGGACGTGTGTAGCAAGATGTATGACGTGTGGGGCAAGATGTATGACGTTTGGAGCAAGATGTATGACATGTGGAGCAAGATATATGCCGTGTGGAGTAAGATGTATGACGTGTGGAGCAAGAGGTATGACGTGTGTGGCAAGATGTATGACGTGTGTAGCAAGAGGTATGACGTGTGTAGCAAGATGTATGCCGTGTGGAGCAAGAGGTATGACGTGTGTAGCAAGAGGTATGACGTGTGTAGCAAGAGGTATGGCGTGTGTAGCAAGAGGTATGACGTGTGTGGCAAGATGTATGACGTGTGTAGCAAGATGTATGACGTGTGTAGCAAGATGTATGCCGTGTGGGGCAAGATGTATGACGTGTGTAGCAAGATGTATGACGTGTGGGGCAAGATGTATGACGTGTGGGGCAAGATGTATGACGTGTGGGGCAAGATGTATGACGTGTGGTGCAAGCAAGAGGTATGGCGTGTGGAGCAAGATGTATGATGTGTGTAGCAAGAGGTATGACGTGTGTAGCAAGAGGTATGACGTGCGTAGCAAGAGGTATTACGTGTGGAGTAAGATGTATGACGTGTGGTGCAAGATGTATGGCGTGTGTAGCAAGATGTATGGCGTGTGGGGCAAGATGTATGCCGTGTGGGGCAAGATGTATGACGTGTGTAACAAGATGTACGACGTGTGGGGCAAGATGTATGACGTGTGGGGCAAGATGTATGACGTGTGTAGCAAGATGTATGACGTGTGGTGCAAGATGTATGGCGTGTGGTGCAAGATGTATGGCGTGTGGTGCAAGATGTATGACGTGTGGGGCAAGATGTATGGCGTGTGGTGCAAGATGTATGACGTGTGGTGCAAGATGTATGACGTGTGGTGCAAGATGTATGGCGTGTGGTGCAAGATGTATGGCGTGTGTTGCAAGATATATGACGTGTGGTACAAGATGTATGGCGTGTGGTGCAAGATGTATGACGTGTGTAGCATGATGTATGACGTGTGTGGCAAGATGTATGACGTGTGGGGCAAGAGGTATGACGTGTGTAACAAGAGGTTTGACGTGTGTAGCAAGAGGTATGGCGTGTGTAGCAAGAGGTATGGCGTGTGTAGCAAGACGTATGACGTGTGGGGCAAGATGTATGACGTGTGGGGCAAGATGTATGACGTGTGTAGCAAGATGTATGACGTGTGGGGCAAGATGTATGACGTGTGTAGCAAGATGTAGGACGTGTGTAGCAAGATGTATGACGTGTGGGGCAAGATGTATGACGTTTGGAGCAAGATGTATGACATGTGGAGCAAGATATATGCCGTGTGGAGTAAGATGTATGACGTGTGGAGCAAGAGGTATGACGTGTGTGGCAAGATGTATGACGTGTGTAGCAAGAGGTATGACGTGTGTAGTAAGATGTATGCCGTGTGGAGCAAGATGTATGACGTTTGTAGCAAGATGAATGACGTGTGTAGCAAGATGTATGACGTGTGGAGCAAGATGTATGACGTGTGGAGCAAGATGTATGACGTGTGTAGCAAGATGTATGACGTGTGTAGCAAGAGGTATGACGTGTGGAGCTAGATATATGCCGTGTGGAGTAAGATGTATGCCGTGTGGAGTAAGATGTATGACGTGTGGTGCAAGATGTATGGCGTGTGTAGCAAGATGTATGGCGTGCGTAGCAAGATGTATGCCGTGTGGGGCAAGATGTATGGCGTGTGTAGCAAGATGTATGCCGTGTGGGGCAAGATGTATGACGTGTGGGGCAAGATGTATGACGTGTGTAGCAAGATGTATGACGTGTGGTGCAAGATGTATGGCGTGTGGTGCAAGATGTATGGCGTGTGGTGCAAGATGTATGACGTGTGGGGCAAGATGTATGACGTGTGTAGCAAGATGTACGACGTGTGGTGCAAGATGTATGACGTGTGGTGCAAGATGTATGGCGTGTGGTGCAAGATGTATGGCGTGTGTTGCAAGATGTATGACGTGTGGTGCAAGATGTATGGCGTGTGGTGCAAGATGTATGGCGTGTGGTGCAAGATTTATGACATGTGGTACAAGATGTATGGCGTGTGGTGCAAGATGTATGACGTGTGTAGCATGATGTATGACGTGTGTGGCAAGATGTATGACGTGTGGGGCAAGAGGTATGACGTGTGTAACAAGAGGTATGACGTGTGTAGCAAGAGGTATGGCGTGTGTAGCAAGAGGCATGGCGTGTGTAGCAAGATGTATGACGTGTGGGGCAAGATGTATGACGTGTGGGGCAAGATGTATGACGTGTGGGGCAAGATGTATGACGTGTGTAGCAAAATGTAGGACGTGTGTAGCAAGATGTATGACGTGTGGGGCAAGATGTATGACGTTTGGAGCAAGATGTATGACATGTGGAGCAAGATATATGCCGTGTGGAGTAAGATGTATGACGTGTGGAGCAAGAGGTATGACGTGTGTGGCAAGATGTATGACGTGTGTAGCAAGAGGTATGACGTGTGTAGTAAGATGTATGCCGTGTGGAGCAAGATGTATGACGTGTGTAGCAAGATGAATGACGTGTGTAGCAAGATGTATGACGTGTGGAGCAAGATGTATGACGTGTGTAGCAAGATGTATGACGTGTGTAGCAAGAGGTATGACGTGTGGAGCTAGATATATGCCGTGTGGAGTAAGATGTATGCCGTGTGGAGTAAGATGTATGACGTGTGGTGCAAGATGTATGGCGTGTGTAGCAAGATGTATGGCGTGCGTAGCAAGATGTATGCCGTGTGGGGCAAGATGTATGGCGTGTGTAGCAAGATGTATGCCGTGTGGGGCAAGATGTATGACGTGTGGGGCAAGATGTATGACGTGTGTAGCAAGATGTATGACGTGTGGTGCAAGATGTATGGCGTGTGGTGCAAGATGTATGGCGTGTGGTGCAAGATGTATGACGTGTGGGGCAAGATGTATGACGTGTGTAGCAAGATGTATGACGTGTGGTGCAAGATGTATGGCGTGTGGTGAAAGATGTATGGCGTGTGGTGCAAGATGTATGATGTGTGTAGCAAGATGTATGACGTGTGGTGCAAGATGTATGGCGTGTGGTGCAAGATGTATGGCGTGTGGTGCAAGATGTATGACGTGTGGGGCAAGATGTATGGCGTGTGGTGCAAGAGGAATGACGTGTGGTGCAAGATGTATGACGTGTGGTGCAAGATGTATGGCGTGTGGTGCAAGATGTATGGCGTGTGGTGCAAGATGTATGACGTGTGGGGCAAGATGTATGACGTGTGTAGCAAGATGTACGACGTGTGGGGCAAGATGTATGACATGTGGGGCAAGATGTATGACGTGTGTAGCAAGATGTATGACGTGTGGTGCAAGATGTATGGCGTGTGGTGCAAGATGTATGGCGTGTGGTGCAAGATGTATGACGTGTGGGGCAAGATGTATGGCGTGTGGTGCAAGATGTATGACGTGTGGTGCAAGATGTATGACGTGTGGTGCAAGATGTATGGCGTGTGGGGCAAGATGTATGGCGTGTGGTGCAAGATGTATGACGTGTGGTGCAAGATGTATGACGTGTGGTGCAAGATGTATGGCGTGTGTTGCAAGATGTATGACGTGTGGTGCAAGATGTATGGCGTGTGGTGCAAGATGTATGACGTGTGGGGCAAGATGTATGACGTGTGTAGCAAGATGTACGACGTGTGGGGCAAGATGTATGACGTGTGGGGCAAGATGTATGACGTGTGTAGCAAGATGTATGACGTGTGGTGCAAGATGTATGGCGTGTGGTGCAAGATGTATGGCGTGTGTTGCTAGATGTATGACGTGTGGTGCAAGATGTATGGCGTGTGGTGCAAGATGTATGGCGTGTGGTGCAAGATTTATGACGTGTGGTACAAGATGTATGGCGTGTGGTGCAAGATGTATGACGTGTGGTGCAAGATGTATGACGTGTGGTGCAAGATGTATGGCGTGTGGTGCAAGATGTATGGCGTGTGTTGCAAGATGTATGACGTGTGGTGCAAGATATATGGCGTGTGGTGCAAGATGTATGGCGTGTGGTGCAAGATTTATGACGTGTGGTACAAGATGTATGCCGTGTGGAGTAAGATGTATGACGTGTGGTGCAAGATGTATGACGTGTGGGGCAAGATGTATGACGTGTGTAGCAAGATGTACGACGTGTGGGGCAAGATGTATGACGTGTGGGGCAAGATGTATGACGTGTGTAGCAAGATGTATGACGTGTGGTGCAAGATGTATGGCGTGTGGTGCAAGATGTATGGCGTGTGGTGCAAGATGTATGACGTGTGGGGCAAGATGTATGGCGTGTGGTGCAAGATGTATGACGTGTGGTGCAAGATGTATGGCGTGTGGTGCAAGATGTATGACGTGTGGTGCAAGATGTATGACGTGTGTTGCAAGATGTATGACGTGTGGTGCAAGATGTATGGCGTGTGGTGCAAGATGTATGGCGTGTGGTGCAAGATTTATGACGTGTGGTACAAGATGTATGGCGTGTGGTGTAAGATGTATGACGTGTGGGGCAAGAGGTATGACGTGTGTAACAAGAGGTATGACGTGTGTAGCAAGAGGTATGGCGTGTGTAGCAATAGGTATGGCGTGTGTAGCAAGATGTATGACGTGTGGGGCAAGATGTATGACGTGTGGGGCAAGATGTATGACGTGAGTAGCATGATGTATGACGTGTGGGGCAAGATGTATGACGTGTGTAGCAAGATGTAGGACGTGTGTAGCAAGAGGTATGACGTGTGGGGCAAGATGTATGACGTTTGGAGCAAGATGTATGACATGTGGAGCAAGATATATGCCGTGTGGAGTAAGATGTATGACGTGTGGAGCAAGAGGTATGACGTGTGTGGCAAGATGTATGACGTGTGTAGCAAGAGGTATGACGTGTGTAGTAAGATGTATGCCGTGTGGAGCAAGATGTATGACGTGTGTAGCAAGAGGTATGACGTGTGTAGCAAGAGGTATGGCGTGTGTAGCAAGAGGTATGACGTGTGTGGCAAGATGTATGACGTGTGTAGCAAGATGTATGACGTGTGTAGCAAGATGTATGCCGTGTGGGGCAAGATGTATGACGTGTGTAGCAAGATGTATGACGTGTGGGGCAAGATGTATGACGTGTGGGGCAAGATGTATGACGTGTGGGGCAAGATGTATGACGTGTGGTGCAAGCAAGAGGTATGGCGTGTGGAGCAAGATGTATGATGTGTGTAGCAAGAGGTATGACGTGTGTAGCAAGAGGTATGACGTGCGTAGCAAGAGGTATTACGTGTGGAGTAAGATGTATGACGTGTGGTGCAAGATGTATGGCGTGTGTAGCAAGATGTATGGCGTGTGGGGCAAGATGTATGCCGTGTGGGGCAAGATGTATGACGTGTGTAACAAGATGTACGACGTGTGGGGCAAGATGTATGACGTGTGGGGCAAGATGTATGACGTGTGTAGCAAGATGTATGACGTGTGGTGCAAGATGTATGGCGTGTGGTGCAAGATGTATGGCGTGTGGTGCAAGATGTATGACGTGTGGGGCAAGATGTATGGCGTGTGGTGCAAGATGTATGACGTGTGGTGCAAGATGTATGACGTGTGGTGCAAGATGTATGGCGTGTGGTGCAAGATGTATGGCGTGTGTTGCAAGATATATGACGTGTGGTACAAGATGTATGGCGTGTGGTGCAAGATGTATGACGTGTGTAGCATGATGTATGACGTGTGTGGCAAGATGTATGACGTGTGGGGCAAGAGGTATGACGTGTGTAACAAGAGGTTTGACGTGTGTAGCAAGAGGTATGGCGTGTGTAGCAAGAGGTATGGCGTGTGTAGCAAGATGTATGACGTGTGGGGCAAGATGTATGACGTGTGGGGCAAGATGTATGACGTGTGTAGCAAGATGTATGACGTGTGGGGCAAGATGTATGACGTGTGTAGCAAGATGTAGGACGTGTGTAGCAAGATGTATGACGTGTGGGGCAAGATGTATGACGTTTGGAGCAAGATGTATGACATGTGGAGCAAGATATATGCCGTGTGGAGTAAGATGTATGACGTGTGGAGCAAGAGGTATGACGTGTGTGGCAAGATGTATGACGTGTGTAGCAAGAGGTATGACGTGTGTAGTAAGATGTATGCCGTGTGGAGCAAGATGTATGACGTGTGTAGCAAGATGAATGACGTGTGTAGCAAGATGTATGACGTGTGGAGCAAGATGTATGACGTGTGGAGCAAGATGTATGACGTGTGTAGCAAGATGTATGACGTGTGTAGCAAGAGGTATGACGTGTGGAGCTAGATATATGCCGTGTGGAGTAAGATGTATGCCGTGTGGAGTAAGATGTATGACGTGTGGTGCAAGATGTATGGCGTGTGTAGCAAGATGTATGGCGTGCGTAGCAAGATGTATGCCGTGTGGGGCAAGATGTATGGCGTGTGTAGCAAGATGTATGCCGTGTGGGGCAAGATGTATGACGTGTGGGGCAAGATGTATGACGTGTGTAGCAAGATGTATGACGTGTGGTGCAAGATGTATGGCGTGTGGTGCAAGATGTATGGCGTGTGGTGCAAGATGTATGACGTGTGGGGCAAGATGTATGACGTGTGTAGCAAGATGTACGACGTGTGGTGCAAGATGTATGACGTGTGGTGCAAGATGTATGGCGTGTGGTGCAAGATGTATGGCGTGTGTTGCAAGATGTATGACGTGTGGTGCAAGATGTATGGCGTGTGGTGCAAGATGTATGGCGTGTGGTGCAAGATTTATGACGTGTGGTACAAGATGTATGGCGTGTGGTGCAAGATGTATGACGTGTGTAGCATGATGTATGACGTGTGTGGCAAGATGTATGACGTGTGGGGCAAGAGGTATGACGTGTGTAGCAAGAGGTATGACGTGTGTAGCAAGAGGTATGGCGTGTGTAGCAAGAGGTATGGCGTGTGTAGCAAGATGTATGACGTGTGGGGCAAGATGTATGACGTGTGGGGCAAGATGTATGACGTGTGGGGCAAGATGTATGACGTGTGTAGCAAGATGTAGGACGTGTGTAGCAAGATGTATGACGTGTGGGGCAAGATGTATGACGTTTGGAGCAAGATGTATGACATGTGGAGCAAGATATATGCCGTGTGGAGTAAGATGTATGACGTGTGGAGCAAGAGGTATGACGTGTGTGGCAAGATGTATGACGTGTGTAGCAAGAGGTATGACGTGTGTAGTAAGATGTATGCCGTGTGGAGCAAGATGTATGACGTGTGTAGCAAGATGTATGACGTGTGTAGCAAGATGTATGACGTGTGGAGCAAGATGTATGACGTGTGGAGCAAGATGTATGACGTGTGTAGCAAGATGTATGACGTGTGTAGCAAGATGTATGACGTGTGGAGCAGATTATGCCGTGTGGGAAGATGTATGCGTGTGGGGCAAGATGTATGCGTGTGGGCAAGATGTATGGCGTGTGTAGCAAGATGTATGCCGTGTGGGCAAGATGTATGACGTGTGGGGCAAGATGTATGACGTGTGTAGCAAGATGTATGACGTGTGGTGCAAGATGTATGGCGTGTGTTGCAAGATGTATGACGTGTGGTGCAAGATGTATGACGTGTGGAGCAAGATGTATGACGTGTGGAGCAAGATGTATGACGTGTGGTGCAAGATGTATGACGTGTGGTGCAAGATGTATGGCGTGTGGTGCAAGATGTATGCGTGTGTTGCAAGATGTATGACGTGTGGTGCAAGATGTATGGCGTGTGGTGCAAGATGTATGGCGTGTGGTGCAAGATTTATGACGTGTGGTACAAGATGTATGGCGTGTGGTGCAAGATGTATGACGTGTGTAGCATGATGTATGACGTGTGTAGCAAGATGTATGACGTGTGGAGCAAGTATGACGTGTGTAGCAAGATGTATGACGTGTGGAGCAAGATGTATGACGTGTGTAGCAAGATGTATGACGTGTGGCAAGATGTATGACGTGTGTAGCAAGATGTATGACGTGTGTAGCAAGATGTATGACGTGTGGAGCAAGATGTATGACGTGTGTAGCAAGATGTATGCCGTGTGGAGCAAGATGTATGACGTGTGGAGCAAGATGTATGGCGTGTGATGGCGTGTGTAGCAAGATGTATGACGTGTGGGGCAAGATGTATGACGTGTGGGGCAAGATGTATGACGTGTGGGCAAGATGTATGACGTGTGTAGCAAGAGTATGACGTGTGTAGCAAGAGTATGCGTGTGTAGCAAGATGTATGACGTGTGGGGCAAGATGTATGACGTGTGGCAAGATGTATCGTGTGTAGCAAGATGTATGACGTGTGGGGCAAGATGTATGACGTGTGTAGCAAGATGTATGACGTGTGTAGCAAGATGTATGACGTGTGGGCAAGATGTATGACGTGTGGAGCAAGATGTAACGTGTGGAGCAAGATTATGCGTGTGGAGAATGTATGACGTGTGGAGCAAGATGTATGACGTGTGTAGCAAGATGTATGACGTGTGTAGCAAGAGGTATGACGTGTGTAGCAAGAATATGCCGTGTGGAGCAAGAGGTATGACGTGTGTAGCAAGATGTATGACGTGTGTAGCAAGATGTATGGCGTGTGTAGCAAGATGTATGACGTGTGTGGCAAGATGTATGACGTGTGTAGCAAGATGTATGACGTGTGTAGCAAGATGTATGCCGTGTGGAGCAAGATGTATGACGTGTGTAGCAAGATGTATGACGTGTGGAGCAAGATGTATGACGTGTGGGGCAAGATGTATGACGTGTGGAGCAAGATGTATGACGTGTGGTAGCAAGAGGTATGACGTGTGGAGCAAGATGTATGACGTGTGGAGCAAGATGTATGACGTGTGTAGCAAGATGTATGACGTGTGTAGCAAGATGTATGACGTGTGGGGCAAGATGTATGCCGTGTGGGGCAAGATGTATGACGTGTGTAGCAAGATGTATGACGTGTGGGGCAAGATGTATGACGTGTGTAGCAAGATGTATGACGTGTGTAGCAAGATGTATGACGTGTGGTGCAAGATGTATGGCGTGTGGTGCAAGATGTATGGCGTGTGGTGCAAGATGTATGACGTGTGGGGCAAGATGTATGGCGTGTGGTGCAAGATGTATGACGTGTGGTGCAAGATGTATGACGTGTGGTGCAAGATGTATGGCGTGTGGTGCAAGATGTATGACGTGTGTTGCAAGATATATGACGTGTGGTACAAGATGTATGGCGTGTGGTGCAAGATGTATGACGTGTGTAGCAAGATGTATGACGTGTGTAGCAAGATGTATGACGTGTGGAGCAAGAGGTATGACGTGTGTAACAAGAGGTATGACGTGTGTAGCAAGAGGTATGACGTGTGTAGCAAGATGTATGACGTGTGTAGCAAGATGTATGACGTGTGGGGCAAGATGTATGACGTGTGGGGCAAGATGTATGACGTGTGTAGCAAGATGTATGACGTGTGGAGCAAGATGTATGACGTGTGTAGCAAGATGTATGACGTGTGTAGCAAGATGTATGACGTGTGGGGCAAGATGTATGACGTGTGGAGCAAGATGTATGACGTGTGGAGTAAGATGTATGACGTGTGGAGCAAGATGTATGACGTGTGTAGCAAGATGTATGACGTGTGTAGCAAGATGTATGACGTGTGTAGCAAGATGTATGGCGTGTGAGCAAATGTATGACGTTGTAGCAAGATGTATGACGTGTGTAGCAAGATGTATGACGTGTGGGGCAAGATGTATGACGTGTGGAGCAAGATGTATGACTGTGTAGCAAGATGTATGACGTGTGGGCAAGATGTATGACGTGTGAGCAGATATGCGTGTGGAGCAAGATGTATGACGTGTGGAGCAAGATGTATGACGTGTGGTGCAAGATGTATGACGTGTGTAGCAAGATGTATGGCGTGTGTAGCAAGATGTATGACGTGTGGGGAAGATGTATGGCGTGTGTAGCAAGATGTATGACGTGTGGGGCAAGATGTATGACGTGTGGGGCAAGATGTATGACGTGTGTAGCAAGATGTATGACGTGTGGTGCAAGATGTATGGCGTGTGGTGCAAGATGTATGACGTGTGTAGCAAGATGTATGACGTGTGGTGCAAGATGTATGACGTGTGGTGCAAGATGTATGGCGTGTGGTGCAAGATGTATGGCGTGTGTTGCAAGATGTATGACGTGTGGTGCAAGATGTATGGCGTGTGGTGCAAGATGTATGGCGTGTGGTGCAAGATTTATGACGTGTGGTACAAGATGTATGGCGTGTGGTGCAAGATGTATGACGTGTGTAGCAAGATGTATGACGTGTGTGGCAAGATGTATGACGTGTGGGGCAAGAGGTATGACGTGTGTAACAAGAGGTATGACGTGTGTAGCAAGAGGTATGGCGTGTGTAGCAAGAGGTATGGCGTGTGTAGCAAGATGTATGACGTGTGGGGCAAGATGTATGACGTGTGGGGCAAGATGTATGACGTGTGGGGCAAGATGTATGACGTGTGTAGCAAGATGTAGGACGTGTGTAGCAAGATGTATGACGTGTGGGGCAAGATGTATGACGTTTGGAGCAAGATGTATGACATGTGGAGCAAGATATATGCCGTGTGGAGTAAGATGTATGACGTGTGGAGCAAGAGGTATGACGTGTGTGGCAAGATGTATGACGTGTGTAGCAAGAGGTATGACGTGTGTAGTAAGATGTATGCCGTGTGGAGCAAGATGTATGACGTTTGTAGCAAGATGAATGACGTGTGTAGCAAGATGTATGACGTGTGGAGCAAGATGTATGACGTGTGGAGCAAGATGTATGACGTGTGTAGCAAGATGTATGACGTGTGTAGCAAGAGGTATGACGTGTGGAGCTAGATATATGCCGTGTGGAGTAAGATGTATGCCGTGTGGAGTAAGATGTATGACGTGTGGTGCAAGATGTATGGCGTGTGTAGCAAGATGTATGGCGTGCGTAGCAAGATGTATGCCGTGTGGGGCAAGATGTATGGCGTGTGTAGCAAGATGTATGCCGTGTGGGGCAAGATGTATGACGTGTGGGGCAAGATGTATGACGTGTGTAGCAAGATGTATGACGTGTGGTGCAAGATGTATGGCGTGTGGTGCAAGATGTATGGCGTGTGGTGCAAGATGTATGACGTGTGGGGCAAGATGTATGACGTGTGTAGCAAGATGTACGACGTGTGGTGCAAGATGTATGACGTGTGGTGCAAGATGTATGGCGTGTGGTGCAAGATGTATGGCGTGTGTTGCAAGATGTATGACGTGTGGTGCAAGATGTATGGCGTGTGGTGCAAGATGTATGGCGTGTGGTGCAAGATTTATGACGTGTGGTACAAGATGTATGGCGTGTGGTGCAAGATGTATGACGTGTGTAGCATGATGTATGACGTGTGTGGCAAGATGTATGACGTGTGGGGCAAGAGGTATGACGTGTGTAACAAGAGGTATGACGTGTGTAGCAAGAGGTATGGCGTGTGTAGCAAGAGGCATGGCGTGTGTAGCAAGATGTATGACGTGTGGGGCAAGATGTATGACGTGTGGGGCAAGATGTATGACGTGTGGGGCAAGATGTATGACGTGTGTAGCAAAATGTAGGACGTGTGTAGCAAGATGTATGACGTGTGGGGCAAGATGTATGACGTTTGGAGCAAGATGTATGACATGTGGAGCAAGATATATGCCGTGTGGAGTAAGATGTATGACGTGTGGAGCAAGAGGTATGACGTGTGTGGCAAGATGTATGACGTGTGTAGCAAGAGGTATGACGTGTGTAGTAAGATGTATGCCGTGTGGAGCAAGATGTATGACGTGTGTAGCAAGATGAATGACGTGTGTAGCAAGATGTATGACGTGTGGAGCAAGATGTATGACGTGTGTAGCAAGATGTATGACGTGTGTAGCAAGAGGTATGACGTGTGGAGCTAGATATATGCCGTGTGGAGTAAGATGTATGCCGTGTGGAGTAAGATGTATGACGTGTGGTGCAAGATGTATGGCGTGTGTAGCAAGATGTATGGCGTGCGTAGCAAGATGTATGCCGTGTGGGGCAAGATGTATGGCGTGTGTAGCAAGATGTATGCCGTGTGGGGCAAGATGTATGACGTGTGGGGCAAGATGTATGACGTGTGTAGCAAGATGTATGACGTGTGGTGCAAGATGTATGGCGTGTGGTGCAAGATGTATGGCGTGTGGTGCAAGATGTATGACGTGTGGAGCAAGATGTATGACGTGTGGTGCAAGATGTATGACGTGTGGTGCAAGATGTATGGCGTGTGGTGAAAGATGTATGGCGTGTGGTGCAATATGTATGATGTGTTTAGCAAGATGTATGACGTGTGGTGCAAGATGTATGGCGTGTGGTGCAAGATGTATGGCGTGTGGTGCAAGATGTATGACGTGTGGGGCAAGATGTATGGCGTGTGGTGCAAGAGGAATGACGTGTGGTGCAAGATGTATGACGTGTGGTGCAAGATGTATGGCGTGTGGTGCAAGATGTATGGCGTGTGGTGCAAGATGTATGACGTGTGGGGCAAGATGTATGACGTGTGTAGCAAGATGTACGACGTGTGGGGCAAGATGTATGACATGTGGGGCAAGATGTATGACGTGTGTAGCAAGATGTATGACGTGTGGTGCAAGATGTATGGCGTGTGGTGCAAGATGTATGGCGTGTGGTGCAAGATGTATGACGTGTGGGGCAAGATGTATGGCGTGTGGTGCAAGATGTATGACGTGTGGTGCAAGATGTATGACGTGTGGTGCAAGATGTATGGCGTGTGGGGCAAGATGTATGGCGTGTGGTGCAAGATGTATGACGTGTGGTGCAAGATGTATGACGTGTGGTGCAAGATGTATGGCGTGTGTTGCAAGATGTATGACGTGTGGTGCAAGATGTATGGCGTGTGGTGCAAGATGTATGACGTGTGGGGCAAGATGTATGACGTGTGTAGCAAGATGTACGACGTGTGGGGCAAGATGTATGACGTGTGGGGCAAGATGTATGACGTGTGTAGCAAGATGTATGACGTGTGGTGCAAGATGTATGGCGTGTGGTGCAAGATGTATGGCGTGTGTTGCTAGATGTATGACGTGTGGTGCAAGATGTATGGCGTGTGGTGCAAGATGTATGGCGTGTGGTGCAAGATTTATGACGTGTGGTACAAGATGTATGGCGTGTGGTGCAAGATGTATGACGTGTGGTGCAAGATGTATGACGTGTGGTGCAAGATGTATGGCGTGTGGTGCAAGATGTATGGCGTGTGTTGCAAGATGTATGACGTGTGGTGCAAGATATATGGCGTGTGGTGCAAGATGTATGGCGTGTGGTGCAAGATTTATGACGTGTGGTACAAGATGTATGCCGTGTGGAGTAAGATGTATGACGTGTGGTGCAAGATGTATGACGTGTGGGGCAAGATGTATGACGTGTGTAGCAAGATGTACGACGTGTGGGGCAAGATGTATGACGTGTGGGGCAAGATGTATGACGTGTGTAGCAAGATGTATGACGTGTGGTGCAAGATGTATGGCGTGTGGTGCAAGATGTATGGCGTGTGGTGCAAGATGTATGACGTGTGGGGCAAGATGTATGGCGTGTGGTGCAAGATGTATGACGTGTGGTGCAAGATGTATGGCGTGTGGTGCAAGATGTATGACGTGTGGTGCAAGATGTATGACGTGTGTTGCAAGATGTATGACGTGTGGTGCAAGATGTATGGCGTGTGGTGCAAGATGTATGGCGTGTGGTGCAAGATTTATGACGTGTGGTACAAGATGTATGGCGTGTGGTGTAAGATGTATGACGTGTGGGGCAAGAGGTATGACGTGTGTAACAAGAGGTATGGCGTGTGTAGCAATAGGTATGGCGTGTGTAGCAAGATGTATGACGTGTGGGGCAAGATGTATGACGTGTGGGGCAAGATGTATGACGTGAGTAGCATGATGTATGACGTGTGGGGCAAGATGTATGACGTGTGAAGCAAGATGTAGGACGTGTGTAGCAAGAGGTATGACGTGTGGGGCAAGATGTATGACGTGTGGAGCAAGATGTATGCCGTGTGGGGCAAGATGTATGACGTGTGGGGCAAGATGTATGACGTGTGTAGCAAGATGTATGACGTGTGTTGCAAGATGTATGACGTGTGGAGCAAGATGTATGACGTGTGGTGCAAGATGTATGACGTGTGGAGCAAGATGTATGACGTGTGGTGCAAGATGTATGACGTGTGTAGCAAGATGTATGACGTGTGGTGCAAGATGTATGACGTGTGGTGCAAGATGTATGACGTGTGTAGCAAGATGTATGACGTGTGGTGCAAGATGTATGGCGTGTGGTGCAAGATGTATGGCGTGTGGGTGCAAATGATGACGTGTGGGGCAAGGTATGTGTGGCGGTTGTGCAAGAGTATGACGTGTGTGGCAGATGTATGACGTGTGGCAAGATGTATGGCGTGTGGTGCAAGATGTATGGCGTGTGGTGCAAGATGTATGACGTGTGGGGCAAGATGTATGACGTGTGTAGCAAGATGTACGACGTGTGGTGCAAGATGTATGACGTGTGGTGCAAGATGTATGACGTGTGGTAGCAAGATGTATGACGTGTGGTGCAAGATGTATGGCGTGTGGTGCAAGATGTATGGCGTTTGGTGCAAGATGTATGACGTGTGGGCAAGATGTATGGCGTGTGGTGCAAGATGTATGACGTGTGGTGCAAGATGTATGACGTGTGGTGCAAGATGTATGACGTGTGGAGCAAGATGTATGACGTGTGGTGCAAGATGTATGACGTGTGGTGCAAGATGTATGGCGTGTGGTGCAAGATGTATGACGTGTGGGGCAAGATGTATGACGTGTGTAGCAAGATGTATGACGTGTGGGGCAAGATGTATGACGTGTGGGGCAAGATGTATGACGTGTGTAGCAAGATGTATGACGTGTGGTGCAAGATGTATGACGTGTGGTGCAAGATGTATGGCGTGTGTTGCAAGATGTATGACGTGTGGTGCAAGATGTATGGCGTGTGGTGCAAGATGTATGGCGTGTGGTGCGAGTATGACGTGTGGTGCAAGATGTATGGCGTGTGGTGCAAGATGTATGGCGTGTGGTGCAAGATTTATGACGTGTGGTACAAGATGTATGGCGTGTGGTGCAAGATGTATGACGGTGGTGCAAGATGTATGACGTGTGGTGCAAGATGTATGGCGTGTGGTGCAAGATGTATGGCGTGTGTTGCAAGGTATGCGTGTGGTGCAAGATATATGGCGTGTGGTGCAAGATGTATGGCGTGTGGTGCAAGATGGACGTGTGGGCAAGATGTATGCCGTGTGGAGTAAGATGTATGACGTGTGGTGCAAGATGTATGACGTGTGGGGCAAGATGTATGACGTGTGTAGCAAGATGTACGACGTGTGGGGCAAGATGTATGACGTGTGGTGCAAGATGTATGACGTGTGTAGCAAGATGTGTGACGTGTGGTGCAAGATGTATGGCGTGTGGTGCAAGATGTATGGCGTGTGGTGCAAGATGTATGACGTGTGGGGCAAGATGTATGGCGTGTGGTGCAAGATGTATGACGTGTGGTGCAAGATGTATGGCGTGTGGTGCAAGATGTATGACGTGTGGTGCAAGATGTATGACGTGTGTTGCAAGATGTATGACGTGTGGTGCAAGATGTATGGCGTGTGGTGCAAGATGTATGGCGTGTGGTGCAAGATTTATGACGTGTGGTACAAGATGTATGGCGTGTGGTGTAAGATGTATGACGTGTGGGGCAAGAGGTATGACGTGTGTAACAAGAGGTATGGCGTGTGTAGCAATAGGTATGGCGTGTGTAGCAAGATGTATGACGTGTGGGGCAAGATGTATGACGTGTGGGGCAAGATGTATGACGTGAGTAGCATGATGTATGACGTGTGGGGCAAGATGTATGACGTGTGTAGCAAGATGTATGACGTGTGTAGCAAGAGGTATGACGTGTGGGGCAAGATGTATGACGTTTGGAGCAAGATGTATGACATGTGGAGCAAGATATATGCCGTGTGGAGTAAGATGTATGACGTGTGGAGCAAGAGGTATGACGTGTGTGGCAAGATGTATGACGTGTGTAGCAAGAGGTATGACGTGTGTAGTAAGATGTATGCCGTGTGGAGCAAGAGGTATGACGTGTGTAGCAAGATGTATGACGTGTGTAGCAAGAGGTATGGCGTGTGTAGCAAGAGGTATGACGTGTGTGGCAAGATGTATGACGTGTGTAGCAAGATGTATGACGTGTGTAGCAAGATGTATGCCGTGTGGGGCAAGATGTATGACGTGTGTAGCAAGATGTATGACGTGTGGGGCAAGATGTATGACGTGTGGGGCAAGATGTATGACGTGTGGGGCAAGATGTATGACGTGTGGTGAGCAAGAGGTATGGCGTGTGGAGCAAGATGTATGATGTGTGTAGCAAGAGGTATGACGTGTGTAGCAAGAGGTATGACGTGCGTAGCAAGAGGTATTACGTGTGGAGTAAGATGTATGACGTGTGGGCAAGATGTATGCGTGTGTAGCAAGATGTATGGCGTGTGGGGCAAGATGTATGACGTGTGGGGCAAGATGTATGACGTGTGTACAAGATGTAGACGTGTGGGGCAAGATGTATGACGTGTGGGGCAAGATGTATGACGTGTGTAGCAAGATGTATGACGTGTGGTGCAAGATGTATGGCGTGTGGTGCAAGATGTATGGCGTGTGGTGCAAGATGTATGACGTGTGGGGCAAGATGTATGGCGTGTGGTGCAAGATGTATGACGTGTGGTGCAAGATGTATGACGTGTGGTGCAAGATGTATGGCGTGTGGTGCAAGATGTATGGCGTGTGTTGCAAGATGTATGACGTGTGGTACAAGATGTATGGCGTGTGGTGCAAGATGTATGACGTGTGTAGCATGATGTATGACGTGTGTGGCAAGATGTATGACGTGTGGGGCAAGAGGTATGACGTGTGTAGCAAGAGGTATGACGTGTGTAGCAAGAGGTATGGCGTGTGTAGCAAGAGGTATGGCGTGTGTAGCAAGATGTATGACGTGTGTAGCAAGATGTATGACGTGTGGAGCAAGATGTATGACGTGTGTAGCAAGATGTATGACGTGTGGAGCAAGATGTATGACGTGTGTAGCAAGATGTATGACGTGTGGAGCAAGATGTATGACGTGTGGAGCAAGATGTATGACGTGTGGAGCAAGATGTATGACGTGTGTAGCAAGATGTATGACGTGTGGA
>CM026396.1:23701146-23810090 GCA_014843695.1 Archivesica marissinica | reverse complement strand
TGTATGACGTGTGGGGCAAGATGTATGGCGTGTGGTGCAAGAGGTATGACGTGTGGTGCAAGATGTATGACGTGTGGTGCAAGATGTATGGCGTGTGGTGCAAGATGTATGGCGTGTGGTGCAAGATGTATGGCGTGTGGTGCAAGATGTATGGCGTGTGGTGCAAGATGTATGACGTGTGGTGCAAGATGTATGACGTGTGGTGCAAGATGTATGGCGTGTGTAGCATGATGTATGACGTGTGTGGCAAGATGTATGACGTGTGGGGCAAGAGGTATGACGTGTGTAGCAAGAGGTATGACGTGTGTAGCAAGAGGTATGGCGTGTGTAGCAAGAGGTATGGCGTATGTAGCAAGAGGTATGACGTGTGTAGCAAGAGGTATGACGTGTGTAGCAAGAGGTATGGCGTGTGTAGTAAGATGTATGGTGTGTGGTGCAAGATGTATGGCGTGTGTAGCAAGATGTATGACGTGTGGGGCAAGATGTGTGACGTGTGTAGCAAGATGTATGACGTGTGGAGCAAGATGTATGACGTGTGGTGCAAGATGTATGACGTGTGGTGCAAGATGTATGGCGTGTGGTGCAAGATGTATGGCGTGTGGTGCAAGATGTATGGCATGTGGTGCAAGATGTATGGCGTGTGGGGCAAGATGTATGACGTGTGGTGCAAGATGTATGGCGTGTGGTGCAAGATGTATGACGTGTGTAGCATGATGTATGACGTGTGTGGCAAGATGTATGACGTGTGGGGCAAGAGGTATGACGTGTGTAGCAAGAGGTATGACGTGTGTAGCAAGAGGTATGGCGTGTGTCGCAAGAGGTATGGCGTGTGTAGCAAGAGGTATGACGTGTGTAGCAAGAGGTATGACGTGTGTAGCAAGAGGTATGGCGTGTGTAGTAAGATGTATGGTGTGTGGTGCAAGATGTATGGCGTGTGTAGCAAGATGTATGACGTGTGGGGCAAGATGTGTGACGTGTGTAGCAAGATGTATGACGTGTGGAGCAAGATGTATGACGTGTGTAGCAAGATGTATGACGTGTGTAGCAAGATGTATGACGTGTGGGGCAAGATGTATGACGTGTGGAGCAAGATGTATGACGTGTGGAGCAAGATGCATGACGTGTGTAGCAAGATGTATGACGTGTGGAACAAGAGGTATGACGTGTGTAGCAAGAGGTATGACGTGTGTAGCAAGAGGTATGACGTGTGTAGCAAGAGGTATGACATTTGGAGCTAGATGTATGACGTTTGTAGCAAGAGGAATGGCGTGTGTAGCAAGATGTATGACGTGTTTAGCAAGGTGTATGTTATGTTATGTTATATTTCGGGTTTTACGCCTGCATCAGCACCATTTCGGGCTATATCGCCGGCGGGCAGTTTACCTAACAATACCTTTCCTGGGCAGGCTCCAGCGGTTAACCAGTACTTGGGTGCACCAACCTCCGTAAGAAACTGCCAACTTTCTCATATAAATGAGACACGGCCTGAGCGGGGCTCGAACCCGTTACCATCAGTGATGATAGGTTACAGTGGTATACAAGTCAGCGACCTTAACCACTCGACCACGGAGGCGGACTAGCAAGGTGTATGACGTGTGTAGCAAGAGGTATGACGTGTGTAGTAAGAGGTATGACGTGTGTAGCAAGAGGTATGCCGTGTGTAGCAAGATGTATGACGTGTGTAGTAAGAGGTATGACGTGTGGGGCAAGAGGTATGACGTGTGGGGCAAGGTGTATGACGTGTGTAGCAATAGGTATGACGTGTGTAGCAAGAGGTATGACGTGTGTAGCAAGAGGTATGACGTGTGGAGCAAGATGTATGACCTATGGAGCAAGATGTATGACGTTTGTAGCAAGATGTATGGCGTGTGTAGCAAGGTGTATGACGTGTGTAGCAAGATGTATGACGTGTGTAGCAAGATGGATGACGTGTGGGGCAAGATGTATGACGTTTGGAGCAAGATGTATGACATGTGGAGCAAGATATATGCCGTGTGGAGTAAGATGTATGACGTGTGGAGCAAGAGGTATGACGTGTGTGGCAAGATGTATGACGTGTGTAGCAAGAGGTATGACGTGTGTAGTAAGATGTATGCCGTGTGGAGCAAGATGTATGACGTGTGTAGCAAGATGTATGACGTGTGTAGCAAGATGTATGAGTGTGGGCAAGATGTATGACGTGTGGGCAAGAGTATGACGTGTGTAGCAAGATGTATGACGTGTGTAGCAAGAGGTATGACGTGTGGAGCTAGATATATGCCGTGTGGAGTAAGATGTATGCCGTGTGGAGTAAGATGTATGACGTGTGGTGCAAGATGTATGGCGTGTGTAGCAAGATGTATGGCGTGCGCAGCAAGATGTATGCCGTGTGGGGCAAGATGTATGACGTGTGTAGCAAGATGTATGACGTGTGGGGCAAGATGTATGACGTGTGGGGCAAGATGTATGACGTGTGTAGCAAGATGTATGACGTGTGGTGCAAGATGTATGGCGTGTGGTGCAAGATGTATGGCGTGTGGTGCAAGATGTATGACGTGTGGGGCAAGATGTATGACGTGTGGAGCAAGATGTATGACGTGTGGTGCAAGATGTATGACGTGTGGTGCAAGATGTATGGCGTGTGGTGCAAGATGTATGGCGTGTGTAGCAAGATGTATGACGTGTGGAGCAAGATGTATGACGTGTGGAGCAAGATGTATGGCGTGTGGTGCAAGATGTATGACGTGTGGTACAAGATGTATGCCGTGTGGAGTAAGATGTATGACGTGTGGAGCAAGATGTATGACGTGTGGGGCAAGATGTATGACGTGTGTAGCAAGATGTATGACGTGTGGGGCAAGATGTATGACGTGTGGGGCAAGATGTATGACGTGTGTAGCAAGATGTATGACGTGTGGGGCAAGATGTATGACGTGTGGGGCAAGATGTATGACGTGTGGAGCAAGATGTATGACGTGTGGTGCAAGATGTATGGCGTGTGGTGCAAGATGTATGACGTGTGGTGCAAGATGTATGACGTGTGGTGCAAGATGTATGGCGTGTGGTGCAAGATGTATGGCGTGTGGTGCAAGATGTATGACGTGTGTACAAGATGTATGGCGTGTGGTGCAAGATGTATGACGTGTGGTGCAAGATGTATGACGTGTGTAGCAAGATGTATGACGTGTGTAGCAAGATGTATGACGTGTGGGGCAAGATGTATGACGTTTGGGGCAAGAGGTATGACGTGTGTAGCAAGATGTATGACGTGTGTAGCAAGAGGTATGACGTTTGTAACAAGAGGTATGCCGTGTGTAGCAAGATGTATGACGTGTGTGGCAAGATGTATGACGTGTGGAGCAAGATGTATGATGTGTGTAGCAAGATGTATGACGTGTGGGGCAAGATGTATGACATGTGGGGCAAGATGTATGATGTTTGTAGCAAGATTTATGACGTGTGGGGCAAGATGTATGACGTGTGTAGCAAGATGTATGCCGTGTGGGGTAAGATGTATGACGTATGTAGCAAGATGTATGACGTGTGGGGTAAGATGTATGACGTATGTAGCAAGATGTATGACGTGTGGGGCAAGATGTATGACGTGTGTAGCAAGAGGTATGACGTGTGGTGCAAGAGGTATGCCGTGTGGTGCAAGATGTATGACGTGTGGAGTAAGATGTATGACGTGTGGAGTAAGATGTATGACGTGTGGGGCAAGATGTATGACGTTTGGAGCAAGATGTATGCCGTGTGGGGCAAGATGTATGCCGTGTGGGGCAAGAGGTATGGCGTGTGTAGCAAGAGGTATGACGTGTGTAGCAAGAGGTATGGCGTGTGTAGCAAGATGTATGACGTGTGGGGCAAGATGTATGGCGTGTGAAGCAAGATGCATGGCGTGTGTAGCAAGAGGTATGACGTGTGTAGCAAGAGGTATGGCGTGTGTAGCAAGATGAATGACGTGTGGGGCAAGATGTATGACGTTTGGGGCAAGATGTATGCCGTGTGGGGCAAGATGTATGACGTGTGTAGCAAGATGTATGACGTGTGGGGCAAGATGTATGACGTGTGCAGCAAGATGTATGACATGTGGAGCAAGATATATGACGTGTGGAGCAAGAGCTTTGACATGTGGAGCAAGATGTATGACGTGTGGAGCAAGATGAATGACGTGTGTAGCATGAGGTATGACGTGTGGAGCTAGATATATGCCGTGTGGAGTAAGATGTATGCCGTGTGGAGCAAGATGTATGACGTGTGTAGCAAGATGTATGACGTGTGTAGCAAGAGGTATGACGTGTGGAGTAAGATATATGCCGTGTGGAGTAAGATATATGCCGTGTGGAGGAAGATGTAAGCCGTGTGGAGCAAGAGGTATGACGTGTGGAGCAAGATATATGCCGTGTGGAGTAAGATATATGCCGTGTGGAGTAAGATGTATGCCGTGTGGAGCAAGAGGTATGACGTGTGGAGCAAGATGTATGACGTGTGGTGTAAGATGTATGACGTGTGGGGCAAGATGTATGACGTGTGTAGCAAGAGGTATGACGTGTGGTGTAAGATGTATGACGTGTGGGGCAAGATGTGTGGCGTGTGTAGCAAGAGATATGACGTGTGGAGCAAGATGTATGACGTGTGGAGCAAGATGTATGACGTGTGGTGTAAGATGTATGACGTGTGGGGCAAGATGTATGACGTGTGTAGCAAGAGGTATGACGTGTGGGGCAAGATGTATGCCGTGTGGAGCAAGATGTATGACGTGTGGGGTAAGATGTATGCCGTGTGTAGCAAGGTTTATGACGTGTGTAGCAAGATGTATGACGTGTGGAGCAAGATGTATGACGTGTGTAGCAAGATGTATGCCGTGTGGGGTAAGATGTATGACGTGTGTAGCAAGATGTATGGCGTGTGTAGCAAGATGTATGCCGTGTGGAGCAAGATGTATTACGTGTGTAGCAAGATGTATGCCGTGTGGAGCAAGATGTATGACATGTGGAGCAAGATGTATGGCGTGTGAAGCAAGATGCATGGCGTGTGTAGCAAGATGTATGACGTGTGGGGCAATATGTATGACGTTTGGGGCAAGATGTATGCCGTGTGGGGCAAGAGGTATGGCGTGTGTAGCAAGAGGTATGACGTGTGTAGCAAGAGGTATGGCGTGTGTAGCAAGATGTATGACGTGAGGGGCAAGATGTATGACGTTTGGGGCAAGATGTATGCCGTGTGGGGCAAGATGTATGACGTGTGTAGCAAGATGTATGACGTGTGGGGCAAGATGTATGACGTGTGGAGCAAGATGTATGACATGTGGAGCAAGATATATGCCGTGTGGAGTAAGATGTATGACGTGTGGAGCAAGATGTATGATGTGTGGGGCAAGATGTATGACGTGTGTAGCAATATGTATGATGTGTGGAGCAAGATGTATGACGTGTGTAGCAAGAGGTATGGCGTGTGGAGTAAGATATATGCCTTGTGGAGTAAGATGTATGCCGTGTGGAGCAAGAGGTATGACGTGCGTGGCAAGATGTATGACGTGTGTAGCAAGAGGTATGGCGTGTGTAGCAAGATGTATGACGTGTGTAGGAAGAGTATGATGTGTAGCAAGAGGTATGACGTGTGTAGCAAGATGTATGACGTGTGTAGCAAGAGGATGACGTATGTAGCAAGATGTTTGACGTGTGGTGCAAGATGTATGACGTGTGGAGCAAGATGTATGACGTGTGGTGTAAGATGTATGACGTGTGGGGCAAGATGTATGACGTGTGTAGCAAGAGGTATGACGTGTGGGGCAAGTTGTATGACGTGTCTAGCAAGATGTATGACGTGTGTAGCAAGATGTAAGACGTGTAGAGCAAGATGTATGACGTGTGTAGCAAGAGGTTTGGCGTGTGGAGTAAGATGTATGCCGTGTGGAGCAAGATATATGCCGTGTGGAGTAAGATGTATGACGTGTGGGGCAAGATGTATGCCGTGTGGGGCAAGATGTATGACGTGTGTAGCAAGATGTATGGCGTGTGGAGCAAGATGTATGACGTGTGTAGCAAGATGTATGACGTGTGTAGCAAGATGTATGCCGTTTGGGGCAAGATGTATGGCGTATGGAGCAAGATGTATGGCGTGTGGAGTAAGATGTATGGCGTGTGGAGCAAGATGTATGGCGTGTGTAGCAAGATGTATGACGTGTGTAGCAAGATGTATGCCGTGTGTAGCAAGATGTATGGCGTGTGTAGCAAGATGTATGGCGTGTGGAGCAAGATGTATGGCGTGTGGAGTAAGATGTATGGCGTGTGGAGCAAGATGTATAGCGTGTGTAGCAAGATGTATGACGTGTGTAGCAAGATGTATGCCGTGTAGCAAGATGTATTGTGTAGCAAGATGTATGGCGTGTGGAGCAAGATGTATGACGTGTGTAGCAAGATGTATGGCGTGGAGATGTGGGTAGATGTTGTGGGCAAGATGTATGCGTGTGTAGCAATGTATGTGTGAAGATGTATGCGTGTGGAGCAAGATGTATGACGTGTGTGAGGTGTAGCAAGTGATGGTGGCAGATGTATGAGTGTGGGTAAGATGTATGACGTGTGGGGCAAGATGTATGCCGTGTGTAGCAAGATGTATGACGTGTGGGGCAAGATGTATGACGTGTGGGGCAAGATGTATGCCGTGTGTAGCAAGATGTATGCCGTGTGTAGCAAGATGTATGACGTGTGGGGCAAGATGTATGCCGTGTGTAGCAAGATGTATGGCGTGTGGAGCAAGATGTATGACGTGTGGGGCAAGATGTATGGCGTGTGGAGCAAGATGTATGACGTGTGGGGCAAGATGTATGCCGTGTGTAGCAAGATGTATGGCGTGTGGAGCAAGATGTATGACGTGTGGGGCAAGATGTATGGCGTGTGGAGCAAGATGTATGCCGTGTGGAGCAAGATGTATGCCGTGTGTAGCAAGATGTATGACGTGTGGGGCAAGATGTATGACGTGTGTAGCAAGATGTATGGCGTGTGGGGCAAGATGTATGACGTGTGGGGCAAGATGTATGCCGTGTGTAGCAAGATGTATGACGTGTGGGGCAAGATGTATGCCGTGTGTAGCAAGATGTATGGCGTGTGGAGCAAGATGTATGACGTGTGGGGCAAGATGTATGGCGTGTGGAGCAAGATGTATGACGTGTGGGGCAAGATGTATGCCGTGTGTAGCAAGATGTATGCCGTGTGGAGCAAGATGTATGACGTGTGGGGCAAGATGTATGCGTGTGTAGCAAGATGTATGGCGTGTGGAGCAAGATGTATGACGTGTGGGGCAAGATGTATGGCGTGTGGAGCAAGATGTATGACGTGTGGGGCAAGATGTATGCCGTGTGTAGCAAGATGTATGGCGTGTGGAGCAAGATGTATGACGTGTGGGGCAAGATGTATGGCGTGTGGAGCAAGATGTATGACGTGTGGGGCAAGATGTATGCCGTGTGGGGCAAGATGTATGACGTGTGTAGCAAGATGTATGACGTGTGGGGCAAGATGTATGCCGTGGTAGCAAGATGTATGGCGTGTGGGGCAAGATGTATGACGTGTGGGCAAGATGTATGACGTGTGGTAGCAAGATGTATGACGTGTGGGGCAAGATGTATGCGTGTGTAGCAAGATGTATGGCGTGTGGAGCAAGATGTATGACGTGTGGGCAAGATGTATGGCGTGTGGAGCAAGATGTATGACGTGTGGGGCAAGATGTATGCCGTGTGTAGCAAGATGTATGACGTGTGGGGCAAGATGTATGACGTGTGTAGCAAGATGTATGACGTGTGTAGCAAGATGTATGACGTGTGGGGCAAGATGTATGACGTGTGGAGCAAGAGGTATGACGTGTGGAATGGTCATACACCAACAATTGAGGCAGAAATAAATTGTCCTTTATTTGCCTAAATTGGCATGTTGTGTTATTGATGTGGCTTCTTTTGTGTTTTAATTTCATTATGTGTTCTATTAGTGAACGATTGCTAACATTTTCATAAGGAAAATAACATCTAATCAAAATTGCCATTGATTCACAGAAATGGTATTCCCATGTGTATGTTCTATTTTTATCAGACAGTACCAGGAAGTAAATACAATAATATTTCTTGGAAGATATATGACCACTAGTACATGTTTCTTCATGAAGATTATCTTGATATTAGAACACGTGATAAGCTTCGTAAACAGTTATCACGTTATATATTGTCTTCTCAGTGTCTTGGAAGCGAATTTGGAAGATATACTGGTATTATTAGAGAAAATCGTTTGTTTAAATTATGTACTAAAAATACTATTGAATCTGAGTAGCATTTTATGTATAGTTTATATTCGAAATGAATGCTTAGTGTCAATGTCTTGTCTGCAGGGACATTGATACAGATGTTAGCTGGCTTGCTATTGTTATACTGACGAATGTAGAATGGGTGATTTTGAGACACTTGTTTAGCCTGGGAACAGGCGTTGATTTTGTCTGGTCAGTCGAATAAATATATTTGAACACCGAGACTATTCAATGGGCTGTATTGAGTTTCTGATCATATCAACGCCAATTTCTAATACTAGCTATGTCCACGTTAAGCTTTGTTCCACGCCTGCCTAACCTTGTCTTGTCTGCAGGGACATTGATACAGATGTTAGCTAGCTTGCTATTGTTATACTGACGAATGTAGAATGGGTGATTTTGAGACACTTGTTTAGCCTGGGAACAGGTGTTGATTTTGTCTGGTCAGTCGAATAAATATATTTGAACACCGAGACTATTCAATGGGCTGTATTGAGTTTCTGATCATATCAACGCCAATTTCGAATACTAGCTATGTCCACGTTAAGCTTTGTTCCACGCCTGCCTAACCTGGGAACAGGCGTCGATATATTTGTCCTGGTCAGTCAAATAAATATGTTAACACCAAGATCATTAATTGGGCCGTATTGAGTTTCTGATATCATTTTGCAAGAAGTTAAAAAGTGAAAAATCGACAGACTGACACCCAGGCTAAACACTTGTTAACAAATATGATAAGTTCCGAAGGAAAGATGAATTGTTTGAGAGAATTTTAGAATGTTTTACAATGCTTAAATTTACAGTCTACACCCGTTATGTCGAATTCCGTCGGGCCGAACAAAATACTTCGACATAACCGATATTCGATATAAACAGATCCAGTTATATGTATTTATAATATTTAACATTTAGCAATGAATATGTATACGAAGGGTTTACTACTCGGCCATGTTATACAACTTTGCAACAACTTCAATTTTGTATGTTTGGTTTTGTGTTTTGTTGCGTCTTTTGACCTTCTCCGTGTTAGAAATAAAGAACGATTTTGCTTTAATTATAAGACACATCAGATCAGTATTACATGTATTTACACATAGATATAAATATAAATGGATGTGGGAGCTCATTTGTATAAAATGTATGCTTTATGTTTGTATATAATATGTGTGTATGTCCTCATGGGCTTGACAACCTATTGGAATTTAATAAAATAAACTGTCAAAACTGTCAAACTGTAAAATGATAGTGTCTGAAACGGGTCTCTGATCCGACTTCGAGATAACCGGAAACTTCGACATAACCGACTTTGACATAACGGATGTAGACAGTATATAAAATTAAACTTAGATAACAAAAACTTGAAAGAAAAGTACGGAATGAAATGTTGCTACAAACGGTGACAGTTCCAGTTCAACTTATTTCTGAGAATTACAAAGCAATTCTACAAAATTAAATCTACATACAAACTTTAAGGAACAACTTGTCAATCCAGAATTTGCTTCTACAACATCGTATGGTAAGTTATTCCATTCGGATATTATTCTCTGATACAGACGGATACGTAGTCCAGTGGTTATCACGACGGACTGGGAATCCAAGGTTCGATCCCCCGTCTGACCCTAATAAAATTAACAGACTTTCAGATGGGACGTTAAACCGAGGTATCGTGTCGGTGCTGTACACCGTGCACGTAAAAGAACCAGAGGAGACTGTGAAATGGGTATCTGTCTGTATCTTTGCATTATCCGCCAAAATCTAAAATGACCCATCTCTTCAGGAGGCGTCGCTCATATTCGAACGAAAATGTGTGTTTTTACGTTTATTTATCGTCGCTACCGGTTGCCCATATGAGCGACGCCTCCTGAAGAGATTAGTTATTTTAGATTTTTGGAGGATAGTGCATGATACAGACAGAGACCCATTCCAGAGTCTCCTCTGGTTCTTTTACGTGCACGGTGTAAAGCACCGACACGAGACCTCGGTTTAACGTCCCATCTGAAAGACTTAATTTTATTAGGGTCAGACGGGGGATCGAACCTGCGATCCCTGGATTACCAGTCCAGCGTGTTACCACTGGACTACATATCCGTCTGTTCGAACGAAAATACCCCATGGTGGCTCTTTTATATGGCCCATGTCACGGGAATAATTATATAAATAGATAGTTAGATAGATAGATAAAACAGATAAGATAAATAAGATAAATAAGATAGATAAGATGGATGGGATGGGATGGGGGATGGGATGGGGGGATGGGATGGGATGGGATGGGATAGATAGATAGATAAGATAGATAGAGCTAGACTAACACACCTCTTTGCCACGCACGATTGATTGTCCGATTACAGCAGTGGTTAGTGCGCTCGCTTCTCACCAATGCAACACAGGTTCGATCCTCGGACCGGGAAGTATGTGAGACAGTACGGTGGTCGCCAGATCGGACAGGTGGGTTTTCTCCGGGTACTCCGGTTTCCTTCCACACGAATGATCACATTTACGTTTTCATCCGTGCCAACGAGAGTGATTAATATAAGTTGTTAGAACTTGCTTTGCAATCATTGTACAATAAATAAAGTTTAAACTTTTTGCCACGTGCCAGAATTCCGTTGCTACAATAAGAAGACGTGAGCAACGACTTTTCGGAAGAAAATAAACTGTAATCGTATTTTATGTTTACACAGTACCATTCTAACAGGAAAATGGTTACATAAACTTAGCAACGCGGTGCAAAATTTCATTTCGCCGTTATTTAAACATCGCAAGGGAAATTAAAACGTATACTCTATGTTGACTGGTAAATATAATAGTTCATTGAACATTCTAAGACAGTAACCAGTAAATCGTTCATAGGAAATAAGATATAAGCTGCAAGAACTAATACTTATATTCATATATAATTGTATATTATCAGTTTATTAGGTTATTGGTCTGTTCATTGCACCACCTGATATATAAAGCTTTGAAGTGTGGAACAGAAAGTGCTGTTTTGAGGTGCTAATGGAGGGAATTCCACAAGTGTGACCCTGAATATAAGACAGATATCACATAACACAGAGTTCACGCTACACTAATGAGGGGAATGGAGAGGAGAGGGGAGGGTAAATAATTGTTGCAATGTTCTGAAACATACTTCATATATATACAGTCTACACCCGTTATGTCGAATTCCGTAGCTCCAAACAAAATACTTCGACATAACCGAAGTTTGACTTAACGAAATTCGATATAAACAGATCCAGTTATATAAAAAAGATAGTGTCTGAAACGGGACTTTGATCCGACTTCGAGATAACGGGAGAATTCAACATAACCGACTTTGACATAACGGATGTAGACTGTATATTGAAAAAAGCATAACATAGCTGACAGAATTATGGAAATGAACCAATGAACGGACATTTTAATGAAATAACTGAAGACGATGCGGACATTTCATCCAATCAACGAAGACGGTGTGGACATTTTCATCCAATCAATAAAGACGATGCGGGCATTTTAATCCAATCAATGAAGACGTTACGGACATTTTAATCCAATCAACGAATACGTTATGGGCATTTTAATCCAATCAATGAAGATGTTATGGACATCTTAATCCAATCAACGAAGACGTTACGGACATTTTAATCCAATCAATGAAGACGTTGTGGGCATTTCAATCCAATCAACGAAGACGTTACGGACATTTTCATCCAATCAATGAAGACGTTGTGGACATTTCAATCCAATCAATGAAGACGTTACGGACATTATAATCCAATCAACGAAGACGTTACGGACATTTTAATCCAATCAACGAAGACGTTACGGACATTTTAATCCAATCAATGAAGACGTTGTGGGCATTTCAATCCAATCAATGAAGACGCTACGGACATTTCAATCCAATCAATGAAGACGTTACGGACATTTTAATCCAATCAATGAAGACGTTATGGGCATTTCAATCCAATCAATGAAGACGTTATGTGCATCTTAAGCCAATGAACGAAGACGTTACGGGCATTTACGAAGACGTTACGGGCATTTTAATCTAATCAACGAAGACGTTACGGACATTTTAATCCTCTATCAATGAAGACGTTACGGGCATTTTAATCCAATCAACGAAGACGTTATGGGCATCTTAATATCGACCTGTTTAGGTTCACGTTAAAGGCCCTACCACATATACACGGAGTCTCATGGCCAGGCTCGTAACCACGCTGATGTAAAATGTTTGGGGGTATAGATTAAATTTCTAAAGCCAAACACATTTTTAAAAAAAAATAAAAAAATAAAATGCAAAAAAATATCCCTTTGCCTTATAAAATGTTGACTGCTAGAGAGCTGAAAGGTCAGTATATAATTATACCTCTAAACGCATTAAATCAGAAAACGCAGGAAATCGCTTCTATACCCCAAAACATTTAAGGGGGAACATGCACCCGGACCCCCTAGATTGCATCGGTTGAAATTTGCCTCTGGCTACGGTACTGGTGCCGTTCGTGAGACGCTGTTGTAGTTCCTAGAAATATAATAACACGTGATCAGGACGTATATGATTTAATGTGGCCATTGGCTTGCCGATTATGGATCAGCGATCGTAATGGGTATATGCGAAGTTCTATCCCGCACTTTACCCGTTCATAGACAGTCTATCCTGTCCTAACCACGTTTCTATGAATTTCAGTCAAAGCAAACTACAAGTACGCACGGCGTCCATTGCGTCGGTAGAGGCTCTGGGTGAACAGGACGGGCGTCCATTGCGTCGGTAGAGGCTCTGGGTGAACAGGACGGGCGTCCATTGCGTCGGTAGAGGCTCTGGGTGAACAGGACGGGCGTCCATTGCGTCGGTAGAGGCTCTGGGTGAACACGACGGACGTCCATTGCGTCGGTAGGGGCTCTGGGTGAACAGGACGGACGTCCATTACGTCAGTAGAGGCTCTGGGTGAACATGACGGACGTCCCCACGTCGGTAGAGGCTCTGGATGAACAGGACGGACGTCCATTGCGTCGGTAGAGGCTCTGGGTTAACACGACGAGCGTCCATTGCGCCCGTAGAGGCTCTGGGTGAACAGGACGGTGTCCATTGCGTCGGTAGAGGCTCTGGGTGAACACGACGGCGTCCATTGCGTCGGTAGAGGCTCTGGATGAACACGACGGCGTCCATTGCGTCCGTAGATACTATGGGTGAACACGACGGCGTCCATTGCGTCGGTAGATACTATGGTGAACACGACGGCGTCCATTGCGTCCGTAGATACTATGGGTGAACAGGACGGCGTCCATTGCGTCCGTAGAGGCTCTGGGTGAACACGACGGCGTCCATTGCGTCCGTAGAGGCTCTGGGTGAACACGACCGCGTCCATTGCGTCGGTAGAGGCTCTGGGTGAACACGACGGCGTCCATTGCGTCGGTAGAGGCTCTGGGTGAACACGACGGGCGTCCATTGCGTCGGTAGAGGCTCTGGGTGAACACGACGGGCGTCCATTGCGTCCATAGAGGCTCTGGGTGAACACGACGGGCGTCCATTGCGTCGGTAGAGGCTCTGGGTGAACACGACGGACGTCCATTGCGTCCGTAGAGGCTCTGGTGAACCGACGGCGTCCATTGCGTCCGTAGAGGCTCTGGGTGAACACGACGGACGTCCATTGCGTCCGTATAGGCTCTGGGTGAACACGACCCATGAACAGGACGGCGTCCATTGCGTCGGTAGAGGCTCTGGGTGAACACGACGAGCGTCCATTGCGTCCGTAGAGGCTCTGGGTGAACACGACGGCGTCCATTGCGTCGGTAGAGGCTCTGGGTGAACACAACATAGAGGCAGGAGACACAGAAAAGATGCGCTGTCCTCGTGCATGCATGTTCTTGCAGTTGTTACTACGTTGCTCATGCCAGCTGTCGAGTTGTCGGTACGTCAATGCCGTCCGGGTAACGTTAGTTTATACAAATTTATTTTAGCTCGATTGCGAAACAAGTTCTTATACTTATATTAATCACTCTCGAGACTTCATTTCGGGAATCCATCGCCACGAGGGAGAGAGAAGAGGCAACGTGGAATTTAAATGTATTGTCTAAGGGCACAATTGTAACGGCTCCAGCGGGGCTCGAACTTCGGGCCTTTCGCACATGAAGCGAACACGCTACCACTGAGCTATCAAGACTTCCACGTAACGTTAGTTTATACAAATTTATTTTAGCTCGATTGCGAAACAAGTTCTTTCAACTTATATTAATCACTCTCGAGACGTCTTTCCTGATGGAAACCATCGCCAGGAGGGAGAGAGAAGAGGCAGCGTGGAATTTAAATGCATTGTCTAATCGTAACGGCTCCAGCGGGGCTCGAACTCCTAGCCTTTCGCATATGAAGCGAACACGCTACCACTGAGCTATCACGACTTCCACGTAACGTTAGTTTATACAAATTTATTTTAGCTCGATTGCGAAACATGTTCTTTCAACTTATATTAATCACTCTCGAGACCTCATTCCTGATGGAATCCATCGCCACGAGGGAGAGAGAAGAGGCAACGTGGAATTTAAATGCCTTGCCTCAGGACACAATCGTAACGGCTCCAGCGGGGCTCGAACTCCGGACCTTTCGCACCTGAAGCGAACGCGAATTCACTGCGCTATCACGACTTCCACGTAACGTTCGCACCGAGTTCTCAACTAGTCCATATCTAGTTCCGGTCAAAACGCCGTCCAAAACAAAAATGGCGGCTTTGTGTTCAAGAAAGTTATTTGCGTCCCTATCGTGTTTTCAACACATCCTCATGCCGCACTTGTGTTTTACGTTTATTTATCGTCGCTACCGGTTGCCCATATGAGCGACGCATCCTGAAGAGATTAGTCATTTTAGATTTTGGGAGGATAATGCAATGATACAGACAGATGCACGATGTACAGCACCGACACGAGACCTCGGTTTAACGTCCCATCTGAAATACTGTTAATTTTATTAGGGCCAAACGGGGGATCGAACCTGCGATGCCTGGATTGCCAGTCCAGCGTGTTACCACTGGACTACAGATCCGTCCGTACTTGGTAATTTCGCCACGTTTTATTTACGTTTTCTGTCGTGATAAAAAATTCCATGCGACCGTCGACTTGTAGGTTTGACAGGCCCTTTATCTGCTAGTGTTACTCTGGAACTCCGTGCCGTCAAAACTAGAGCCAGTGTTGTTTAGTTTGATAAATGCAAAATAGTACCGCGACGGATGAAACCCATTTTGATTAAAAACTCTTATGTACCGATGGCTAAATGTATGACAACTGCACACTTACCGTTTGTATCCAGACTGCTCATAGCGTCGTCAACTTCCTGCTCTGTAGGACTCATTCCGAGGAATCGCATCGCCTTTCCAAGTTCTTGTAGGGATATAGACCGGTCATTATTGGTGTCAAAAAGACGAAAGAGCTCTCGGATCTCTATAAAACAAAACAAACCAAATTAGCTTCCGATTTCAGACACACATCATATGTCAATAGGATGAATATAACAATTACAATATAATACAACGAGGCATACACTCATAGTGATGCACAAAATCGTTAAGCAAACTGTAGCTGATACAATTAAAAGTAGATGACAACGTTTGAATTTGAACAATTATATGGACGTCAATCCATTTCAACAATTATATGAACATCAATCCATTTAAACAATTATATGAACGTCAATCCATTTCAACAATTATATGAACGTCAATCCATTTCAACAATTATATGAACGTCAATCCATTTCAACAATTATATGAACGTCAATCCATTTCAACAACTATATGAACATCAATCCATTTCAACAATTATATGAACGTCAATCCATTTCAACAACTATATGAACATCAATCCATTTAAACAATTATATGAACGTCAATCAATCTAACAATTATATGGACGTCAATCCATTTCAACAATTATATGTACGTCAATCCATTTCAACAATTATATGAACGTCAATCCATTTCAACAATTATATGAACGTCAATCAATCTAACAATTATATGAACGTCAATCAATTTCAACAATTATATGAACGTCAATCCATTTCAACAACTATATGAACATCAATCCATTTCAACAATTATATGAACGTCAATCCATTTCAACAACTATATGAACATCAATCCATTTAAACAATTATATGAACGTCAATCAATCTAACAATTATATGGACGTCAATCCATTTCAACAATTATATGTACGTCAATCCATTTCAACAATTATATGAACGTCAATCCATTTCAACAATTATATGAACGTCAATCAATCTAACAATTATATGAACGTCAATCAATTTCAACAATTATATGAACGTCAATCCATTTCAACAACTATATGAACATCAATCCATTTCAACAATTATATGAACGTCAATCCATTTCAACAACTATATGAACATCAATCCATTTAAACAATTATATGGACGTCAATCCATTTCAACAATTATATGTACGTCAATCCATTTCAACAATTATATGAACGTCAATCCATTTCAACAATTATATGAACGTCAATCAATCTAACAATTATATGGACGTCAATCAATCTAACAATTATATGGACGTCAATCAATCTAACAATTATATGGACGTCAATCAATCTAACAATTATATGAACGTCAATCAATCTAACAATTATATGAACGTCAATCAATCTAACAATTATATGGACGTCAATCAATCTAACAATTATATGGACGTCAATCAATCTAACAATTATATGAACCGTCAATCCATTTAAACAATTATATGAACATCAATCCATTTAAACAACTATATGAACGTCAATCCATTTAAACAATTATATGAACATCAATCCATTTAAACAATTATATGAACATCAATCCATTTAAACAACTATATGAACGTCAATCCATTTAAACAACTATATGAACATCAATCCATTTAAACAACTATATGAACATCAATCCATTTAAACAATTATATGAACATCAATCCATTTAAACAACTATATGAACATCAATCCATTTAAACAACTATATGAACATCAATCCATTTAAACAACTATATGAACATCAATCCATTTAAACAACTATATGAACATCAATCCATTTAAACAACTATATGAACATCAATCCATTTAAACAACTATATGAACATCAATCCATTTAAACAATTATATGAACATCAATCCATTTAAACAACTATATGATAACTAACGTGTTTTCGTAGCAAAAGAAATGTGCGTTTCAACACCGCAGGCCTCTAAATAGGCTTACAAAAAGTATAGATCCAGATGAGCCGTCTCATCAGGATCTGCACTCTTTGCAAGTAATAATTATTACTATTTTAGATAAAATTACCCATTTTGATAAATGAACTGGTCCAAAGGTAATTTTCTTATTAATTTATTGGTCTAAAAATATCATGCACCAGTCCATGTCAGTTACTTGGGGTTGATTGGGTTAATCATATTTATATTGCAAATCAATAGTAAATACGTCATACACATAAAGGTATGACCCCTCGTCTGACCCTAATAAAATGAACAGTCTTTCAGATGGGACGTTAAACCGAGGTCTCGTGTCGGTGCTTTACACCGTGCACGTAAAAGAACCAGAGGAGACTCTGGAATGGGTCTCTGTCTGTATCATTGCACTATCCTCCAAAATCTAAAATGACTAATCTCTTCAGGAGGCGTCGCTCATATGGGCAACCGGTAGCGACGATAAATAAACGTAAAACACAAGTATACACTTCATTTATTTTTACAACGATCGCGAAACAAGCTGTAACAACTTATATTAATCACTCTCATTGGCGCTGATGACAGCGTATTTGTGGCCATTCGTGTGGGAGGAAACCCACCTGTCCGATCTGGCGACCACCGTACCATCTCACATACTTCTCAGTTCAATAGTTTATACAAATTTATTTGAGCTCGATTGCGAAACAAGTTCTTACAACTTATACTAATCACTCTCGAGACCTCATTCCTGATTGAATTCATCGCCACGAGGGAGAGAAGAGGCAACGTGGAATTTAAATGCCTTGCCTAAGGGCACAATAGTAACGGCTCCAGCGGGCTCGAACTCCGGACCTTTCGCACCTGAAGCGAACGCGTTCCAGTTCAATTGTCTACTAAATAATACAAATGCATGATACCAAGCTGTGTAGATAATGTGACAGTCAGGTTGCACAGGAATGTGTCATTAATTTATGAATGCATACCCCGACAATGAGGTACAGGAATTGAACAAATAACCCGTTTCAAACGAAAGGTATCCCACTTGTTGATCTATTATCAATGTGATCGATAGGCGTACTGGCAGCAATCACTTGGGACCGTAACATGCAAATGAATTAACAGAACATGAACCTCCCTGCAGAGCAATCTATTGCATACACAGACAACGACAAAGTCATTGATCATAAACGATATGCTTAAAGTCGCATTATGTGTAAATATAGGTTAGCTTAAAGTGCTATCACGCTTAAAATAACTATCACAATTACTATGTTGTCATGTAATTGCCCTCGTTGCAAAACCAGTATTATACACACACGTGTCAGTAATCTTTGTGTTTTACGTTTATTTATCGTCGCTACCGGTTACCCATATGAGCGACGCCTCCTGAAGAGATTAGTCATTTCAGATTTGTGGAGCCTCCTCTGGTTTTACGTGCACGATGCAAAGCACCGACACGAGACCTCGGTTTAACGTCCCATCTGAAAGATTATTAATATTATTAGAGTAAGACGAGGGATCGAACCTGTGATCCATGGATTACCAGTCCAGCGTGTTACCACTGGACTACAGATCCGTCGTGTCAGTAATTCAACTTGAGATCTGTTTACATAGACTTGGATAGGTATATCCTAACTTGGGACCAGGTTGATATCTAGTGTCTGGTAAGTCATATACGTAAGAATATATGTTTAAAGTGCGCGTGCGCGTGCGCGTGCGCGTGTGTGTGTGTGCGTGCGTGCGTGCGTGCGTGCGTGCGTGTGTCTACAAAAATCGAAATAGTCGCTCAGAAACGATAAAATTCAAATTAGGATAAACAGTCGTATGCGCGAATTTATTTATCAATAAACGAATTTTAATCACGTACAGCGCGCATGCGTGAAACAACAGCGGATATGCCATGCTTGTTTTCATCATTACCGAAGGAGGACGATGCATTCCGAATGTAAATCATGTTCAGAAGTGCGTGCGACTGAGCGACTCGGAAAGTCCTACTTTCGGTTTCGAGTTTGTTTTATCGCAAAAAACAGTGTTTACTAATTGAACATAATTATACAAATTATAATTTAAGAATGTGTAGCAGCATTGCTACCCATACGTAAAATTTAAATTTTTCCAATCTCTTTTATTTCATACGATGTAATGCTGCTTTAACACCTAGCCTATTAATTGAGCCGTATTGAGTTTCTGATAATATCATTTGGCCAGAAGTAAAAAAGTGAAAAACTGGAATCCAGGCTAGGCATATCAAGCAATATGTTCCATCTATATTATATAGGTAATCAGGGGAACAAACCCATATGAACCCATGTCTTTAAAGTTTTACTAAATTACCCCGCTTGGTAATACATGCAGCTAATGTGTTATATGCATGATAGTCCTTTGATTTCGTTCGACAGACGGATATGTAGTCCAGTGGTAACACGCTGGACTGGTAATCCAGGGATCGGTTCGATCCCCCAAATGAAAATAACAGTCTTTCAGGGAGGTCGCGTGTTGGTGTTTTACACTGTGCACATTAAAGGACCAGAGGAGATTCTGGAATGGGTCTCTGTCTGTATCATTGCACTATCCTCCAACAATCTAAAATGGCTAATCTCTTTAGGAGGCGTCGCTCATATGGGTAACCGGTAGCGACGATATATAAACGTAAAATACATAAAGATTTCGTTCGGCTGTCGAATCAGCTCTATTTCGCCGTGACAAATCGCAATAGAATAATATGAGCGTGTGTGTGTGTGTTTTACGTTTATTTATCGTCGCTACCGGTTGCCCATGTGAGCGCCGCCTCCCGAAGAGATTAGTCATTTTAGATTTTTGGAGGATAGTGCATGATACAGACAGAGACCAATTCCAGAATCTCCTCTGGTTCTTTTACGTGCACGGTGTAAAGCACCGACACGAGACCTCGGTTTAACGTCCCATCTGAAAGATTATTAATTTTATTAGGGTCAGACGGGGGAATCGAACCTGCGATCCCTGGATTACCAGTCCAGCGTGTTACAACTGGACTACAGATCCGTCTGTGTCAACAACCTAAACCACATATGGTGACACAATTCTAATGAAAGTGGTTGACAGATTCCCTGGGTATTAGTTTAAACATATTTAGTATAGTGCTGCCTATATATACAACCTAAACCACATAGGCAGCACTATACTAAATATGTTTAACCTAATACCCAGGGAATATGTCAACCACTTTCATTAGAATTGTGTCACCACATATACTCCTCCAGGAGTGTCCCAATCTTCATGGGCTGAGGAAAACAACCTGGGCAACAGATACTTCTCTCCAGACGAAGTTACATGGCTGCCGGGAGGATCTGAGGAGGACGGCCCATTTCGTGTTTGCTGGCGGCTTGTCCATGTGATTCGCGAACGACAAGAAGAAGAAGAAGATACCCAGGGAATATGTCAACCACTTTCATTAGAATTGTGTCACCATGACGCAATTTTAATGAAATTCCATGACATAGTTGACTGCTATTTTCACATCTAGAGTGTAGAGAGTTAACTATAAATCGTATTGAGTACTCGATGCTATCTACTTACGGCGATATGCCAGACATAAAACGATTAAAATAGACAGACAGTAATCCTGGTTTTACAACACACATATGAAGCGATATTAAAATGTTCAAGTGTGTGCAAGAATTTGAGACTAAGTGGAAACTTTACAGCACAATAATTTTATTTCAGAAATAATATTGAAAAATCATAATGAAAACGATTCATGGTAAAAAAAATCAATATACGTGTATTAGTCGGGGCCCTTATGGATATGTTGGTCCAGATTCGTCCTAAAGTGGCAAATTTGGCTCTGATGTTGTCCATGTCATACTCTGTAGATATTTGCCGGGCGCCGAGACTGCCCCCCTCCTCCAGTGCCCGAGGTTATAACACTTTTCTCCGATCTCAAACTGGAGCTCAAATGATTTGAATGGTTGATTCTTAGTTTTACTGCAAGCTGATCCAATCAGAAGCTTGATACTTAGTTTGAGATAGGAGAAACATTTTATAACCTCGAGACCAGATCGCTATATTGTCGAAATACAAAATGGCATCCACACAGAAATTAAATAACCTTTTTTTAAAAAGGTTGTTTGAACCGAGTTTGATACCACCTTTCATGGATGTTCGAGGTCGAACAATCCAATTATAATGCTATTGTGATGATTTAAGGTCACATACAACCCATCAATGTCATCTTCAGGGTCATTTTTGGGTTTCTTGAGTCGGTCATCAGATTAGTAAAAACAAGCAAGTTCACAGGCGAATGCGATCTTTTGTGATGTGTGCGGATAAGGAGATTAACATCCAGACGATTGTTATTGAATATATAAATCATAAGCAAATACACTGATGCACAACAATAAGTTACAATAATTTATGAAGTTTATCAGTTTTTGTAATTGTCTGTAAGCATTTTGTTATAGTAAATCAAATAAAACAAACAAACAGACATAAATAAAGATTAAAGTTAAAGTTATTAAAAAACTTTTTGCTCGTTTCGCATCCATAAGTCGACCTAGTATTTTCATCACATTTTTAGAAGAGAAAAAGGTGGACTTATGGCCGGGTATAGATGCCAACCTAAAACGCTTTAGTTTCTACAAATTAATTTTAGCTCGATTGCGAAACAGGTTCTTTCAATTTATATTAATCACTCTCGAGACCTCATTCCTGATGGAATCCATCGCCATGAAGGAGAGAGAAGAGTCATGTGGAATTTAAATGCATTGCCTAAGGGCACAATCGTAACGGCTCCAGCGGGGCTCGAACTCATGGACCTTTCGCACCTGAAGCGAACGCGCATCCACTGCGCTATCACGACTTCCACATAAAGCGTTGGGCAAATATCAACGAACACTTTATTACTTGGTTGTCTGTTTGCTGTAAGTATGTTCCTTTAATGTTATACTCCCTGCGGGGACCTAGACATGTTTTCTTGGCATACACGTAGCCACACTGAGACACACCGAGGCAAAGACAAAAAAAAATTGAAAATCAAATAATAAAATACAAAATATATCCCTTTGCTGTATAGCATGCTAGAGAGCTGAATTGCCAGTACATAATGATACGCCTAAACTCATTAAATCAGACCAACGCAGGAAATCTCTTCTATTCCCTAGCAACTTTAAGGGGGGAACATGCCCCCGGACCCCCTAGATTGCCTCGGTTGAAATTTGCCTCTAGCTACGGTACTGATTGGGCAAGCTTAGCCGACTTAAGCGGTAAACCAGTACTAAGCAATGTGTGTGAGGTGCCTTTGCTCAATGACACCACATACGTGCCCATACCGAGTATCGAACACGGGTCCCTTTGATTCCAAATCTGACACGCTACCACTGGACCACGGATGCCGCTGTAGCGGCGGATGCATGCGTGTTTTATGTTTATTTATCGTCGCTACCGGTTAGCCCTCCTGAAGAGATTAGTAATTTTAGATTTTTGGAGGATAGTGCAACGATACAGACAGAGACCCAATCCAGAGTGGCCATTTTATATTTCGCCAATATGGCGGCTCCATCGGGATCTCGTCCCGGCGCTAGTCAAATATTGTATGGGCAACATTTCGCCCAAAGTTGGTGATATTGGAAGAATTTGAATAAAACGAGCTCACAAATATCCATAAGGCCCATGATAATATGGTTGATATCTTAAACTCGAGCATATAAGTAGCGTGCATGCATTTGAAAGAAAACAATACATACGAGTACATACACGATGGAAATAATATATAGAATTCTATGAATATATAGTTTGTTTTGTTTTGGGTTTGGATCATACGGCGACTACCCAGCTGTTAGTGGTGGAGTAAGACACGAGCGTTCTTCCTCCATACAGTTTTGCAAGCACGGGCTAGAACCCGGGTAAAATCACTGACAGTTCAGCCTCTGTATGAGAAAGAAATCGGTACCACACAGGGATTGGAACCTACAGTGGTGAGGTTATGTTAATCTCTCTTCCACGGAGGCCCTTAATATAGAGATATAGTAGCTTAGTATAGAGATATAGCAGCTTTGTATAGAGATAAAGCAGCTTTGTATAGAGATATAGCAGCTTAGTATAGAGATATAGCAGCTTAGTATAGAGATATAGCAGTTTAGTATAGAGATATAGCAGCTTAGTATAGAGTAATAGCAGTTTAGTATATAGATATAGCAGCTTAGTATAGAGATATAGCAGTTTAGTATAGAGATATAGCAGTTTAGTATAGAGGTATAGCAGTATAGAGATATAGCAGCTTAGTATAGAGATATAGCAGCTTAGTATAGATATATAGCAGTTTAGTATAGAGATATAGCAGTTTAGTATAGAGGTATAGCAGTATAGAGATATAGCAGCTTAGTATAGAGATATAGCAGCTTAGTATAGAGATATAGCAATTTAGTATAGAGGTATAGCAGTTTAGTATAGAGATATAGCAGCTTGGTATAGAGATATAGCAGCTTAGTAGAGAGATATAGCAGCTTAGTATAGAGATATAGCAGTATAGAGATATAGCAGCTTAGTATGGAGATATAGCAGCTTAGTATAGAGATATAGCAGTTTAGTATAGATATATAGCAGCTTAGTATAGAGATATAGCAGCTTAGTATAGAGATATAGCAGCTTAGTGTAGATATATAGCAGTTTAGTGTAGAGATATAGCAGCTTAGTATAGAGATATATCAGTTTAGTGTAGAGATATAGCAGCTTAGTATAGAGATATAGCAGCTTAGTATAGAGATATAGCAGCGTAGCATAGAGATATAGCAGCTTAGTATAGAGATATAGCAGCTTGGTATAGAGTATAGCAGCTTGGTATAGAGATATAGCAGCTTAGTATAGAGATATAGCAGCTTAGTATAGAGATATAGCAGCTTTGTATAGAGATATAGCAGCTTAGTATAGAGATATAGCAGCTTAGTATAGAGATATAGCAGTATAGAGATATAGCAGCTTAGCATAGAGATATAGCAGTTTAGTATAGATATATAGCAGCTTAGTATAGAGATATAGCAGCTTAGTATAGAGATATAGCAGTTTAGTGTAGAGATATAGCAGCTTAGTATAGATATATAGCAGCTTAGTATAGAGATATAGCAGCTTAGTATAGATATATAGCAGCTTAGTATAGAGATATAGCAGCTTAGTATAGAGATATAGCAGCTTTGTATAGAGATATAGCAGCTTAGTATAGAGATATAGCAGCTTAGTATAGAGATATAGCAGTATAGAGATATAGCAGCTTAGCATAGAGATATAGCAGTTTAGTATAGAGATATAGCAGCTTAGTATAGAGATATAGCAGCTTAGTATAGAGATATAGCAGTTTAGTGTAGAGATATAGCAGCTTAGTATAGAGATATAGCAGCTTAGTATAGAGATATAGCAGCTTAATATAGAGATATAGCAGCTTAGTATAGAGATAGAGATATAGCAGCTTAGTATAGAGATATATAGCAGCTTAGTATAGAGATATAGCAGCTTAGTATAGAGATATAGCAGTTTAGTATAGAGATATAGCAGCTTAGTATAGAGATATAGCAGTTTAGTATAGAGATATAGCAGTTTAGTATAGAGATATAGCAGCTTAGTATAGATATATAGCAGCTTAGTATAGAGATATAGCAGCTTAGTATAGATATATAGCAGTTTAGTATAGAGATATAGCAGCTTAGTATAGAGATATAGCAGCTTAGTATAGAGATATAGCAGCTTAGTATAGAGATATAGCAGCTTAGTATAGAGATAGAGATATAGCAGCTTAGTATAGAGATATATAGCAGCTTAGTATATAGATATAGCAGCTTAGTATAGAGATATAGCAGCTTAGCATAGAGATATAGCAGCTTAGTATAGAGATAGAGATATAGCAGCTTAGTATAGAGATATATAGCAGCTTAGTATATAGATATAGCAGCTTAGTATAGAGATATAGCAGCTTAGTATAGAGATATAGCAGCTTAGTATAGAGATATAGCAGCTTAGTATAGATATATAGCAGTTTAGTATAGAGATATAGCAGCTTAGTATAGAGATATAGCAGCTTAGAATAGACATATAACAGCTTAACATAGAGATATAGCAGCTTAGTATAGAGATATAGTAGCTTAGTATAGAGATATAGCAGCTTAGTATTTAGATATAGCAGTATAAAGATATAGCAGCTTAGGATAGAGATATAGCAGCTTAGTATTTAGATATAGCAGTATAAAGATATAGCAGCTTAGGATAGAGATATAGTAGCTTAGTATAGAGATATAGCAGCGTAGCATAGAGATATAACAGCTTAGTATAGAGATATAGCAGCTTGGTATAGAGATATAGCAGCTTAGCATAGAGATATAGCAGCTTAGTATAGAGATATAGCAGCTTAGTATAGAGATATATCAGCTTAGTATAGAGATATAGCAGCTTTGTATAGAGATATAGCAGCTCGTTGTTATTCGTACATATTCAATAACCAAGTTGTGCCTCCGTGGTGTATTGGGCACGGTGTCCGACTCCGTAACTATTGGGTTCTCAGTTCGATCCTTATTAGAACCACGGCGGTTATATCCTTGGCAACACATTTATATTATTCACATTGTCTCCACATACAGTCTACATCCGTTATGTCAAAGTCGGTTATGTCGAACTATCCGGTTATTTCGAAGTCGGATCAAAGTCCCGTTTCAGACACTATCATTTTACATATTACTGGATATGTTTATATCGAATTTCGTTAAGCTAAGCTTCGGAATTCGACATTACGGATGTACGTAATAGTTTATACAAATTTATTTTAGCTCGATTGCGAAACAAGTTCTTACAACAACTTATATTAATCACTTTCGAGACCTCATTCCTGATGGAATCCATCGCCATGAGGGAGAGAGAAGAGGCAACGTGGAATTTAAATGCCTTGCCTAAGTACACAATCGTAACGGCTCCAGTGGGGTTCGAACTCCGGTCCTTTCGCACCTGAAGCGAACGCGCATCCACTGCAGTTGATTCATACCAAGTAGAATATACATGAATAGTGTGGGAGTGTGTATGTGTGCATTAGTACAATATCAAACATATCACATGAAATAAAGATATAGAACACAACACAGTGCGACACCTTGCCTGAATCGAAATTTCTCTCGGCTCTCTCTGTTGCATCTAGTCCTTCAGGTAGCGGAGAAATATAATATCAAATGAGCACATTCTATTTTGAACACTGTTGTGACGTCATACTTTTGCACGTGCGGTCCGTTATTATTAATATTGGATTGCTTTCAAAATGCCTGAGTATTATATTAGATCCTATGCATACATGTACGAAAGTGTGTGTTTTACGTAAGATATAAGCCTAAACCGGATCCAATATATAAAATATTGGCACTGTGAGGTGTGCATAGCGCCTCACACAGTCCAATATTTTACATATTAGATCGCTTTCGGCTTATATTCTAGTCATCAGCTGTTATAATACACAGTATTTTATTCACACACCTTTACAGAAGCTTACAAATATGTATAAAACTGCCAAATATATATAGTGTATAATATATGATTTAGGGATGACAACGAATAGCGAATATTCGGTCGGGAAGGTATTCGAATATTCGAATATTTTGTAGAATTCTATCAAAAAACTCTTGCGTAAGCGCCATCTTCTTCCCGTAAGGCCATGCAAATATGACGACGACTCATTCAGTTATTGTTATCGGCCAATGCACATTCATCAGCGTTTTCACAAATGAAACCACACGTCATGTCACTTGAACTGCTTTCCGCTAAAAGGTGTTTGTTTGTTTTTCATGAAGATAAGAAAGAAAGATATATATGTTTATTACCTCCACAATGAGAGAGCATCCTCCTTAGACTGAACAAATAATGCATGACCCAAAACAGAAAATACAATGTACATATGTGCATGAAATTAAACAGTGTTAATGTCTATTTCACCATTTCGCTGACGGAATAAAATTAGACTAATCCAATACTGAATATTGTCGAAACGAAACACAAAGTCTATAGTAGGCAGCATAGTACAATTCATTGTGTCATGTCGATATGTATGTCTAGCAAGACGTGTGTATGCGTGCGTGCGTGCGTGCGTGTGCGTGTATGTGTTTTACGTTTATTTATCGTCGCTACCGGTTGCCCATATGAGCGACCCCCTGAAGAGATTAGTCATTTTAGGTTTTTGGAGGATAGTGCAATGATACAGACAGAGACTCATTCCAGAGTCTCCTCTGGTTCTTTTACGTGCACGGTGTAAAGCACCGACACGAGACCTCGGTTTAACGTCCCATCTGAAATACTGTTAATTTTATTATGGTCAGACGGGGGATCGAACCTGCGATCCTTAGGTTACAAGTTTTAGATGATACTATAAGCCAGTATATGTATCCTTCCTTTACCACAAAGTCTCAAAAACATACCCTCAGACTTTCAACTCAATATGTTATCAACTAAGAAGGTGACTTGTTTAGTGACACACATAGGCATATGTTTTTATGTTTATGTTTTATGTTTATGTTTCTATGCATATGTTTTTTGAAAGAAGGTTTGAAACGTCGTGCCAACATTAATGATGTATTATACAAAATGCTTAAATTAATTTACGTTTATTTATCGTCGCTACCGGTTGCCCATATGAGCGGCGCGCGAGATTGGGAACAGGTGGCCACGTTTTCGCACGTAAATAAACAGCAGAGGAAGCGCTAATCAGTGGACTTTATGGATTGAAATAACCAATATTAAACAAAAACTGATTTAAAAAAAATGAATTCGAATACCAAAACAGGATTCGGTCAGTTATTCGGATATTCGAATATTTGGTTCCATCCCAATCAATATTACATTCTCACCTGCATCCATGGTCCTAGTGCCGTCCTTTCCCCGTCTACCACTTGCCTACAATAAAGGAATAGAACAACATTTTAAATTTGTGATTGTGAGGTGGTACGGTGGTCGTCTGATCTGACTCCACCCCCCCACGAAGGACAACATAAATATACGCTTCCATCCACATCAACGAGAGTGATTGATTTAACTTGTTAAAGCTTGTTTCGCAATCGTTGTAAAATAAATAAAATGTCTACCTTAATTTATACGCAATAGTTAAATACTGTATCTACATATTATAGTGATTTCAAATTTTATTGATTTTAACTGCCCTGTCTGGAGCCTCATTGCACTACGTGACACAACAGCACAACCACTAATAAGAAATAGTTCTAGTATCATGTTCAGGTTAGTGTTTGCTGTCAAAATTAAAAACTACAGACAAAACAAATTCATATACATTGTATATACTTAATAATTCACTGTTCATGATAGTCAGAAAATAGCTAAAATACAACAGTACATCTAACCGCGCAGGAATACGAAACGCAATCAGTGGCAGAGAAAACGCCATCTTTCACTGTTTCAAAGCGGTGTAAGATGGAGTTTTCTTTTCACTGGAAAGCATAAAAGGAAAGTGATTTGTTCAGATGATTCAGGTGAGAGACTTAGGACATTGGTCAGTTACTGCCCCTGAATACTCTTTAAGGAGGCTAGGCCATATTAATTGCTTTTCTCTGTTTATATCGCTGTTCTTAGCATCACGTGCTATCAATTCTCATTAATTTTCTCATCTTATTATTATTAAATTATTTAATCTCTACATATATCCTAAAATATATCCAATGGATACTAAAACATGATTTTGATAAATTTACATTTATCATGCAGCAAAATCTGGTTAGGGAATAACAGTAGAAACAAAGGATTCCAACTAAAAGGACCAAGAAATAGTTCGGGATAAATCGGACTTTATCTGACAAGGGAGGTAATAGAAAAACAGTGATGTCGCTCATTGAAAACAATCCAGCAAGAATACATATACAAGTATAAATACTGCACAAACACTACGTGATTGCTTGACTATTACCTTTTCTGGACTCGTGCAACAGTTCATGTCTACCTCCAATAATACTCGTCAGTTGTAAATGATCCTTGCACATAGACACACGTACTACCCGTTAGTTGTAAATTTTCCTTGCACATAGACACACGTAATACTCGTCAGTTGTAAATGATCCTTGCAAATAGATACATGTAATACCCGTCAGGTGTAAATGATCCTTGCACATAGACACACGTAATACCCGTTAGTTGTAAATTATCCTTACAAATAGACACACGTAATACTCGTCAGTTGTAAATGATCCTTGCACATAGACACACGTAATACCCGTCAGTTGTAAATTATTGTCCATAGACACACGTAATACCCGTTAGTTGTAAATTATCCTTGCACATATACACTAAAATACCCGCCAAATAATGCCTGACAGTTGTAAATTAATGCACATATACACTAAAATACCCGCCAAATAATACCCGACAGTTGTAAATGATCCTTGCACATATACACTAAAATACCCGCAATGATCCTTGCACATATACATAAAATACCGCCAAATAATGCCTGACAGTTGTAAATGATCCTTGCACATATACACTAAAATACCCGCTAAATAATACCCGACAGTTGTAAATGATCCTTGCACATATACACTAAAATACCCGCTAAATAATGCCCGACAGTTGTAAATGATCCTTGCACATAGACACTAAAATACCCGCCAAATAATACCCGACAGTTGTAAATGATCCTTGCACATATACACTAAAATACCCGCCAAATAATGCCTGACAGTTGTAAATGATCCTTGCACATATACACTAAAATACCCGCCAAATAATGCCCGACAGTTGTAAATGATCCTTGCACATATACACTAAAATACCCGCCAAATAATGCCTGACAGTTGTAAATGATCCTTGCACATAGACACTAAAATACCCGCTAAATAATGCCCGACAGTGTTCCATAGCATGTCCATTAACTATGCTCACATCGCCGCAGGTGCCTGCTAATGACATATGAGAGTACCATTCGGATTTTAAATACTACTTGATCCCTGATAACTCATCAAAGTATAGCGTTGCAATTATATTCACATTTTAAAAAACAATTTTAACGCTAATGAAATGTTAAGGAGATAGTATACAGGTATAGAGAGTGTAAGAATACTTACGAAATAATAAGTATCAACCGTGGTATATCGCAGAATAACCCGAGTTTGAAGTTCTTATGCGTAGAAATATATCACGAAGGCGACGGCATAAGAACTTCAAACTCGGGTTATTCTGTGGCCTTCGTGATATATTTCTACGCATAAGAACTTCAAACTCGGGTTATTCTGCGATATACCACGGTTGACACTTATTATTTCGATTCTAACACGACTTACTTCTAATAATTTTAGACTAGAATCAAAGGAGTATTTTCTTCAAACGTGGTGCTACACCACTGCTTTCGAAATTTCCTCCCGCGTAAGGGGTGATGACGTTATTTTTTTTATGGAAAATATCAATCTAGTGCATAAATGAACAAAAGTTGTAACTGATCAATAATTTTATTTAGTTTGTCAAACTGTACAGAATAGTAACTGAAACGTTACTTAACAGAAAAACAAGACGGACAAGAGATTATCTGATTCTAAAAATAGCTCACTTCCGCGAATTCCCACGGTAGTATTTAAAAACATCACGTGACTTTCATTCATAAAACTTTACACGCATTGTATAAATGGAATAGCCAAAACACGGTGCGCGCAGCATAGTTCAAGGTAGGTATATCGCAGAATAACCGGAGGTAGATTTTACTCTACAAATATATATGTTATTAGCTGGGTCGTGTTAGAATGTCTTATAACTTTAAATATATTAGGCGGGTAGTAGATGGCATGTACACGTTTATCCTACCATCACGCGAATAACACGCTTGCCTAATAAACTGCATAATAAACCTTTTGTGACGTCATACCGACGTGACGTCATACATTCCCTGATGGTCATGAATATTCGGTAATCTTACCGCACTAAGACTTGAAATCGAAGAAATCAGATCATAATTCCGATGTTTGCACAGGATAGAAAATATGTATGATATGTATATGTATTAGTCACCCTTTAAAGCGACAGTGAAAACGCAAATTTATGCAGAATGTAATTTCCTATTATTATGGTATAATTTCCCCCCAAATATTTGCCTCAAAAACTGAGTATTTCAACTAATAAACAAGCGTCGTATACGCGGTTTATTGACATAACAAAATAATGTAAACAGGGTCGATGTATATGCGTAATACAACCTGTGTATCCCGAATAACTAGATTTATGGTACATATTTACCGTTATATCTCACATGTGTGCCTATGCATATTAATTTGTAGACTAATTTTAGGTAAATATTTGTGTTATTTGAGAAAGTATGTGACTTGAGAAGACTAATTGATGTGTAGAAAAGGTCCGGTATAAGAAGTCAGGCAATTGTAAACTGAAGGTTGGTATACAGTAATATTTGACGGAGGAATACAGTTGATAAACACAGTGACGTTATTCACAGGTGAGTACTATCAATGCTGCTCATTACATGTGTGATATTTTTGCTGATTTTCAGTTTGATTTGAATACGTCTTCAACAGTGGATGTGGTGTCACAAGAAATGAAAGATTGGAAATATAAATGAACAGATTGTATGTATTTACTTTTTACTATGTATTTAATAGACACTTTATTTGTTGTATTACAATCATAAGCGTCGTTTCGTGTCTATTTAGGCGGGCTGTAGAAGGCGTAGGCTATTCGGGCGGTTCAGTTCAGGCTAGATCGCAGCTGATTGGTTCTTAAAATAGTTCGTACAAATTGACATGCCCTTACTTCTGACGACATAGCCTAGTTATTATTTCTAACATAACATTAGTAGTGTAAGGGTGATGACCCAGTCTTATAAATAACAAAAACAATTCATTTAACCTAGAACGTATGTCTACGTATCCCGGCTTACGTATTCCAGATTAAAGCGACATTACATCACAAAAAGCAAAGCAACAAAAAAGAAAGCATTGTTCACGTATAAATGCATTGCTATTACAAATTCTTCCGTGTACATTCGAACGTTAACATTGAATCAATAAACAGTGTTTTTGTGGTCTACACACTTTCAAAAGTCAAAGTAGGAGGTCATATAACGGGTATCTAGGCTCTGATTCGACGTCACAGACGAATCTGTAGTCCAGTGGTAACACGCTGGACTGGTAATCCAGGGATCGCAGGTTCGATCCCTCTTCTGACCCTAATACAATTAACAGTCTTTCAGATGGGACGTTAAACCGAGGTCTCGTGTCGGTGCTTTACACCGTGCACGTAAAAGAACCAGAGGAGACTCTGGAATGGGTCTCTGTCTGTATCATTGCACTATCCTCCAACATCTAATATCATCAGGATGCGTCATATGGGTAGCCGGTAGCGACGATAAATAAACGTAAAACACGCTACTGATTTGACGTGTGTTTGTCATTGGAGTCAACACTAAATGCAGCCCCGCTGGAGCCGTTACGATTGTGCCCTTAGGCAAGGCATTTAAATTCCACATTGCCTCTTCTCTCCTTCATGGCGATGGATTCCATCAGGAATGAGGTCTCGAGAGTGATTAATATAAGTTTGAAAGAACTTGTTTCGCAATCGAGCTAAAATAAATTTGTATAAACTTACACTGTCGTTTAGAGATAATTTAACTAAGATTAGTCTACAAATAAATATGCATATGCACAAATGTGATATATATCGGTAAATGTGTACCATAAATCGTGTTATTCAGGATACACGCGTTTTATTACGCATGTATGTCGACCATATTTACATTATTTTGTTATGTCAACAATACGCGTATACGACGTTTGTTTATTAGTTGAAAATACTCAGTTTTTACGGCAATTATTTGGAAAACACCTATACCATATAGTAGGAAATTACATTCTGTAGAAATTTACGTTTTCACTGATGTAGTGTCGCTTTAAGCATTCCGTCAGAAAGGTTTGCTAGCACCTTAGTGTTGCAAACTACCGGGAGACATTTCCAAATATCGATTTCGTCTCCTATAACGCTGCACACGATTTACAAATAATCTTCAAATGCATATTAAATGTTATTTGAAAAAAAAAAATGTAAGCGTCTATAATAAGTAACAACGTATTATGTCAATGTCTGTCAAACTGATTAAACCACGCCCCTTCAGTATCATCAAAGTTACAGACGGATCTGTAGTCCAGTGAACTGTTAATCCAGGGATCGCAGGTTCGATCCCTCGTCTGACACTAATAAAACTAACAGTCTTTCAGACTTAAGCCGAGGGTCGTGTCGGTGCTTTACACCGTGCACGTAAAAGAACCAGAGGAGAGAATCTGGAATGCGTCTCTGTCTGTATCATGCACTATCCTCCAAAATCTTAAATGGCTAATCTCTTCAGGAGGCGTCGCTCATATGGGCAACCGGTAGCGACGATAAATAAACGTGAAACACACATCATCAAAGTGATATTTTGTGTGGGCACAGATTATATCAGAAGCGAGCAAGTGTGTACTACTACATACACTAATAACGTGGAAGTCGTAATAGCGCAGTGGATGCGCGTTCGCTTCAGGTACGAACGGTCCGGAGTTCGAGCCCCGCTGGAGCCGTTACGAGTGTGCCCTTAGGCAAGGCATTTAAATTCCACATTGCCTCTTCTCTCTCCTTCATGGCGATGGATTACATCAGGAATGAGGTTTCGAGAGTGATTCATATAAGTTGAAAACAGACGGATCTGTAGTCCAGTGGTTAACACGTTGGACTGGTAATCCAGGGATCGCAGGTTCGATCCCCCGTCTGACCATAATAAAATTAAAAGTCTTTCAGATGGTACTTTCAACCGAGGTCTCGTGTCGGTGCTGTATACCGTGCACGTAAAAGAACCAGAGGAGACTCTGGAATGGGTCTCTGACTGTATCATTGCACTATCCTCCAAATATCTAAAATGACAACATGACTAATCTCTTCAGGAGGCGTCGCTCATATGGGCAACCGGTAGCGACGATAAATAAACGTAAAAGACAGGAGTTTAAAATCGCACCAACAACTTATGTCAGAATGTAGGTTCCCTGGTAGAACAACCGACCTTCCGCAATTCAGATTGATAGCTTTCTCACTTGAAATAATTCGACATTCCCAGGCGAACCTACAGCATCGTAAGGCAAGTGATTTGATTTAGACACGGTATAAAACACAATACACATAGCCAAACAATAGCGAACACAGGTAGCTAAACTATAACCAACACACTTAGCCACCTATAACCAACACACTTAGCCAACTATAACCAACACACTTAGCCAACTATAACCAACACACTTAGCCAACTATAACCAGCATACTTAGCCAACTATAACCAACACACTTAGCCAACTATAACCAACACACTTAGCCAACTATAACCAACACACTTAGCCAACTATAACCAGCACACTTAGCCAACTATAACCAACACACTTAGCCAACTATGACTAACACACTTAGCCAACTATGACCAACATACTTAGCCAACTATAACCAACACACTTAGCCGACTATAACCAACATACTTAGAACTATAACCAACACACTTAGCCAACTATAACCAACACACTTAGCCAACTATAACCAACATACTTAGCCGAACTATAACCAACACACTTAGCCAACTATAACCAACATACTTAGCCAACTATAACCAACATACTTAGCCAACTATAACCAACATACTTAGCCGAACTATGACCAACATACTTAGCCGAACTATAACCAGCACACTTAGCCAACTATAACCAACACACTTAGCCAACTATAACCAACGTACTTAGCCGAACTATGACCAACACACTTAGCCAATTATAACCAACATACTTGACAAAACTGTAACTTAATCACGTGATTTTCACTTATACCGTTGTCAAAAGCGTTGCTACTTCATCATTAAAAGTGTCATACTTTAAACAGGTATTTAGATAACTTTAATACATCCAATTCACGCAAACAAACACACATGTATATACAATACTAGAGTTCGCTAGTTCATCACGGTTTAAAGTTTGAAAGCCTCAGTAAGTCACACGTATAATTATATTTCACAGATATAGAAAATACATTTCCAAGTGATGAGTGAGTGTAACGACTTGAAGACCAGTCACACAATGAACCGAATATTACTAGTTTTATATTTCGTTATATTCTATATAATATAGTTCGTCCATGGTATTTAGGAAAATGTCAATTATTCCAAATTAGCAAATAAATGCCATCCCATCTATTGACTAGTTTCCATATGGACTATGGTAAAGGCCATGCGCAGTTAAATTGGCAAGGGACGATGACAAAGTGGTGCTCGCTGTCTATAATAATTTAATATGATTGTATCCAAGTATAGGTCGCATATAGTTTTCGCGAGTTCTACATAATTATAGATCTCATACAATTAATTACTGTATATACGTTGTTTATTGTTTGTTTTATTTTACAGGGATCGCAGGTTCGATCCCCCGTCTGACCCTAATACAATTAACAGTCTTTCAGATGGGACGTTGAACCGAGGTCACGTGTCGGTGCTTTACACCGTGCACGTAAAAGAACCATAGGAGATTCTGGAATTGGTCTCTGTCTGTATCATGCACTATCCTCCAAAATCTAAAATAACTAATCTCTTCAGGAGGCGTCGCTCATATGGGCAACCGGTAGCGACGATAAATAAACGTAAAACACACATGTTTTATTTTGTGTTATGCTTTGCTCAATCACGAGACTGTTGATATGTGTCTGCATGAGTAGTTTAACTGCGTGTATACTAGTAGTTTTTTAGGTTTTTGAGGCGACTCGTGAAGAGAATACTAGTAGTTATCTTAGGCTTTTGAGGAGACTCCTGAAGAGAATACTAGTAGTTATTTAGGCTTTTGAGGCGAATCATGAAGAGAATACTAGTAGTTATTTTAGGCATTTGAGGCGACTCGTGAAGAGAATACTAGTAGTTATTTAGGCTTTTGAGGCGACTCATGAAGAGACTACTAGTAGTTATTTAGGCTTTTGAGGTGACTCATGAAGAGAATACTAGTAGTTATTTTAGGCATTTGAGGCGACTCATGAAGAGAATACTAGTAGTTATTTTAGGCATTTGAGGCGACTCATGAAGAGATTACTAGTAGTTATTTAGGCTTTTGAGGAGAATCATGAAGAGAATAGTAGTAGTTGTTTTAGGCATTTGAGGCGACTCATGAAGAGAATACTAGTAGTTATTTTAGGCATTTGAGGCGACTCGTGAAGAGAATACTAGTAGTTATTTAGGCTTTTGAGGCGACTCATGAAGAGAATACTAGTATTTATTTAGGCTTTTGAGGCGAATCATGAAGAGAATAGTAGTAGTTGTTTTAGGCATTTGAGGCGACTCATGAAGATAATACTAGTAGTTATTTAGGCTTTTGAGGTGACCCCTGAAGAGAATACTAGTAGTTATTTTAGGTATTTGAGGCTAGTGTGACAATACAGACATAGTCCCATTTCAGAGTCTCCTGTTTACGTGCACACACAGCACTGATACGATACGTCGGTTTAAACACTCATCTGTCAATAGTCTGTCTCCCCCTCCCCCACATGTAAGGCAGTATAGTGACAGTTGTTCATTGTGTTCAACCGGACGTTATTTAAATTGTTATTACGCTCGTGATGTTACCCCAGAGAGGTTGCTGATTGGTTAAAGTTGTTGCGTGACGTCACAAATCGCACACATTTATATACCGTTGTCAATAACACAGCGCGGAGCATTAGTAACGTCGCTGCTTCATTAATTGAAACGAAACGGCGTATATACACTTATACATGTACAGTCTACATCCGTTATGTCGAATACCGTCGGACCGAACACAATACTTCGACATAACCGAAATTTGAGTTAACGAAATTCGATATAAACAGAGCCAGTTATATGTAACATGATAAGTGTCTGAAACGGGACTCTGATCCGACTTCGAGAAAACCGGAGAATTCGACATAACCGACTTTTGACATAGCGGATGTAGACTGTATATGCATATTTAACAGTTAACCGCTGTTTAACAGTTGAAAGAAATGTGTTTAAATAAAAAAGTAAATCTACAGCTTAAGACATTTCACGACTCTCTAGCTAAATAATTAGTGGAGGAAGCCCCGCCCTCTAAGCAGTATTCCAGGCACGAACTGCCACCCGAGTAGAACCAAGGAGTTTCCTCAAGACAGCTGGATAGCTTCCTCGCGTGCCATACTTCGACACCCACAGAGGAATTCGAACCTACTGGGGTGGGGGTGGGGAGACAAGTGAAGTGATTTGAAGTCAACGGCCTAAATCACCCGGCCCCCACTTGACTTAGTAAATATATACCAAGCATAATTATAAAATCACAACAAGTGAGATTCTTAGAACCTATGCATGAACTTATAACCGCCTTTAATGCTTGCTTTATCTGTAATACCATTGCTACATTGTTCATTATTGTGTATTTGCTACTTTTACAGAAAAGAGACATATCGCTTAAAACATATTGGAAATACAAGAATCACTTCGTACAGTTCAAACAGTATTATTTGGTGGACAAATACGCGGATCTTGTTTCTATTTAAGTATGCATTAGCAATGTTTAAAATATTAAACATGTGATTATCTGCTTTAAAGCGACATTACATGGCAAAAAGCAATTTATTTCACATGTCTACGTATAAATAGCATTGCTACTACACATTCTTCCGAAATAATTCACGAACACTAGCTTTCAATCAATAAACAGTGTTTTTTTGCAGTCAATAAACTCTCAAAAGTGAAAGTAGGATTTCATATGACGATCAGCCACGCTCCTGAAATGACGTTTGTTTATCATTGGAGTCTATTCTAATCGCACCATCCTGTCATTTAGACTTAATTAAAATCTTCTCAGCCTAAGAATAAACATGCACATGCACAACAGTTACTGTGAGATATAACGGTAAAGTCGTGATAGCGCAGTGGATGCGCGTTCGCTTCAGGTACGAACGATCCGGAGTTCGAGCCCCGCTGGAGCCGTTACGATTGTGCCCTTAGGCAAGGCATTTAAATTCCACATGCCTCTTCTCTCCCTCGTGGCGATGGATTCCATCACGAATGAGGTCTCGAAAGTGATTAATATAAGTTGTAAGAACTTGATTCGCAATCGAGCTAAAATAAATTTGTATTAACTAATAACGGTAAATCTGTACAACACACTTGTTTACTCATGATACACACGTTGCATTGCGCATGACTGATGACCCTATTTACATAATTTTGCTATGCCACTAAGCGTCGTATACGATGCTTGTTTATTATTTGAAATACTCAGATTATATTACAAATATTTGGGGCAACATTATATCATATTTTAGGAAATTATATTCTGTAGAAACTATAAAACTGTAGTTTATAGACAGATGTAGTGTCGCTTTAATAGACGTATCAATTCTATTGTAAAGGTCTGCAATAGAATGTAACATTTAATCAAAGTTGGTTGACAAAGGTTTATTTATTCAGTTAATACCGCTGTTGTGTTTCCAGCTTTATAGGTTTGTCAGTTCAAAGTTCACTCACCTGCTGAAGTTTGACGCCAGACGTGTACCGATCACGTCTTAAATATATGTTGAGGGTTGACGCCAGACGCGTACCGATCACGTCTTAAATATATGTTGAGGTTTGACACCAGACGTGTACCGATCGCGTCTTAAATATATGTTGAGGTTTGACGCCAGACGCGTACCGATCACGTCTTAAATATATGTTGAGGTTTGACGCCCGACGTGTACCGATCACGTCTTAAATATATGTTGAGGTTTGACGCCAGACGTGTACCGATCACGTCTTAAATATATGTTGAAGTTTGACGCCAGACGTGTACCGATCACGTCTTAAATATATGTTGAAGTTTGACGCCAGACGTGTACCGATCACGTCTTAAATATATGTTGAAGTTTGACGCCCGACGTGTACCGATCACGTCTTAAATATATGTTGAGGTTTGATACTCGACGTGTACCGATCACGTCTTAAATATATGTTGAAGTTTGACGCCCGACGTGTACCGATCACGTCTTAAATATATGTTGAAGTTTGACGCCCGACGTGTACCGATCACGTCTAAACTTTGAGGAGACCGTGGCGACCATGGAGATCATTGCGAGATCATGGCGATTGATGGACGCTCATTAAGAGATACTGGTCATTGCTGGACGCTCTTTGACAGATAATGGCGACTGATGGACGCTCATTGAGAGATCATGACGATTGATGGGCGCTCATTGACAGGTACTGGCGATTGATGGATGCTCATTGACAGATCATGGCGATTGCTGGACGCTCATTGACATATCATGGCGATTGCTGGGCGCTCATTGAGAGATCATGGCTATTGCTAGGCGCTTTGTTGAGAGACTATGGCGATTGCTGGACGCTCATTGAGCGATCATGGCGATTGCTGGACGCTCATTGAAAGATCATCGAAAGATCTGGCCATTTTTCATCGCTCAACAATATATCATCGGTGTCCACGTATGTATACTGTAAAGCAGTGTTGAAGGCTCATCAATGTATGTAACATGCATGCTTGGATTGCTTACTTCTAAACATTAACCTAGCCTGGGTTCCAATCTGTCGATTTTCACTTTTTAACTTCTAGCCAAATGATATGTTCAGAAACTCAATACGGCCCAATTAATAGTCTCGGTGTTAAACTATATTTATTTGACTGGCCAGGCAAAATATATCGACGCCTGTTCCCAGGCTAACATTAACCATCAATGCATCTATTGTGCATGCTACCGGTACACTCGATCCCCCGTCTGATCCTATTAAATTAACTGTCATTCAGATGGGACTTTAAACCGAGGTATTAGAGAAACAGAGGATACTCTGGAATGGATCTCTGTCTGTATCATTGAGTTATCCTCCAAAATCCAAAATAACTAATCTCTTCAGGAGGCGTCGCTCATATGGGCAATCGGTAGCGACGATAAAAACGGAAACCACACACAAAATCCGCCAAGTTCGATCCCCCGTCTGACCCTAATAAAATTAACAGTCTTTCAGATGGGACGTTAAACCGAGGTCTCGTGTCGGTGCTTTACACCGTGCACGTAAAAGAACCAGAGGAGACTCTAGAATGGGTCTCTGTCTGTATCATTGCACTATCCTCCAACATCTAAAATAACTAATCTCTTCAGGAGGCGTCGCTCATATGGGCAACCGGTAGCGACGATAAAAACGGAAACCACACACAAAATCCGCCAAATACCACGTGATGCAACGCGTCAGTGATTAGTGGACATAAACGCGGTTTCGTGAGCACTTCGGTTAAGACATTCGAGCTGGGTCTATACTGCGCAACACACATAACTGGTAATTCACAAATGTTGCTATACTAGAGGACATAGAAAACGCACACCTACATTATATACCAGAGGACATAGAAAACGCACACCTACATTATATACTAGAGGACATAGAAAACACACACCTACATTATATACTAGAGGACATAGAAAACGCACACCTACATTGTATACTAGAGGACATAGAAAACACACACCTACATTATATACTAGAGGACATAGAACATGCACACCTACATTATATACTAGAGGACATAGAAAACACACACCTACATTCTATACTAGAGTACATAGAAAACACACACCTACATTATATACTAGAGGACATAGAAAACGCACACCTACATGATATACTAGAGGACATAGAAAACGCACACCTACATTATATACTAGAGGACATAGAAAACGCACACCTACATTATATGATTATTATTACATGAAACGGAAATACGAAGGATTCCATCAAAGATATATATCACATCTTCATTACAAAACACAAATACTAAAAATATTACAAAATGTTTAAAACTATGTATTTATATAGTTATTGTTTTTCATGTAAAAACACACTTACCCGACGTGTGCTTTTTCTATGTACTCTAGTATATAATATATATAATACACATATTAATGTTAAGATCATGCCAGACGACACCAATGCCATATGTAGCGGTAATTAAACGTCAAAACTCCGCTAAACGTCTACATACTGCTAAGCGTAATAAAACATTACGGTAAACGTCTTAAACTCGTAACCGCTAAGCTTCATAGAAAACTACGATATACATACTATAAAAAGAAAATTCCGCTAAACGGTGACACACAGATAAAAATCTGTTCTCATAGAATATTAATTTTCACAACAGGAACCAATTCTTTTATCAGGAAATACATTAAGTGTATTGTTGAATGATTCCACTATGCATGTGTGTTCATATTGTGTACATTGTACCACCGCTAAACGTCGTGTAAATGTTTATTACGTTTAGCGGTCTTTAGACGTTTAGCAGATAGTTGACGCTTAACGATGCTACATACCCACACAAGTAGCGGGAATGTTTATGACGTTTAACGGTCTTTAGACGTTTAGCGGTCTTTAGACGTTTAGACGTCTTTAGACGCTTAGCGGTATTTAGACGTTTAGCAGAGATTTGACGCTTAACGAAGCTACATACCCACACAAGTAGCGGGAATGTTTATGACGTTTAGCGGTCTTTAGACGTTTAGCGGTCTTTAGACGTTTGGCAGAGCGTTGACGTTTACGGGTATACGCACTCAAGTAGCGGGCATGTTTATGACGTTTAGCGGTTTTTAGGCGTTTGGCAGAGCTTTGACGTTTACGGGTATACGCACTCAAGTAGCGGGCATGTTTATGACGTTTAGCGGTTTTTAGACGTTTAGCAGAGCTTTGACGTTTATGGGTTTACCCGCACAAGCTACAAATGATTGATATTTTCAATTATCTCTCATTCCTCTACGTTTAATCGTTTCTTTTCCATTAAAATTTCTTCCATAGAAGTTTTGAAGCTTTATGGGGGAAAAATCGATAATTATTTTTAATGAATCTTTATCTACACTAACTATTCTGGGAAGTCGTGATAGCGCAGTGTTAGCGCGTTCGCTTCAGGTGCGAAAGGCCCCGAGTTCGAGCCCCACTGGAGCCGTTACGATTGTGCCCTTAGGCATTACGATTGTGCCCTTAGGCATTACGATTGTGCCCTTAGGCAAAGCATTTAAATTCCATGGATGCCATGGATTCCATCAGGAATGAGGTCTCGATAGTGATTAATATAAGTTGCAAGAACTTGTTTCGCAATCGAGCTAAAATAAATGTGTATAAACTAACTATTCTGGGAGAAATTGTATTTTAAATCTCCGTCATTGTTTGTGGAGTTTGTGGATGGATGGGTTATGGTAAGCACTGTATTTGTCCATTTATTTTTATGACCACAAACGTCTGTACTGGCTATCACAATGTGAATGATGGAACACTTCGGGGACGCATCTGCTTTAGAACATGCTCCACTAATGTATGCATGTATCGTTGCGCATGTCCATGTTTGTTACTGTCGATTGTTGTTATTAATTTGTTTCTGTTTAATTTCCCGAGATGCCAATAAAACACATTAGGATGTTTCCCATTATTAACGAATCCATTTGATCAAGACTAGTAGGAACGTGTTCTAACATGTACACAGTTCAACGTGTTCTAACCTGTACAGTTCTACGTGTTCTAACACGTACACAGTTCAACGTGTTCTAACCTGTACAGTTCAACGTGTTCTAACCTGTACAGTTCTACGTGTTCTAACACGTACATAGTTCAACGTGTTCTAACCTGTACAGTTATACGTGTTCTAACATGTACACAGTTCAACGTGTTCTAACCTGTACAGTTCAACGTGTTCTAACATGTACAGTTCTATGTGTTCTAACATGTACACAGTTCAACGTGTTCTAACCTGTACAGTTCTACGTGTTCTAACCTGTACAGTTCAACGTGTTCTAACACGTACACAGTTCAACGTGTTCTAACCTGTACAGTTCTACGTGTTCTAACATGTACACAGTTCAACGTGTTCTAACCTGTACACAGTTCAACGTGTTCTAACCTGTATAGTTCTACGTGTTCTAACATGTACACAGTTCAACGTGTTCTAACAGGTACAGTTCAATGTGTTCTAACATGTACAATTCACCGTGTTCTAACATGTACAGTTCAACGTTTTCTAACATGTACAATTCAACGTGTTCTAACATGTACAATTCAACATGTTTTAACATGTACAATTCAACGTGGTCTAAAGGTCACTGCCGATTATTGACCTTCCACTGAAGACTTGACTCAAGGCCGTTGTTTCTTGGCAACTGTTCATGCAGGCAGTGAGACATACAGACAGAAAGCGGACGGGTGAGACCAGCAGACAAACCATCCATAACCATTAAGTGTTAACGCAACACCATATCTGAATAAAGGATGTGGTTTTGTATTGCATGTCCACTGATTTTGTGTTCAAAATCCAAATATTCGCACAGAAACGAAAATATATCATATAAATATAGCACCGCATATACGCGAATTGTTTATCAACAATAGCAACTCTCTGTCAGTTGGTTACTATATATATGTCCTGATATGTTTCGCCTGGGAACCCCCTGTGGAATTTTGCTGACTAAAGACGACTATAACTTATCAACTATAGTTGGGTTCTTTGTTTGTGTTTGGGTTTAAAGTCATACCGTCAGCTTGGTTCATATGGCGACTCTCCAGCATTTGGAGGTGGAGGAGGACCCCAGGTACTTCTCCAAGCAGTGTTTCAGGAACGGACGGGCACAGGTAGTACCATCGACCATCCGCAAGCCAGCTGGATAGCTTCCACACATGTAATAATTATTCATTCCCTGTTGGATTCGAACCTACAACTGTGAGGGGCAAGTCGAATTCAACGAACCGTTACCACTCGGGCCACCGAGGACCCCGTATATATCATGTTAGTGTAGGTCAAGACACGTGCTTTTCATGAGAAGCGTACATGCACCATTGCACGTATTACTTTATCAACACAATATGCATCAGCCTCAATCTGGTACATGTATTAACTACTAAACCATCAACGAAAAAGGTCAACATTCATATAAATGTCAAACACGTAGAACATTATTCCAACGCGTTTCTATACGCTTGATTAGTGTGTTCGATAAAACCGCGGAATATATTTTCCAAGTCATAAATGTCACTGCCATCATTCCCCCGGAATTAAATCTTGAATTAATCCAGAACGTCCTTAATGATGAGTACTCCCAAGGGAAACGGGCACAACGTCATAATTTTCTACTCCGCGGTAAATCTTGACGTTGTTTGTGTGGTTAATGTCCCGCAAGGGTATTTCTTGAATCAAATTGTCGGGGAAATAAACACATACGGGATCTGCTTGATTTAGTTATGATCTCTGCCAATCGAGCTTACATTTCCAGATAGGAATCTAGATGTTTGTAGCCAGACTGTGTTTTAGGCAATTCTGTCCAAAATTGGACGCCCGTTAGATTAACTACGTGTCCTTGTAGACTAATAAAACCTGGTTTTAGGGTAGAACAAATTGCAAAAGGTTTGCATTGCCGATATGTTATATTTCGGGTTTTACGCCTGCATCAGCACCATTTTGGGCTATATCGCCGGCGGGCAGTTTACTTAACAACACCTTTCCTGGGCAGGCTCCAGCGGTTAACCAGTACTTGGGTGCACCAACCTCCGTAAGAAACTGCCAACTTTTTCATATAAATGAGACACGGCCTGAGCGGGGCTCGAACCCGTGACCATCAGTGATGATAGGTTACAGTGGTATACAAGTCAGCGACCTTAACCACTCGACCACGGAGGCGGACTTGCATTGCCGAGTGTGTGTTTTACGTTTATTTATCGTCCCTACCGGTTGCCCATATGAGCGACGTCTCCTGAATAGATTAGTCATTTTAGATGTTTGGATGATAGTGCAATGATACAGACAGAGATCCATTCCAGAGTATCCTGCACCGACACGAGACCTCGGTTTAAAGTCCCATCTGAAAGACTGTTAATTTTATTAGGGTCAGACGGGGGATCGAACTTGGCGGATTTTGTGTGTCGTTTCCGTTTTTATCGTCGCTACCGGTTGCCCATATGAGCGACGCCTCCTGAAGAGATTAGTTATTTTAGATTTTGGAGGATAACGCAAGATCCATTCCAGAGTATCCTCTGTTTCTCTAATACCTCGGTTTAAAGTCCCATCTGAAAGAAATTTAATAGGATCAGACGGGGGATCGAGTGTACCGGTAGCATGCACAATAGATGCATTGATGGTTAATGTTAGCCCGGGAACAGGCGTCCATATATTTTGCCTGGCCAGTCAAATAAATATATTTTAACACCGATACTATTAATTGGGCAGTATTGAGTTTCTGAACATATTTGGCTAGAAGTTAAAAAGTGAAAATCGACAGATTGGAACCCAGGCTAGGTTAATGTTTAGAAGTAATCAATCCAAGCATGCATGTTACATACATTGATGAGCCTTCAACACTGCTTTACAGTATACATACGTGGACACCGATGATAGATTGTTGACAGACGGATCTGTAGTCCAGTGGTAACACGCTGGACTTGTATTCCAGGGATCGCAGGTTCGATCCCCCGTCTGACCCTAATAAAATTAACAGTCTTTCAGGTGGGACGTTAAACCGAGGTCTCGTGTCGGTGCTTTGCACCGTGCACGTAGAAGAACCAGAGGATACTCTGGAATGGGTCTCTGTCTGTATCATGCACTACCCTCCAACATCTAAACTTACTAATCTCTTCAGGAGGCGTCGCTCAACCGGTAGCGACGATAAATAAACGTAAAACACACATTGATTGTTGAGCGATGAAAAATGGCCAGATCTTTCGATGATCTTTCAATGATAGTGTATTGAATGAATGTATATAAATTATAAAGCGCATAATTAATAGCGTATTTAAATGCAAACATGTTGACAATAACATAAAACCCTGTCCAACATAATAGTATATACACAGCAGTAATTCTTATAACATACATTCTGATTCGTCCAGACACAAATGGTAGTGCTATCATTGGTAAATAAAGCCAAATATAGATATAAATGTGATATCTTTTAGAATAGCGAAACGTACGGATATTACCCCTATTTACAATAATTTGTCATTTAGTTGAATTATTCTGTTTCTGTAGAGAATATTAGTATATATTAGTAAATAAAACATTATTATCTATACAAGTTTCTCTGTTTCACTATTCTAGTCGCTTTATGGTTGTCCGATTAGCTAGTGGTTAGCGCTCACTCGCTTCTCACCAATGCAACCCGGGTTCGATCCTCGGACCGGGAAGTATGTGAGATGGTACGGTGGTAGCTAGATCGGACAGGTGGGTTTCTCCGGGCACTCTGGTTTCCTCCCACACGATTGACAACATTTACGTTTTCATCCGCGCATCGTTGTAAAATAAATACAGTTTTAGCTTTATGTTGAGATATCTTGATGGAAGTTTTCCATAGTGGTAATGCCTGAGACAACTAAACACGCTAGCCCGTCGCCTGAATGAAAAACTGATATTCATATACACATGGTATACGACAAATATTGGTTAATTGCATTAGAGATTTAATATTTCTGTTATTTTGGAGCCCGCCATTCTCACACTGAAATAATGGTGTATGGGAGACAACCAATAACCAACGTTTTTGTTTGTTTTACGTTTATTAATCGTCGCTACCGGTTGCCCATATGAGCGACGCCTCCTGAAGAGATTAGTTATTTTAGATTTTGGAGGATAGTGCAATGATACAGACAGAGACCCATTCCAGTCTCCTCTGTTTGTTTTACGTGCACGGTGTACAGCACCGACACGATACATCAGTTTAACGTCCCATCTGAAAGACTGTTAATTTTATTAGAGTCAGACGGGGGATCGAACTAATAACCATCGCATGTAGACTTTTCGATATAATACAGCATCTACGAATGACGTCATGTTTGCTGTGGGATCACGATAAGATAAGATAACTTTTATTTTGAGTCGGCAAGATAGCAACAGTACAACACAAGCTCTGAGTGAGCTTTTAAACCGACTATATAACATAAAATAATGGTAACAGCTATATAATTAGAATCCCTGATAAATAGTATGCATATTTATTATGAATTTGTTTCTAAGATAAATGCTGAAAAAAGTTAAAACATAACAAAGTTAATTAGGTAAGACAAATGTGCCAGAAAGCGATCAAGAAAATCCGACTTCAATTGACTGCATCTCGCATTCTGAACATGTATAGGATATAATCCGAAAACGATCCAATATGTAAAATATTGGACTGTGTGAGGCGTTTAGCGCAGAAGACAGTACCACTATTTTACATATTGGATCCGTTTGAGGTTTATATCTTACTTAAAACACACATACGTATATAATTAAAATTGTTAATTTCGTACATGTACCCGTAGCATTTAATATTATACTCTGGCCTTTTGAAACCAGTCCAATATTAATAATAATGGACTGCAAGTACAAAGGTATGACGTCACGAACGTGTTTAATTACAGCGATACTCGGGTAAAACGCAAATTTCTACAGAATGTAATTTCCTATTATATGGTGTACTTGTTTCAAATAATACGTGCCGTATACAAGGGTTGTGATCTTGCTTACGTCCCAGGAGGAAGCAGACACGAGGCTAGTACTCCAATGTCTACATGTTCGAAACCCTGAACCAGCATTCACCAAGGTAGTTTTGGGATCACAAAGCACAGTACATGTGTTGGTAAAACTTACTAGATATGTGAAAGATATTGCACGCGATATTTACCTACATATATGTGTTAGCTACAGTGTCTCCTTTTAAAGCGACACTACATCGGTGAAAACGCAAATGTCTACAGAATGTAATTTCCTATTATCTGGTATAATTCCCCCCCCCCCAAGTATTTGCCTCAAAAACAGAGTATTTCAACTAATAAACAAACGTGGTATACACGGTTTGTTGACATATCAAAATAATGTAAATAGTGTCGACATACATACGTAATACAATGCGTGTATCCTGAAAAACACGATTTATGTCACATATTTACAGTTATACCTCACATGTGTGCCTATGCATATTTATTTGTAGACTAATCTTAATTAAATTATCTCTCTAAACGACATTATCACGCGTTTATTATTGACTCCAGTGACAAACACACGTCCAATCAGGAGCGCGGATAACCTTTATATGAAATCCTACTTTCACGTTTGAAAGTTTGTAGACCAAAAACACTGTTTATTGATTCAATGTTAAGTGTTCGAATGTATTCGGACGAATTTGTAGTAGCAATGCATCTATACGTGAAACATCTTTTGTTTTGCTTTTTGTGATGTAATGTCGCTTTAATGAATTATGTGAAAACAAAGTAGAGAATATTTTGTCAGTATGCAGTCCATTGTTACAGGCTGCGTGACACGACAAACGCATTTGTGAGAACGAATACGTGTGTGTATGTTTTACGTTTATTTATCGCCGCTACCGGTTGCCCATATGAGCGACGCCTCTGGAAGAGATTAGTGATTTTTAGATTGTTGGAGGATAGTGCATGATACAGACAGAGACCCATTCCAGAGTCTCCTCTGGTTCTTTTACGTGCACGGTGTAAACCACCGACACGAGACCTCGGTTTAACCTCCCATCTGAAAGACTGTTAATGTTATTATGATCAGACGGGGGATCGAACCTGCGATCCCTGGATTGCCTAGAGTGTTGCCACTGGACTACATATCCGTCTGTAAGAAAGAATACAATGAATCCACTCAAGCTGGCAGAAAGGACCCTGCATACAGTGTCACGATTGGTTGTCCGATTACCGCTTAGGCGATTAGGGTTCGAACATCCGACCGGGAAGTATGTGAGATTGTACTGTGGTCGCCAGATCGGACATGTGTGTTTTCTCCAAGTACTCCGGTTTCCTCGCACACGAATGACCACATTTACGCTTTCATCCGCGCCAACGAGAGTGATTAATATAAGTTATTAAAACTTGCTTCGCAATCGTTGTAAAATAAATCAAGTTTAAACTTTAAACGTTTGATGGTGAATGATACCCATGAAAGCTCCATTGGCATGCTTGTTTCTATTGAGCAATTTGCATGCCATATGCATGGTCACGGTACACACAACAGCATTAATAACGTTATGTTTGACATATTTTCGAAAAAGAAAATGCTTAATGAAGACATTATAAATTCATGAATTGGCATTGATATGAGCCTGCGCCCATCGTACAGGGCTTCATTAGAAATGCACGTATGATGAGCTATAATTAGCTGGTCTTTGTTTGGAATCGTTCTCATCAGAAATGTCCATATTTTCCAATCTTAGAGCTGAGTGGTTGGAAAATAAATGATGATGGACGTGTTGAGATTAACTGGGTCACCGTTAACATGGTACCTCAAGAATTCGCAAGAGATCATAGTTAAATATGTTTATCTGCAGAAAGTAATGCGAATGCAGACCTTAATGAAGTGAATGGCGAGACGGACGTATAATTTATAGTCACATCATAGAACTAGTTTATACAAATTTATTTGAGCTCGATTGTGAAACAAGTTATTACAACTTATATTTATCACTCTCGAGACCTCATTCCTGATGGAATCCATCGCCATCATAGAACTGACAAATATGACGGACATCCTGTTTGAAAACTGATCATATGTGTCTCTTATGAGTACCACTTAGGCATCACTGTACTGGCCCAATCACTGTACCGGCCCAATCACTGTACCGGTCCAATCACTGTACCGGTACAATCGCTGTACTGGCCCAATCACTGTACCGGTACAATCACTGTACCTGCCCAATCACTGTACCGGTACAATCTCTGTACTGGTCCAATCACTGTACCGACACAATCACTGTACCGACACAATCACTGTACCGGTACAATCACTGTACCGGTCCAATCACTGTACCGGTACAATCGCTGTACTGGTCCAATCACTGTACCGGCCCAATCACTGTACTGACCCAATCACTGTACCGACACAATCACTGTACCGGTCCAATCACTGTACCGGTACAATCGCTGTACCGACCCAATCACTGTACCGACACAATCACTGTACCGACCCAATCACTGTACCGACACAATCACTGTACCGGTTCAATCACTGTACCGGTACAATCACCGTACCGGTCCAATCACTGTACAGACACAATCACTGTACTGGCCACATCGCGGTTGTCATTCTTACGGCGGTGTTTGGGTATATGGTTCATATTGCCACTTTTATCGCTAATCCAATCACTCACTTATATACTGTAATGGTGTAGATATTATGATATAATATGTTCTTATCCAATTACTAGAATCCTAGTTATATCTGTATATGCATACATTTTTATTTATATTTCCATATATTATTGCCATGTGTAAATGTTTAAAATTGCATCTGTAGTTGTGAAACGTAATGGAATAATTTTTTATTTTTGCGCTATATAAATGCTGTGTTTTACGTTTATTTATCGTAACTACCGGTTGCCCATATGAGCGACGCTTCCTGAAGATTTTAGTCATTTTGGTTATTTGACGTGCACGGTGTAAAACATCAACACGAGACCTCGGTTTAAAGTCACATCTGAAAGACTGTTAATTTTTTATTAGGGTCAGACGGGGGATCGAACCTGCGATCTTTGGATTACCAGTCCAGCGTATCCCGTTTCAGACATTTATCATTTTATGTATAACTGGATCTGTTTATATCGAATTTCGTTAAGTCAAACTTCGGTTATGTCGAAGTATTTTGTTCGGTCCGACGGAATTCGACATAACGGATGTAGACTGTAGTTATAATTATGGAAACTATCACATGACCGCAAAAACATGGTGGCCAAAAGGCAAGAATTTCATCCTAGTTGTGTAGTTGGTTTAAACATGTTTATTCCGCTATATACATTCACAATACATGTACACAAAATCAAAGAAGTCGGTACAGTCAACCCTGTCATAAGCATCCAGCCAAGGGAGTCACATAAAGTGGCTGCTTAGCACAGGTTGGCTGCTTAATGGAGGCGACCACTAACACAGGTTTGACTGTATGTTGAATAAACAAAATCATTATTTTACGTATAAATATTGGAGTCAATACTAAACGCGTGATACTGTCGTTTATATATAGTTTTAATCTGATCGGGTCTAAAAAAATAAAGTTAAAATGGGCAAAACTGAGATATAACAGTAAATCTGTTATCATAAATGTTGTTATTCGGGATACACGCGCTGTACTGCGCATGGTGTTTGACCATATTTACATTATGTTGCTATATTAACGTCGTTTATCTGTTGAGATATTCAGATTATGAGGCAAATATTTGGAAATAAATATACTAGGAACATACATGCTGTATACATTTGATTTTTCGCCGATCAAGTGTCTGTTTAAAGCTTTAAAGCGACACTACATCAGTGAAAAACACAATTTTCTACAGAATGTAGTTTCCTATTATATGGTATAATTTCTTTCCAAATATTTGCCTGAAATACAGAGTATTTAAACTAATAAACAAACGCCGTATACGCGGTTTGTTGACATAACAAAATAATGTAAACATCCATGCGTAATACAACTAGTGTATCCTGAATAACATGATTTATGGTACAGATTTAATGTTATATCTCATATGTGTGCCTATTTATTTGTACATCGAGCCCCGCTGGAGCCGTTACGACTGTGCCCTTAGGCAAGGCATTTAAATTCCAATGTTGCCTCTTCTCTCTCCCTCGTGGCGATGGATTCCATTAGGAATTAGGTCTCGAAAGTGATTAATATAAGTTGAAATAACTTGATTCGCAATCGAGCTAAAATAAAGTTGTGCAAACTAAAGTTAAATTATCTTTAAACGACATTACCTCGCGTTTAGTATTGACTCAGACGACAAACACACGTCAATGGATGACCGTTATATAAAATCATACTTTCAATCCACAAAAACACTGTTTATTGATTCAATGTTAGCGTTCGAATGTATTCGGAAGAATTTGTAGTAGCAATGCATTTATACGTGAACACATGCATTTTATTTGCTTATTGTGATCTAATGTCGCTTTAAGCATACATGTTCTATTGTGGAAGATGAATATTTAGCCACAGGGCAGGCCAATTATCACATGTGTGTGTTTTACGTTTATTTATCGTCGTTACCGGTTGCCCATATGAGCGACGCCTCCTGAAGAGATTAGTTATTTTAGATTTTGGAGCATAGTGCATGATACAGACAGAGACCCATTCCAGAGTCTCCTCTGGTTATTTGACGTGTACGGTGTAAAGCACGGACACGAGACCTCGGTTTAACGTCCCATCTGAAAGACTGTTAATTTTATTAGGGTTAGACGGGGGATCGAACCTGCGATCACTGGATTACCAGTCCAGCGTGTTACCACTAGACTACATATCCGTCAGACGGGGGATCGAACCTGCGATCCCTGGATTACATGTCCAGCGTGCTACCACTGGACTACAGATCCGTCTGTATCGCATGCTGAACTGATGAATCAAATTTGATTTGTATTGATCATTTACTACAAATGTATAACTTTAAATCTCGCGGGAGCTTGCGGGAGTATCGCAATGCATTCATTTATTATGATATATATTTATTATGATATATATTGTGGATAATTATTAGACAAATCTGTATGAACAGCGTTTATGAAAGACATACACACACTAAGGTTGGAACAGGCATAGGACATAAGTCACTATATGAACAAGAAACAGGAAGCAGGCAGTGGTTAGCGCGCTCGCTTCTCACCAATACAACCCGGGTTCGATCCTCAGACCGGGAAGTATGTGAGATAGTACGGTGATCGCCAGATCGGACAGGTGGGTTTTCTCCGGGTACTTCGGTTTCCTCCCACACGAATGACAACATATACGCTTTCATCCGCGCCAACGAGAGTGATTAATATAAGTTGTTAGAACTTGCTTCGCAATCGTTGTGCAGACGGATCTGTAGTCCAGTGGTAACACGCTGGACTGGTAATCCAGGGATCGCAGGTTCGCTCCCCCGTCTGACCATAATAAAATTAACAGTCTTTCAGATGGGACTTTAAACCGAGGTCTCGTGTCGGTGATGTACACCGTGCACGTAAAAGAACCAGAGGAGATTCTGGAATTGGTCTCTGTCTGTATCATTGCACTATCCTCCAAAAATCTAAAATGACTAATCTCTTCGGGAGGCGTCGCTCATATGGGCAACCGGTAGCGACGATAAATAAACGTAAAACACACACGCAATCGTTGTAAAATAAATAAAGTTTAAACGTTTTTTTAAACAAGAAACGTAATAAAGCTGATAGTAGCCTATATGGTATTTGGTTTGCTGGTGAATGCAGTTTAGAAATGTTGTTAGAACTTGTTGCCCAACTCATTTTGCGTTTTCTTTGCTTTGTCATGATTGTGTATGTAATGTAAATGTCAAATAGCAAATAAAATATACTAGAGTACATAGAACACGTACACCTACATTACAGTCAAACATGTGTTAGTGGTCACCTCTATTAAGCATCCAATCTGTATTAAGCAGCAAGTTTCCAGATTCCCAATATGTTGTTTTATTATACATTTGACCTCTAATAAGCAGCCACCTGTGTGCAGCAGCCACTTTCTGACATTCCCTTGGCTGGCTGCTTAACACAGGTTTAACTGTATATGATTATTATTACATGAAAACGAAATACTAATGAGTCCATCTTTATTATGAATAAAAACACCGTGCACGTAAATTTACTCATGAATTCAACACCAAAAGAGCAAACTTGTCAATTTAGCTAAATATATTTATTTAGCAACAATTAAAAGAATTAAATAAATGAATGTTACTACTTGTAAACTATTAATGTGTGAGACACTGAATACCAACTATATTGTTAAACAAACAATATATTTCGTAAATGGAGGATAGTGCATGCTATGCTTACTCAAACCTTATATAATATCATGCTTTTCTGTAACTTTGTATGTAACCGCCAAACATGTTTCTTGGCGATGGACATGTACATGTTTATGCCAATAAAAACTTTCACTTGACTTGACTATTACAAAACACAGACTGAATAACTATAGATATTCCAAAATGTTTAAAACTATGTATTTATATGGTTATTGTTTTTCATGTAAAAACATACTTATCCGAAGTGTACGTTTTCTATGTCATATCAAACATCGAGGCAGGAGGCAATCATAGGTCTAACGGCTGCAGCTGGGCGCGAACTCCGGGCCTCTCACATCTGAAGCGAACTACGGGCCTCTCACACCTGAAGCGAACCCCGGGTCTCTCACACCTGAAGCGAATTCCGAGCCTCTCACACCTGAAGCGAACTCCGGGCCTATCACACCTGAAGCGAACTACGGGCATCTCACACCTGAAGCGAACGCCGGGCCTCTCACACCTGAAGCGAACTAAGGGCATCTCACACCTGAAGCGAACTCCGGGCCTCTCACACCTGAAGCGAACTCCGGGCCTCTCACACCTGAAGCGAACTCCGGGCCTCTCACACCTGAAGTGAACTCCGGGCCTCTCACACCTGAAGCGAACTACGGGCCTCTCATACCTGAAGCGAACTACGGGCCTCTCATACCTGAAGCGAACTCCGAGCCTCTCACACCTGAAGCGAACGCGCGCTCTACCAATGCGCTAGATCACGACTTCCACAAACTGACGTGCGTGAGCGGCATTCTTGAACAAGGCAAACGTCTTACTGCTATCGTAAGAATCTTATGATCGCACACGCCTGATTTATTATTACCATACGAATCACAGTCGATTCTGACTGTCCCAAATATAATATTTATTGAAACATGTAAACCAGTTGGGAAATAAACGATAAGTCTTTTGTTAGGAAATATGTCGCGAATGTCATTTCTCAGAATTGTATCATGCATAAATCAAACAAATGGCAAATAATCAAAATACCCCAGAGATGTTTGCGAACCGTCATAATTTACTCCTGTACGTAGGTTTCACACGATTCTCGTTGTGTTAGTGATCTACTGGGAACGTGAGTTTCTTGCAACACGACTTCCTTGCCTGCGGACACCGAAAGCATTGTGGGAACGGTTAGGCCATTCACTATTATAAGTGTTGCAATGTGTGTGTGTGTGTGTGTGTGTGTGTGTGTGTGTGTGTGTGTGTGTGTGTGTGTGTGTGTGTGTATATATATATGTGTGTTTCACGTTTATTTATAGTCGCTACCGGTTGCCCATATGAGCGACGCCTCCTGAAGTGATTAGTCATTTTAGATATTTGGAGGATAGTGCAATGATACAGACAGAGACCCATTCCAGAGTGTCCTCTGGTTCTTTTACGTACACGGTGTAAAGCACCGACACGAGACCTCGGTTTAAAGTCCCATCTGAAAGACTGTTAATTTTATTAGGGTCAGACGGAGGATCGAACCTGCGATCCCTGGATTACCAGTACAGCGTGTTACCACTGGACTACAGATCCATCTGTCAAGTGTTGACAAAAATAATATTCTAGGCTAAATACTCCCCAACGCTGATGTGTCTATAAATAATCCAAGGATCGCAGGATCGATCCCCCGTCTTTTACAATTATAAAATTAACAGTCTTTCAGATGGGACTTTAAACCGATGTCTCGTGTCGGTGCTTATACACACCGTGTACGTAAAATCCCCAGAGGAGATTCTGTAAGGGGTCACTAGCCTGGGAACAGGCGTCGATATATTTTGCCTGGTAAGAATTAAATATATTTTAACACCGAGACTATTAATTGGGCCGTATTGAGTTTCTGAACGTATCAACATTCATTGTGTCATTTGGCTAGAAGTTAAAAAGTGAAAGACTGGAACCCAGGCTAATGGATCATGCTAAAAGTAACAACCCTCGCTAAAAGTAGCAACCGACGCTAAAAGTAACAACCCACGCTAAAAGTAGCAACCCACGCTAAAAAGTAGCAACCCACGCTAAAAGTAGCAACCCACGCTAAAAGTAACAACCGACGCTAAAAGTAACAACCAACGCTAAAAGTAACAACCGACGCTAAAAGTAGCAACTGACGCTAAAAGTAACAACCGACGCTAAAAGTAACAACCGACGCTAAAAATAACAACCGACGCTAAAAGTAACAACCCACACTAAAAGTAACAACCGACGCTAAAAATAACAACCGACACTAAAAGTAACAACCGACGCTAAAAGTAACAACCGACGCTAAAAGTAGCAACCAACGCTAAAAGTAGCAACCAACGCTAAAAGTAACAACCGACGCTAAAAGTAGTAACCAACGCTAAAAGTAGCAACTAACGCTAAAAGTAGCAACTAACGCTAAAAGTAGCAACCTACGCTAAAAGTAGCAACCAACGCTAAAAGTAGCAACTAACGCTAAAAGTAGCAACCTACGCTAAAAGTAGCAACCAACGCTAAAAGTAGCAACCTACGCTAAAAGTAACAACCGACGCTAAAAGTAGCAACCGACGCTAAAAGTAACAACCCACATTAAAAGTAACAACCCACGCTAAAAGTAACAACCCACATTAAAAGTAACAACCCACGCTAAAAGTAATAACCGACGTTAAAAATAACAACCGACGCTAAAAGTAACAACCCACGCTAAAAGTAGCAACCAACGCTAAAAGTAACAACCGACGCTAAAAGTAGCAACCAACGCTAAAAGTAGCAACTAACGCTAAAAGTAGCAACTAACGCTAAAAGTAGCAACCTACGCTAAAAGTAGCAACCAACGCTAAAAGTAGCAACTAACGCTAAAAGTAGCAACCTACGCTAAAAGTAGCAACCGACGCTAAAAGTAACAACCGACGCTAAAAGTAGCAACCAACGCTAAAAGTAGCAACCAACGCTAAAAGTAACAACCGACGCTAAAAGTAGTAACCAACGCTAAAAGTAGCAACTAACGCTAAAAGTAGCAACTAACGCTAAAAGTAGCAACCTACGCTAAAAGTAGCAACCAACGCTAAAAGTAGCAACTAACGCTAAAAGTAGCAACCTACGCTAAAAGTAGCAACCAACGCTAAAAGTAGCAACTAACGCTAAAAGTAGCAACCTACGCTAAAAGTAGCAACCGACGCTAAAAGTAACAACCCACATTAAAAGTAACAACCCACGCTAAAAGTAACAACCCACATTAAAAGTAACAACCCACGCTAAAAGTAACAACCGAACCTAAAAGTAACAACCGACGCTAAAAGTAGCAACCCACACTAAAAGTAACAACCCATGCTAAAAGTAACAACCGACGCTAAAAATAACAACCGACGCTAAAAGTAACAACCGACGCTAAAAGTAGCAACCAACGCTAAAGTAACAACCGACGCTAAAGTAGCAACCAACACTAAAAGTAGCAACCAACGCTAAAAGTAGCAACCAACGCTAAAAGTAACAACCGACGCTAAAAGTAACAACACACGCTAAAAGTAACAACTAACGCTAAAAGTAGCAACCTACGCTAAAAGTAACAACCGACGCTAAAAGTAACAACCCACACTAACAGTAACAACCGACGCTAAAAGTAGCAACCAACGCTAAAAGTAGCAACTAACGCTAAAAGTAGCAACCTACGCTAAAAGTAGCAACCAACGCTAAAAGTAGCAACTAACGCTAAAAGTAGCAACCTACGCTAAAAGTAACAACCGACGCTAAAAGTAGCAACCGACGCTAAAAGTAACAACCGACGCTAAAAATAACAACCGACGCTAAAAGTAACAACCCACATTAAAAGTAACAACCCACGCTAAAAGTAATAACCGACGTTAAAAATAACAACCGACGCTAAAAATAACAACCGACGCTAAAAGTAACAACCCACGCTATTCTGCATTTTGATATATATATATGGGTAATTTCAAAATGTATTAGATTGGGAAATAAAATATGTTTAAACTAACTTAATATTAGCAAACCTTAAGGAATACCAACAGAGAGTTCCAATCCTGAGTTGCTGAAGGCAAGACATAATTATAGTATAGTGACGTTCTGGAATTTGTGAACTATTAAGCTAACGCTGAACGACGCCTCCTGAAGAGATTAGTCATTTTAGATTTTTGGAAGATAGTACAATGATACAGACAGAGACCCATTCTAGAGTCTTCTTTGGTTCTTTTACGTTCACGGTGTACAGCACCGACGCGAGACCTCGGTTTAACGTCCCATCTGAAAGACTGTTAATTTTATTAGGGTCAGACGGGGGATCGAACCTGCGATCCCTGGATGACCAGTCCAGCGTGTTAACACTGGACTACATATCCGTCTGTGGTCTCGGAAGAATTAATAACAGCAAGGCTACGCAAAACAATCATGTGTTTGCTTGTTTGTGATGTTTTGTACTGTGGCTTTAACGAACGCAATACGCAATACGTGCTAGTGAAAATCGTTCTGAATATGCACATAAACTATTTGACAATAACAATACTATGGTGTAGCCATAGAAATACGAACGTCATTTCCATTACTAGCCCTCTCAACATTGCTGTCAATGACCAGTATGCGCATGCGCTTAAATACAACAACATCGATGAAAATGCCACTAGCGCGAAATTAATCAAATGTGTTTGAAGGAAAAGTACAGTCAAACTTGTTTCGAAAGACCACGTCTATTAAGAGACCATTTGGATTAAGAGTCCACTTGAATTAAGAGACCACTTGGATTAAGAGACCACTTGGATTAAGAGACCACTTGAAGTAAGAGACCACTTGGATTAAGAGATCATTTGGATTAGAGACCATTTGGATTAAGAGACCACTTGGATTAAGAGACCACTTGGATTAAGAGACCACAATAGACCATTTGGATTAAGAGACCACTTGGATTAAGAGACCACTTGGATTAAGAGACCACTTGGATTAAGAGCCCACAAGAGACCATTTGGATTAAGATACCACTTGGATTAAGAGACCACTTGGATTAAGAGACCACTTGGATTAAGAGACCACAATAGACCACTTGGATTAAGAGACCACTTGGATTAAGAGACCATTTGGATTAAGATACCACTTGGATTAAGAGACCATTTGGATTAAGAGACCACAATAGACCACTTGGATTAAGAGACCACTTGAATTAAGAGACCACTTGGATTAAGAGAACACTTTTTCAATTCCCGTTTGTGTCCTTAAAGAACAAATTAGCCTGTAGTAAGAGATCGTTCCTGCTCATATAACCCTTTTGGCCCTTCCTGCTGGTGGTCTCTTAATACAGGTTTGATTGTATGTCTCCCCACTCACTGTTCATTAGAGTAATAAACGAACGCAATAACAATTGTAATAACAAGTCATGTGTTGAATTATGCAATAACAAGTCATGTCAGGAAGTCGTGATAGCGCAGTGGATGAGCGTTCGCTTCAGGTGCGAAAGGTCCGGAGTTCGAGCCCCGCTGGAGCCGTTACGATTGTGCCTTTAAGGCAAGGCATTTAAATTCCACGTTGCCTCTTCTCTCTCCCTCGTGGCGATGGATTCTATCAGGAATGAGGTCTCGAGAGTGATTAATATAAGTTGAAATAACTTGTTTCGCAATCGAGCTAAAATAAATTTGTATAAACTAACAAGTCATGTGTTGAATTATGCAATAACAAGTCATGTGTTGAATTATGCAATAACAAGTCATGTGTTGAATTATGCAATAACAAGTCATGTGTTGAATTATGCAATAACAAGTCATGCGTTGAATTATGCAATAACAAGTCATGCGTTGAATTATGCAAAAACAAATCATGTAGTATTATGAAGCATAGACACGCCTTGTGTTATAAAACTGTCCAAGTGTCCACAATATAGTGTCCGCCTTCGTGGTCGAGTGCTTAAGGTCGCTGACTTGTATATCACTGTAACCTACCGTCACGGGTTCGAGCCCCACTTAGACGGTGTCTCTTTATATGAAAAAGTTGACGGAGGTTGGTGCATCAAGTACTGGTTAACTGTTGGCCCCTGCCTAGCAAACTGCCAGTCGCTCAAATAGGCAACCGATAGCGACGATAAATAAACTTAAATAAAATTTAAAAATTCCGCAGATTAGATCCCCCGTCTGACCCTAATAAAATTAACAGTCTTTCAGATGGGACTTTAAACCGAGGTCTCGTGTCGGTGCTTTACACCGTGCACGTAAAAGAACCAGAGGAGGCTCTGGAATGTGTCTCTGTCTGTATCATTGCACTATCCTCCAACAATCTAAAATGAATAATATCCTCAGGAGGCGTTGCTCATATGGGCAACCGGTAACGACGATAAATAAACGTAACACACAAAATTTAAAAAATCCTTTACTATATAGTTAGTTCATTGATTGCATGCACGTGTATTGTGTGTGTATGTATATAGTGGAATAAATATAAGAACTCTGCAGATTGTCACCAAACAGGAACTGGGTTACACTAAGCAGAACTAGATATCACACCGATGCCTCCTGCCAAGTTGGGTGACAATCTAACAAGGGGGTATGGAGATGAAGCGTGGACAAGCTAAAACGGACACACGGAGGGACAAACGACAAAGGCAATATACACTATGTCTCCCCCGCAAGGGTATACAATGCATTTGTACTGCGTAATGTGCACGGGGGCCTAAACGAAACACACTTTGGTCTTGTTACTTATATTTATAATGGATTTTGTGATAGTTTATATTCTACAAATTTATTTTAGCTCGATTGCGAAACAAGTTCTTACAACTTATATTAATCACTCTCGAGAACTCATTCCTGATGGAATCCATCGCCACGAGTGAGAGAGAAGAGGCTATGTGGACTTTAAATGCCTTGCCTAAAGGCACACTCGTAACGGCTCCAGTGGGGCTCGAACTCCGGGCCTTTCGAACCTGAAGCGAACGCTACCAATGCGCTATACCGACTTATGAGAGTTTCAAGACTGTAAATAACCATACATGGTACACATGATATAAATGAATATATGTTATAATATGATATAAATATATATATATGGTATAAATAATACACGTCATGTGATCTCATTCAATGGAATAGCGCTGTTACTAACGCACCGCACTGTATTATTGACAACGGTATCGAAACACGTGCGATATGTGACGTCAAAACAACTTTAACCAATCAGACCCGACGGGCATCAAAATGGAAAGCGTAAGTACACTGTATATATATCATAATCAATGCAATAAGATAGCATACAGACGGATCTGTCGTCCAGTGGTAACACGCTGGACTAGTAATCCAGGGATCGGAGGGTCGATCCCCCGTCGGACCCTAATAAAAATAACAGTCTTTCAGATGTGACTTTAAACCGAGGTCTCGTGTCGGTGCTGTACATCGTACATGTACAATAACCAGAGGAGACTCTGGAATGTGTATCTGTGTGTATCATTGCACTATCATCCAAAATTCTAAAATGACTAAAATCTTCAGGAGGCGTCGCTCATATGGGCAACCGGTAGCGACGATAAATAAACGTAAAACACATAGCATTTATATAGCGCAACAATTAAACATGATTCCATTGCGTTTCACAACTACAGATGCAATTTTAAACATTTACACATGGCAATAATATTACTATTCAGTCAACAAACATTTCCATGTATGAATTTTAGCTATGGAACATTATATACTATTATTGCAACATGGAATTCCGTACTTAACCGTTCGAATTACTAGATTGCTCGCCACGTTCGCCCACATGGTTCGTCAGAGGCCAGGGTAATAAGCTCAATCATCATCATCGATTACTCGTCATAATTATGGCATTATATTACAGACGGATCTGTAGTCCAGTGGTAACACGCTGGGCTGGTAATCCAGGGACCGCAGGTTCGATCCCCCGTCTGACCCTAATAAAATTAACAATATGTCAGATGGGACGTTAAACCGAGGTCTCGTGTCGGTGCTGTACACTGTGCACGTAAAAGAACCAGAGGAGACTCTGGAATGGGTCTCTGTCTGTAACTCTGTATCATTGCACTATCCTCCACCAATCTAAAATGACCAATCTCTTCAGGAGGCGTCGCTCATCGCTCATATAGGCAACCGGTAGCGACGATAAATAAACGTAAAACACACACACATACAATATCATTAAACTGTTAACGTTAGAAAACATTTACTTACCATTTTAGCTACTTAAATCTAGCTAATATGCAGCAATGCCAACGCTGCAATTGTCTAACTAAACACTACAACTCTCACCAACTCCTATCCACACACAAAACTGTTGTATGAAGCAGACGGCTTACATGGCGTCTTTCAAAAAGCGATATTTTTTCATTTACTGTTATGAATAATGGACACTGCTCATTGTTCAATGTATATTGGTAATGCAGCATGCACTCTGTACAACTCCCGTTCTAACATAATCATTGAAAACACACAAGAATTACAATCCGTTACACGTACACCACGTATCATATGAAAGAGTTTGCTCCTTCGAGAGTCACTATTGTGTAATAATCTAACATAGTGTGTTGACAATAAATACAATGCCATTTGTAGCCGATATATGTCACGTTACAACAGACATAGCTCCACATATCTGCAGCACAACGCTGTCGTTCATGCGTTTGGTTTTCATATTTTTTTTAAATCAATACCCCTACCCAATTCATGTCAACACATTATGCATGTTTCTAGCTAGGCTATCAAACTGTTTCGGGTTAGACGACCAAACATATTTCATATGTTTCTGCTTTCACGACCAAACACAATTATATATATGTCTGCTTACACGACCAAACAAATTTCATCTGTTTCTGATTACACGACCAAACATTGCTTTTATCTATTTCTGGTTACACGATCAAACACATGTGACCTGCTTCTGGTTACACGACCAAATGCTATAAGTTGTTAAAACTTGTTTAGCAATCATTGTAAAATAAATAAAGTTGATACTTTTTTGTTTTACTTTGATACATCAATGACGGAGAATTATCGAGATACATGATTAGACATAGCACCTGATTAGACATAGTACCTGATTAGACATAGCACCTGATTAGACATAGTACCTGATTAGACATAGGACCTGATAATAGAAGAAGAAAAAGAATGCTTTATTAAGACTTAAACTTTACAGTTTCTCGTAGGGCATGATTAGACATAGGACATGATTAGACATATGACATGATTAGACATAGTACCTGATTAGACATAGTACCTGATTAGACATATGACCTGATTATACATATGACCTGATTAGACATAGGAAATGATTAGACATATACCATGATTAGACATATGACCTGATTAGACATAGTACCTGATTAGACATAGTACCTGATTAGACATATGACATGATTATACATAGTACCTGATTAGACATATGGCATGATTAGACATAGCACATGATTAGACATATAACCTGATTAGACATAGGACCTGATTATACATATGATCTGATTAGACATAGAACCTGATTAGACATAGGACCTGATTATACATATCACCTGATTAGACATAGAACCTGATTAGACATAGAACCTGATTAGACATAGAACCTGATTATACATAGAACATGATTATACATATCACCTGATTAGACATAGAACCTGATTAGACATATAACCTGATTAGACATAGAACCTGATTATACATAGAACCTGATTATACATAGGACCTGATTATACATGAGACCTGATTAGACATAGTACATGATTAGACATAGAACCTGATTAGACATAGAACCTGATTAGACATAGAACCTGATTATACATAGAACATGATTATACATATAACCTGATTAGACATAGAACCTGATTAGACATATAACCTGATTAGACATAGAACCTGAGTATACATATGATCTGATTAGACATAGTACCTGATTAGACATAGAACCTGATTAGACATATGCATGATTAGACATATGACCTGATTATACATGTGACCTGATTAGACACATAACCTGAATAGACATATAACCTGATTATACATATAACCGGATTATACATATAACCTGATTAGACATAGAACCTGATTAGACATAGAACCTGATTAGACATATGACCGGGTTATACATATAACCTGATTAGACATAGAACATGATTAGACATATAACCTGATTATACATATAACCTGATTAGACATAGAACCGGATTAGACATATAACCGGATTATACATATAACCTGATTAGACATAGAACCTGATTAGACATAGAACCTGATTAGACATATAACACGATTATACATGAGACCTGATTAGACATAGTACATGATTAGACATAGAACCTGATTAGACATAGAACCTGATTATACATATAACCTGATTAGACATAGAACCTGATTATACATAGAACCTGATTATACATAGAACCTGATTAGACATAGAACACGATTATACATATCACCTGATTAAACACAATGCTTCAGATGCAATATATCATTATTAAGCTGAATGCCGCAATCAAATTTTATTAACAGTAGAAATGTCATAGTTTTGAATTGTATCAATCAAATATCAAAGGAATCTGAAACGCTGAAATACTCGAGGGATTTGTGGGATATATCATAACTCATGGCATTAAGGCTAACAGACAATCGCGAGCATGACGTCGCCGATAGCTACACTAAACTTAGAGAAATCTGCCGACAACCGCGAGCATGACGTCGCCGATAGCTACACTAAACTTAGAGAAATCTACCGACAACCGCGAGCATGACGTCGCCGATAGATACACTAAACTTAGAGAAATATACCGACAACCGCGAGCATGACGTCGCCGATAGCTACACTAAACTTAGAGAAATCTACCGACAACCGCGAGCATGACGTCGCCGATAGCTACACTAAACTTAGAGAAATCTACCGACAAACGCGAGCATGACGTCGCCGATAGCTACACTAAACTTAGAGAAATCTACCGACAACCGCGAGCATGACGTCGCCGATAGCTACACTTAACTTAGAGAAATCTACCGACAAACGCGAGCATGGCGTCGCCGATAGCTACACTAAACTTAGAGAAATCTACCGACAACCGCGAGTATGACGCCGCCGATGGCTACACTAAACTTAGAGAAATCTACCGACAACCGCGAGCATGACGTCGCCGATAGCTACACTAAACTTAGAGAAATCTACCGACAACCGCGAGCATGACGTCGCCGATAGCTACACTAAGCTTAGAGAAATCTACCGACAACCGCGAGCATGACGTCGCCGATAGCTACACTAAACTTAGAGAAATCTACCGACAACCGCGAGCATGACGTCGCCGATAGCTACACTAAACTTAGAGAAATCTACCGACAAACGCGAGCATGACGTCGCCGATAGCTACACTAAACTTAGAGAAATATACCGACAAACGCGAGCATGACGTCGCCGATAGCTACACTAAACATAGAGAAATCTACCGACAGCCGCGAGCATGACGTCGCCGATAGCTACACTAAACTTAGAGAAATCTACCGACAACCGCGAGCATGACGTCGCCGATAGCTACACTAAACTTAGAGAAATCTACCGACAACCGCGAGCATGACGCCGCCGATAGCTACACTAAGTACAGAGAAATCTACCGACAACCGCAAGCATGACGTCGCCGATAGCTACACTAAGCTTAGAGAACTCTACCGACAACCGCAAGCATGGCGTCGCCGATAGCTACACTAAACTTAGAGAAATCTACCGACAAACGCGAGCATGACGTCGCCGATAGCTACACAAAACATAGAGAAATCTACCGACAAACGCGAACATGACGTCGCCGATAGCTACACAAAACATAGAGAAATCTACCGACAAACGCGAGCATGACGTCGCCGATAGCTACACTAAACTTAGAGAAACACACCGACTACCGCAAGCATGGCGTCGTGCATATCTACCTTAAACATAATGAAATCAACAACAATTTCAGACATGACATCGTCGATAGATATACCTTGGACTCTTGTACTCATCAACACAACGTCTGTCATGGTGTCATGCAAACCTCAGTAATGGCGTCATGCAAACTTCAGCCATGGCGTCATGCAAACTTCAGCCATGGCGTCATGTAAACATCAGGCATGGCGTCATGTAAACGTCAGTCATGGCGTCATGCAATAATACAGTTTTAAAAATATCAAGCGTTTCCTCTCACCGAATGTGACAGTCACAGTTCGCGTAATGCATTAACAGACAGCCTTACTCGTGGCATCGAGTAGTCACGAAATCCGACAAGTATCGCTAATAGCTAGTGAGACATCCTTCTTTCTCACCCGGGTTCCTTAGTTTAAACATATTTTATTCAGAAAATAACAAATAAGAATAGTCACTTCCAAGATCTCATTTGTGATGGTACAGAAGGATCTGTAGCCCAGTGGTAACACGCTGGACTGGTAATCCAGGGGTCGCAGGTTCGACCCCCCGTCTGACACTTAATAACAGTCTTGCAGATGGGACGTTAAACCGAGGTCTCGTGTCGGTGCTTTACACCGTGCACGTAAAAGAACCAGAGGAGATTCTGGAATGGGTATCTGTCTGTATCATTGCACTATCCTCCAACAATCTAAAATGACTAATCTCTTCAGGAGGCGTCGCTCATATGGGCAACCGGTAGCGACGATAAATAAACGTAAAACACACACAAAATATATCAAGGCCTGTTCTCCTGCTACTAGCAAGGCAACGATAAAGTACATATTATTCTCTTATAATAAATGTTAAGAGTCTTTGCGAAATGAAACGAGTTTTAAAAAAATTGATTTATAAAACATCGCTGACTTCAATGACGTTCGGTCTAAACGTGTGTTGTAAACAGACACTGCCATACACCGGTCTACGCATCATACAATTGTATAAACCCGATTCATATTAATGTCATTAGCTGAATGTAATTTAATAAACATCCAATTATCTCAAATATGAGCATTTCCAATTTGCGTATGATATTTATCACCCAGGGACCGTTATATAATCACATTATAGCGAAACACGCATACTATCCAGATCTGACCGCCACACATTTCACGTCGGAACTTAGGAGCAGCTCACAGCAGCAAACTTTATTAAGGTCTTCGTTGATGTAAACCTGTATACAGGGCCCGAGAGCCATATCGGACCCGAGTTAGTATGAGTACTGATGCCCACTTACAACAGTAGGCCTACAGGGGGTAGGTAGACTGGGGGTGGCTGATAGCTGGCCTTATTTCCCTTCGGCTCTCTCCGTAGCTGTGTTTCCCTTCGGCTATCTTCGTAGCTGTATTTCCCTTCGGCTATCTTCGTAGCTGTATTTCCCTTCGATTCTCTCCGTAGCTGTATTTCCCTTCGGCTATCTTCGTAGCTGTATTTCCCTTCGGCTATCTTCGTAGCTGTATTTCCCTTCGATTCTCTCCGTAGCTGTATTTCCCTTCGGCTATCTTCGTAGCTGTATTTCCCTTCGGCTATCTTCGTAACTGTATTTCCCTTCGATTCTCTCCGTAGCTGTATTTCCCTTCGGTCCTCTTCGTAGCTGTATTTCCCTTCGGCTATCTTCGTAGCTGTATTTCCCTTCGGCTCTCTCCGTAGCTGTATTTCCCTCCGGCTATCTTCGTAGCTGTATTTCCCTTCGGCTATCTTCGTAGCTGTATTTCCCTTCGGCTATCTTCGTAGCTGTATTTCCCTTCGATTCTCTCCGTAGCTGTATTTCCCTTCGGCTATCTTCGTAGCTGTATTTCCCTTCGGCTATCTTCGTAGCTGTATTTCCCTTCGGCTATCTTCGTAGCTGTATTTCCCTTCGGTTATCTTCGTAGCTGTATTTCCCTTCGGTCCTCTTCGTAGCTGTATTTCCCTTCGGCTATCTTTGTAGCTGTATTTCCCTTCGGCTCTCTCCGTAGCTGTATTTCCCTCCGGCTATCTTCGTAGCTGTATTTCCCTCCGGCTATCTTCGTAGCTGTATTTCCCTTCGGCTATCTTCGTAGCTGTATTTCCCTTCGGCTATCTTCGTAGCTGTATTTCCCTTCGGCTATCTTCGTAGCTGTATTTCCCTTCGGCTCTCTTCGTAGCTGTATTTCCGTTCGGCTATCTTCGTAGCTGTATTTCCCTGCGGCTATCTTCGTAGCTGTATTTCCCTTCGGCTCCCTCCGTAGCTGTATTTCCATTCGGCTATCTCCGTAGCTGTATTTCCCTTCGGCTATCTTCGTAGCTGTATTTCCCTTCGGCTCTCTCCGTAGCTGTATTTCCCTTCGGCTATCTCCGTAGCTGTATTTCCCTTCGGTTCTCCTCGTAGCTGTATTTCCCTTCGGCTATCTTCGTAGCTGTATTTCCCTTCGGCTATCTTCGTAGCTGTATTTCCCTTCGGCTCTCTTCGTAACAGTACAGGGGGTAGGTAGACTGGGGGTGGCTGTTAGCTGACCGATGTACGCCGGTTGCGCTGCGTATACCGCTTAAATGTAGATGCGGATCCTGATGCGAAGAAGACAACGAAACAACTAGAAATGTTCTTGCTGCTGTGAACTGACAAATGGTGGAGGAGTTGACCCTGGTTCTTTTATGTGCACGGTGTAAAGCACCGACACGAGATCTTTGTTTAAAATCCCATCTGAAAGACTGTTAATTTTATTAGGGTCAGACGAAGGATCGAACCTATTACCCCTGGATTACCAGTCCAACGTGTTAACCACTGGACTACAGATCCGTCTTCTCGGCTCTTTGCAAAGGCGCTTTTATACGACATTGGCGGTGAACGAGCTAATGCCAAACCTCCACTAGCATTTGCTCTATACATATGTCTGGACAATAATAGTAGACAGGGTCAGATAACCCAAACAATGTAACAATTCTTCCATTAATGCCATATACCTGTTCAAAATGTCAACATTTATAAATATGTTGTTAAAAACCAGCATGAGTTGTTGTTAAATTTTGGCTTTTACATTTAGTTTTAATGTACATGTACTGAAAAGTATGTATCATTCGGCTATCTCCGTAGCTGTATTTCCTTTCGGCTATCTCCGTAGCTGTATTTCTCTTCGGCTATCTCCGTAGCTGTATTTCCTTTCGGCTCTCTCCGTAGCTGTATTTCCCTTCGGCTCTCTCCGTAGCTGTATTTCCATTCGGCTATCTCCGTAGCTGTATTTCTCTTCGGCTCTCTCCGTAGCTGTATTTCCCTTCGGCTATCTTCGTAGCTGTATTTCCCTTCGGCTCTCTCCGTAGCTGTATTTCCCTTCGGCTCTCTCCTTAGCTGTATTTCTCTTCGGCTCTCTTCGTAGCTGTATTTCCCTTCGGTTATCTCCGTAGCTGAATTTCCCTCTTTGTATTTATCCATAGCAAATCATAATAGCAAAATAATGAATGTCTTTCAGTTATCTAATGGCGAATATAATATGGCTTATACGTAGGAATTAACCGTTCGCGCAGGCCGCCATATGCAAATTGGTTAATTCCAGCGCTCAGAACGACAAACCATGTCTTACACGACTATGAATAACGCGAATACATATATTATTTCTATTCCAACATGATCAGAATATCTAAACAGCGCAACAATAGTTGGTATTATTAGTTCGAACAGGAACATAATTTTAATAATAGTTAGTTGTAGAATATGTACACATCTAACTAGAACAGGTATCCGGGCTGTTTTCCAACATTGCAATGATAATTGGTTCAATTCACAATGCGTATTAACTCAATCAGTGTTTCTTTGTGTGTGTGTGTGTTTTACGTTTATTTATCGTCGCTACCGGTTGCCCTTATGAGCGACGCATCCTGAAGAGATTAGTCATTTTAGATGTTTGGAGGATAGTGCAATGATACAGACAGAGACCCATTGCAGAGTCTCCTCTGGCTCTTTTACGTGCACAGTGTATGTACAGCACTGACACGAGACCTCGGTTTAACGTCCCATCTGAAAGACTGTTAATTTTATTAGGGTCATACGGGGGATCGAACCTGCGATCCCTGGATTACCAGTCCAGCGTGTTAACCACTGGACTACAGATCCGTCTGTGTGATATTTTATTGGTGTGTTTTACGTTTATTTATCGTCGCTACCGGTTGCCCAGATGAGCGACGCCTCATGAAGAGATTACATGTAGTCATTTTAGATGTGTGGAGGATAGTGCAATGATACAGACAGAGACCCGTTCCAGAGTCTCCTCTGGCTCTTTTACGTGCATGGTGTAAAGCACCTACACGAGACCTCGGTTTAAAGTCCCATCTGAAAGACTGTTAATTTTATTATGGTCAGACGGTGGATCGAACCTGCGTTCCCTGGATTACCAGTCCAGCTTGTTAACCACTGGACTACAGATCCGTCGGTATGATATTTTATTTGTGTGTTTTACGTTTATTTATCATCGCTATACCGGTTGCCCATATGAGCCTGAAGAGATTAGTCATTTTAGATTCGTGGAGGATAGTGCACTGATACAGACAAAGACCCATTCCAGAGTCTCCTCCGGCTCTTTTACGTGCACGGTGTACCGCACAGACACGAGACCTCGGTTTAACGTTCCATCTTAAAGAATGCTAATCTTATTATGGTCAGACGGGGGATAGAACCTGCGATCCCTGGATTATCAGTCCAAGGTGTGTTAACCCTTGTACTACAGATCCGTCTGTATTCAGTGCATGCTAGCTGAAAAGTAATTATACGACATTATTGGAGTGTTTGCGACAATACATACAATTTACAAGATATAGTGCAAATACACATCATGGGAATGCGCTACGTGGCTCGGATGTGTTTCCAATAAAGTCCGCCATGCACACGCGGCATTATATGTTACAAAGAGATTCCACAAGCCTATAGAAAGTCTGTATACATTAACTATGATTCTTGATCTAATGGAAAGCCATAAACACACCGTTTTTCGTTGTGAATGACACGTGGCAATTAGTGAGGCCCTTACTGCTTCTTTTGATTATTTTACATTTTTGTTTGTAGATAAATCAACCACATTCGGCGAGATTTGAGTGAACTGTTTTGTGCGGATCTCAACCAGCTAATTCATAAATAGTTCCACTCAATATCTTGATTAAGCTGTCAATGTCACGCTCACTGTCGGATATCACCAACTGTAATATTACGGATTAAAGTCTCAATGTCACGCTCACTGTCGTATATCAACAACTATGAGCTTGCAGATTAAACTCCCAATGTCACGCTCACTGTCGTATATCAACATCAATGAGTATGCAGATTAAACTCCCAATGTCACGCTCACTGTCGTATATCAACATCAATGAGTATGTAGATTAAACTCCCAATGTCACGTTCACTGTTGTATATCAACAACTATGAGCTTACAGATTAAAGTGTCAATGTCACGCTCACTGTCGTATATCAACATCAATGAGTTTGCAGATTAAACTCTCAATGTCACGCTCACTGTCGTATATCAACAACTATGAGCTTACAGATTAAAGTGTCAATGTCACGCTCACTGTCGTATATCAACATCAATGAGTTTGCAGATTAAACGCTCAATGTCACGCTCACTGTCGTATATCAACAACTATGAGCTTAGAGATTAAAGTCTCAATGTCACGCTCACTGTCGTATATCAACATCAATGAGTTTGCAGATTAAACGCTCAATGTCACGCTCACTGTCGTATATCAACATTAATGGATTTACAGATTAAACTCCCAATGTCAAGCCCACTGTCGTATATCAATATTAATGGATTTACAGATTAAACTCTCAATGTCAAGCCCACTGTTGTATATCAACAACTATGAGCTTACAGATTAAAGTGTCAATGTCACGCTCACTGTTGTATATCAACAACTATGAGCTTACAGATTAAAGTGTCAATGTCACGCTCACTGTTGTATATCAACAACTATGAGCTTACAGATTAAAGTGTCAATGTCACGCTCACTGTTGTATATCAACAACAATGAGCTTACAGATTAAACTCTCAATGTCACGCCCACTGTCGTATATCAATATTAATGGATTTACAGATTAAACTCTCAATGTCAAGCCCACTGTTGTATATCAACAACTATGAGCTTACAGATTAAAGTGTCAATGTCACGCTCACTGTTGTATATCAACAACTATGAGCTTACAGATTAAAGTGTCAATGTCACGCTCACTGTTGTATATCAACATCAATGACTTTACAGATTAAGCTCTCAATGTCACGCTCACTGTTGTATATCAAGAACAATGAGCTTACATATTAAACTCTCAATGTCACGCTCATTGTCGTATATTAAAATCAATGAGTTTGCAGATTAAACTCCCAATGTCACGTTCACTGTCGTATATCAACATCAATGAGTATGCAGATTAAACTCTCAATGTCACTGTCGTATATCAATATTAATGGATTTACAGATTAAACTCTCAATGTCAAGCTCACTGTCGCTGGACTGGTAACCCATGGATTGCAGGTTCGATCTACAGTCTGACCCTAATAACATTTACAGTCTTTAAACCGAGGTCTCGTGTCGGTGCTTTACACCGTGCAATTAAAAAATCCAGTGGAGATTCTGGAATGGGTCTCTGTCTGTATCATTGCACCATCCTCCAATCATCTAAAATGACTAATCTCTTCAGGAGACGTCGCTCATAATGGCAACCGATAGCGACGATACATATACGTAAAAAAGCTACACACTGAGCAGCTACATATGTCATCTACAATAGTACAGTCCTATGCAATACACTGTACTTTTAATCGGCTATCTCCATAGCTGTATTTCCCTTCGGCTATCTCCGTAGCTGTATGTCCCTTCGGCTCTCTTCGTAGCTGTAGTTCCCTTCGGCTCTCTTCGTAGCTGTATTTCCCTTCGACTATCTCCGTAGCTGTATTTCCCTTCGGCTATGTTCGTAGCTGTATTTCCCTTTGGCTATGTTCGTAGCTGTATTTCCCCATGGCTATCTTCGTAGCTGTATTTCCCTTCGGTTTTCTCCGTAGCTGTATTTTCCTTCGGCTATCTCCGTAGCTGTATTTCCCTTCGGTTATCTTCGTAGCTGTATTTCCCTTCGGCTATCTCCGTAGCTGTATTTACCTTCGGCTATCTCCGTAGCTGTATTTCCCTCTCAAACTCTCAATGTCAAAAAGCTCCACAATGAGCAGCTACAGATGCCAATCTACAATAGTACAGTCCTATACAATACACTGTACTTTTAATCTATATAATTGACAAGGAATTTCTTTATTTAATAACATAACAGAGAAAGCGCGCTACCTGTTGCGAGTCATTGCTCAGAAATCGATTGTATGTGTACCGCAGAGTTGGGAACAATTGCATTGCAGTCAAGAAATTAATAAGTAAACTGAAGTATTTGAATAGATAACCACGCATAAAACTACTGTATGTAGCTATATATAGCTGTCCACTTACGCTAGTGTAGCTCTACTTGTACGCTACGTTCAACCGAACATGAAACACGACGAAATTAATAAGCCCAAGGGTTTTCAGGATACTAACAGGCAAGTAAAGTGCACAAAGCTTTATCTTTCCGCTTAGCGAAAGCTATACGCTACAACTCACAACTTTATGTGCTTCATAAAATAACCATTATGAACATACGCATTGTGTTTATTGTGGAACATTGGTCGGTTACTAACAGCGTCTGTAGGTAAGCGGTTCCTTATGTGTGCTCCGTACTCATTCATGCAGGAGTGGCATTAGCTATTAAACGGTGAATGCCGTTCCTAGCATAACCCAACTGTAGCCGTTACGAGTGTGCCCTTAAGCAAATCATTTAATTTCCATATGGCATATTCTCTCACCGCCATGGTGATGGATTCCTTCAGTAATGAGATCCTAGCATAACCCAACTGTAGCCGTTACGAGTGTGCCCTTAGGCAAAGCATTTCATTTCCATATGGCATCTTCTCTCACCGCCATGGTGATGGATTCCTTCAGTAATGAGATCCTAGCATAACCCAACTGTAGCCGTTACGAGTGTGCCCTTAGGCAAAGTATTAAATGTCCATATGACATCTGCTCTCACCGCCATGGTGATGGATTCCTTCAGTAATGAGATCCTAGCATAACCCAACTGTAGCCGTTACGAGTGTGCCCTTAGGCAAAGCATTTCATTTCCGTATGGCATCTTCTCTCACCTGGTGATGGATTCCATCAGTAATGAGATCTCGAGAGTGATTAATATCAGGTTGTAAGAACTTGTTTCGCAATCGAGCTAATCTAAATGTGCATGGCCTAACCATAAACACAAACTCTAACCATAAACCTGGTCAGACTCCACCACCACAAACAGATATTTTGTTATCGGTTAGAAATGTGCACGTGTTGCATGTTTTGATGTATAAGTTTAGTATTATATAGCACAAAACGCTCGCCCATATTGTTCGCCAGCGGTGAGTGTGAATAAACCCAAACACCATAACCACGTACCGTACCGTACACACGTGTATAAAGTCACGTACTGGAACATGCGTTAATGGTATACTTAGGGTCAATTATTTCTAGTTTCGCAAATTTTAGTATAGATCAAGGATATATGAAAACATAATTTTATGTTTTGTATTTTAATATTTCTGTCCGATTAGCGCGCTCGTTTCTCACCAAGGCAACCCGGGTTCGATCCTCGGACCGGGTAGTATGTGAGGTGGTACGGTGGTCGCCAGATCGGACAGGTGGGTTTTCTCCGGGTACTCCGGCTTCCTTCCACACAAATGACCACATATACGCTTTCATCCGCGCCAACGAGAGTGATTAATATAAGTTGTTAAAACTTGCTTCACAATCGTTGTAAAATAAATCAAGTTTAAACTTAATATTTCTTTGGATTAAGCATATTAATTTTATTCTACTATATACATACACAACACAATACACGTGCACGAAATCAAAGAAATAAGTATATAGTAAAGGATTTTTTAATTTTGTGTGTTTTTCATTTATTTATCGTCGCTACCGGTTGCCCATATGAGAAACGCCTCCTGAAGAGATTAGTCATTTTAGATTTTTGGAGGATAGTGGAATGATACAGACAGAGACCCATTCACCATTCCGGAGTCTCATCTGGTTCTTGTACGTGCACCGGTGTAAAGCACCGACATGAGACCTCGGTTTAAAGTCCCATCTGAAAGACTGTTCATTTTATTACGGTCAGACGGGGGATGCGCATGTTGGCTGCATATCATTAGTTGGAAACGCAACCATATAAAGAAGAAGAAGAAGAAGAAGAAGAAGAAGAAGAAAGAAGAAGCAGCAGCAGCAGCAGCAGCAGCAGCAGCAGCAGCAGCAGCAGCAGCAGCAGCAGCAGCAGCAGCAGCAGCAGCAGCAGCAGACAGCAAGCAACAACAACAACAACGAGAGTGATTAATAGAAGTTGTTAGAACTTGCTTCGCAATCGTTGTAAAATAAATAAAGTTTAAACAAAACAACAACAACAACAACAACAACAACAACAACAACAACAACAACAACAACAACAACAACAACAACAACAACAACAACAACAACAACAACAATTACAATAACAACATGTTGTGATTATTGTAACACAGAACTAATGCATACTAACGAATGCAATCAACATTCCTGGCACAACCATTCAAAATTACTATTCTTTAATTACTATTCTTTAATTACTATTCTTTAATTACTATTCTTTAATTACTATTCTTTAATTACTATTCTTTAGTATGCATCATCTTTCAACGAAATAAACATGTTATGTTTACTATGTTAATTGGCTAGCTTAGCATCTCTGCATCGGTTCATTTAATACAGTTTCTAGAACGCATACACAGTACAGCGTATATGTGTAGTATGCGTAGAAGCACCGTAACGTATAGATAATACAGCGTATATGTGTAGTATGCATAGACTCACCGAAACGCATAGATAATACAGCGTATATGTGTAGTATGCATAGAATCACCGTAACGCATAGATAATACAGCGTATATGTGTAGTATGCATAGACTAACCGTAACGCATAGATAATACAGCGTATATGTGTAGTATGCATAGAATAACCGTAACGCATAGAAAATACAGGGTATATGTGTAGTATGCATATACTCACCGTAACGCATATATAATACAGCGTATATGTTTAGAATGCATAGAATCACCGTAACGCATAGATAATACAGCGTATATGTGTAGTATGCATAGAAGCACCGTAACGCATAAATAATACAGCGTATATGTGTAGTATGCATAGAATCACCGTAACGCATAGATAATACAGCGTATATGTGTAGTATGCATAGAATCACCGTAACGCATAGATAATACAGCGTATATGTGTAGTATGCATATAATCACCGTAACGCATAGATAATACAGCGTATATGTGTAGTATGCGTAGAATCATCACCGTAACGCATAGATAATACAGGGTATATGTGTAGTATGCATAGAATCACCGTAACGCATAGATAATACAGCGTATAGGTGTAGTATGCGTAGAATCATCACCGTAATGCATATATAACACAGGGTAGATGTGTAGTATGCGTAGAATCATCACCGTAACACATAGATAATACAGCGTATATGTGTAGTATGCATATACTCACCGTAACGCATAGATAGTACAGCGTATATGTGTAGTATGCGTAGAATCATCACCGTAATGCATATATAACACAGGGTAGATGTGTAGTATGCGTAGAATCATCACCGTAACGCATAGATAATACAGCGTATATGTGTAGTATGCATATACTCACCGTAACGCATAGATAGTACAGCGTATATGTGTAGTATGCATATAATCACCGTAACGCATAGATAATACAGCGTATATGTGTAGTATGCGTAGAATCATCACCGTAACGCATAAATAATACAGCGTATATGTGTTGTATGCATATACTCACCGTAACGCATAGATAGTACAGCGTATATGTGTAGTATGCATATAATCACCGTAACGCATATATAATACAGCGTATATGTGTAGTATGCGTAGAATCATCACCGTAACGCATAGATAATACAGGGTATATGTGTAGTATGCATATAATCACCATAACGCATAGATAATACAGCGTATATGTGTAGTATGCGTAGAATCATCACCGTGACGCATAGATAATACAGCGTATATGTGTAGTATGCATATAATCACCGTGACGCATAGATAATACAGCGTATATGTGTAGTATGCATATACTCACCGTAACGCATAGATAGTACAGCGTATATGTGTAGTATGCATATAATCACCGTAACGCATAGATAATACAGCGTATATGTGTAGTATGCGTAGAATCATAACCGTAACGCATAAATAATACAGCGTATATGTGTAGTATGCATATAATCACCGTAACGCATAGATAATACAGCGTATATGTGTAGTATGCATATAATCACCGTAACGCATAGATAATACAGCGTATATGTGTAGTATGCATAGAATCACCGTAACGCATAGATAATACCACAGGGATTCGGAACGTTTGGGGGTACTAGTATATATATTTAAGTACAGGGATTCTACTCTGTGGGATGTCAGATTTCACATCGATCAGTAAAATGGCCCTATCTGAAACAATTTTGTACAAAGCTGTCCAAATATAACGCCTATCCCGAGTATTTATATTGTTCTTCAAATAAAACACAACTTTAAGCTGCATGCATGTATACTTTGCAAACAATTGCCACATACATTGGCCATAGCAGGTCACATTTCCATACTAGGACACGGGTTCTGTCAGCAACACAAAAAAATCTTCGACGGTAGAGTTTTAACTGTGAATAACATTATCAATAAAATGTGTTTCCACTAACCTGTATGTTTATTCGGCAAAAATGTACGTCAAAAAGAGATTTCGTAGCATTTTCAATTTGTTTTGAAAAATTCTAAAGCGGCGCAATTCCCGTTGAAACGAGCGTTCTGATTGGATTATGATTGTTCTTCATATATAAAAAAACATCTTGTTACATTCTAATAATCCAATCAGAACGCTCGTTTCAACGCTGGTTTCAACGCGAATTGCGCCGCTTTAGAAATTTTCAAAACAAATTGAAAATGCTACGAAATCTCTTTTTTTGTTGCTGACAGAACCCGTGTCCTAGTATGGAAATGTGACCTGCTATGGCCAATGTATGTGGCAATTGTTTGCAAAGTATACATGCATGCAGCTTAAAGTTGTGTTTTATTTGAAGAACAATATAAATACTCGGGATAGGCGTTATATTTGGACAGCTTTGTACAAAATTGTTTCAGATAGGGCCATTTTACTGATCGATGCGAAATCTGACATCCCACAGAGTATAATCTCTGTACTTAAATATATATACTAGTACCCCCAAACGTGCTGAATCCCTGTGGATAATACAGTGTATATGTGTAGTATGCATAGAATCCCGCTAACGCAAAAAAGTACCCACCAATTCATAGTGTTGCCTGTGTGTCAATTTAGATAGGTCACTAACCGGAACTTTCAATTCTCACAGGATCAACAGTTTCGGGAATATGTATGTGTGTATCGGAATATATATACGTATCGGAATGTGGCTATAAATGGGCGGCCTCCACGTGACGTAGACTGGAAACTGTACGTATGAATGTAACAGAGCATTGGTATTAGTATGTATTTCCTACATCACACCCGTTTCAACAAGACAGCGATCCTAAACACGCGTCCAATGCATTCATGGAAGAACACAGGATAAACTGCTAGACCAGGAATAGTGATAGATAATCAAAAGGATCCTGGTTAGATATCATAGGTTTGATCCACGTCTGATCCTAATAATATTAACAGACTTTCGGACGAGACTTTAAACCGAGATCTCGTGTCGGTGTCTAAGCTGCGCACGTATACAAAAAAACAGCGGAGACTCTGGAATGGGTCTCTGTCTGTATCATTGCATTATCCTCCAAAATATAAAATTACTCTTCAGGAGGTGTAGCTCATATTGGCAACCAGTAGCAACGATTACACAACTAAAGCATGTTTGTATGAATATACATATAACATTGGCGAACGACCTTGAACCCGCTACACGATGGCTTGGGCAGGAGCTCGGATTTTATTCATATTCCTGTCTGACCTCTATATTGTGCACTCATGGGACAAGCCGTCCGTATGTCGAGTACCTAGTCAGTGTGTATTTATGTATGCAGTCATGCGCACAATCACACTCTCACGCACGCACAATCACACTCTCACGCACGCACAATAACACTCTCACGCACGCACACTCACACTCTCACACACGCACAATCACACTCTCACGCACGCACAATCACACTCTCACGCACGCACAATCACACTCTCACACACGCACAATCACACACGCACAATCACACTCTCACGCAAGCACAATCACACTCTCACGCACGCACAATCACACTCTCACGCACGCACAATCACACTCTCACGCACGCACATCACACTCTCACACACGCACACTCTCACGCACGCACGCACACACGCACGCACGCAACCACACCAACACCACACCACACCACACCACACCACACCACACCACACCACACACACACACACCACTCCACACCACTCCACACCACCGCACACCACACACACCACTCCACACGACACCACACACACCACACCACTCCACACCACACACCACACCACACCACACCACACCACCACATCACCACACCACACGGGCATGCGCATTCGCAATGTTAGTCACGAGAAAAGGCGTGTCTTACTTTTTACGCTGTTCCAATGATGATCCATTTACCTGTTCAGGCACACGGTAAGTTGCAAATATTGTCTAAAACATTTTAAATGCAGTGTGCTATACTTTCTTTGTATCATTAAAAAAATATAAATATAAGTAATGAACCGGCGGGTTAATAGTTTCCATGAAGTTCATACCACGATGGAAATTATTAACCTACGATTCAGTCCGTAATTGTAAACCATGTCATGTATATGTTATTGGTAGAATTTCGGAAAACGCAGACGGATCTGTAGTCCAGTGGTAACACGCTGGACTGGTAGTCCAGGGATCGCAGGTTCGATCCCCCGTCTGACCATAATAAAATTAAGTCTTTCAGATGAGACGTTAAACCGAGGTCTCATGTCGGTGTTGTACACCGTGCACGTAAAAGAACCAGAGGATACTCTGGAATGGGTCTCTGTCTGTATCATTGCACTATCCTCCAACAATCTAAAATGACTAATCTCTTCAGGAGGCGTCGCTCATATGGGCAACCGGTAGCGACGATAAATAAACGTAAAACACACACACAGGAACACGCATGTACCTGATATTAGTTTTTATTTGTATAAACACGAGGGTGCATTTTAAGGCACAAATGACGCTGTCATGGATTCTCAAAAACGAAAGCTACGAGAGACAGGTCAGTTACTGCCCCTGAATACTCCCTAACAGTATGTAGGTCCTCTTCAGTGGTTTCCTCTGTTTTTATCGTTGTTTCCTTTGCACAACATGCTACCAATTTTCATCCTCTTTTATCATCTAATTATTATGTTACTATATCTCGACAGAAGTCCTAAAGTATATCCAATGTGTACGTATAGGTAAATTTGTATGATCAATTAACTAACATGATTTGGATAAAATCGCATGTATCACAACGCAACTTCTGGTTAGGGAACAACAGTAAAAACAAAGGATTCCAACTGAATGGACCGCTATACATTTCGGGTTAAATCGCACTTTTTCTGCCAAGGGAGGAAATAGAAAAGCCAGCGAGGTCCCTTATTACTATTAGTAATATTAAGTATGTTACGGGCATTTTGAGATTCACATTGTATTCGGATTTGAGTAAAACATTCTCGTGAGCCCATGATAACGAACACAACAGCATATATGAGCTAATTGAGGTATATCTATATATATTATCTAGTCACTTACCATAATGCGCTTTTCCTTTTTCTCTCCAATTAAATAAGCACACACAGGACCGAAAATTCTTAGCAGTACTCAACACTCAGTATCCGAAGAAGAATAACGAACACATATTTAACTGCAATTCTAAAATCTATAACTAAAATATTTAATTTATAAACAGGTACTTGCTAAGTTCAACAATGCTTAGTTGGTTTTATGTATTTTCAATAGTCGGTCTATGCCTTAAAGCGTTTGTTATTAGTTATCAATACGGCATTTATTAACAGCCGACGTGTATAATTGAATATCGGACAGGTATTTCAAATAGCTTTAAATGTATCTGTAAATATTTTCAAAACATTATTGATAAATGTCCACAGCTAAGAATAAACACGGAAGAAACAACAAATAAGTAAACGAGAGCGTATTTATAAGTCGTCTGCGATATTGTAACAGCAATGGATAGTTATTGGTGGTTAACTCTTCGAGCGTCTGCTGCGGTAACTAAGACGCTTAGAACATCTGTGCAGTATGTGTTTGCTATTAGTTAGATATGAAATTTAGCCTGTTTTTGCGGTTATTTGTCTAACACAATAAAGTCTCCACCCAGGTTGATACGCTGTGTTTACCAGTCTGATGCTACGTTTGCTGGTTTGATACGGTCACGAGCCCGTATCAAACCAGAAAAAAGCCATATCATAACTAGTTCCTGAGAAATAATGGTGATAGTTTGTTCAATAGCGCCCTAGTGTGTTAAATTTACAGATGTTTGTAGTTTCGTGGTAATATTTCAATCGTTTTCCCGTATCTAATTCAGTAATTCGTGATTCATGGATAATGGAGAGCAGGATTTATTATGAATATTAAATGTTCAAATTCATATCAAAGTAATAAAGACGTTACCGGTTGCCCATATGAGCGACGCCTCCTGAAGAGATTAGTAACTTTAGATTTTTGGAGGATAGTGCAATGATACAGACAGAGACCGATTCCAGAGTATCCTCTGGTTCTTTTACGTGCACCGACACGAGACCTCGGCTTAACGTCCCATCTGAAAGACTGTTAATTTTATTAGGGTTAGACGGGGGATCGAACCTGCGATCCCTGGATTACCAGCCCAGCGTGTTACCACTGTACTACAGCTCATATGGGCAACCGGTAGCGACGATAAATAAGCGTAAAACACACAAATGACTTGCCCCTCACCGCTGTAGATTCGAGTCCCATCGGGTGGTGGCGGGGAGTCCCATCGGGTGGTGGTGGGGAGTCCCATCGGGTGGTGGTGGGGAGTCCCATCGGGTGGGGGTGGGGAGTCCCATCGGGTGGTGGTGGGGAGTCCCATCGGGTGGGGGTGGGAGTCCCATCGGGTGGTGGTGGGCAGTCCCATCGGGTGGGGTGGGGAGTCCCATCGGGTGGGGGTGGGGAGTCCCATCGGATTGGGGTGGGGAGTCCCATCGGGTGGGGAGTCCCATCGGGTGGTGGTGGGGAGTCCCATCGGGTGGTGGTGGGGAGTCCCATCGGGTGGGGAGTCCCATCTGGTGGGGGTGGGGAGTCCCATCTGGTGGGGGTGGGGAGTCCCATCGGGTGGGGTGGGGAGTCCCATCGGGTGGTGGTGGGGAGTCCCATCGGGTGGTGGTGGGGAGTCCCATCGGGTGGGGGTGTGGAGTCACATCGGTGGGGAGTCCCATCGGGTGGTGGTGGGGAGTCCCATCGGGTGGTGAGGACAATAGTGTGGGGTGGGGAGTCCCATCGGGTGGTGGTGGGGAGTCCCATCGGGTGGGGGTGGGGAGTCCCATCGTGTGGTGGTGTGGAGTCCCATCGGGTGGTGGTGTGGAGTCCCATCGGGTGGGGGTGGGGAGTCCCATCGGGTGGGGGTGGGGAGTCCCATCGGGTGGGGAGATTTCTTTCAAACTAAGATGGTTACTAGTACTTGTCTGGGTTCCAGTCATCAATTTTTCACTTTTTAATTTCTGGCAAAATGATCGGAAATTCAATACGGTTCAATTAAGGGTTTGGGTGTTAACCCATTTGATTCTGGATACCGTTCAAACAGTATTTGCAAAGAACATAAGAGCCAGATCAACCGCCATGGAACATGCCGTCTGATCAAACTCTATGCTGTTTGCTATTCAGATGATCTTGCTAAGACACTTGGCTATGTAGCAAACAACATAGATCCTGATCAGCATGCAGCGTCACGCTGTGGCTGATCTGGATCTATGTTGTTTGCAAAAGCCTTTAAATGTATCCAAATGGCTGTCGTTTGTATGGAGATATAATAGTATATTAACCTAAATCTCTATGTAATCCCAGTAATATCTATGGAGGTGGGATAGATATGGCGACTATTTATCCACTGCATGATAGCTAAATGGCTGTCGTTTGTATGGAGATATAATAGTATATTAACCTAAATCTCTATGTAATCCCAGTAATATCTATGGAGGTGGGATAGATATGGCGACTACTTATCCACTGCATGATAGCTAAATGGCTGTCGTTTGTATGGAGATATAATAGTATATTAACCTAAATCTCTATGTAATCCCAGTAATATCTATGGAGGTGGGATAATATGGCGACTACTTATCCACTGCATGATAGCTAAATGGCTGTCGTTTGTATGGAGATATAATAGTATATTAACCTAAATCTCTATGTAATCCCAGTAATATCTATGGAGGTGGGATATATATGGGGACTACTTATCCACTGCATGATAGCTAAATGGCTGTCATTTGTATGGAGATATAATAGTATATTAACCTAAATCTCTATGTAATCCCAGTAATATCTATGGAGGTGGGATATATATGGGGACTACTTATCCACTACATGATAGCTAAATGGCTGTCATTTGTATGGAGATATAATAGTATATTAACATAAATCTCTATGAAGGAAAGGGTTGTGTCTTATATAATGGTATAGTGTTGCATACTGTTCTATCAAAGTAAAGTAGTAATGGAAGTCTTGCTAGCGCAGTGGTAGCACGTTCGTTTAACGTGCGAAATGCCCGGAGTTAGAGCCCCCAGGAGCCGTTACGATTGTGCCCTTAGGCAAGGATTCCATCAGGAATGAGGTCTTGAGAGTGATTAATATAAGTTGTAAGAACTTGTTTCGCAATCAAGCTAAAAACATTTGCATAAACTAAAGCAATAAAACTGTTGAAATATTACACTACTGTAAGGAAATATATGATAGATTACGGGTAATGTGACGTATTGTTTCATGCTATTACAGGTAATGCGACGTATTGTTTCATGCTATTACAGGTAATGTGACGTATTGTTTCATGCTATTACAGGTAATGTGACGTAGTGTTTCATGCTATTACAGGTAATGTGACGTATCGTTTCATGCTATTACAGGTAATGTGACGTATCGTTTCATGCTATTACAGGTAATGTGACGTTTCATTTCATGCTATTACAGGTAATGTGACGTAGTGTTTCATGCTATTACAGGTACTGTGACGTATCGTTTCATGCTATTACAGGTACTGTGATGTATCGTTTCATGCTAACAACCTGACTTACCTGTAAAGCGAATATTGTAACGAATGTTAGTTTATCACAATACATAAAATGTGTATAAAAAACATTTTAGTGTGTCACCACTATACAAAGTGTCTGTCCGATTAGCGCAGTGGTTGGCACGCTCGCTTCTCACCAATGCAACATGGGTTCGATCCTTGGACCGGAAAGTATGCGAGATGGTACAGTGGTCGCCAGATAGGATAGGTGGGTTTTCTCCGGTTTCCTCCCCCATGAATGACCACATATAAGCTTTCATCCGCGACAACGAGAGTGATTAATATAAGTTATTAAAACTTGCTTTGCAATAAATAAAGTATTAAAAAAAGGAGAGTGACTGCCCGCTATATGGAAAGTTTGTTGACCTCAAACTACTGTTTATTGATTGAAAGTTACTATTTCGAAAGAATTTGTAGAAGTAATGCTATTTAAACGTATGCAGTTTGTTTGCTTTTGCGATGTAATGGGGATATAAGCTATGTAACCTGTATACAATGAACTATAAGAAATAGATAATAAATTTGTATAAAAGTAAAGTGTTTGTTTATTATAGTGTCACCCCTATTTAAAGGGCCAACCATTTCTGACTTATGAGACACCTCTTTTTTATGAACATCAATCAGTACTTCCCGAATCCTATGCTTGTATGCCAGGCAATAGGTAACCATTATTTAACTAGCTGGCGGCTCACCAACCGGCCATATCAGAACGGACCGCTTACGAGATTCGAACCTTCGGCCTCCCGCTCCATAGGCGGACGCCTTAACCACTAGGCCATGGAGACGGTTATGTATAACTAATAATATACAAACGTCACATCAGGAGCATTATATGATAAGTTTGTTGACTGAGAATGTTATGTTATCGGGTTTTACGCCTGCATCAGCACCATTTCGGGGCTATATCGCCGACGGGCAGTTTACCTAACAACACCTTTCCTGGGCAGGCTCCAGCGGTTAACCAGTACTTGGGTGCACCAACCTCCGTAAGAAACTGCCAACTTTTTCATATAAATGACACACGGCCTGAGCGGGGCTCAAACCCGTGACCATCAGTGATGATAGGTTACAGTGGTATACAAGTCAGCGACCGTAACCACTCAACCACGGAGGCGGACCTTGTTGACCGAGAAATAGATAAAACAAAATAAGAAAATCAAGAACAACCTCTGAAGTCCAATTGGTATTTTATATTATTAATATCGTGTATAGTATAAACAGTTAAGAGACAATATCATTTCCTATTTTGGGTTGCATAGGGGCGTGGCCCAGAACGACTGGCCCAGAGAATCAACTGCAAAACCCACAAAAATGTTTCACACGATTTGTGGCTACATTGTTCTGTAAAATGTACATGTAGGTTACTGGGAAACAAAGTTAATGGGAAACCAAAACCAAGTTAAATGGGAAACAAAGTAAGTTGATGCAAGGATGTTTGGACCCCCCTACCCCTCACCCCCCGAGTATCTTGCAGTGTAAGTTGCAAGACTGGATGTTATAAAACGTTTTCTCCAACCTCAAACTCAGTCTCAAGCTTCTGATTGGTTCAGCTGAGTGTAAAACTCATAATCAACCAATCACATCACTTGAGCTCGAGTTTTGAGAGATGAGAAACGTTTTATAACCTCGGGCACAGGGCTAGAAGTTATAAAACGATTTTTCCAACCTCAAACTCAGTCTCAAGCTTCTGATTGGTTCAGCTGAGTGTAAAACTCATAATCAACCAATCACATCACTTGAGCTCGAGTTTTGAGAGCTGAGAAACGTTTTATAACCTCGGGCACAGGCAGGGTCTGAGGTTATAAATTTTTTCCTCAGATCGTAAACTAAACTCAAGCACAAGTTATTTTATTGGTTGATTCCGAGTTTTACTGTCGGCTGAACCAATCAGAAGCTTGAGACGGAGATTGGAGAAGTTTTATAATCGCCGAGTCAGACCCGGGATGCAAGATTATCTAATGATTGGATACAGTCACCATGATAGCGAATTTACACAATTACATTTTAGAAAAGAACGCACAAATAAAACTGAAAATGTCTTCAACTTGCGCTGGAAAAACATGCAATTTATGCATGGTCTGGTGTCCATTTTATAAACCCGTCTTATATGCGAGTGCATGCCAAAACTCACAGAGTTCAGGACCAAAGTAGGTGGAGTTCGAACCCCGCTGGAGCCGTTACGATTGTGCCCGCAAGGCATTTAAATTCCACATTGCCTCTTCTCTCTCCTTCATGGCGATGGATTACATCAGGAATGAGGTCTCGAGAGTGATTCATATAAGTTGAAAGAACTTGTTTCGCAATCGAGCTAAAATAAATTTGTATAAATTAAAGTAGATGGGGTCACGTATGAGGCAAGTATGGACGATATATAGTTTTATTTTTCAGCGAGTAAAATTGAGTGTGGGAGGGGGGTGGGGTATTACAATCTAGCAAATTGGTCATCAGTCACAAATATTGCAAGAACACTTGGCACTAGGAAGGATAGCTGTTACACAATATTGCTGTTTAATTATTTTCTGGACCAATGGGAATTTATGTGATAAGAAATACTGCTATGTATTCGTATTATAGGTATTAAAATTGTCCAATTGTTTTCAGGGAACTAGTTCCAAGCTTTCACTGGTGTGCACATAGAAATACAGACTTGAGCTGGAATCCAGAAATGGCCAGGTCAATGTATTTACGTAGTTGGAATTCTGCAACAATAATTGGTTCCCATATGATTCGCAGATGTTCCAGCAGGGATGTGGTATATACTATTATGTTATTGTAAATATTTGCATTTAATTACGCAAATTTAATTAAGTATGCATTTTTTAACCTATCCAGAGGCGGACCTTCTATACTCTATCCGAGCGTGTATTATGCAGAGTGAGTTTTCAATCGTCCTTCTATACATATTTACATGTAATAGTTTTTCTTGTTCTCTCTGTGTGCCAGACGAGACCTACTAATGTATCTTTAAATCTGACTTGAAGCGTACAACAGTTTTCTTAGCACAATTTATGAACTATTTATATTGTTATTGTATTTCCTATGGTATCCATTTTCGTATGAATTTCCTCACTAATGGTATGCAGATGACATGTGCACTCGGAATTACTGTCAAACGCATTCACAATGTTAGGCATCGGTCCTCGCGAGAAAAGGCGGTCTTACAGTTCCAAGGATGATCTGGAAGTCGGTCATGATAGCGCAGAGGTCACGTGTTTGAACCTTCATAATTATGTGAAGTCCACACCCCCCGTGTCTACTAGTATTATAATATCAAACAATTTCTTAATTTCAGCAGTAGATGAAGTGTAAAACACGCCCCACCCCCCAAGTAACATGAAACAACTGCAGGCAAGGCAACTGGTTAGCGACTTTATTTAAAATAGGTTTTATATTATATTTATATTTATAAAACGGATCCAATATGTAAAATATTGGCACTGTGTTCAGTGCTACGCGTCACACAGTCCAATATTTTACATATTGGATCATTTTCGGCTTTATATCATATACTTAAAATTTGCATCTTAAATACATATATGTTTTGTTTGGTTGTTTGGTGTGGTGTTTTTTTTTGGTTTTTGGTTTTTTTTTTTTGTTTTTTTACATATACCAGACAAATTGTTTCACGATTGTTTTGGGGGATCAGCAGGCAAATCATATATTAAATCGAATCGCTGACACACAACTCACGTTCTATAAACCTTTAACACAAAACACACACGCTACTTATATCTTTGGATAAAATGTACGAGTACATAATTGTACATTAACGATGCATGTTATTATAGCCCTCTGTTGTCTAAATCTTTCACTTTGTAAATTCTAACGAGCCAGTGCTCAGTAGTATAGGCTTCTTCCAATACGTCAAGTTCAAAATCCTTGTTTCCTATTTCTGCATTTCTTACTCTGTCATAACCAGTCGGTTTTCCTGAAAATGTAAAATATAGCATTTATTGCGTCTTCTAATACGTCAAGTTCAAAATCCTTGTTTCCAATTTCCGCACTTCTGAATCTTGTCGTAACCCGTCGGTTTTCCTATTCCTATTATTCTCCTAGCCACATAGCAGCTAACCCTAGACCACTAGACAATATATCTATTGTTCTCCTAGCCACATAGCAGCTAACCCTAGACCACTAGACAATATATCTATTGTTCTCCTAGCCACATAGCAGCTAACCCTATACCACTAGACAATATATCTATTGTTCTCCTAGCCACATAGCAGCTAACCGTAGACCACTAGACAATATATCTATTATTCTCCTAGCCACATAGCAGCTAACCGTAGACCACTAGACAATATATCTATTGTTCTCCTAGCCACATAGCAGCTAACCCTATACCACTAGACAATATATCTATTGTTCTCCTAGCCACATAGCAGCTAACCCTAGACCACTAGACAATATATCTATTGTTCTCCTAGCCACATAGCAGCTAACCCTAGACCACTAGACAATATATCTATTATTCTCCTAGCCACATAGCAGCTAACCCTAGACCACTAGACAATATATATATTGTTCTCCTAGCCACATAGTAACTAACCCTAGACTACTAGACAATATATCTATTGTTCTCCTAGCCACATAGCAGCTAACCCTAGACCACTAGACAATATATCTATTATTCTCCTAGCCACATAGCAGCTAACCCTAGACCACTAGACAATATATCTATTGTTCTCCTAGCCACATAGCAGCTAACTCTAGACCACTAGACAATATATCTATTGTTCTAGCCACATAGCAGCTAACCCTAGATCACTAGACAATAGATCTATTGTTCTCCTAGCCACATAGTAACTATTGGTGTGTGTGTGTGTGGATGAAATGAATGACGAACGGGTAAATTTATGCTACGACCGGGAATAAAAAGGCAATTTCCTATTAATAAAATTGTATAAACTTTATTTAATTTACAACGATTACGAAACAAGTTTAACAATTTATACTAATCGCTGTCGTTGGTGCGGATGAATGCGTAAATGTGGTCATACGTATGGGAAGAAACGGGAGTACCCGGAGAAAAACCACCTGTTTGTTCTGGCGACCACCGTACCATCTCACATACATCCAAATCCAACGATCGAACCCGAGCTGCATTGGTGAGAAGCGGACATGACAACGACTGCGTTCATCGAACGGCCATTTAGTTATCGATGACCAGTGGAAGCACCTATAAACCGGTGAAAGAAATCGCCCGCTTTACTTATATAGTTACATAAAATAATACATACCCTGTTCTGTATAAACCTGTCCGAATCTATAATAACACATTTTGTACATAAGACAGTTGAGAAGGATCGGTGAGCCGTCCTTATCCACCCGGAACTCTCCCTGGGGCGTGTAGTAATCATGCTCCTTGATGTGGCTGCCCCGATCTGTCGACCCGCCAATGCGCACCATCCATAGAAACTTGTTAATATCTGAAACAAGCCGGAAAACAACCAATTAACCCTCAATTTTAAGCTTTAATTCGCTATCAGAATTATTACAAAATTCCAAGAAATAAAGAAGCTGTTGTGGCTCAGTGCTTTCAGTTATTTTCCTAATAATATCTACAGGGGCGCCGTGTTGTAAACCGGTACCTCATGGCTTCTTCGACACAGTGTAAACTCTTCCCTCTCCCTCGTAGCGATGGATTCCATCAGGAATGAAGTCTCGAGAGTGATTAATCAAGTTATAAGAACTTGTTTCACAATCGAGCTAAAATAAATTTGTATAAATAAATAATTTTCAAAGTATGAATTAAAGATTAAATGTATTTAATAAACATAGACAATTATCCTCCATGTATTATGTGCTAATAAAATCATCCAACCAGAACGGAGTTACAATATGCACAACTAGACACAATACCGATGCTTCCTGCCAAGTTTGGTGAAAAATCAACAAGTGGTTAAAGAGATGAAGCGCGGACAAGGCATAGCAGACAGAAAAATCTGTGGAAGCGTGATAGCGCAGTAGTAGCGCGTTCACTTCAGGTGCGAAAGGTCCGGAGTTCGAGCCACACTGGAGCCGTTTATGCCCTTATGCAATGCATTTAAATTCCACGTTGCCTCTTCTCTCTCCCTCGTGGCGATGGATTCCATCAGGAAAGAGGTCTCGAATTGCTTAGTTTATACAAATTTAATTTAGCTCGATTGCGAAACAAGTTCTTTCAACTTATACTAATCACTATCGAAATATGATTCCTAATGGAATCCATCGCCATGAGGGAGAGTGAAGAGGCAACGTGGAATTTAAATGTAATCATAATGGCTCCAGCGGGGTCCGAACTCCGAGCCTTTCGCACATGAAGCGAACGTGCTATCACGACTTCCTCGAGTTGTTAGAACTTGTTTTGCAATCGAGCTAAAATAAATTTGTATAAACAAATGGCAAAAACAATATATCTGCTGTCATTAGAGTTGATATAATTATAAAGCGACTTACCATCAGATGAATAGCCCGTAAGCCCTCCAAAAATGACAAGCACATAGTTCACATCCAGTTCCCGCATTATCTCGTATGCTTTATCCTCAGTAGATGACATAGCCTGTAAAAATAAGGCTTAGTAACTAAATACCACATAGAGATTTAGACTAATATACTACTACAGAGTTCCCGCTGTCATCAATCAATGGCGCCAAAAACAAATATTGGCGCTAAATTTTGTGAATTGGCGAAATTTCGGGCACGGACGGTCACCCAGATAGAATCACTGACCTTCCTCGAGTCTGCTGAACAACTTCCTCACATGAAACAATTCGACACCCTCTGTGGGATTCAAACTAAAGCGGTGAAGTCAACAACGTAAACACTCGGCCGCGGAGGCCCGATCGCAAAAACTTACAAAAAAATAGGGATGTCAATGAATATTCGCTCGGACGTCCTAATATCCGAATACTATTCCAGTATACGGGAAAAATATTATATTTGCAAATATGAAATAAACTGTAATAAAATCAGATACTTTGTTTTCTTTTGAAACCATCATAAAACCTTCCAATACAAAAGAAATCGCCCCAGGATGTGTGAATAAACCATGTTGTGGTCGCATCCATGGCAGGTGTTAATTGACACTCTGCCATGTAATCGGATAATTACAGTAGGTGTTAAGGTAGGTAGTGTTTAATTATGATGTCAAATCTGTTTAGACAGAGAATGAAATATTACAGACACTTTGTAACAACATCCAGGTACGTATCTTAAAATTTTAATTAACTGCAATTTTTAAAAAAACAAACAAACATTGCAGAAGATTAAATAGTACTTCAACTAATGTTGCAGAAGATTAAACAGTACTTCAACTAATGTTGCAGAAGATTAAACAGTACTTCAACTAACATTGCAGAAGATTAAACAGTACTTCAACTAACGTTGCAGAAGATTAAACAGTACTTCAACTAACGTTGCAGAAGATTAAACAGTACTTCAACTAACATTGCAGAAGATTAAACAGTACTTCAACTAATGTTGCAGAAGATTAAACAGTACTTCAACTAATGTTGCAGAAGATTAAACAGTACTTCAACTAACGTTGCAGAAGATTAAATAGTACTTCAACTAATGTTGCAGAAGATTAAACAGTACTTCAACTAACGTTGCAGAAGATTAAACAGTACTTCAACTAACGTTGCAGAAGATTAAACAGTACTTCAACTAACATTGCAGAAGATTAAACAGTACTTCAACTAATGTTGCAGAAGATTAAACAGTACTTCAACTAATGTTGCAGAAGATTAAACAGTACTTCAACTAACGTTGCAGAAGATTAAATAGTACTTCAACTAATGTTGCAGAAGATTAAACAGTACTTCAACTAACGTTGCAGAAGATTAAACAGTACTTCAACTAACGTTGCAGAAGATTAAACAGTACTTCAACTAACATTGCAGAAGATTAAACAGTACTTCAACTAACGTTGCAGAAGATCAAACAGTACTTCAACTAACATTGCAGAAGATCAAACAGTACTTCAACTAACATTGCAGAAGATCAAACAGTACTTCAACTAACATTGCAGAAGATAAAACAGTACTTCAACTAACATTGCAGAAGATCAGAATTTTTGGGAGAAGTGAGAAAGCGCGTGATCACTTCCTTAAATGGTGTTCTTTAATATACTTCTGCAAAATAGGGGTTAAAATACACAGTATGACCATTAAATACAACATTTGAATAGAAGGAGTGCTTTATAATGGGCCAGTGTATTTTACTAGACACAATTTTGTTCGAAAATCGTAAAAACCCAAATATAATTTTTTTTTTTTTTTTTTAGGGAGAAGTGAGGCCCCCAGAGGGCGAAGTCAGGGTCCCTAGGGCGACAATTTCGCCCTCTAAAATGATCCCTGGAAGATTAAACAGTACTTCAACTAACGTTGCAGAAGATAAAACAGTACTTACCTGCCCAACTCTAGATATATGTGTGTTATTCCAGGTGTTGTTGTCCACTAGTATAGTCCTGTTGGCCATTGCCGTTATCTGATATCCGTAATCCCACCATGACATCACTTTCGCATCCTGTTGAAAGATCAAATTTATAAACACAAATGATCTGAAGCAAAGACATAATTAATTTGTATTAATGTTCACACGCACACATATCTAAACATTTTGGCTTTATCTAGGTAATACAATGTACTAATATTCCCGATTAGCGCAGTGGTTAGCATGCTCGCCTCTCACCAATGCAACCCGGGTTCCGATCCGCGGACCGGGAAGTATGTGAGATGGTACGGTGGTTGCCATATTGGACAGGTAGGTTTTCTCCGGGTACTCCGGTTTCCTCCCACACAAATGACCACATTTACGCTTTCACCCGAGCCAATGAGAGTGATTAATATAAGTTGTTAAAACTTGCTTCTAGATCACTAATATTCCCGACATCTAGATTACTAATATTCCCGACATCTAGATTACTAATATTCCCGACATCTAGATTACTAATATTCCCGACATCTAGATTACTAATATTCCCGACATCTAGATTACTAATATTCTAGATTACTAATATTCCCGTCGTCTAGATTACTAATATTCCCGTCGTCTAGATTACTAATATTCCCGTCGTCTAGATCACTAATATTCCCGACGTCTAGATTACTAATATTCCCGTCGTCTAGATCACTAATATTCCCGACATCTAGATTACTAATATTCCCGACATCTAGATTACTAATATTCCCGACAACTAGATTACTAATATTCCCGACATCTAGATTACTAATATTCCCGACATTTAGATTACTAATATTCCCGACATCTAGATTACTAATATTCCCGACATCTAGATTACTAATATTCCCGACATCTAGATTACTAATATTCCCGACATCTAAATTACTAATATTCCCGACATCTAGATTACTAATATTCCCGACATCTAGATTACTAATATTCCCGACATCTAAATTACTAATATTCTAGATTACTAATATTCCCGACATCTAGATTACTAATATTCCCGACATCTAGATTACTAATATTCCCGACGTCGACATCTAGATTACTAATATTCCCGACATCTAGATTACTAATATTCCCGACATCTAGTTGAAAGAACTTGTTTCGCAATTGAGCTTAAATAAATTTGTATAAACTAATTAATATACAGTCGAACCTGTCTTAAGCAGCCAGCCAAGGGAATTGCATAAAGTGGCTGCTTAGCACAGGTGGCTGCTTTATTTAATAGGTCAACATTGGTAATCTGAAAACTGGCTTCTTAATGCAGGTTTGCTGCTTAATAGAGGTGACCACTAACACAGGTTTGACTGTATCTTGGAATGAATGAATAAATTCACCGATGTAACCAAGGTTCGATCCTAGGACCGGGAAGTATGTGAGATGGTACGGTGGTCGCCAGATCGGACAGATGGGTTTTCTCCGGGTACTCTGATGTCCTCCCACACGAATGACCACATATACGCTCTCATCTGCCCCAACGAGAGTGATTAATATAATTTGATAAAACTTGTTTCGCTCTCGCTGTAATTTGGAGTTCTGGAATATTAGTAATCTAGATGTCGGGAATATTAGTAATCTAGATGTCGGGAATATTAGTAATCTAGATGTCGGGAATATTGGTAATCTAGATGTCGGGAATATTGGTAATCTAGATGTCGACAACGGGAATATTCGTAATCTAGATGTCGACGTCGGGAATATTAGTAATCTAGACGTCGGGAATATTAGTAATCTAGATATCGGGAATATTAGTAATCTAGACGTCAGGAATATTAGTAATGTAGATGTCGGGAATATTAGTAATGTAGATGTCAGGAATATTAGTAATGTAGATGTCGGGAATATTAGTAATGTAGATGTCGGGAATATTAGTAACCTAGATGTCGGGAATATTAGTAATTTAGATGTTGGGAATATTAGTAAACTAGATGTCGGGAATATTAGTAATCTAGATGTCGGGAATATTAGTAATCTAGATGTCGGGAATATTAGTAATCTAGATGTCGGGAATATTAGTAACCTAGATGTCGGGAATATTAGTAATCTATATTTCGGGAATATTAGTAATCTATATTTCGGGAATATTAGTAACCTAGATGTCGGGAATATTAGTTATCTAGAATATTAGTAATCTAGATGTCCGGAATATTAGTAATCTAGATGTCGGGAATATTATATAATCTAGATTACTAATATTCCCGACGTCTAGATTACTAATATTCCCGACGTCTAGATTACTAATATTCCCGACGTCGACATCTAGATTATGAATATTCCCGACGTCGACATCTAGATTATGAATATTCCCGACGTCGACATCTAGATTACGAATATTCCCGACGTCGACATCTAGATTATGAATATTCCCGACGTCGACATCTAGATTACGATAATTCCCGACGTCGACTTTCAACTTATATTAATCACTCTCAAGACCTCATTCCTGATGGAATCCATCACCATGAAGGAGAGAGAAGAGGCAACATGGAATTGCATTGCCTGAAGAGGCAATGTGGAATTGCATGGCCTAAGGGCACAATCGTATCGGCTCCAGTGGGGCTCGAACTCGAGCCTTTCGCACATAAAGCAAACGCGCTTCCACTGCGCTATCACGACATCCACACATATTACCGGTACAAACTTCCTGTATAATTAATTGATGAACGAACCTCAGCGGTGTTGTGCCTCAGCCAATAGTATGCCTCCCTGAAATCGTCGAAGATTATTCTACCGCCATCGCCGGCCCGTGCCGACAGCACAATGGAGGGGCTGGAATACGCCTCGGAGGTAACCCAGGTACAATGGAACGTGTAAGTTATGAGAAAAGCGGTCATCATGAACACCACCGCGGTAGCGATCTGTAACCGGAAGAAACAACACTGTATGATGAATCCAGACTATGTTCGATATGATTAGAGGACTTTCTAAATGGAAGACTCAAGTAATTCTGACACGGTACTGAGCAGTATTTCGGGCACCTGGGTAAACCACTGACCTTCCATATGCCAACTGGATTGGATTCTAACCAGGCATGCGAGTTGAAGAAGTCAGACGGATCTGTAGTCCAGTGGTAGCACCATGGACTGGTAATCGATCGAACATGCGATCCTCCGTCTGACCCTAATAAAATTAACAGTCTTTCAGATAGGACGTTAAACCGAGGTCTCATGTCGGTGCTTTACACCGTGCACGTAAAAGAACCAGAGGAGACTTTGGAATGGGTCTTTGTCTGTATCATTGCACTATCCTCCAAAAATCTTACAATAGGGGTGACACTATAATAAACAAACACTTTACTTTTACTATTGTGAAATAAGCATTATGTTGGCAGGGGATAATGTTACTTTTAAATTGACATAATTATACTCTGTTAATATAAAATGGTGTTCTTAAAACAAAATGGCCTTCAGTCAATAAACGACTTTTTAAAAATATTTTTTTACCTCATAATATAAAAATCTCACTGAAATACTAGAGGATGAAATATCAATGTCGCTCACGGATACCAAAAACAGCTGCGCGATACATCTACATTTCAATATGACATTAAATCCTGCATCTGTTAACCCTTTCCCTCATAGAAGCACCTCTCGACGCCATTACCAATACGACATACATTAACAATGTAGTAGCCAAACCAATGTTCATAATAAACCCTTTCCCTCATAGAAGCACCTCTCGACGCCATTACCAATACGACATACATTAACAATGTAGTAGCCAAACCAATGTTCATAATAAACCCTTTCCCTCATAGAAGCACCTCTTGACGCTATTACCAATACGACATACATTGACAATGTAGTAGCCAAACCAATGTTCATAAACCCTTTCCCTCATAGAAGCACCTCTTGACACTATTACCAATACGACATACATTGACAGTGTAGTAGCCAAACCAATGTTCATAAACCCTTTCCCTCATAGAAGCACCTCTTGACGCCATTACCAATACGACATACATTGACAATGTAGTAGCCAAACCAATGTTCATAAACCCTTTCCCTCATAGAAGCACCTCTTGACGCCATTACCAATACGACATACATTGACAATGTAGTAGCCAAACCAATGTTCATAAACCCTTTCCCTCATAGAAGCACCTCTTGACGCTATTACCAATACGACATACATTGACAATGTAGTAGCCAAACCAATGTTTATAATAAACCCTTTCCCTCAGAGAAGCACCTCTTGACGCCATTACCAATACAACATACATTGACAATGTAGTGGCCAAACCAATGTTCATAAACGCTTTCCCTCATAGAAGCACCTCTCGACGCCATTACCAATACGACATACATTGACAATGTAGTAGCCAAACCAATGTTCATAATTAACCCTTTCCCTCATAGAAGCACCTCTTGACGCCATTACCAATACGACATACATTGACAATGTAGTAGCCAAACCAATCTTCACAATAAAGGCCAGAATCTTGTGTAGTCCCAGTAATATCTATGGAGGTGGGATAGATATGGCGACTACTTATCCACTGCATGATAGCTAAATGACTGTCGTTTGTATGGAGATATAATAGTATATTAACCTAAATCTCTATGAAATCCCAGTAATATCTATGGAGGTGGGATAGATATGGCGACTACTTATCCACTGCATGATAGCTAAATGGCTGTCGTTTGTATGGAGATATAATGGTATATTAACCTAAATCTCTATGTAGTCCCAGTAATATCTATGGAGGTGGGATAGATATGGCGACTACTTATCCACTATATGATAGCTAAATGGCTGTTGATTGTACGGAGATATAATGGTATATTAACCTAAATCTCTATGTAGTCCCAGTAATATCTATAGAGGTGGGATAGATATGGCGACTACTTATCCACTATATGATAGCTAAATGGCTGTTGATTGTACGGAGATATAATGGTATATTAACCTAAATCTCTATGTAGTCCCAGTAATATCTATAGAGGTGGGATAGATATGGCGACTACTTATCCACTGCATGATAGCTAAATGGCTGTTAATTGTATGGAGATATAATGGTATATTAACCTAAATCTCTATATAGTCCCAGTAATATCTATAGAGGTGGGATAGATATGGCGACTACTTATCCACTGCATGATCGCAAAATGGCTGCCGTTTGCATGGAGATATAATAGTATATTAACCTAAATCTCTATGTAGTCCCAGTAATATCTATAGAGGTGGGATAGATATGGCGACTACTTATCCACTGCATGATAGCTAAATGGCTGTCGTTTGTATGGAGATATAATAGTATATTAACCTAAATCTCTATGTAGTCCCAGTAATATCTATGGAGGTGGGATAGATATGGCGACTACTTATCCACTGCATGATAGCTAAATGGCTGTCGTTTGTATGGAGATATAATGGTATATTAACCTAAATCTCTATGTAGTCCCAGTAATATCTATAGAGGTGGGATAGATATGGCGACTACTTATCCACTGTATGATAGCTAAATGGCTGTTGATTGTATGGAGATATAATAGTAGAGGTGGGATAGATATGGCGACTACTTATCCACTGCATGATAGCAAAATGGCGGTCGTTTGTATGGAGATATAATAGTATATTAACCTAAATCTCTATGTAGTCCCAGTAATATCTATGGAGGTGGGATAGATATGGCGACTACTTATCCACTGCATGATAGCTATATGGCTGTCGTTTGTATGGAGATATAATAGTATATTAACCTAAATCTCTATGTAGTCCAAGTAATATCTATGGAGGTGGGATAGATATGGCGACTACTTATCCACTGCATGATAGCTATATGGCTGTCGTTTGTATGGAGATATAATAGTATATTAACCTAAATCTCTATGTAGTCCCAGTAATATCTATGGAGGTGGGATAGATATGGCGACTACTTATCCACTATATGATAGCTAAATGGCTGTTGATTGTACGGAGATATAATGGTATATTAACCTAAATCTCTATGTAGTCCCAGTAATATCTATAGAGGTGGGATAGATATGGCGACTACTTATCCACTATATGATAGCTAAATGGCTGTTGATTGTACGGAGATATAATGGTATATTAACCTAAATCTCTATGTAGTCCCAGTAATATCTATAGAGGTGGGATAGATATGGCGACTACTTATCCACTGCATGATAGCTAAATGGCTGTTAATTGTATGGAGATATAATGGTATATTAACCTAAATCTCTATATAGTCCCAGTAATATCTATAGAGGTGGGATAGATATGGCGACTACTTATCCACTGCATGATCGCATAATGGCTGCCGTTTGCATGGAGATATAATAGTATATTAACCTAAATCTCTATGTAGTCCCAGTAATATCTATAGAGGTGGGATAGATATGGCGACTACTTATCCACTGCATGATAGCTAAATGACTGTCGTTTGTATGGAGATATAACAGTATATTAACCTAAATCTCTATGAAATCCCAGTAATATCTATGGAGGTGGAATAGATATGGCGACTACTTATCCACTGCATGATAGCTAAATGGCTGTTAATTGTATGGAGATATAATGGTATATTAACCTAAATCTCTATGTAGTCCCAGTAATATCTATAGAGGTGGGATAGATATGGCGACTACTTATCCACTATATGATAGCTAAATGACTGTCGTTTGTATGGAGATATAATGGTATATTAACCTAAATCTCTATGTAGTCCCAGTAATATCTATAGAGGTGGGATAGATATGGCGACTACTTATCCACTGCATGATAGCTAAATGGCTGTCGTTTGTATGGAGATATAATGGTATATTAACCTAAATCTCTATGTAGTCCCAGTAATATCTATGGAGGTGGGATAGATATGGCAACTACTTATCCACTGCATGATAGCTAAATGGCTGTCGTTTGTATGGAGATTAATGGTATATTAACCTAAATCTCTATGTAGTCCCAGTAATATCTATAGAGGTGGGATAGATATGGCGACTACTTATCCACTGTATGATAGCTAAATGGCTGTTGATTGTATGGAGATATAATAGTAGAGGTGGGATAGATATGGCGACTACTTATCCACTGCATGATAGCAAAATGGCGGTCGTTTGTATGGAGATATAATAGTATATTAACCTAAATCTCTATGTAGTCCCAGTAATATCTATGGAGGTGGGATAGATATGGCGACTACTTATCCACTGCATGATAGCTATATGGCTGTCGTTTGTATGGAGATATACTGAGTCAAAAAAGAAACGATACCAAACTAAAAATGACGTAAAACGGATAAAACCATAGAAAGGTTTGATATATTATTACGTATCAGTACCGGGTATCTTATTGCAACGTCAGCCAACCATAAACACAGGTAAATAAACACCCGATAATCCTGGAACGCCGAATTTCCGATTTGCACGTGCTCCTCAACAAAGACAACTTCCTGCACATGTACAAATCGGAAAACCAGTTTATTGTACTGGTATTGCATTATCATCGAGGGAAAACACCTTACATACCCATTGTTACCTCTAACAAAATGCCTAGGCTAAACCGCAATCAGAGAATGCGTGCCATTGGCATGATTGACGGCGGTTTACGTCAGCGTGACGTCGCAAATCGACTCGGGGTTACGCGGATCACGATAACACGTCTACTTCGACGTTATCGAACACATGGATCGGTGGACGACCGCCCAAGATCTGGTCGACCACGTGTGACGACGCGTGAACAGGACCGTCACATTCGGACGTCACATTTACGTGACGGGTTCCTACCTGCTACGCACACAGCTGCCGTTACTCCTGGGATGACCAACAATCGCATCAGTACACAAACAGTCAGGAACCGGCTCGGTGAACGTGGCATTCGTGCCTATCGGCCATACGTTGGACCCATCCTGACACGACGTCACCGTGACGTACGGCGGGAATGGACGACGGAACGTGCTCGCTGGACTTGGTTACAGTAGAATTCGGTGATGTTTAGCGATGAATCGCGGTTCTGTTTGCGTCGAGCAGATGGCAGAGAGCGGGTATATCGCAGACGCGGTGTACGTCAGGCCGACGCATGTGTACGTCAGGTCGATCTGTTCGGGGGCGGAAGCGTTATGGCGTGGGGCGGTATCACCTTCGGCAGTCGCACTGAATGGTTAGTGGTGGACGGGAACCTAAACGCCCAGCGGTACTGTGATGAGATCCTTGCGCCAGTTGTTGTGCCGTTCTTTAACGCCAACAGAAACGTCACACTGTTCCAACAGGACAACGCCAGGTGTCATACTGCTCGGATTTCCACCACATTATTGGAGTAGAACAATATTGAAACCCTGCCGTGGCACCAGACTTGTCACCCATAGAACATGTGTGGGATACGTTAGACCGCCGCGTCAGACGACGTCAGCCGGTAACATTAAACCAACTGAGGGATGTTTTGCGTCAGGAGTGGACAAATATTGACCAGCAAGAGATTCAGACACTCTTCCGTTCGATGCGACGGCGGTGCATTGCAGTGTGAGACGCAAATGGTGCCCATACTCGGTATTGACGTCTGTGTGAAAACTCCATTAGACCCCTGTCCGACGAATTACGTCATCACGCAGCAGACAGTTTCGGAGGCTCATTATGCTTTATGTGCTCCTCTTTCAAACATGTTGGACTATCATCTTATGAATTTTCAAAGAATTTTCTTAATAAATGTTGAAATTATAGACACATAAACACCAGGTATCGTTTCTTTTTTGACTCAGTATATAATAGTATATTAACCTAAATCTCTATGTAGTCCAAGTAATATCTATGGAGGTGGGATAGATATGGCGACTACTTATCCACTGCATGATAGCTATATGGCTGTCGTTTGTATGGAGATATAATAGTATATTAACCTAAATCTCTATGTAGTCCCAGTAATATCTATGGAGGTGGGATAGATATGGCGACTACTTATCCACTATATGATAGCTAAATGGCTGTTGATTGTACGGAGTTATAATGGTATATTAACCTAAATCTCTATGTAGTCCCAGTAATATCTATAGAGGTGGGATAGATATGGCGACTACTTATCCACTATATGATAGCTAAATGGCTGTTGATTGTACGGAGATATAATGGTATATTAACCTAAATCTCTATGTAGTCCCAGTAATATCTATAGAGGTGGGATAGATATGGCGACTACTTATCCACTGCATGATAGCTAAATGGCTGTCGTTTGTATGGAGATATAATAGTATATTAACCTAAATCTCTATGTAGTCCCAGTAATATCTATAGAGGTGGGATAGATATGGCGACTACTTATCCACTGCATGATAGCTAAATGGCTGTCGTTTGTATGGAGATATAATAGTATATTAACCTAAATCTCTATGTAGTCCCAGTAATATCTATGGAGGTGGGATAGATATGGCGACTACTTATCCACTGCATGATAGCTAAATGGCTGTCGTTTGTATGGAGATATAATAGTATATTAACCTAAATCTCTATGTAGTCCCAGTAATATCTATGGAGGTGGGATAGATATGGCGACTACTTATCCACTGCATGATAGCTAAATGGCTGTCGTTTGTATGGAGATATAATAGTATATTAACCTAAATCTCTATGTAGTCCCAGTAATATCTATAGAGGTGGGATAGATATGGCGACTACTTATCCACTGCATGATAGCTAAATGACTGTCGTTTGTATGGAGATATAATAGTATATTAACCTAAATCTCTATGAAGTCCCAGTAATATCTATGGAGGTGGAATAGATATGGCGACTACTTATCCACTGCATGATAGCTAAATGGCTGTTAATTGTATGGAGATATAATGGTATATTAACCTAAATCTCTATGTAGTCCCAGTAATATCTATAGAGGTGGGATAGATATGGCGACTACTTATCCTCTGCATGATAGCTAAATGGCTGCCGTTTGCATGGAGATATAATAGTATATTAACCTAAATCTCTATGTAGTCCCAGTAATATCTATGGAGGTGGGATAGATATGGCGACTACTTATCCACTGCATGATAGCTAAATGGCTGTCGTTTGTATGGAGATATAATGGTATATTAACCTAAATCTCTATGTAGTCCCAGTAATATCTATGGAGGTGGGATAGATATGGCGACTACTTATCCACTGCATGATAGCTAAATGGCTGTCGTTTGTATGGAGATATAATAGTATATTAACCTAAATCTCTATGTAGTCCCAGTAATATCTATGGAGGTGGGATAGATATGGCGACTACTTATCCACTGCATGATAGCTAAATGGCTGTCGTTTGTATGGAGATATAATGGTATATTAACCTAAATCTCTATGTAGTCCCAGTAATATCTATAGAGGTGGGATAGATATGGCGACTACTTATCCTCTGCATGATAGCTAAATGGCTGCTTTGCATGGAGATATAATAGTATATTAACCTAAATCTCTATGTAGTCCCAGTAATATCTATAGAGGTGGGATAGATATGGCGACTACTTATCCACTGCATGATCGCAAAATGGCTGCCGTTTGCATGGAGATATAATAGTATATTAACCTAAATCTCTATGTAGTCCCAGTAATATCTATAGAGGTGGGATAGATATGGCGACTACTTATCCACTGCATGATAGCTAAATGGCTGTCGTTTGTATGGAGATATAATGGTATATTAACCTAAATCTCTATGTAGTCCCAGTAATATCTATGGAGGTGGGATAGATATGGCGACTACTTATCCACTGCATGATAGCTAAATGGCTGTCGTTTGTATGGAGATATAATGGTATATTAACCTAAATCTCTATGTAGTCCCAGTAATATCTATGGAGGTGGGATAGATATGGCGACTACTTATCCACTGTATGATAGCTAAATGGCTGTTGATTGTATGGAGATATAATAGTATATTAACCTAAATCTCTATGTAGTCCCAGTAATATCTATAGAGGTGGGATAGATATGGCGACTACTTATCCACTGCATGATAGCTAAATGGCTGTCGTTTGTATGGAGATATAATAGTATATTAACCTAAATCTCTATGTAGTCCCAGTAATATCTATGGAGGTGGGATAGATATGGCGACTACTTATCCACTGCATGATAGCTAAATGGCTGTCGTTTGTATGGAGATATAATAGTATATTAACCTAAATCTCTATGTAGTCCCAGTAATATCTATAGAGGTGGGATAGATATGGCGACTACTTATCCACTGCATGATAGCTAAATGGCTGTCGTTTGTATGGAGATATAATAGTATATTAACCTAAATCTCTATGTAGTCCCAGTAATATCTATAGAGGTGGGATAGATATGGCGACTACTTATCCACTGCATGATCGCAAAATGGCTGCCGTTTGCATGGAGATATAATAGTATATTAACCTAAATCTCTATGTAGTCCCAGTAATATCTATGGAGGTGGGATAGATATGGCGACTACTTATCCACTGCATGATAGCTAAATGGCTGTCGTTTGTATGGAGATATAATAGTATATTAACCTAAATCTCTATGTAGTCCCAGTAATATCTATGGAGGTGGGATAGATATGGCGACTACTTATCCACTGCATGATAGCTAAATGGCTGTCGTTTGTATGGAGATATAATAGTATATTAACCTAAATCTCTATGTAGTCCCAGTAATATCTATGGAGGTGGGATAGATATGGCGACTACTTATCCACTGCATGATAGCTAAATGGCTGTCGTTTGTATGGAGATATAATAGTATATTAACCTAAATCTCTATGAAGTCCCAGTAATATCTATGGAGGTGGGATAGATATGGCGACTACTTATCCACTGCATGATAGCTAAATGGCTGTTGATTGTATGGAGATATAATGGTATATTAACCTAAATCTCTATGTAGTCCCAGTAATATCTATAGAGGTGGGATAGATATGGCGACTACTTATCCACTGCATGATAGCTAAATGGCTGCTTTGTATGGAGATATAATAGTATATTAACCTAAATCTCTATGTAGTCCCAGTAATATCTATAGAGGTGGGATAGATATGGCGACTACTTATCCACTGCATGATAGCTAAATGGCTGTCGTTTGTATGGAGATATAATAGTATATTAACCTAAATCTCTATGTAGTCCCAGTAATATCTATGGAGGTGGGATAGATATGGCGACTACTTATCCACTGCATGATAGCTAAATGGCTGTCGTTTGTATGGAGATATAATGGTATATTAACCTAAATCTCTATGTAGTCCCAGTAATATCTATGGAGGTGGGATAGATATGGCGACTACTTATCCACTGCATGATAGCTAAATGGCTGTCGTTTGTATGGAGATATAATAGTATATTAACCTAAATCTCTATGTAGTCCCAGTAATATCTATGGAGGTGGGATAGATATGGCGACTACTTATCCACTGCATGATAGCTAAATGGCTGTCGTTTGTATGGAGATATAATAGTATATTAACCTAAATCTCTATGTAGTCCCAGTAATATCTATAGAGGTGGGATAGATATGGCGACTACTTATCCACTGCATGATAGCTAAATGGCTGTCGTTTGTATGGAGATATAATGGTATATTAACCTAAATCTCTATGTAGTCCCAGTAATATCTATAGAGGTGGGATAGATATGGCGACTACTTATCCACTGCATGATAGCTAAATGGCTGTCATTGTATGGAGATATAATAGTATATTAACCTAAATCTCTATGTAGTCCCAGTAATATCTATAGAGGTGGGATAGATATGGCGACTACTTATCCACTGCATGATAGCTAAATGGCTGTCGTTTGTATGGAGATATAATAGTATATTAACCTAAATCTCTATGTAGTCCCAGTAATATCTATAGAGGTGGGATAGATATGGCGACTACTTATCCACTGCATGATAGCTAAATGGCTGTCGTTTGCATGGAGATATAATAGTATATTAACCTAAATCTCTATGTAGTCCCAGTAATATCTATAGAGGTGGGATAGATATGGCGACTACTTATCCACTGCATGATAGCTAAATGGCTGTCGTTTGTATGGAGATATAATAGTATATTAACCTAAATCTCTATGTAGTCCCAGTAATATCTATGGAGGTGGGATAGATATGGCGACTACTTATCCACTGCATGATAGCTAAATGGCTGTCGTTTGTATGGAGATATAATAGTATATTAACCTAAATCTCTATGTAGTCCCAGTAATATCTATGGAGGTGGGATAGATATGGCGACTACTTATCCACTGCATGATAGCTATATGGCTGTCGTTTGTATGGAGATATAATAGTATATTAACCTAAATCTCTATGTAGTCCCAGTAATATCTATGGAGGTGGGATAGATATGGCGACTACTTATCCACTGTATGATAGCTAAATGGCTGTTGTTTGTATGGAGATATAATGGTATATTAACCTAAATCTCTATGTAGTCCCAGTAATATCTATAGAGGTGGGATAGATATGGCGACTACTTATCCACTGTATGATAGCTAAATGGCTGTTGATTGTATGGAGATATAATGGTATATTAACCTAAATCTCTATGTAGTCCCAGTAATATCTATAGAGGTGGGATAGATATGGCGACTACTTATCCACTGCATGATAGCTAAATGGCTGTTGATTGTATGGAGATATAATGGTATATTAACCTAAATTCCTATAGTCCCAGTAATATCTATAGAGGTGGGATAGATATGGCGACTACTTATCCACTGCATGATCGCAAAATGGCTGCCGTTTGCATGGAGATATAATAGTATATTAACCTAAATCTCTATGTAGTCCCAGTAATATCTATAGAGGTGGGATAGATATGGCGACTACTTATCCACTGCATGATAGCTAAATGGCTGTCGTTTGTATGGAGATATAATAGTATATTAACCTAAATCTCTATGAAATCCCAGTAATATCTATGGAGGTGGGATAGATATGGCGACTACTTATCCACTGCATGATAGCTAAATGGCTGTCGTTTGTATGGAGATATAATGGTATATTAACCTAAATCTCTATGTAGTCCCAGTAATATCTATGGAGGTGGGATAGATATGGCGACTACTTATCCACTGCATGATAGCTAAATGGCTGTCGTTTGTATGGAGATATAATAGTATATTAACCTAAATCTCTATGTAGTCCCAGTAATATCTATGGAGGTGGGATAGATATGGCGACTACTTATCCACTGCATGATAGCTAAATGGCTGTCGTTTGTATGGAGATATAATGGTATATTAACCTAAATCTCTATGTAGTCCCAGTAATATCTATAGAGGTGGGATAGATATGGCGACTACTTATCCACTGTATGATAGCTAAATGGCTGTTGATTGTATGGAGATATAATAGTAGAGGTGGGATAGATATGGCGACTACTTATCCACTGCATGATAGCAAAATGGCGGTCGTTTGTATGGAGATATAATAGTATATTAACCTAAATCTCTATGTAGTCCCAGTAATATCTATGGAGGTGGGATAGATATGGCGACTACTTATCCACTGCATGATAGCTATATGGCTGTCGTTTGTATGGAGATATAATAGTATATTAACCTAAATCTCTATGTAGTCCCAGTAATATCTATGGAGGTGGGATAGATATGGCGACTACTTATCCACTGCATGATAGCTAAATGGCTGTCGTTTGTATGGAGATATAATAGTATATTAACCTAAATCTCTATGTAGTCCCAGTAATATCTATGGAGGTGGGATAGATATGGCGACTACTTATCCACTGCATGATAGCTAAATGGCTGTCGTTTGTATGGAGATATAATAGTATATTAACCTAAATCTCTATGTAGTCCCAGTAATATCTATGGAGGTGGGATAGATATGGCGACTACTTATCCACTGCATGATAGCTAAATGGCTGTCGTTTGTATGGAGATATAATAGTATATTAACCTAAATCTCTATGTAGTCCCAGTAATATCTATGGAGGTGGGATAGATATGGCGACTACTTATCCACTGCATGATAGCTAAATGGCTGTCGTTTGTATGGAGATATAATGGTATATTAACCTAAATCTCTATGTAGTCCCAGTAATATCTATGGAGGTGGGATAGATATGGCGACTACTTATCCACTGCATGATAGCTAAATGGCTGTCGTTTGTATGGAGATATAATAGTATATTAACCTAAATCTCTATGTAGTCCCAGTAATATCTATGGAGGTGGGATAGATATGGCGACTACTTATCCACTGCATGATAGCTAAATGGCTGTCGTTTGTATGGAGATATAATAGTATATTAACCTAAATCTCTATGTAGTCCCAGTAATATCTATGGAGGTGGGATAGATATGGCGACTACTTATCCACTGCATGATAGCTAAATGGCTGTCGTTTGTATGGAGATATAATAGTATATTAACCTAAATCTCTATGTAGTCCCAGTAATATCTATGGAGGTGGGATAGATATGGCGACTACTTATCCACTGCATGATAGCTAAATGGCTGTCGTTTGTATGGAGATATAATGGTATATTAACCTAAATCTCTATGTAGTCCCAGTAATATCTATAGAGGTGGGATAGATATGGCGACTACTTATCCACTGCATGATAGCTAAATGGCTGTCGTTTGTATGGAGATATAATGGTATATTAACCTAAATCTCTATGTAGTCCCAGTAATATCTATGGAGGTGGGATAGATATGGCGACTACTTATCCACTGCATGATAGCTAAATGGCTGTCGTTTGTATGGAGATATAATAGTATATTAACCTAAATCTCTATGTAGTCCCAGTAATATCTATGGAGGTGGGATAGATATGGCGACTACTTATCCACTGTATGATAGCTAAATGGCTGTCGTTTGTATGGAGATATAATAGTATATTAACCTAAATCTCATGTAGTCCCAGTAATATCTATGGAGGTGGGATAGATATGGCGACTACTTATCCACTGCATGATAGCTAAATGGCTGTCGTTTGTATGGAGATATAATAGTATATTAACCTAAATCTCTATGTAGTCCCAGTAATATCTATGGAGGTGGGATAGATATGGCGACTACTT
>CM026396.1:23672360-23700146 GCA_014843695.1 Archivesica marissinica | reverse complement strand
TGTCGTTTGTATGGAGATATAATAGTATATTAACCTAAATCTCTATGTAGTCCCAGTAATATCTATGGAGGTGGAATAGATATGGCGACTACTTATCCACTGCATGATAGCTAAATGGCTGTAGTTTGTATGGAGATATAATAGTATACTAACCTAAATCTCTATGTAGTCCCAGTAATATCTATGGAGGTGGGATAGATATGGCGACTACTTATCCACTGCATGATAGGTAAATGGTTGTGTTTTGTATGGAGATATAGTAGTATATTAACCTAAATCTCTATGTAGTCCCAGTAATATCTATGGAGGTGGGATAGATATGGCGACTACTTATCCACTGCATGATAGCTAAATGGCTGTCGTTTGTATGGAGATATAATAGTATATTAACCTAAATCTCTATGTAGTCCCAGTAATATCTATGGAGGTGGGATAGATATGGCGACTACTTATCCACTGCATGATAGCTAAATGGCTGTCGTTTGTATGGAGATATAATAGTATATTAACCTAAATCTCTATGTAGTCCCAGTAATATCTATGGAGGTGGGATAGATATGGCGACTACTTATCCACTGCATGATAGCTAAATGGCTGTCGTTTGTATGGAGATATAATAGTATATTAACCTAAATCTCTATGTAGTCCCAGTAATATCTATGGAGGTGGGATAGATATGGCGACTACTTATCCACTGCATGATAGCTAAATGGCTGTCGTTTGTATGGAGATATAATAGTATATTAACCTAAATCTCTATGTAGTCCCAGTAATATCTATGGAGGTGGGATAGATATGGCGACTACTTATCCACTGCATGATAGCTAAATGGCTGTTAATTGTATGGAGATATAATGGTATATTAACCTAAATCTCTATGTAGTCCCAGTAATATCTATAGAGGTGGGATAGATATGGCGACTACTTATCCACTGCATGATAGCTAAATGGCTGCTTTGTATGGAGATATAATAGTATATTAACCTAAATCTCTATGTAGTCCCAGTAATATCTATGGAGGTGGGATAGATATGGCGACTACTTATCCACTGCATGATAGCTAAATGGCTGTTGTTTGTATGGAGATATAATAGTATATTAACCTAAATATCTATGTAGTCCCAGTAATATCTATGGAGGTGGGATAGATATGGCGACTACTTATCCACTGCATGATAGCTAAATGGTTGTCGTTTGTATGGAGATATAATTGTATATTAACCTAAATCTCTATGTAGTCCCAGTAATATCTATGGAGGTGGGATAGATATGGCGACTACTTATCCACTGCATGATAGCTAAATGGCTGTCGTTTGTATGGAGATATAATAGTTAGAGGTGGGATAGATATGGCGACTACTTATCCACTGCATGATAGCTAAATGGCTGTCGTTTGTATGGAGATATAATAGTATATTAACCTAAATCTCTATGTAGTCCCAGTAATATCTATAGAGGTGGGATAGATATGGCGACTACTTATCCACTGCATGATAGCTAAATGGCTGTCGTTTGTATGGAGATATAATAGTATATTAACCTAAATCTCTATGTAGTCCCAGTAATATCTATGGAGGTGGGATAGATATGGCGACTACTTATCCACTGCATGATAGCTAAATGGCTGTCGTTTGTATGGAGATATAATAGTATATTAACCTAAATCTCTATGTAGTCCCAGTAATATCTATGGAGGTGGGATAGATATGGCGACTACTTATCCACTGCATGATAGCTAAATGGCTGTCGTTTGTATGGAGATATAATAGTATATTAACCTAAATCTCTATGTAGTCCCAGTAATATCTATGGAGGTGGGATAGATATGGCGACTACTTATCCACTGCATGATAGCTAAATGGCTGTTGATTGTATGGAGATATAATATAGAGGTGGGATAGATATGGCGACTACTTATCCACTGCATGATAGCTAAATGGCTGTCGTTTGTATGGAGATATAATAGTATATTAACCTAAATCTCTATGTAGTCCCAGTAATATCTATGGAGGTGGGATAGATATGGCGACTACTTATCCACTGCATGATAGCTAAATGGCTGTCGTTTGTATGGAGATATAATAGTATATTAACCTAAATCTCTATGTAGTCCCAGTAATATCTATGGAGGTGGGATAGATATGGCGACTACTTATCCACTGTATGATAGCTAAATGGCTGTTGTTTGTACGGAGATATAATGGTATATTAACCTAAATCTCTATGTAGTCCCAGTAATATCTATAGAGGTGGGATAGATATGGCGACTACTTATCCACTATATGATAGCTAAATGGCTGTTGATTGTACGGAGATATAATAGTATATTAACCTAAATCTCTATGTAGTCCCAGTAATATCTATAGAGGTGGGATAGATATGGCGACTACTTATCCACTGCATGATAGCTAAATGGCTGTTAATTGTATGGAGATATAATGGTATATATATAGGTATATTAACCTAAATCTCTATGTAGTCCCAGTAATATCTATAGAGGTGGGATAGATATGGCGACTACTTATCCACTGCATGATCGCAAAATGGCTGCCGTTTGCATGGAGATATAATAGTATATTAACCTAAATCTCTATGTAGTCCCAGTAAGATCTATAGAGGTGGGATAGATATGGCGACTACTTATCCACTGCATGATAGCTAAATGACTGTCGTTTGTATGGAGATATAATAGTATATTAACCTAAATCTCTATGAAATCCCAGTAATATCTATAGAGGTGGGATAGATATGGCGACTACTTATCCACTGCATGATCGCAAAATGGCTGCCGTTTGCATGGAGATATAATAGTATATTAACCTAAATCTCTATGTAGTCCCAGTAATATCTATAGAGGTGGGATAGATATGGCGACTACTTATCCACTGCATGATAGCTAAATGGCTGTCGTTTGTATGGAGATATAATAGTATATTAACCTAAATCTCTATGTAGTCCCAGTAATATCTATAGAGGTGGGATAGATATGGCGACTACTTATCCACTATATGATAGCTAAATGACTGTCGTTTGTATGGAGATATAATGGTATATTAACCTAAATCTCTATGTAGTCCCAGTAATATCTATAGAGGTGGGATAGATATGGCGACTACTTATCCACTGCATGATAGCTAAATGGCTGTCGTTTGTATGGAGATATAATGGTATATTAACCTAAATCTCTATGTAGTCCCAGTAATATCTATGGAGGTGGGATAGATATGGCGACTACTTATCCACTGTATGATAGCTAAATGGCTGTTGATTGTATGGAGATATAATAGTAGAGGTGGGATAGATATGGCGACTACTTATCCACTGCATGATAGCAAAATGGCGGTCGTTTGTATGGAGATATAATAGTATATTAACCTAAATCTCTATGTAGTCCCAGTAATATCTATGGAGGTGGGATAGATATGGCGACTACTTATCCACTGCATGATCGCAAAATGGCTGCCGTTTGCATGGAGATATAATAGTATATTAACCTAAATCTCTATGTAGTCCCAGTAATATCTATAGAGGTGGGATAGATATGGCGACTACTTATCCACTGCATGATAGCTAAATGGCTGTCGTTTGTATGGAGATATAATGGTATATTAACCTAAATCTCTATGTAGTCCCAGTAATATCTATGGAGGTGGGATAGATATGGCGACTACTTATCCACTGCATGATAGCTAAATGGCTGTCGTTTGTATGGAGATATAATAGTATATTAACCTAAATCTCTATGTAGTCCCAGTAATATCTATGGAGGTGGGATAGATATGGCGACTACTTATCCACTATATGATAGCTAAATGGCTGTTGATTGTATGGAGATATAATGGTATATTAACCTAAATCTCTATGTAGTCCCAGTAATATCTATAGAGGTGGGATAGATATGGCGACTACTTATCCACTATATGATAGCTAAATGGCTGTTGATTGTACGGAGATATAATGGTATATTAACCTAAATCTCTATGTAGTCCCAGTAATATCTATAGAGGTGGGATAGATATGGCGACTACTTATCCACTGCATGATAGCTAAATGGCTGTTAATTGTATGGAGATATAATGGTATATTAACCTAAATCTCTATGTAGTCCCAGTAATATCTATAGAGGTGGGATAGATATGGCGACTACTTATCCACTGCATGATCGCAAAATGGCTGCCGTTTGCATGGAGATATAATAGTATATTAACCTAAATCTCTATGTAGTCCCAGTAATATCTATAGAGGTGGGATAGATATGGCGACTACTTATCCACTGCATGATAGCTAAATGACTGTCGTTTGTATGGAGATATAATAGTATATTAACCTAAATCTCTATGAAATCCCAGTAATATCTATGGAGGTGGGATAGATATGGCGACTACTTATCCACTGCATGATAGCTAAATGGCTGTTAATTGTATGGAGATATAATGGTATATTAACCTAAATCTCTATGTAGTCCCAGTAATATCTATAGAGGTGGGATAGATATGGCGACTACTTATCCACTATATGATAGCTAAATGGCTGTTGATTGTATGGAGATATAATGGTATATTAACCTAAATCTCTATGTAGTCCCAGTAATATCTATAGAGGTGGGATAGATATGGCGACTACTTATCCACTGCATGATAGCTAAATGGCTGTCGTTTGTATGGAGATATAATAGTATATTAACCTAAATCTCTATGTAGTCCCAGTAATATCTATGGAGGTGGGATAGATATGGCGACTACTTATCCACTATATGATAGCTAAATGGCTGTTGATTGTACGGAGATATAATGGTATATTAACCTAAATCTCTATGTAGTCCCAGTAATATCTATAGAGGTGGGATAGATATGGCGACTACTTATCCACTATATGATAGCTAAATGGCTGTTGATTGTACGGAGATATAATAGTATATTAACCTAAATCTCTATGTAGTCCCAGTAATATCTATAGAGGTGGGATAGATATGGCGACTACTTATCCACTGCATGATAGCTAAATGGCTGTCAATTGTATGGAGATATAATGGTATATTAACCTAAATCTCTATGTAGTCCCAGTAATATCTATAGAGGTGGGATAGATATGGCGACTACTTATCCACTGCATGATCGCAAAATGGCTGCCGTTTGCATGGAGATATATAGTATATTAACCTAAATCTCTATGTAGTCCCAGTAATATCTATAGAGGTGGGATAGATATGGCGACTACTTATCCACTATGATAGCTAAATGGCTGTTGATTGTACGGAGATATAATAGTATATTAACCTAAATCTCTATGTAGTCCCAGTAATATCTATAGAGGTGGGATAGATATGGCGACTACTTATCCACTGCATGATAGCTAAATGGCTGTTGATTGATGGAGATATAATGGTATATTAACCTAAATCTCTATGTAGTCCCAGTAATATCTATAGAGGTGGGATAGATATGGCGACTACTTATCCACTGCATGATAGCTAAATGGCTGCTTTGTATGGAGATATAATAGTATATTAACCTAAATCTCTATGTAGTCCCAGTAATATCTATGGAGGTGGGATAGATATGGCGACTACTTATCCACTGCATGATAGCTAAATGGCTGTCGTTTGTATGGAGATATAATAGTATATTAACCTAAATCTCTATGTAGTCCCAGTAATATCTATAGAGGTGGGATAGATATGGCGACTACTTATCCACTATATGATAGCTAAATGGCTGTCGATTGTACGGAGATATAATGGTATATTAACCTAAATCTCTATGTAGTCCCAGTAATATCTATAGAGGTGGGATAGATATGGCGACTACTTATCCACTGCATGATAGCTAAATGGCTGTAAATTGTATGGAGATATAATGGTATATTAACCTAAATCTCTATGTAGTCCCAGTAATATCTATAGAGGTGGGATAGATATGGCGACTACTTATCCACTGCATGATCGCAAAATGGCTGCCGTTTGCATGGAGATATAATAGTATATTAACCTAAATCTCTATGTAGTCCCAGTAATATCTATAGAGGTGGGATAGATATGGCGACTACTTATCCACTGCATGATAGCAAAATGGCTGCCGTATGCATGGAGATATAATAGTATATTAACCTAAATCTCTATGTAGTCCCAGTAATATCTATAGAGGTGGGATAGATATGGCGACTACTTATCCACTGCATGATAGCTAAATGACTGTCGTTTGTATGGAGATATAATAGTATATTAACCTAAATCTCTATGAAATCCCAGTAATATCTATGGAGGTGGGATAGATATGGCGACTACTTATCCACTGCATGATAGCTAAATGGCTGTTAATTGTATGGAGATATAATGGTATATTAACCTAAATCTCTATGTAGTCCCAGTAATATCTATGGAGGTGTGATAGATATGGCGACTACTTATCCACTGCATGATAGCTAAATGGCTGCCGTTTGCATGGAGATATAATAGTATATTAACCTAAATCTCTATGTAGTCCCAGTAATATCTATGGAGGTGGGATAGATATGGTGAAAGGGTTAAGTAGATGTCTCGACCTTACCTCGTGTTTCAGCGGGTAGCTGAGATCGGCTCTTTTCGGTTTCTTGTCTTTCTTGGCGGGGTTATCTATGTTCTTCATGTACGTTGAAAGAATGCCCGAGGTACCGATAGCGGAGAGAATGCACATGACTGGAGCTAACACTAACATAAGACGCACCATGACACCCTACAAGAAACATTAAAACACCATATTTTTTTTAAGCTTTATTTATTTTACAACGATTGCGAAGCAAGTTCTAACAATTTATATTAATCACTCTCATTGGCGTGGATGAAAGCGTAAATGTGGTCATTCGTGTGGGAGGAAACCGGAGTACCCGGAGTATACCCACCTGTGTGATCTGGTGACCACCGTACCATCTCACATACTTCCCGGTCTGAGGATCGAACCCGGGTTGCGTTGGTGAGAAGCGAGCGCTCTAACCACTGCGCTAATCGGACAGTCATTGTGTTGTGTTCTATATCCACATGTAACTAAATCTGAAGACTATTTTAAATAATTTCAAAACACTGAATGTCGGAATAAGTATTTGTATTTCAGGATTTAAAATATTATAGTATATACATACTTCTAAAACACAATGGCTCGAAGAAAGTGGAAAAACTTACAGCAAAGTAAATACTGGTCACTCCATACATCACAATGAAGATATTAGCATTTGATAACTTCTTAAAGCAGAAATAAAGTCCGGCTGAAATAAGAGATGAAATAAACACTTAATTAATGAACCGTTCCCCACCCACTCCAGTTTGCATTAATCGAGTGTAGTTTTGGCGTTTTCCTTACAGTTTGCATTAATTGAGTATAGTTTTGGTGTTTTCCCTACAGTTTGTATTAACTGAGTGTAGTTTTGGTGTTTTCCCTACAGTTTGTATTAACTGAGTGTAGTTTTGGCGTTTTCCCTACAGTTTGCAATAATTGAGTGTAGGTTTGGCGTTTTCCCTACAGTTGGCATTAACTGAGTGTAGTTTTGGCATTTTCCCTACAGTTTGCATTAATTGAGTGTAGTGTGGGTGTTTTCCCAACATTTTTTATTAATCAAGCATGATCTGGTGCTTTCCCAATATTTTTTATTAATCAAGCATGATCTGGTGCTTTTCCAACAGTTTTTATTAATCAAGCATGATCTGGTGCTTTCCCAACAGTTTTTATTAATCAAGCATGATCTGGTGCTTTTCCAACAATTTTTATTAATCAAGCATGATCTGGTGCTTTCCAAACAGTTTCTATTAATCAGCATGATCTGGTGCTTTCCAAACAGTTTTTATTAATCAAGCATGATCTGGTGCTTTCCCAACAGTTTTTATTAATCAAGCATGATCTGGTGCTTTCCCAATATTTTTTATTAATCAAGCATGATCTGGTGCTTTCCAAACAGTTTTTATTAATCAAGCATGATCTGGTGCTTTCCAAACAGTTTTTATTAATCAAGCATGATCTGGTGCTTTCCCAACATTTTTTATTAATCAAGCATGATCTGGTGCTTTCCAAACAGTTTTTATTAATCAGCATGATCTGGTGCTTTCCAAACAGTTTTTATTAATCAAGCATGATCTGGTGCTTTCCCAACAGTTTTTATTAATCAAGCATGATCTGGTGCTTTCCCAACATTTTTTATTAATCAAGCATGATCTGGTGCTTTCCAAACAGTTTTTATTAATCAAGCATGATCTGGTGCTTTCCAAACAGTTTTTATTAATCAAGCATGATCTGGTGCTTTCCCAACATTTTTTATTAATCAAGCATGATCTGGTGCTTTCCAAACAGTTTTTATTAATCAAGCATGATCTGGTGCTTTCCAAACAGTTTTTATTAATCAAGCATGATCTGGTGCTTTCCCAACATTTTTTATTAATCAGCATGATCTGGTGCTTTCCAAACAGTTTTTATTAATCAAGCATGATCTGGTGCTTTTCCCAACAGTTTTTATTAATCAAGCATGATCTGGTGCTTTCCAAACAGTTTTTATTAATCAAGCATGATCTGGTGCTTTCCCAACAATTTTTATTAATCAAGCATGATCTGGTGCTTTCCCAACATTTTTTATTAATCAAGCATGATCTGGTGCTTTCCCAACAATATTTATTAATCAAGCATGATCTGGTGCTTTCCCAACAATTTTTATTAATCAAGCATGATCTGGTGCTTTCCAAAACACTGGCGTTCTAAAGATCATATCGAAAACGAGTCTTGAATCGTGAATCGGCTCCTCACAATCGTAATCCAATTAAATGAATCAAATCATTGCAGCTCAACCTCCGGCATGGGCAAGCACCCAGGTACAACCAACAACCTTCTGCAAAGCTAGCCGGATAGCTTCTGAATACGGTTGAATGCGACATCCACAGTGGGATTCGACCTACAGCAGTGATGGGGCCAGCAAAATTATATTTTAACAACGCTGCCTCTGCAACGAAATAAAAGAGATTGAAACACATTACCTGGAAACATGAACACAAGCAGCTGCAGATCGAAGTAGAAAGACGACCAGGTTGTGGGTTGATGTTCCGAGACAGAGGCTATGATAGGTATGTTGTTCTTGGCATAGGAAGGGTCGAGCAGCGAGTAGAAACGGCCAGTCCATGGCGCAATTTCTTAATTAGTAGTTAAGGTGTGAAATACCCTAAGTTTGAGCTCCACTGGAGCCTGTTACGATTGTCCCCTTAGGCTAGGCATTTCAAACTCCACATTGCCTCTTCTCTCTCCCTTGTGGTGATGGATTCCATCCGGATTGAGGTCTCCAGAGTGATTAATATAAAGTTCTAAGAACTTGTTTCGCAATCGAGCTAAAATAAATTGGTATATTAGGGAGAGGTTTCTGGTATATTAGGGAGATGTTTGTGGTATATTAGGGAGATGTTTGTGGTATATTAGGGAGATGTTTGTGGTATATTAGGGAGATGTTTGTGCTATATTAGGGAGATGTTTGTGGTATATTAGGGAGATGTTTGTGGTATATTAGGGAGATGTTTGTGGTATATTAGGGAGATGTTTCTGGTATATTAGGGAGATGTTTGTGGTATATTAGGGAGATGTTTGTGGTATATTAGGGAGATGTTTGTGGTATATTAGGGAGATGTTTGTGGTATATTAGAGAGATGTGTCTTATACATTAGGGAGAAGCTGCTGTTATATGATTTAGAAATTTGGTGACACAGTCAAATGCCCTATCTATGTATCTACGAAAAACCTACATCAGCTGAAAAGTGAGAGAATTTTTCTCTCATCTATCATTCACTTATAACAAGGATACTGCCGAGGAAGGTTGCCACGGCAATAGACAAGGTGCCGACGGAGCCAACCAATAGAACAATACTCTTAAAGAGAAGGTTAAATTGATCCCCCGTCAGCTTGGATCTGACGTAGTCGACAAAGGTATGGATCTGACACAGACCAAACACTCCCAGGGCCTGAAAATATATTGATACAATTGGTGTAAGTATTAACAAGATGACACATCGCCAATAGGTGCCCAGACTCGGATGACACATCGCCAATAGGTGCCCAGACTCGGATGACACATCGCCAATAGGTGCCCAGACTCGGATGACACATCGCCAATAGGTGCCCAGACTCGGATGACACATCGCCAATAGGTGCCCAGACTCGGATGACACATCGCCAATAGGTGCCCAGACTCGGATGACACATCGCCAATAGGTGCCCAGACTCGGATGACACATCGCCAATAGGTGCCCAGACTCAGATGACACACAACAATTGGTGGCCAACACACAGATGACACATCACCAACAGGTGCCCAGACTCAGATGACACACAGCAACTGGTGTCCAACATACAGATGACACACAACAATTGGTGGCCAACATACAGATGACACACCGCCAACAGGTGCCCAGCACACAGATGACACACAACAACTGGTGCCCAACACACAGATGACACATCGCCAACAGGTGTCCAGATACATTTAAATTAACAAATTCTGTCAACAGAAATTGACATACAGTAAACAATAATAAAAAGCCCGACATTTTCTCCTGGGGAGGGGGGGGGGGGGGAGAATTACAGCAAACACGTATCTCAGTAATAAGAATTATATAAATAATACTCTACGTTCAACGATGCATATTCACGCAATTTAAAACTGTTAGCATAAGGTGACTTATAGGCCCGTTGGGTCGGGTGTTAAAATTTTACATTATATTGAATATTATGTTGTAAATATGTTGTCAACACAAGTCACTATAATAAACAACTATCTCTTACAGCCATGTGCTCACTGGACTGTACAGGCTGGAAACCGACAAAGGAAATCTGCATTGATAGAATGGTTCCCAGGCAATATACCTAAAATAAAAAAGAAAATTTCATTAAAAATAATGCAAATGAAAATCATAATACAGACATTAGTTTATACAAATTTATTTCAGCTCGATTGCGAAACAAGTTCTTTTAACTTATATTAATCACTCTCGAGACCTCATTCCTGATGGAATCCATCGCCATGAAGGAGAGAGAAGAGGTTATGTTATATTTCGGGTTTTACGCCTGCATTAGCACCATTTTGGGCTATATCGCCGGCGGGCAGTTTACCCAACAACACCTTTTCTGGGCAGGTTCCAGCGGTTAACCAGTACTTGGGTGCACCAACCTCCGTAAGAAACTGCCAACTTTTTCATATAAATGAGACATGGCCTGAGCGGGGCTCGAACCCGTGACAATCAGTGATGATAGGTTACAGTGGTATACAAGTCAGCGACCGTAACCACTCGACCACGGAGGCGGACCAGGGAGAAGAGGTAATGTGGAATTTAAATGCCTTGCCTACGGGCACAATCATAACGGCTCCAGCGGTGCTCGATCTCCAGGCCTTTACACCTGCATCAGCACCATTTTGCATCAGTGACCATCAGTGATGATAGGTTACAGTGGTATACAAGTCAGCGACCGTAACCACTCGACCACGGTGGCGGAAAGGATTACATGTATTTCAAAATAAAAATCCTAAAAACATTTTTTATTGCAATACAATAATTTTATTAACTAAACGAAAACATATACATGCATATATATATATGAACTATACATGAATATATATATATATATATATATATATGAACTATACATAAATATGAGGCTATTGTTGTGTTGAAAGTTATTATCCCCGAAGCTATTGTTGTGTTGAACGTTATTTTCCACTGAGGCTATTGTTGTGTTGAACGTTATTTTCCACTGAGGCTATTGTTGTGTTGAACGTTATTTTCCACTGAGGCTATTGTTGTGTTGAAAGTTATTTTCCACTGAGGCTATTGTTGTGTTGAAAGTTATTTTCCCCCGAGGCTATTGTTGTGTTGAACGTTATTTTCCCCCGAGGCTATTGTGTTGAACGTTATTTTCTTCCTGAGGCTATTGTTGTGTTGAACATTATTTTCCTCCTGAGGCTATTGTTGTGTTGAACGTTATTTTCCCCGAGGCTATTGTTGTGTTGAACGTTATTTTCCCCCGAGGCTATTGTTGTGTTGAACGTTATTTTCCCCCGATGCTATTGTTGTGTTGAACGTTATTTTCCCCCGAGGCTATTGTTGTGTTGAACGTTATTTTCCCTGAGGCTATTGTTGTGTTGAACGTTATTTTCCTCTGAGGCTATTGTTGTGTTGAACGTTATTTTCCCCTGAGGCTATTGTTGTGTTGAACGTTATTTTCCTCCCGAGGCTATTGTTGTGTTGAACGTTATTTTCCCCTGAGGCTATTGTTGTGTTGAACGTTATTTTCCTCCCGAGGCTATTGTTGTGTTGAACGTTATTTTCCACTGAGGCTATTGTTGTGTTGAAAGTTATTTTCCCCCGAGGCTATTGTTGTGTTGAAAGTTATTTTCCTCCTGAGGCTATTGTTGTGTTGAAAGTTATTTTCCCACCAGGAGAGTAAGCCGTTTTTAAAATTTTCAAAAATAAATATGATTTCGAAAGACAATTAAATGATGGTTCACAATAAATAAATTTAGCAAGCTTTGCAAACAACCAATTACCCGACTGTGCAGCAAATTATGCGAACTCCTCGATAGTGTGTTGAGATCGACAAGTTTGACTAGGTGTTTTCATTTTTAAAAAAACTTTATTTATTTTATTTTACAACGATTGCGAAGAAAGTTTTAACAACTTATATTAATCATTCTTGTTGGCGCGGATGAAAGTGTAAATGTGGTCATTCATGTGGGAGGTAACCGGAGTACCCGGAGAAAACCCACATGTCCGATCTGGCGACTACCGTACCATCTCACAGACTTCCCATGAATTTTAAGTCACTTTAAAACTTGGAACTTTTCGAGATTTAATCACTTACTGACTGACACATGTCAAACATGCTATTACACTGATTGTATAAATAAAGTCCTGAGCAGGTCTCGAAGATCGTACACAGCCGCCTAAGGTAAGCACATGGGTACACAGAGCAGCAGGTACATGTAGATTATGGCATATTAACGATTTAGTGGTCATACACCAGTCATTATCACGACTCATAATCATTACGAATCATAGTCAGTGTTTATGTATTTTTCTTTTCGCGAAGTTTGGTCATTTTCTGTATTCTAAAAATCAAATGCATTTTGTACAGAAAATAGGCTTCTTCCCTGGAATTTCTCTGCTGTTTTAAATGAGTGTTATACTCTAGTGCGACCTATATATGGAAGATTACAGTAGGTAATATGGTGACTCTTCAGCTATTTTTGGTGGAGGGTAGGAAGACCCAGCCAGGGTGCATTTCAGGCATGGATGGGCACCTGGCTACAACCACACACCTTCCACAACTGTAGGACCTACATTACAGCTTATATCTCGGACTACAACCAGGCACCTGGCTACAACCACACACCTTCCACAACTGTAGGGTCTACATTACAGCTTATATCTCAGACTACAACCAGGTACCTGGCTACAACCACACACCTTCCACAACTGTAGGACCAACATTACAGCTTATATCTCGGACTACAACCAGGCACCTGGCTACAACCACACACCTTCCACAACTGTAGGGTCTACATTACAGCTTATATCTCGGACTACAACCAGGCACCTGGCTACAACCACACACCTTCCACAACTGTAGGACCTACATTACAGCTTATATCTCGGACTACAACCAGGCACCTGGCTACAACCACACACCTTCCACAACTGTAGGACCTACATTACAGCTTATATCTCGGACTACAACCAGGCACCTGGCTACAACCACACACCTTCCACAACTGTAGAGTCTACATTACAGCTTATATCTCGGACTACAACCAATAAAACATTGAGACTTACTGTGGAGTAGGCGACGTAGACTTTGTGAGAGAATCGTCCCGTGAGCATCAAGGCCAGCACGTGGAGAGGAATCAGATTGATAAGGAACACGTAACCTCCCCACGACGACACCTGAATTACAACATAGTTTATACAAATTTATTTTAGCTCGATTGCGAAACAAGTTCTTTCACACTCGAGACCTCATTCCTGATGGAATCCATCGCCATGAAGGATAGAGAAGCGGAAATGTGGAATTTAAATGCCTTGCCTAAGGGCACAATCATAATGGCTCCAGCGGGGCTCGATCTCCAGACCTTTTTCGCACATGAAACTAATTACAACATAGTTTACCCATTCAACACCAAGTAGCTGACATGGACTGGTCTGTGATATTTTTTAGACCAATGAATTTAATAAGAAAATTACATTTTTGACCAGTTTCTTTTTTCAAAATGGGTAACGTTGTCTAAAAATAGTAATATTACTAGCAAAAAGTGCAGATCCTGATGAGACGGTGACGAGCCGCATCATCTGGATCAACACTTTTTGTTAGCTTATTTGGAGATCAGTGGTGTTGAAATATATAACAACAGTGGATGTGACAACAAGCCTTACACAGAAACCTTATATAAATCCATCTTTAGTTTATACACATTTATTTTAGCTTGATTGCAAAACAAGTTCTTTCAAACTTAATATTAATCTCTCTCGAGACCTCATTCCTGATGGAATCCATCGCCACGAGGGAGAGAGAAGAGGCAATGTGGAATTTAAATGCCTTGCCTAAGGGCACAATCGTAACGGCTCCTGAATGACAACATGCAGCATCATATACTATGCTACCTACAATACAAGACATCACACACATTGTAAAGGCACCAGCAGCTGTTGCATACATTTATTTTGGACACATCCAAATGTACGTTAGTCAGTATATTAAAGTTTCAACTTGATTTATTTTACAACGATTGCGAAACAAGCTTCAATAACTGATATTAATCACTCTCGGTGGCGCGGATGACAGCGTATTTGTTGTCATTCGTGTGGGAGGAAACCGGAGTACCTGGAGAAAACCCACCTGTCCGATCTGGCGACCACCGTACCATCTCACATACTTCCCGGTCTGAGGATCGAACCCGGGTTGCATTGGTGTGAAGCGAGAGCGCCAACCACTGCGCTAATCGGAGAGATTGAAAAATCTTTAATTTCTGCGCTAATCGGACAGTCATTATATTGTTTGAAGAATAGTGCAAGATACAGAGGACGCTCCGCTCCAATGAAGATTGTTGTTATGTTAATGCAAATTCAGATGAGAGGTCGTCTCAGAATATTAAATTATTGTTACATATATATTGTTATATTTCGGGTTTTACGCCGGAATCAGCACCATTTTGGGCTATATCGCCGGCGGGCAGTTTACCTAACAACACCTTTCCAGGGCAGGCTCCAGCGGTTAACCAGTACTTGGGTGCACCAACCTCCGTAAGAAACTGCCAACTTTTTTATATAAATGAGACACGGTCTGAGCGGGGCTCGAACCCGTGACCATCAGTGATGATAGAGGTTACAGTGGTATACAAGTCAGCGACCGTAACCACTCGACCACGGAGGCGGACCCTCAGAATATTAAAATGGTGGCAGTCATGGATTTCAGGAGGACATTAGTTAAAATATTAAGTAAATGGAGACAAGGCTGACATTTTATTAATACTAATTGATCATTTTATTAATACTAATTCATCATTTTATTTCCAGGATTTAAAATTTTATTTATTTCGTCAATAATAGGATGCTGATGAGAGCAAATACAATTTGGGCGTACCATATAGAAGTATGCCAACGAGCACAAGGAAGCCCAGAAAACGGAGCCCGTTTTCACCGACTTGATCCACAACATGTACGTCAACAGCATACAGAAGATGGCAATGCCCTCGTTATCGTAGGAACCAGCAACGGAACGCGAGATGTAGCCCGGGACAATTGCAATCATGGCCGCTGCGATCAGGCCAGCACCGGCATCCTGTAATTATAAAACAATCTAACGTGCACCAGCATCCTGTAATCATAAAACAATCTAACGTGCAGCAATGTAATCATAGAACAATCTAACGTGCACCGGCATCCTGTAATCATAAAACAATCTAACGTGCAGCAACGTAATCATAGATCAATCTAACGTGCACCGGCATCCTGTAATTATAAAACAATCTAACGTGCAGCAACGTAATCATAGATCAATCTAACGTGCACCGGCATCCTGTAATCAAAAAACAATCTAACGTGCAGCAACGTAATCATAGATCAATCTAACGTGCACCAGCATCCTGTAATCAAAAAACAATCTAACGTGCACCGGCATCCTGTAATCATAAAACAATCTAACGTGCACCGGCATCCTGTAATCATAAAACAATCTTAACGTGGAGCAACGTAATAATAGAACTGTATAGTAACATTTCCAATCTAACGTGCAGCAACGTAATCATAGAACTGTATAGTAACATGTCCAATCTAACGTGCAGCAACGTAATCATAGAACTGTATAGAAACATGTCCAATCTAACACACAGAGACGTAATCATAGAACTGTATAGTAACATGTCCAATCTAACGTGCAGCAACGTAATCATAGAACAGTATAGTAACATGTCCAATCTAACGTGCAGCAACGTAATCATAGAACTGTATAGTAACATGTCCAATCTAACGTGCAGCAACGTAATCATAGAACTGTATAGTAACATGTCCAATCTAACGTGCAGCAACGTAATCATAGAACTGTATAGAAACATGTCCAATCTAACGTGCAGCAACGTAATCATAGAACTGTATAGTAACATGTCCAATCTAACGTGCAGCAACGTAATCATAGAACTGTATAGTAACATGTCCAATCTAACGTGCAGCAACGTAATCATAGAACTGTATAGTAACATGTCCAATCTAACACACAGAGACGTAATCATAGAACTGTATAGAAACATGTCCAATCTAACGTGCAGCAACGTAATCATAGAACTGTATAGAAACATGTCCAATCTAACACACAACGCTTCATTTATTCGTGTTCAAAATGTTTACAGTGACGCCTCTGTTATGCAACCAGCACATATAAAATCTCATTAGGGAGAGAGCAAATGCAATGTAGTGCCTTGCCTAAGGGCAAACTCGTTTTTGACATGGCCAATTCATTGGATGCTGATTGTTAGCATCATTCAAAACTTAATTGTTTAATCTTTATTTATTTTACAACGATTGCGAAGCAAGTTTTAACAACTTATATTAATCACTCTCGTTGGCGTGGAATGAAAGAGTAAATGTGGTCATTTGTGTGGGAGGAAACCGGAGTACCGGTACCCGGTGAAAAAGCCACCTGTCCGATCTGGCGACCACCGTACCATCTCACATACTTCCCGGTCCGAGGATCGAACACCGTTGCATTGGTGAGAAGCGAGCGCGCTAACCACTGCGCTAATCGGACAGATTGAAAAATCTGTAATTTAACTCCCTATCTTCATACACTAAACAATCACATTGCAATGACCAGACAGCAAACATTTATTATTCATGGGCATCTCGTTATATGTGATGTATTTTCCAGGGTTCCCGCAGTCGGTCGCCAATGGCGCCAAGAAACAAATACTGCCACTAAATTTTGAGAATTTGCGATATTTGTCGCACCTTTTTTTTAAATCTTTTTTTTTTGGGTCACATGTTTTGTCAAATACAGTCTACATCCTTTATGTCGAATTCCGTCGGACCAAACAAAATACATTGACATAACCGAAGTTTGACTTAACGAAATTCGATATAAACGGAGTAAGTTGTATGTAAAATGATAGTGTCTGAAACAGGACTTTGATCCGAATTCGAGATAACCGGAGAATTCGACATAACCGACTTTGACAGAACGGGTGTAGACTGTACATGGCTTCAAATATTTATCTGTGAACTATATGGCTCTTAGTTGGCTCCAAGTTTTTCAAACTGGCCACAAAAGTGGCACAGACAAAATTTGAGACAGAGGGAACCCTGAGTTTCTAATAAAATACAGTATGTTTGAAAATCATTTCAAATGTTAATCACGCTCCTGTTTATATAATATTATAATCACGACCAACCGCTACCCTCAAGTCGATTTGAAATCCCCAATTTCTAAAATGTTCAAAACAAATCCCCATGTGGAGATATAGAATTGGGGGGGGAGGGGGGACACCTCAGCAACCCCTTTATCTTATTGATGCCAGCACGTATATCAAATGCCAAGCTACGCCACTGGTTATTACCTGAAGTTCCTTCGTGAATTGGTTGGGCGGGGGGAGGGGAAACACCTCAGGACCACCTATCTTATTGATGCCAGTATGTATATCAAATGCCAAGCTACGCCACTGGTTATTACCTGAAGTCCTTCATGAATTGGTTGGGGGGGGGGAAAACATCAGGACCACCTATCTTATGATGCCAGCACGTATATCAAAAGCCAAGCTACGCCACTGGTTATTACCTGAAGTTCCTTCGTGAATTGGTTGGGGGGGGGGGGAAACACCTCAGGACCACATATCTTATTGATGCCAGCACGTATATCAAAAGCCAAGCTACGCCACTGGTTATTACCTGAAGTTCCTTCGTGAATTGGTAGGTGACAAGCACAGTGAAACTGGAGAATAGAGGTGCCAGGAAGACGCACACGTTGCGGATCTCTATCGTTATGTTCAAGAACCATGCAGCGTGGTACAGGACGGCAGAGGTCAACATCAACCCTGAGATAAAGGTCAAGTATTTACAGACGAGACAAATTGGAGACATGGATGGAAACTTGTGTATCAATATAATTACCGTATATACATGGCCGTAAGCCGACATTTTTCTCATCCAGAAATGTGATGACAGTAATTTGTCGACTTATCGATGAGAAACAAGCAAACAATTGTTTTATTTTGGGTTTTACGCCTGCATCAGCACCATTTCGGGCTATATCGCCGGCGGGCAGTTTACTTAACAACACCTTTCCTGGGCAGGCTCCAACGGTTAACCAGTACTTGGGTGCACCAACCTCCGTAAGAAACTACCAACTTTTTCATATAAATGAGACACGGCCTGAGCGGGGCTCGAACCCGTGACCATCAGTGATGATAGGTTACAGTGGTATACAAGTCAGCGACCTTAACCACTCGACCACGGAGGCAAACACAAGCAAACAAACAAACAAATTGTCGTGAATCGGTGTTATATCGCTATTGTTTCTATCGACGACACTTCCGTTTCTTTTGCATCTCAGTACATGATATATCTCGGACATTCAAGAGCATTTTAGGAGAATTGAGAGCGGCGTGTTATGGTATTATTTAATAAATTTCAACAAAATAGGATTAAAATACACAATGCATGTATGACCAGTGCCCGAGGTTATAACGCTTTTCTCAGATCTCAAACACAAGCTCAAGTGATTTGATTGGGTAATTCTGAGCTTACTGTCACAGGGTTCATTCTAGGTCAGAATTTTTGGGAGAAGTAAAAAAGCGTGTGATCCTTTCCTTAAATAGTGTTCTTTAATATACTTCTGCAAAATAGAGTTAAAATGCACAGTATGACCATTAAATACAACATTTGAATAGAAGGAGTGCTTTATAATGGGCCAGTGTATCTCTTACTGGACAAAATTGTGTGTGATAATTAAAAAATATTTTTTTAGGGAAAAGTAGGGCCCCCAGGGGGTGACATCATGCTCCCTAGGATGGTTATTTCGTCCATGTTGCCCTCTAGAATTAGCCAGGTGTGATCATTAAATACAACATTAGAATAGAAGGAATGTTTTACAATGGTTTGTGACTTTGTGTAGCATAGCTGTACTGGACAAGATTTTGTATGAAAATTGAAAAAAGAATTGTGGGGCCCCCCGGGGGGTCACATCATGCTCCCTAGGATGTTTATTTCGCCCATGTTGCCCTCTAAGATGAGCCCTTATGTATACCTGTACTGGACAAGATTTTGGATGAAAATTGAAAAAAAAAGAATTGTGGGGCCCCCAGGGGGTGACATCGTGCTCCCTAAAATGGTTATTTCGCCCACGCTGCCCTCTAGAATAAGCCCTGATGATACCTGTACTGGACAAGATTGTGTATGAAATTAAAATAAATTGTGAGGCCCCCAGGGGGTGACATCATGCTCCCTAGAATGATTACTTCGCCCATGTTAACCTCAAAGGTGAGCCCTAATGATAACACTACATAGCCCATTTTATGGAGTTATTTTACCTGGGTAGATGGTGCCACCAATGATACGTCCTAGGGGATACCACGCCCTGTCATCAAACCAATTGTGGAAACTATAGAATCCTTCCTCGGTCAGGAACCTCGTTGTACGGTAGTTGAAGTAGGGATCAAACTCGTGAATAACGCTCTCGAACCGCAGTACAGAAAACAGACGGGTAGAAAATGCTGAAAATATCGAGTGAATCTTAAAATAGACATAAATCATAGATCTTAATGTAAGAATTTGTCCCAATATCCAGTAAGATATATAAGTGTTTGTTTATTATAGTGTTTAAAGGGCCAGCCATTTCTGATTTATGAGACACCTCTTTTTTTATGAACATCAGTACTTCCTGATTCCTATGCTTGTATGCCAGGCGCCAGGTTGGTAGGCAATCGGTAACCATTATTTAACTAGCTGGTGGCTCACTAACTGGCCATATCGGAACGAAACCCTCATGAGATTCGAACCTTCGACCTCGGCCTTAAGGCGGATGCCGTAACCATTAAGCCACGGTTATATATCTCTGCCTACAGTCACAAAAAATTGGCTACTGTTCATTTTAATATCCCTTTGTGGGGATGCAGATATACAGTCAAACATGTGTTAGCAGTAACATCTCTTATACATTTGACCTCTACTAAACTTTTTCATATAAAGACACAGTCTGAGCGGGACTCGAACCCGTGACCGTCAGTGATGATAGGCTGGGTTCCCTCTATCTGAATGTTTGTCTGCACCACTTCTGTTGCCAATTGAAATAACACCGGAGCCAATTTAAGAAACTTGGAGCAAACTAAGAGCCATGTAATAGTTCACAAATAAATATTTGAAGCCTGGTATTTGACAAAACATGTTCCAAATTTTTGCTAAAAAAAAATGTTGCGCCAAATATTTTCGCCAATTCACAAAATTTAGCACCAATACTTGCTTTATGTTGCAATTGGCAACCGACAGCGGGAACCCTGGATAGGTTACAGTGGTATACAAGTCAGCGACTGTAACCACTCGACCACGGAGGAGGATGGATACATGGGTAAACAAGAAACCTGTATGCAAATTATCAAGTTACTATGAGTGGGTATCATAATCTTGAGAATTGTTTTTTGTTTAATATTCGATTGCTTAGTTTAACCCTTTCCTTCATAGAGCTTTAGGTTAATATACTATTATCTCTCCACACAAACGACTGCCATTTAGCTATCATGCAGTGGATAATTAGTCGCCATATCTATCCTACCTCCATAGATAGTACTGGGACTACATGAGATTCTGGCCTTTATTATGAACATTGGTTTGGCTACTACATTGTCAATGTATGTCGTATTGGTAATGGCGTCGAGAGGTGCTTCTATGAGGGAAAGGGTTAAACAATATCGATTTCTTGGAAAATAATATACAGAATCAAACATTCTAATAAAGTAATATGTACATACCAGCACATGTACATGTGGGCTTGAAGAGAAAAAACAAACTGTTTCCATGGTTATCTTTTACCTTCATTTTATTTAGTGGTATTACAGGGGTAAATGTGTTTTGACACCGGGCATGCATTTGATTAAAATGTACTTAAAATGCATTTTTTTCAGACCGAAAGATTTTTTTGGCTGACATGTCAGGAGTCCTGGATAACTGGTTGTGTCACAGTGATCACATGTGGAATTGTGGAGGTCATGAGTTTGAGCCCAGCTGTAACAGTTATGAGTGTGCCCTTAGGCAAGGCGCTTACATTTAAGTCTCGAGAGCGATTAAGCTACCGTAATGTTGTAAGACATTGCTTGGCAATCAAGCTAAAATAAATTTGTCTAGAATTAATGCAATAAAACTTGAATCTGTTCAATTTGATAAAACGCCTATTTTTACATAAAAACATATTCAATGGCATTGTACAAATAAATAAAATAAATATCAAAGCGATTTAATAAAGGACATTTACATCATACAACTTTACAGTTATTAATTAAACTCCGAGATAATTAGAATGAAATACAATATCCTAAAATCAATATATAACTCGGTATAATAATATATATTAAAATATTACATTCATGACTAAGAATATAAAACAGTATTTTTAAGATTTACTGATCAATGCACTTTTAGTATGTACAGGGTAAAAGTAACATCATTTATTTATCTCAGTCACTGCATTCACTAAAATAGTGCATAAAAGTCTCGAAAGTAATGTGTTTTCAGTATAAATAGAGCCTGAATGTGTCACTGTGTACTCTACAGACGGATCTATAGCCCAGTGGTAACACGCTGGACTGGTAACCCAGGGATCGCAGGTTCGATCCCCCGTCTGACCCTAATAAAATTAACAGTCTTTCAGATGGGACGTTAAACCGAGGTCTCGTGTCGGTGCTTTACACCGTGCACGTAAAAGAACCAGAGACTCTGGAATGGGTCTCTGTCTGTATCATTGCACTATCCTCCAAAATCTAAAATGACTAATATCTTCAGGAGGCGTCGCTCATATGGGCAACCGGTAGCGACGATAAATAAACGTAAAACACACTGTGTACTGTATTTAGGTTACTTACACAATACCATGGCGATGGCTAATATCATCTGTGTCACTGTGTACTGTATTTAAATTACTTACACAATACCATGGCGATGGCTAATATCATCATCTTGAGAAGTGTGTCCTGTTTCTCAGAACTCATCTTCAGGAACCATTTCGTTCCAAAACCTCCAGAAGACGACTTCATCTTGTTTCTGAAATCAATGCGATTGAAATATATAATAGTAATATTATTTTGATTCAAAATTTTATTTCCCATTCAACGCACAGGGATTCGGCACGTTTGGGGGTGCTAGTATATATATTTAAGTACAGGGATTCTACTCTGTGGGATGTCAGATTTCACATCGATCAGTAAAATGGCCCTATCTGAAACAATTTTGTACAAAGCTGTCCAAATATAACGCCTATCCCGAGTCTTTATATTGTTCTTCAAATAAAACACAACTTTAAGCTGCATGCATGTATACTTTGCAAACAATTGCCACAGACATTGGCCATAGCAGGTCACATTTCCATACTAGGACACGGGTTCTGTCAGCAACAAAAAAAAATCTTCGACGGGAGAGTTTTAACTGTGAATAACATTATCAATAAAATGTGTTTCCACTAACGTGTAGGTTTGTTCGGCAAAAATGTACGTCAAAAAGAGATTTCGTAGAATTTTCAATTTGTTTTGAAAATTTCTAAAGCGGCGCAATTCGCGTTGACACGAGCGTTCTGATTGGATTATTAGAATGTAACAAGATTTTTTTTATATGAAGAATAATCATAATCCAATCAGAACGCTCGTTTCAACGCGTTATATTTGGACAGATTTGTACATAATTGTTTCAGATAGGGCCATTTTACTGATCGATGCGAAATCTGACATCCCACAGAGTAGAATCCCTGTACTTAAATATATATACTAGTACCCCCAAACGTGCCGAATCCCTGTGATTCAACGTACATAATATAGCACAAAAATGAAAATATGCATTGAAAACAATATCAACCGAAGTTCAACACTCCCAATATTACTGCCAAATTGCCAACTGTACCAAGATTAATGATAATTGTCCAGATTACTGACAATTGTCCCAAGATTACTGCCAATTGTCCAGATTACTGCCAAGTGTCCAGATTACTACCAATTGTCCCAAGATTACAGACAATTGTCTCAAGATTACTGCCAATTGTCCAGATTACTACCAATTGTCCCAAGATTACAGACAATTGTCTCAAGATTACTGCCAATTGTCCAGATTACTACCAATTGTCTCAAGATTATAGACAATTGTCCAGATTACTGCCAATTGTCCCAAGATTACGTGGCGTCCGTGGTCCAGCGTCGGATTTGGAATCGAACGGTCCCGGGTTCGATACTCGGCCAGGCCACGTATGTAGTGCCATTGAGCAAGGCACCTCACACACATTGCTTAGTACTGGTTAACCGCTTAGGTAAACATGTCCCCGCAAGGGGTTTGACATTAAAGGAACATACATACATACGATTACTGCCAATTGTCCAGATTATCAATTGCCAACTGTACCAAGATTACTGCTAATTGTCCTGATTACTGCCAACTGTCCAAGGATTACTGCCAATTGTAACAAGATTACTGTCAAATGTACCAAGATTACTGCTAATTGTCCCGATTACTGCCAACTGTTCCAAGATTACTGCCAATTGTCCAGATTACTGCTAACTGTCCCAAGATTACAGACAATTGTCCCAAGATTACTGCCAATTGTCTCAAGATTATAGACAATTGTCCAGATTACTGCCAATTGTCCCAAGATTACTGCTAACTGTCCAAGGATTATTGCCAATTGTATATTTCGTTACTGCCTCCATCGTTAATGCATCAGATCACTGTCTCAATTTATGAATTTTCACAGAGTGATATGTCAACATGATTTACGTAGAGATACTGAATCACACATTTGATAGAGAATACGTCAACCTATAAACTCTGTTGGCGTAAAAACTAAAATAGATGCCTTGCCAAATTCGTGTACCCGATTACCTCCCTTCTATACTTTACTGTGAAATGCCACATCATCAATTCAAAAACCAGTTTTATGCAAGCTTACAGTGATAATTGCGGATTTAGATTCGTTTAAAATATGTGTTACCGTTAGAATGTAATATGTGCGAATTCCAATATAGATGTGCAGGCGAACTTTGTTGTAAAAACTAGCTTTTTTGCCACAGAGATTTATACTTGCCGGTTCGATGTGTCACCTGGCCAAACCGGTGTTTATAACGAGTATTTTGATTGGTAAACATTTTAGTGACTATCATATCGCCCGTTTTTATCTCGTTCTGTACCGTGACAGCATGAGCATGGGGAATGATGGGGGGGGGGGGGGTGTATGTACAGCTTAGGTTAGTATAAGTATAAGATAAGCATTTTTTAAAGTTCGAGTCGGCAAGAAAGCAACAGTACAACAAAAGCTCTGCGTGGGCTTTGAACCGACAGTATAACAGTAAATAATGGTAACAGCTATAAAATTAGAATCACTGATAATAGTATGCATATTTATTATTAATTTGTTTCTAAGATAAATGCTGACAAATGTTAAAACATAATTACGATATGTAGGTAAGACGAGTGTGCTTGTTAGCCATACAGAATATTAACCGAGTAAATCAATGACTTAATTGGTAAAACTAATATAAGTATATATGGATTAAACACATAGAGTGGTGGAACCTATGCTCGGCGTAAATACTACATATCATGGCCTAAATAAAAAGTTGACACAACTTTCATAAAATTGTTGTTGAAAATGTTAGCTTCATTACGTGGCCATGCGCCTAAATACAGCTATCGCAACGGCACCTGTTTCCATGGGGAACTAGATACTTTAGGGCACCTATACAAACAGCGCACATGAATTTTTTAATTATGAATGGGTAAATGTTGAATATATTAGTTTGACTTAGTAACATCAATAACTAACAATATTACAACTCATAAGAAACTTTTTTCTGGTTATTTGTACATTTTTTCCCCAATTCGGATAGCTACCTGAAATGCTCATAAACCGCAACATTTCGGTGGAAAAATGTTTCCCAACAAGTTGTCTGTTTATATTCGGCTACTGAACCAGTCAGGTGACAGTTGCATTAGGCTACCGGTACGCACAACGGAATGCTATTGAACCATGCTTCACCTCTGTCAGCGAAAATAGGTTAAAACTATTTAAATATTTTAAATACGGATGTAAATGGAAAAAATACGCCGCGCATAGGTTCCACCACTCTATCTTAAAATTACAGGAACATCATTTTTATTTAATGATATTAATATTCATATTATTTTGTTACAGAGGGTAGTCCAATTAGCAGTTTAGGGGCCCTCTTAAATATGAAAAATAGTTCATAAATACGCACATACAGCCACAAACAACAACCCAACAAGACAAGTCAATCATTTTAGTTGCACACAGCTAGCAGGGCGAACGCATGCATGCAAGTAGCCGGTTTCAAACAGTGACTTATTGCTACATTATACAGTCTCACTTGTATTAAGAGAAGACCATAATCACATCACATGTGTGTGTGTGTGTGTGTGTGTGTGTGTGTGTGTGTGGTGTGTGTGTGTGTGTGTGTGTGTGTGTGTGTGTGTGTGTGTGTGTGTGTGTGTGTGTGTGTGTGTGTGTGTGTGTGTGTGTGTGTGTGTGTGTGTGTGTGTGTGTGTGTGTGTGTGTGTGTGTGTGTGTGTGTGTGTGTGTGTGTGTGTGTGTGTGTGTGTGTGTGTGTGTGTGTGTGTGTGTGTGTGTGTGTGTGTGTGTGTGTGTGTGTGTGTGTGTGTGTGTGTGTGTGTGTGTGTGTGTGTGTGTGTGTGTGTGTGTGTGTGTGTGTGTGTGTGTGTGTGTGTGTGTGTGTGTGTGTGTGTGTGTGTGTGTGTGTGTGTGTGTGTGTGTGTGTGTGTGTGTGTGTGTGTGTGTGTGTGTGTGTGTGTGTGTGTGTGTGTGTGTGTGTGTGTGTGTGTGTGTGTGTGTGTGTGTGTGTGTGTGTGTGTGTGTGTGTGTGTGTGTGTGTGTGTGTGTGTGTGTGTGTGTGTGTGTGTGTGTGTGTGTGTGTGTGTGTGTGTGTGTGTGTGTGTGTGTGTGTGTGTGTGTGTGTGTGTGTGTGTGTGTGTGTGTGTGTGTGTGTGTGTGTGTGTGTGTGTGTGTGTGTGTGTGTGTGTGTGTGTGTGTGTGTGTGTGTGTGTGTGTGTGTGTGTGTGTGTGTGTGTGTGTGTGTGTGTGTGTGTGTGTGTGTGTGTGTGTGTGTGTGTGTGTGTGTGTGTGTGTGTGTGTGTGTGTGTGTGTGTGTGTGTGTGTGTGTGTGTGTGTGTGTGTGTGTGTGTGTGTGTGTGTGTGTGTGTGTGTGTGTGTGTGTGTGTGTGTGTGTGTGTGTGTGTGTGTGTGTGTGTGTGTGTGTGTGTGTGTGTGTGTGTGTGTGTGTGTGTGTGTGTGTGTGTGTGTGTGTGTGTGTGTGTGTGTGTGTGTGTGTGTGTGTGTGTGTGTGTGTGTGTGTGTGTGTGTGTGTGTGTGTGTGTGTGTGTGTGTGTGTGTGTGTGTGTGTGTGTGTGTGTGTGTGTGTGTGTGTGTGTGTGTGTGTGTGTGTGTGTGTGTGTGTGTGTGTGTGTGTGTGTGTGTGTGTGTGTGTGTGTGTGTGTGTGTGTGTGTGTGTGTGTGTGTGTGTGTGTGTGTGTGTGTGTGTGTGTGTGTGTGTGTGTGTGTGTGTGTGTGTGTGTGTGTGTGTGTGTGTGTGTGTGTGTGTGTGTGTGTGTGTGTGTGTGTGTGTGTGTGTGTGTGTGTGTGTGTGTGTGTGTGTGTGTGTGTGTGTGTGTGTGTGTGTGTGTGTGTGTGTGTGTGTGTGTGTGTGTGTGTGTGTGTGTGTGTGTGTGTGTGTGTGTGTGTGTGTGTGTGTGTGTGTGTGTGTGTGTGTGTGTGTGTGTGTGTGTGTGTGTGTGTGTGTGTGTGTGTGTGTGTGTGTGTGTGTGTGTGTGTGTGTGTGTGTGTGTGTGTGTGTGTGTGTGTGTGTGTGTGTGTGTGTGTGTGTGTGTGTGTGTGTGTGTGTGTGTGTGTGTGTGTGTGTGTGTGTGTGTGTGTGTGTGTGTGTGTGTGTGTGTGTGTGTGTGTGTGTGTGTGTGTGTGTGTGTGTGTGTGTGTGTGTGTGTGTGTGTGTGTGTGTGTGTGTGTGTGTGTGTGTGTGTGTGTGTGT
>CM026396.1:23643276-23671360 GCA_014843695.1 Archivesica marissinica | reverse complement strand
CACAATAGTGCTCTAGATGACAGTTTAGCCACCTGACTTCAATGGTGTGCAGAAATATAAGCCCACAGTAGTGCTCTAGATGACAGGTTAGCCACCTGACGTCAATGGTGTGCAGAGAGATAAGCCCACAAAAGTGCTCTAGATGACAGTTAAGCCACCTGACTTCAAAGGTTTGCAGAGATATAAGCCCACAATAGTGCTCTAGATGACAGTTTGACCACCTAAGATCAATGGTGTGCAGAGAGTTAGGCCCACAATAGTGCTCTAGATGATAGTTAAGCCACCTGACTTCAATGGTGTGCAGAGAGATAAGCCCACAATAGTGATCTAGATGACAGATAAGCCACCTGACTTCAATGGTGTGCAGAGATATAATCCCACAATAATTCTCTAGATGACAGTTTAGCAACCTGATTTCAATGGTGTGCAGAGAGTTATGGTCATACTATTGCTCTAGATGACAGTTAAGCCACCTGACTTCAATGGTGTGCAGAGATATAAGCCCACACTAGTGCTCTAAATGATAGTTTAGCCACCTGAGGTCAATGGTGTGCAGAGAGTTAGGCCCACAATAGTGCTCTAGATGACAGTTTGGCCACCTGACTTCAATGGTGTGCAGAGAGTTAGGCCCACAATAGTGCTCTAGATGACAGTTTGGCCACCTGACTTCAATGGTATGCAGAGAGTTAAGCCCAAAATAGTGCTCTAGATGACAGTTAAGCCACCTGACTTCAATGGTTTGCAGAGCGATAATCCTACAATAGTGCTCTAGATGACAGTTTAGCCACCTGACTTCATTGGAGTGCAGAGATTTACGCCAACAAAAGTGCTCTAGATGACAGTTAAAACACCTGACTTCAATGGTGTGCAGAGAGATAAGCCCACAATATTACTCTAGATGACAGTTAAACCACCTGACTTCAATGGTGTGCAGAGACATAGGCCCAAAATAGTGCTCTAGATGACAGTTTAACCACCTGACGTCAATGGTGTGCAGAGCGATATGCCCACAATAGTGATCTAGATGACAGATAAGCCACCTGACTTCAATGGTGTGCAGAGATATAAGCCCACAATAATTCTCTAGATGACAGTTTAGCAACCTGATTTCAATGGTGTGCAGAGAGTTATGCTCATACTATTGCTCTAGATGACAGTTAAGCCACCTGACTTCAACGGTATGCAGAGATATAAGCCCACACTAGTGCTCTAAATGATAGTTTAGCCACCTGACGTCAATGGTGTGCAGAGAGTTAGGCCCACAATAGTGCTCTAGATGACAGTTTAGCCACCTGACTTCAATGGTGTGCAGAGAGTTAGGCCCACAATAGTGCTCTAGATGACAGTTTGGCCACATGACTTAAATGGTGTGCAGAGAGATAAGCCCACAATAGTGCTCTAGATGACAGTTATGCCACCTGACTTCAATGTTGTGCAGAGAGTTAAGCCCACAATAGTGCTATAGATGACAGTTAAGCCACCTGACTTCAATAGTGTGCAGAGATAAAAGCCCACAATAGTGCTCTAGATGACAGTTAAGCCACCTGACTTCAATGGTGTGCAGAGATATAAGCCCACAATAATGCTCCAGATGATAGCTTAGCCACCTGACGTCAATGGTGTGCAGAGAATTAGGCCCACAATAGTGCTCTATATGACAGTTTGGCCACCTGACTTCAATGGTGTGCAGAGAATTACGCCCACAATAGTGCTCTAGATGACAGTTAAGCTACCTGACTTCAATGGTGTGCAGAGATATAAGCCCACACTAGTGCTCTAGATGACAGTTTAGCCACCTGACGTCAATGGTGTGCAGATAGTTAGGCCCACAATAGTGCTCTAGATGACAGTTTGGCCACCTGACTTCAATGGTGTGCAGAGAGATAAGCCCACAATAGTGCTCTAGATGACAGTTATGCCACCTGACTTCAATGGTGTGCAGAGAGTTGAGCCCACAATAGTGCTCTAGATGACAGTTAAGCCACCTGACTTCAATGGTGTGCAGATAGATAAGCCCACAATAGTGCTTTAGATGACAGTTTAGCCACCTGACTTCAATGGTGTGCAGAGAGTTACGCCCACAATAGTGCTCTAGATGACAGTTAAGCCTCTTGACTTCAATGGTGTGCAGAGAGATAAGCCCACAATAGTGCTCTAGATGACAGTTTAGCCACCTGACTTCAATGGTGTGCAGAAATATAAGCCCACAGTAGTGCTCTAGATGACAGGTTAGCCACCTGACGTCAATGGTGTGCAGAGAGATAAGCCCACAATAGTGCTCTAGATGACAGTTAAGCCACCTGACTTCAAAGGTTTGCAGAGATATAAGCCCACAATAGTGCTCTAGATGACAGTTTGACCACCTAAGATCAATGGTGTGCAGAGAGTTAGGCCCACAATAGTGCTCTAGATGACAGTTTGGCCACCTGGCTTTAATGGTGCGCAGAGAGATACGCCAACAATAGTGCTCTAGATGATAGTTAAGCCACCTGACTTCAATGGTGTGCAGAGAGATAAGCCCACAATAGTGATCTAGATGACAGATAAGCCACCTGACTTCAATGGTGTGCAGAGATATAATCCCACAATAATTCTCTAGATGACAGTTTAGCAACCTGATTTCAATGGTGTGCAGATAGTTATGCTCATACTATTGCTCTAGATGACAGTTAAGCCACCTGACTTCAACGGTATGCTGAGATATAAGCCCACACTAGTGCTCTAAATGATAGTTTAGCCACCTGACGTCAATGGTGTGCAGAGAGTTAGGCCCACAATAGTGCTCTAGATGACAGTTTGGCCACCTGACTTCAATGGTGTGCAGAGAGTTAGGCCCACAATAGTGCTCTAGATGACAGTTTGGCCACCTGACTTCAATGGTGTGCAGAGAGATAAGCCCACAATAGTGCTCTAGATGACAGTTATGCCACCTGACTTCAATGGTGTGCAGAGAGTTGAGCCCACAATAGTGCTCTAGATGACAGTTAAGCCACCTGACTTCAATGGTGTGCAGATAGATAAGCCCACAATAGTGCTTTAGATGACAGTTTAGCCACCTGACTTCAATGGTGTGCAGAGAGTTACGCCCACAATAGTGCTCTAGATGACAGTTAAGCCTCTTGACTTCAATGGTGTGCAGAGAGATAAGCCCACAATAGTGCTCTAGATGACAGTTTAGCCACCTGACTTCAATGGTGTGCAGAAATATAAGCCCAATAGTGCTCTAGATGACAGTAGCACCTGACTCAATGGTGTGCAGAGAATAAGCCACTCTCTACCACAAAGTGCTCTAGATGACAGTTTCCACCCTTAATGGTGCAAAGCCACAATAGTGCTCTAGATGACATTAAGCCACCTGACTTCATGGTGTGCAGAGAGATAAGCCCACAATAGTGCTCTAGATGACAGTAGCACCTGACTTCAATGTGTGCAGAGAATAACCCACAATAGTCAGATGACAGTTAGCACCTGATTCAATGTGTGCAGAAAGCCAATAGCTCTAGATGACAGTTAAGCCACCTGACTTCAATGGTGTGCAGAGAATAAGCCCACAATAGTGCTCTAGATGACAGTTTAGCCACCTGACTTCAATGGTGTGCAGAGAGTTAGCCCACAATAGTGCTCTAGATGACAGTTTAGCCACCTGACTTCAATGGTGTGCAGAGAGATAAGCCCACAATAGTGCTCTAGATGACAGTTTAGCACCTGACTTCAATGGTGTGCAGAGAGATAAGCCCACAATAGTGCTCTAGATGACAGTTTAGCCACCTGACTTCAATGGTGTGCAGAGAGTTAGCCCACAATAGTGCTCTAGATGACAGTTTACCAACATGACTTCAATGGTGTGCAGAAGATAAGCCCACAATAGTGCTTCATGACAGTTTAGCCACCTGACTTCAATGGTGTGCAGAGAGATAAGCCCACATAGTGCTCTAGATGACAGTTTAGCCACCTGACTTCAATGGTGTGCAGAGAGATAAGCCCACAATAGTGCTCTAGATGACAGTTTAGCCACCTGACTTCAATGGTGTGCAGAGAGATAAGCCCACAATAGTGCTCTAGATGACAGTTAAGCCACCTGACTTCAAAGGTTTGCAGAGATATAAGCCCACAATAGTGCTCTAGATGACAGTTTGACCACCTAAGATCAATGGTGTGCAGAGAGTTAGGCCCACAATAGTGCTCTAGATGACAGTTTGGCCACCTGGCTTTAATGGTGCGCAGAGAGATACGCCAACAATAGTGCTCTAGATGATAGTTAAGCCACCTGACTTCAATGGTGTGCAGAGACATAAGCCCACAATAGTGATCTAGATGACAGATAAGCCACCTGACTTCAATGGTGTGCAGAGATATAATCCCACAATAATTCTCTAGATGACAGTTTAGCAACCTGATTTCAATGGTGTGCAGATAGTTATACTCATACTATTGCTCTAGATGACAGTTAAGCCACCTGACTTCAACGGTATGCTGAGAAATAAGCCCACACTAGTGCTATAAATGACAGTTTAGCCACCTGACGTCAATGGTGTGCAGAGAGTTAGGCCCACAATAGTGCTCTAGATGACAGTTTGGCCACCTGACTTCAATGGTGTGCAGAGAGTTAGGCCCACAATAGTGCTCTAGATGACAGTTTGGCCACCTGACTTCAATGGTGTGCAGAGATATATGCCCACAATAGTGCTCTAGATGACAGTTAAGCCACCTGACTTCAATGGTGTGCAGAGAGATAAGCCCACAGTAGTGCTCTAGATGACAGTTTAGCAACCTGACTTCAATGTTGTGCAGAGAGTTACGCCCACAATAGTGCTATAGATGACAGTTAAGCCACCTGACTTCAATGGTGTGCAGAGATATAAGCCCACAATAATGCTCCAGATGATAGCTTAGCCACCTGACGTCAATGGTGTGCAGAGAGTTAGGCCCACAATTGTGCTCTAGATGACAGTTTGGCACTGACTTCAATGGTTTGCAGAGAATTACGCCCACAATAGTGCTCTAGATGACAGTTAAACACCTGACTTCAATGGTGTGCAGAGCGATAAGCCCAGAATAGTGATCTAGATGACAGATAAGCCACCTGACTTCAATGGTGTGCAGAGATATAAGCCCACAATAATGCTCTAGATGACAGTTTAGCAACCTTACTTCAATGGTGTGCAGAGAGTTATGCTCATACTATTGCTCTAGATGACAGTTAAGCCACCCGACTTCAATGGTATGCAGAGATATAAGCCCACAATAGTGCTCTAGATGACAGTTTAGCCACCTGACTTCAATGGTGTGCAGAGAGATAAGCCCACAATAGTGGTCTAGATGACAGTTAAGCCACCTGACTTCAATGGTGTGCAGAGATATAAGCCCACAATAGTGCTCTAGATGATAGCTTAGCCACCTGACGTCAATGGTGTGCAGAGAGTTAGGCCCACAATAGTGCTCTAGATGACAGTTTGGCCACCTGACTTCAATGGTGTGCAGAGAGTTAGGCCCACAATAGTGCTCTAGATGACAGTTTAGCAACCTGACTTCAATGGTGTGCAGAGAGTTATGCTCACACTATTGCTCTAGATGACAGTTAAGCCACCTGACTTCAATGGTGTGCAGAGAGATAAGCCCACAATAGTGCTCTAGATGACAGTTAAGCCACCTGACTTCAATGGTGTGCAGAGAGATTAGCCCACAATAGTGCTCTAGATGACAGTTTAGCCACCTGACTTCAATGGTGTGCAGAGAGATAAGCCCACAATAGTGCTCTAGATGACAGTTAAGCCACCTGACTTCAATGGTGTGCAGAGAGATAAGCCCACAATAGTGCTCTAGATGACAGTTAAGCCACCTGACTTCAATGGTGTGCAGAGAGTTAAGCCCACAATAGTGCTCTAGATGACAGTTTAGCCACCTGACTTCAATGGTATGCAGAGAGATAAGCCCAAAATAGTGCTCTAGATGACAGTTAAGCCACCTGACTTCAATGGTGTGCAGAGAGATAATCCCACAATAGTGCTCTAGATGACAGTTTAGCCACCTGACTTCATGGAGTGCAGATATACGCCACAAGTGCTCTAGATGACAGTTAACCACCTGACTTCAATGGAGTGCAGAGAGATAAGCCCACAATAGTACTCTAGATGACAGTTAAGCCACCTGACTTCAATGGTGTGCAGAGACATAGGCCCAAAATAGTGCTCTAGATGACAGTTTAGCCACCTGACGTCAATGGTGTGCAGAGAGTTAGGCCCACAATAGTGCTCTAGATGACAATTTGGCCACCTGATTTCAATGGTGTGCAGAGATATAAGCCCACAATAGTGCTCTAGATGACAGTTTAGAAACCTGACTTCAATGGTGTGCACAGCGATTAGCCCACAATAGTGCTATAGATGATAGTTTAGCAACCTGACTTAAATGGTGTGCAGAGAGTTATGCCCACAATAGTGCTCTAGATGACAGTTTGGCCACCTGACTTCAATGGTATGCAGAGAGATAAGCCCACAATAGTGCTCTAGATGACAGTTAAGCCACCTGACTTCAATGGTGTGCAGAGAGATAAGCCCACAATAGTGCTCTAGATGACAGTTAAGCCACCTGCCTTCAATGGTGTACAGAGAGATAAGCCCACAATATTGCTCTAGATGACAGTTTAGTCACCTGACTTCAATGGTGTGCAGAGATATAAGCCCACAATAGTGCTCTAGACGACAGTTTAGCCACCTGACGTCAATGGTGTGCAGAGAGTTAGGCCCACAATAGTGCTCTAGATAACAGTTAAGCCACCTGACTTCAATGATGTGCAGAAATATAAGCCCACAGTAGTGCTCCAGATGACAGGTTAACCACCTGACTTCAATGATGTGCAGAGAGATAAGCCCGCAATAGTGCTCTAGATGACAGTTAAGCCACCTGACTTCAATGGTGTGCAGAGATATAGGCCCAAAATAGTGCTCTAGATGACAGTTTAGCAACCTGACTTCAATGGTGTGCAGAGAGATATGCTTATACTATTGCTCTAGATGACAGTTAAGCCACTTTACTTCAATGGTATGCAGAGAAATTAGCCCACACTAGTGCTCTAGATGACAGTTTAGCCACCTGGCGTCAATGGTGTGCAGAGAGTTAGGCCCACAATAGTGCTCTAGATGACAGTTTGGCAACCTGACTTCAATGGTGTGCAGAGAGATAAGCCCAAAATAATGCTCTAGATGACAGTTAAGCCACCTGACTTCAATGATGTGCAGAGAGATAAGCCCACAATAGTGCTTTAGATGACAGTTTAGCAACCTGACTTCAATGGTGTGCAGAGAGTTTCGCCCACAATAGTGCTCTAGATGACAGTTAAGCCTCCTGACTTCAATGGTGTGCAGAGAGATAAGACCACAATAGTGCTCTAGGTGACAGTTTAGCCACCTGACTTCAATGGTGTGCAGAAATATAAGCCCACAGTAGTGCTCTAGATGACAGGTTAGCCACCTGACGTCAATGATGTGCAGAGAGATAAGCCCACAATAGTGCTCTAGATGACAGTTAATAAGCCACCTGACTTCAAAGGTGTGCAGAGATATAAGCCCACACTAGTGCTCTAGATGACAGTTTGACCACCTAACTTCAATGGTGTGCAGAGAGTTAGGCACACAATAGTGCTCTAGATGACAGTTTGGCAACCTGGCTTCAATGGTATGCAGAGATATAAGCCCACAATAGTGCTCTTGATGACAGTTTAGCCAGCTGGCGTCAATGGTGTGCAGAGAGTTAGGCCCAAAATAATGCTCTAGATGACAGTTAAGCCACCTGACTTCAATGATGTGCAGAGGTATAGGCCCAAAATAGTGCTCTAGATGACAGTTATGCCACCTAACGTCAATGGTGTGCAGAGAGTTAGGCCCACAATAGTGCTCTAGATGACAGTTAAGCCACCTGACTTCAATGGTGTGCAGAGAGATAAGCCCACAATAGTGCTTTAGATGACAGTTTAGCCACCTGACTTCAATGGTGTTCAGAGAGTTACGCCCACAATAGTGCTCTAGATGACTGTTATACCTCCTGACTTCAATGGTATGCAGAGAGATAAGCCCACAATAGTGCTCTAGATGACAGTTTAGCCACCTGACTTCAATGGTGTGCAGAAATATAAGCCCACAGTAGTGCTCTAGATGACAGGTTAGCCACCTGACGTCAATGATGTGCAGAGAGATAAGCCCACAATAGTGCTCTAGATGACAGTTAATAAGCCACCTGACTTCAAAGGTGTGCAGAAATATAAGCCCACAGTAGTGCTCTAGATGACAGGTTAGCCACCTGACGTCAATGATGTGCAGAGAGATAAGCCCACACTAGTGCTCTAGATGACAGTTTGACCACCTAACTTCAATGGTGTGCAGAGAGTTAGGCACACAATAGTGCTCTAGATGACAGTTTGGCAACCTGGCTTCAATGGTATGCAGAGATATAAGCCCACAATAGTGCTCTTGATGACAGTTTAGCCACCTGGCGTCAATGGTGTGCAGAGAGTTAGGCCCAAAATAATGCTCTAGATGACAGTTAAGCCACCTGACTTCAATGGTGTGCAGAGAGATAAGCCCACAATAGTGCTTTAGATGACAGTTTAGCCACCTGACTTCAATGATGTTCAGAGAGTTACGCCCACAATAGTGCTCTAGATGACTGTTAAACCTCCTGACTTCAATGGTGTGCAGAGAGATAAGCCCACAATAGTGCTCTAGATGACAGTTTAGCCACCTGACTTCAATGGTGTGCAGAAATATAAGCCAATAGTAGTGCTCTAGATGACAGGTTAGCCACCTGACGTCAATGATGTGCAGAGAGATAAGCCCACAATAGTGCTCTAGATGACAGTTAATAAGCCACCTGTCTTCAAAGGTGTGCAGAGATATAAGCCCACACTAGTTCTCTAGATGACAGTTTAGCAACCTGACTTCAATGGTATGCAGAGAGATAAGCCCACAATAGTGCTCTAGATGACAGTTGAGCCACCTGACTTCAATGGTGTGCAGAAAGATAATCCCATAATAGTGCTCTAGATGACTGGTTAAGCCACCTGTCTTCAATGGTGTGCAGAGCGATAAGCCCACAATAGTGATCTAGATGACAGATAAGCCACCTGACTTCAATGGTATGCAGAGAGATAAGCCCACAATAGTGCTCTAGATGACAGATAAGCCACCTGACTTCAATGGTATGCAGAGAGATAAGCCCACAATAGTGCTCTAGATGACAGTTGAGCCACCTGACTTCAATGGTGTGCAGAAAGATAAGCCCACAATAGTGCTCTAGATGACAATTAAGGCACCTAACTTCAATGGTGTGCAGAGAGTTAAGCCCACAATAGTGCTCTAGATGACAGTTTAGCAACCTGACTTCTATTTTTTGCAGAGAGATACACCCACAATAGTGCTCTAGATGACAGTTAAGTCACCTGACTTCAATGGTGTGCAGAGATATAAGCCCACAATAGTGCTCTAGATGACGATTTGGCCACCTGACTTCAATGGTGTGCAGAGAGTTATGCTCATACTATTGCTCTAGATGACAGTAAAGCCACCTGACTTCAATGGTATGCAGAGATATAAGCCCACAATAGTGCTCTAGGCGACGGTTTGGCCACCTGACTTCAATGGTGTGCAGAGAATTAGGCCCACACTAGTACTCTAGATAACAGTTAAGCCACCTGACTTCAATGGTGTGCAGAGAGATAAGCCTACAATAGTGCTGTAGATGACAGTTTGGCCACTTGACTTCAATGTAGTGCAGAGAGATAAGCCACAATAGTGCTCTAGATGACAGTTAAGCCACCTGACTTCTATGGTGTGCAGAGATATAAGCCCAAAATAGTGCTCTAGATGACAGTTTAGCCACCTGCCTTCAATGGTATGCAGAGATATAAACCCACACTAGTGCTATGGATGACAGTTTAGCCACCTGATGTCAATGGTGTGCAGAGCGATTAGCCCACAATAGTGCTCTAGATGACAGTTTAGCAACCTGACTTCAATGGTGTGCAGAGCGATTAGCCCACAATAGTGCTCTAGATGATAGTTTAGCAACCAAGGGATCGTGCACTTTCTCACTTCTCCCAAACATTCTGATATAGATTGAACCCTGAGACACCTACAGGATCGATCAGCGTGCGCTTGAAGACGCCTACATATAGCTGGAATAGGGTTCCAGTGTCGAATAGAACGAATATGGTTACAGCTTCGGATAATAGTATAGAGTTCCAGCGTCGAATATGATTACAGCTTCGGATAATAGAATAGGGTTCCAGCGTCGAATATGGTTACAGCTTCGGAAAATAGAATAGGGTTCCAGCGTCGAATAGTTCGAATATGGTTACAGCTTCGGATGGTAGAATAGGGTTCCAATGTCGAATAGAACGAATATGGTTACAGCTTCGGATGGTAGAATAGGGTTACAGCTTCGGATATGGTTACAGCTTCGGATAGTTCGAATATGGTTACAGCTTCGGATAGTAGAATATGGTTCCAGCGTCGAATAGTTCGAATATGGTTACAGCTTCGGATGGTAGAATAGCGTCGAATATGGTTACAGCTTCGGATAGTAGAATAGGGTTCCAGCTTCGAAATGGATGCTACGAATAACTGTAATATAGTTATTAACTTAATACAAATTTATTTTAACTTGATTGCGAAACAAGTTCTTACAACTAATATTAATCACTCTCGAGACCTTATTCCTGATGGAAACCATTGCCATGAGGGGGAGAGAAGAGGCAATGTTAGAGATATATATATTGTTAGAACAGTTAGAACTCGCTTCTCACCAATGCAACCCGGGTTCGATCCTCGGACCGTGAAGTACGTGAGATGGTACTGTGGTCGCCAGATCGTACAGGTGCGTTTTTCCGGGTACTCCGGTTTCCTCCCACATGAAGGACCACAGTATACGCTTTCATCCGCGCCAACGAGAGTGATTAATATAAGTTGTTAGAACTTACTTCGCAATCGTTGTAAAATAAATAAAGTTTAAAAAAAGAACAGTGTAATCATGACTATAGCGTTTGCAAGTTACAACTAGATGCATATATAGAGATTCCAGAATACGTACCAAACCCGTGACCATCAGTGATGATAGGTTACAGTGGTATGCAAGTCATCGACCGTAACCACTTCCCCGTTGAGGCCGGACCACTTCCCCGTCCAGGCGGACCACTTCCCCTTTCAGGCCGGACCATTTTCCAGTTCAGACCGGACCACTTCCCCGTTCAGGCCGGACCACTTCCCCGTTCAGGCCAGACCACTTCCCCGTTCAGGCCGGACCACTTCCGCTTTCAGACCGGACCATTTCCCCGTTCACACCAGACCCGATGACTGTGACTGTTCAAACAGGGCCTCCTTATGTATAAAAAGGGTACTTGTTTGTCGACAGAAATAGTAGTTTTAGCATTAAAATTATGAATAATCCCTGTCGTTCTACTCAGATACTACGTGTAGGACTGTTTCATCTTGATAAATGGAACACGATTTTGTAATATATATACATTTATTTTTGAAAGCAACATGTTAGTTAACATTCAATTATTGTTATACAACAAATAATTACAAATATACATACTAATCCATAGTAGCTGTTCTTTTATGCAGGGTTGTTTCCCTTTCATATTATCCACCATTTTCTACGATTTGATGATGGCTTCGAAACATTATTAGATTCTAGTTATAGCTAAATGTAAGTAATGTTTGTGTTATTATCTAGTGCAAGCACACATCTACACATTATTGTACCAACTACTATTAGTATTAACATGAAATAGGCGCTACCTAGCCTGGGTTCCAGTCTGTCGATTTTTCACTAATTTAGTTCTGGCAAAATGAATGACAGAATGTATCAGAAACTCAAGGCGGCCCAATTAATGGTCAGACCGTCTCCGTGTTAAAATATATTTATATACGAGGCAAGAGGCAACTGAAATGCCTTGCCTAAAGGCACAATCGTAACGGCTCCAGCGGGGCTCAAACTAGTCTGTATGGCAGAGAGAGTGCTGTAAGGTTGATTCCGAACGCTCTACCACAGCGCTATCATGACTTACACGCACTATCACGACTTACACGCACTATCATGACTTACACGCACTATCACGACTTACACGCACTATCATGACTTACACGCACTATCATGACTTACACGCACTATCATGACTTACACGCACTATCACGACTTCCGCATGCTATCACGACTTCCACGCGCTATCTTCCACGCGATATCTTCCACGCGATATCAAGACTTCCATACGCTATCACGACTTCCACGTGCTATCAAGACTTCCACGTGCTATCAAGACTTCCACCCGCTATCAAGACTTCCACCCGCTATCAAGACTTCCATGCGCTATCAATACTTCCACCCGCTATCACGACTTCCACCCGCTATCACGACTTCCATACGCTATCAAGACTTCCATGCGCTATCACGACTTCCATACGCTATCACGACTTCCACCCGCTATCAAGACTTCCATACGCTATCAAGACTTCCACCCGCTATCAAGACTTCCATACACTATCACGACTTCCATGCGCTATCACGACTTCCACCCGCTATCAAGACTTCCATGCACTATCACGACTTCCACCCGCTATCAAGACTTCCATACGCTATCAAGACTTCCACCCGCTATCAAGACTTCCATGCGCTATCAAGACTTCCACCCGCTATCACAACTTCCACGCGCTATCAAGACTTCCACCCACTATCAAGACTTCCATGCACTATCAAGACTTCCACATGCTATCAAGACTTCCACCCGCTATCACAACTTCCACGCGCTATCACGACTTCCACCCGCTATCAAGACTTCCATGCGCTATCACGACTTCCACCCGCTATCAAGACTTCCATACGCTATCAAGACTTCCACCCGCTATCAAGACTTCCATGCGCTATCAAGACTTCCACCCGCTATCACAACTTCCATGCGCTATCAAGACTTCCACCCGCTATCAAGACTTCCATGCGCTATCAAGACTTCCACGCGCTATCAAGACTTCGACGTGCTATCACGACTTCCATGCGCTATCAAGACTTCCACCCGCTATCACGACTTCCATACGCTATCACGACTTCCACGCGCTATCAAGACTTCCATGTGCTATCAAGACTTCCACCCGCTATCACGACTTCCATGCGCTATCACAACTTCCATACGCTATCAAGACTTCCACCCGCTGTCACGACTTCCATACGCTATCACGACTTCCATCGCTATCACGACTTCCACCCGCTATCAAGACTTCCATGCGCTATCACGACTTCCATGCGCTATCACGACTTCCACCCGCTATCACGACTTCCATGCGCTATCACAACTTCCACGCGCTATCAAGACTTCCACATGCTATCACGACTTCCATGCACTATCAAGACTTCCATGCGCTATCACGACTTCCACACGCTATCAAGACTTCCATGCGCTATCATGACTTCCATGCACTATCACGACTTCCACGCGCTATCACGACTTCCATGCGCTATCATGACTTCCACGTGCTATCATGACTTCCATGCGCTATCACGACTTCCACGCGCTATCTTCCACCCGCTATCACGACTTCCACGCGATATCACGACTTCCACACGCTATCACAACTTCCACGCGCCATCACGACTTCCACACGCGCCATCACGACTTCCATGCGCTATCTTCCACCCGCTATCACGACTTCCACGCGATATCACGACTTCCATGCGCTATCATGACTTCCACGCACTATCATGACTTCCACGCGCTATCACGACTTCCACGCGCTATCTTCCACCCGCTATCACGACTTCCACGCGATATCACGACTTCCACACGCTATCACAACTTCCACGCGCTATCACGACTTCCACACGCTATCACGACTTCCACCCGCTATCATGACTTCCACGCGCTATCACGACTTCCATGCGCTATCATGACTTCCACGCGCTATCATGACTTCCACGCGCTATCACGACTTCCACGCGCTATCACGACTTCCATGCGCTATCACGACTTCCATGCACTATCATGACTTCCACGCGCTATCACGACTTCCACGCGCTATCACGACTTCCATGCGCTATCACGACTTCCACGCGCTATCATGACTTCCATGTGCTATCACGACTTCCATGCGCTATCTTCCACCCGCTATCACGACTTCCACGCTCTATCACGACTTCCACGCGCTATCATGACTTACATGTGCTATCACGACTTCCACACGCTATCACAACTTCCACGCGCTATCACGACTTCCACGCGCTATCTTCCACCCGCTATCACAACTTCCACGCGCTATCTTCCACGCGCTATCACGACTTCCACGCGCTATCACGACTTCCACGCGCTATCACGACTTCCACGCGCTATCCACGTTCCATCGCGCCTTCCACGACTTTCATGCGCTATTTCCACGCGCTATCACGACTTCCACGCGCTATCACGACTTCCACGCGCTATCACGACTTCCACGCGCTATCACGACTTCCATGCGCTATACTTCCACGCGCTATCACGACTTCCACGCGCTATCACGACTTTCATGCGCTATCTTCCACCCGCTATCATGACTTCCATGTGCTATCACGACTTCCACATGCTATCACAACTTCCACGCGCTATGACGACTTCCATGCGCTATCTTCCACCCGCTATCACGACTTCCACGTGCTATCACGACTTCCACGCGCTATCATGAGTTCCATGTGCTATCACGACTTCCATGCGCTATCACGACTTCCACGCGCTATCACGACTTACATGCGCTATCACGACTTCCATGCGCTATCACGACTTCCACGCGCTATCACGACTTCCACGCGCTATCACGACTTCCACGCGCTATCACGACTTCCAGGCGCTATGACGACTTCCACACGATATCACGACTTCCAGGCGCTATCACGACTTCCACGCGATATCACGACTTCCACATGCTATCACGACCTCCGCATCTAATGTTCTTTATAGGTATGATTATATTTTTGCAAATTAAATAATATTTACCTATTCATTTTACAGGTTGTTTACTATGATAATTTGATATATGTAAACATATGCAGTCGACCATATTATTTACCTGGATACTCGTAGGTAAGTTTATATAGCCCAGTTGTCACGCCAAACACTAGTCCAAATATTTAGAAATGTGACATTTTGCTATCCAGTCATTTTTCAAAGTCTAAACGCTATACCGTTGTTTGAATTCTGCAGTCTATAACGTCGCTTGACACAATATTATACATGAAAACAACGTTTATATTTCATGGCACAGTTTTGCCATTCCAAATCGGCCATTTTGAATATTTGATTATTGCGAAAAACAAAAATAGAACAAAAGAGACTGCACAGAAAAATGGGACAATTTCACCTGTCGACTTCAAACAGCTAAATGACATGCACAATGGTAATACAATATATTTTTAGCGTTCTTAATATCTATATTTAGGATTATTCTTAACACCAATGCACACATTTATGTTCATGTCCGAAAAGCTTCAAAATATTGGTCAGAAATCCTGGATCTGGATATCTACGTTGCAGGGCCAGTTACGGCATAAGGTGCAACGGGAGAGAGTCTAGTAGAGCGGATTTAGAGCTGTCCTGAAACCGCCTATTGTCTCTGCACACACAACATTGTCACTTAGTTTATTCCAGTCTAGTACTGTTTTAGGGAAGAATGATTGTTTATACTGCTCTTTATTACAAGTGAAAGTTTTGAAGCACTTTGAATTATTTGTAATTTGATTTTCTAGAATGTTTGTAGTAGTATAGTCAGTGAATTTACGTATTTTTACGTTTCGCTTAGCCCTTATGGGTGTGAGTATGTCGTGACAAGGTAAAGCTGGCACCTTCCCCTCGACCACTTTGTATAGGAACGTCAGTCTTTTGGCCTTCCTTCTGGACTGTAGGCTCTCGAGCTCCAGTTTCTGCAGCATGTTTGTGATGCAGCCTTCTTCTCGGGAATGGTAGTCGCCAGTGATGAATCTGGCCGCTTGCCTTTGAACTTTCTCAATTCGCTCGATGTCTTTTACATAGGTAGGGTCACAGACTATGGAACTATACTCAATTGATGAGCGTACAAGAGCTAGATATGCTGTCTTTCTGCAAGTTGCTGGGCAGTGGTTTAGGTTGCGCCTGATGAAACCGAGCGATGAGTTTGCTTTCTTTGTAAGTTTTAGGATGTGCGAGTTCCATTTCAAGTCAGACTGTATGGTGACACCGAGATAAGGGTTTTCGTCAACTTGTTGTAGGAACTGCTTGTCTAATTCGTAAAAATGAGATGATTTGCTGTTGATGCTTAGTATATAACATTTCTTGGCATTAAAGCGCATCCCCCATGACGTTGCCCATACTTCCAATGCCTCCAGGTCTCTCTGTAGTATCACGTGATCCCTTGCTGATCGGATGCATCTATACAGTAGGCAGTCATCGGCAAATAAACGAATTGAGATTTCACTGTATCTGGCAAGTCATTTATATGGCACAGGAACAGAAGCGGTCCTACGACAGTGCCTTGTGGTACTCCAGAGTCGACATGTACTGGTTTTGACGATTCATCATCAACTACCACTTGCATGTGTCTGTTTGTTAGGAAGTCCCTGAGCCAATTGTTGGTTTGACCATCAATGCCGTAGTTTCTCAGCTTGTATAGTAGCTTCTCGTGGGGTACGGTGTCGAACGCTTTAGAGAAGTCTAGGATAGCAATGTCAATTTGGGATCCCTTATCGTGGTTTATGAATAGGTCGTGCATCGTTGTGATAAGCTGTGTTTCGCAAGAGTATCCTGATCTGAATCCATGGTTGAGTGATGTTAGAATGTTATGATGATCGAGGTGGTCTAGTGTTTGCAGATAATATGTTCTAGTAGCTTGCAGGAGATGGAGGTCAGAGATACTGGTCGATAGTTTTCTGCAAGATGTACATCCCCTTTCTTGAATACAGGAGCGACGTTTGCATTCCTCCATTCTTTGGGGAGCATGCCGGAGTCCACTGATCTTTGGAAAATATAGCGTAATGCGGGTGCAAGTTGTGAAGCACAGTTTTTCAGCATTATATTTGCAATGTCATCAGGTCCTCTAGCTTTAGCAATGTCAATTTTGTTCAGCAGATTTTCAACTCCTTTGGTGGTGATCTGGAGGTCATGGAGTTTTGGTGTCGGTCTCCGATTTATGTCAGGGAGGGTTCCAGGGTTTTGAGGATCTTCTTTAGTGAATACGGAGCTGAATTGTTCAACGAGTATTTGGGCTTTGTCTTTACTGTTGGTTAGGAGCTGTCCCATCCTGCCATCGGATCAGGGCGGAAAGTGCTATGCGAAAATGAGCTTTAACGATAAGACCTCGAAATAACAGAATTTTTTTTATTATGTAGATGTCTTATTTATATGACTAGCCAAACACTGCCTTTTTTATGCTACATATACGATTAAAAGGTCTAGATAACTTGACCTAAATTATCTTATGTTGATTGGTCAAATATTACCCCGCAATTTTCTTTATCTTTCCAGGACAGTACCGGGGTATATAGTTATGAAGGATGAGCTGGCTATCACACTCATCAGACAGAACAATCAATTCAAAATCGAGGAATGACCACATATACGCTTACATCCGAGCCAACGAGAGTGATTAATATAAGTTGTTCAAACTTGCTTCGCAATCGTTGTAAAATAAATAAAGTATAAAAAAAAGGAATTAGGAGGAGTCACCATTGTGAGCATCCATGAATACAGACGTGTCCAAGATCTGGCTAGTCAAGTGTGAGCATCCATGAATACAGACGTGTCCAAGATCTGGCTAGTCAAGTGTGAGCATCCATGAATACAGACGTGTCCAAGATCTGGCTAGTCAAGTGTGAGCATCCATGAATACAGACGTGTCCAAGATCTGGCTAGTCAGTCCAGCCGCTGTACATTCTGCATTATGACTGTTACTACATTTGAAAGCTTGAATACACAAATGCTCAACCACGCGGGAGAAAAACCGTACGAATGTACATATTGCAAGAAGACATTCAGTCGGGCCGAACATTTGAAATATCACATTCGCATTCACTCCGGGGAGAAACCATACACGTGCGAAATATGCGAACGGAAATTTACTACCTCTGGAAATTTAAAATCTCATATCCGTGTACATACGGGAGAGAAGCCGTACACGTGTAAATTATGCAAAATAAAATTTACTACCTCTGGAAATTTAAACTCACATGTGCGTGTTCATACAGGAGAGAGGCGTTTTATGTGTACACAATGCAATAAGACATTCACACACTCTGGAAGCTTGGCAAGGCATGCAAGTATTCACTCTGGAGAGAAACCATACAACTGCACGATTTGCCGAAAGGCATTCTTCCATTCTGGACATTTGAAAAGTCACATGCGCGTACACACCGGAGACAAACCACATGTTTGTGAAATATGCAATAAGACATTCAAATACATTGGCAGTCTGAAGCTGCACACACTCATTCACACTGGTGAAAAGGCACATGAATGTGTAATTTGTAAAAAGACATACAGCCAATCTTGTACTTTGAAAATTCACATGCGAATGCATACTGGAGAAAGACCGCACGTATGTGAAATATGCAAAGAGACATTCAGACTGTCTGAATCTTTGAAAGCTCATATGCTCATGCACACGGGAGAGAAGCCATTTATGTGTGGACTATGCCAAAAGACATTCACCGCATCTAGAAATTTGAAAGAGCATTTGACTGTTCATACTGGCGAAACAGCACAGCCGTGTGAGATATGTAAAAAAACATTCAACACATCTAGAATTTTGAAATCTCACATGCGTGTTCATTTTAAAGAGAGGCCATATGAGTGTGAAATATGTAAAGTAACATTCCGCAACTCTGGAAGTGTGAATCGTCACATGCGTATTCATTCCAGAGTGAAACCACATCAGACATAGTGTGAAATATGCATAGGGGACATTTACCAATCTCTCAAAGGGGACATTTACCAAACTCTCAAAGAGACATTTACCAAACTCTCAAAGGGGACATTTACCAAACTCTCAAAGAGACATTTACCAAACTCTCAAAGGGGACATTTACCAAACTCTCAAAGGGGAAATTTACCAAAGTCTCAAAGGGGACATTTACCAAACTCTCAAAGGGGATATTTACCAAGCTCTTAAATGGGACATTTACCAACTCTCAAAGTTGACATTTACCAAACTCTCAAAGGGGACATTTACCAAACTCTCAAAGTTGACATTTACCAAACTCTCAAAGTGGAAAATTTACCAAACACTCAAAGTATGGCAAGTCACATACAGAGAAGACATTATAATAGTTTACATACCAGTAATGAACGAGTCTCAAAAGATTGAGTGGATAGTTGAGATAACATTTAGTGGAGACTTGGAGTGGATAGTTGAGATAACATTTAGTGGAGACTTTGAGTGGATAGTTGAGATAACATTTAGTGGAGACTTGGAGTGGATAGTTGAGATAACATTTAGTGGAGACTTGATCGAGTGGATAGTTGAGATAACATTTAGTGGAGACTTGATCGAGTGAATAGTTGAGATAACATTTAGTGGAGACTTGATCGAGTGAATAGTTGAGATAACATTTAGTGGAGACTTGATCGAGTGGATAGTTGAGATAACATTTAGTGGAGACTTGATCGAGTGGATAGTTGAGATAACATTCAGTGGAGACTTGATCGAGTGGATAGTTGAGATAACATTTAGTGGAGACTTGATCGAGTGGATAGTTGAGATAACATTTAGTGGAGACTTGGAGTGGATAGTTGAGATAACATTTAGTGGAGACATATCTGAAACGCTACTACTACACTTGGCCTACCGAACAAAAGTTTATTACCTCAGTCCTGGGTTTGTAGGGATAGCATACGGCATGCCATGTTCGACATTCTAGCCCTAAATCGCTGGACGTGGTGTTGGAGATGGGGTTGACATTCCCAAGGTCGAGTGTCATATGTTTGTTCACACTACTGCTGGTATCAATACTATGTTCCATATATTATATATACATGAATCACATTTCTTTTTTCGGTGAGGATTATATGTGGGACAATTAGACATGTATATAAAGCATGAAATCTAAAAAAATGTTTCTAAAATAAATGTTTATTATTTAATAATTATCTATAATATGCTATGTAAAATATATATTATGAAAATAAAAAAGTACCGACAAATAAATCCAATCATGTAGTCGATATATAGGCAAGTGCTGTGTGCTTTACGTTTATTTATCGTCTCTAACTGTTGCCCATGTGAGCGACGCCTCCTGAAGAGATTAGTCATTTTAGATATTTGGAGGATAGTGCAATGATACAGAGAGAGACCCATTCCAGAGTCTCCTCTGGTTCTTTTACGTGCACGGTATAAAGCACCGACACGAGACCTCGGTTTAACGTCCCATCTGAAAGATAATTTTATTAGGGTCAGACGGTGGATCGAACCTGCGATCCCTGGATTACCAGGTTTGTTAACTATTGGCTGCTTTTGACATTTGTATGGGGCCCGCAGCTCATGTGACATCACATGATTGCCTTCTATGGCATGTATTGCTACTGGTAATAAACTTCTGATGTGAAATTGACATCGTCACCCGTAAATACAATCTAGAGATCAGTACTGTTGCTTGCTTTCACTTTAGTTATTGATTCATATATACTGAGTCAAAAAAGAAACGATACCAAACTAAAAATGACGTAAAACGGATAAAACCATAGAAAGGTTTAATAAATTATTACGTATCAGTACCGGGTATCTTATTGCAACGTCAGCCAACCATAAACACAGGTAAATAAACACCCGATAATCCTGGAACGCCGATTTGCACGTGCTCCTCAACAAAGACAACTTCCTACACATGTATAAATCGGAAAACCGGTTTATTGTACTGGTATTGCATTATCATCGAGGAAAAACACCTTACATACCCATTGTTACCTCTAACAAAGTGCCTAGGCTAAACCGCAATCAGAGAATGCGTACCATTGACATGATTGACGGCGGTTTACGTAAGCGTGACGTCGCACATCGAATCGGGGTTACGCGGATCACGATAACACGTCTACTTCGACGTTATCGAACACATGGATCGGTGGACGACCGTCCAAGATCTGGTCGACCACGTGTGACGACGCGTGAACAGGACCGTCACATTCGGACGTCACATTTACGTGACTGGTTCCTACCTGCTACGCACACAGCTGCCGTTACTCCTGGGATGACCAACACTCGCATCAGTGCACAAACAGTCAGGAACCGGCTCGGTGAACGTGGCATTCGTGCCTATCGGCCATACGTTGGACCCATCCTGACACGACGTCACCGTGACGTACGGCGGGAATGGACGACGGAACGTGCTCGCTGGACTCTGTTACAGTGGAATTCGGTGATGTTTAGCGATGAATCGCGGTTCTGTTTGCGTCGAGCGGATGGCAGAGAGCGGGTATATCGCAGACGCGGTGAAAGTTACGCCGACGCATGTGTACGTCAGGTGGATCTGTTCGGGGGCGGAAGCGTTATGGCGTGGGGCGGTATCACCTTCGGCAGTCGCACTGAACTGTTAGTGGTGGACGGGAACCTAAACGCCCAGCGGTACTGTGATGAGATCCTTGCGCCAGTTGTTGTGCAGTTCTTTAACGCCAACAGAAACGTCACACTGTTCCAACAGGACAACGCCAGGTGTCATACTGCTCGGATTTCCACCACATTATTGGAGCAGAACAATATTGAAACCCTGCCGTGGCCTGCTTTGTCACCAGACTTGTCACCCATAGAACATGTGTGGGATACGTTAGACCGCCGCGTCAGACGACGTCAGCCGGTAACGTTAAACCAACTGAGGGATGTTTTGCGTCAGGAGTGGACAAATATTGACCAGCAAGAGATTCAGACACTCTTCCGTTCGATGCGACGGCGGTGCATTGCAGTGAGAGACGCAAATGGTGCCCATACTCGGTATTGACGTCTGTGTGAACACTCCATTAGACCCCCGTCCGACGAATTACGTCATCACGCAGCAGACAGTTTCGGAGGCTCATTATGCTTTATGTGCTCCTCTTTCAAACATGTTGGACTATCATCTTATGAATTTTCAAAGAATTTTCTTAATAAATGTTGAAATTATAGACACATAAACACCAGGTATCGTTTCGTTTTTGACTCAGTATATTTCTTACTATTCATATTCTTAGCAGCCTCCGTGGTTGAGTGGTTAAGGTCGCTGACCTGTATACCACTGTAACCTATCATCACTGATGGTCACGGGTTCGAGCCTCGCTCAGGCCGTGTCTCATTTATATGAAAAAGTTGGCAGTTTCTTACGGAGGTTGGTGCACCCAAGTACTGGTTAACCGCTGGAGCCTGCCCAGGAAAGGTGTTGTTAAGTAAACTGTCCGCCGGCGATATAGCCCGAAATGGTGCTGATGCAGGCGTAAAACCCGAACTATAACAATATAATATATTCTTAACAGACGCAAATCTTATCTTAAATAATGCTATTATTCTTTTTTTATATACTTTATTTATTTTACAACGATTGCGAAGCAAGTTTTAACAACTTATATTAACTCTCGTTGGCGCGGATGAAAGCGTATATGTGGTCATTCATGTGGGAGGAAACCGGAGAAAACCCACCTGTCCGATCTAACGACCATCGACCCGGGTCGCATTGTTGAGAAGCGAGCGCGCTTACCACTGCGCAAATAAGACAGCCACAGCTTTTATATAATTATTTCATTTCATATCCATTTTCGTTTACAGTTTTCCAAGAAGTAGCTGCTAATCAATTCACCTACAGTCGGACTGGGGTGATATATGATCTTGTAAAACAGTTTTTAAGATGTGCGTTAGTGCTTATTTTCTCTACTCAGGTTTTTAATATTATTTTCATTTAACACATTTTTAATGTAAAGATTAGCAATTACTCCTTGGCTTTTATATTGTAGATACAAGTATATGTCAATCATGATGTCTATATATTGAGTTTTAGTCTCTTATAATTCATATATTGAATGGCAATGCATATTATATTATTGTGTATATTGTGATTTGTGAATGTATTATGTGATATGAATTGATGAGACGATAATAAAGATTTATATATATTAATTGAAATTGCATACAATAAAATAAATATCATTATGCTTAATTATTCAGGTTATTATTATAGCTTATGCCACCGGTAATTGGTATACCCAGATTTACGATCCTAGTCAATAACGTGCATTTGCTTTGTTAAATTGATAATTATATGCATTAACAGTATATAACATTCCTGATTTTTCCAAAAGCATGCGCTAATATTAGGTTGTACATGGCTAAATGTAAGTTATGGAGTACAACAACGGTCACAGTGGAAATTACTATGGAAGTTTGTTAGTTAATCTTACAAATTTAAGATTGCGTAAATAAATTGGAAACGGACAAATTGCAAACATCAGGTAGTACTAGACTAAGTGGGCATGTATACATAGAATAATGCAATAAAACGATGTGCTCGTCAAAACAATTTGTTTAGTTTATTTATTACCTTACTTACGGAGACTAATAGGAAAAGTGTTCAAAACCTATCCAAATTTATGTATTACGCAAATTTGGCAAGAAATTAATAAATTTAGACACCACAACTATATAATGCTATTATGTATTGTTTGCTATAAATATGTTATCATAATTAATGCAATAAATATATTGAATTGAATTGAATATTAGGACATCAACTGATATACACGTATAACTATTTGTTAAATGTATATTTACATTTTATGCAAATTATATTCTTACCTGTATCACTCAATTCCCTTCAGGTGCGAACGGTCCGGAGTTCGAGCCCCGTTGCAGCCGTTACGATTGTGCCCTTAGGCAAGGCATTTAAATTCCACGTTGCCTCTTCTCTCTCCCCCATTGCGATGGATTCCATCAGGAATGAGTGTATCGCAATCGAGCTAAAATAAAATTTACAATTCACTTTGCACTTGATTGTTTATTTTATGTTTACTGTCGCCAACATTTACTGACTTACTCGATCGTTGTTTTGAAACTAGAGTTCACAAAAAGAACAGTATGCTGACACATACAGCCATTAGTTAAATACTTTATTATGTTCTTTTTTAACAATTTATTCACTTCATTATTTACAAATATCTACAATAACAATATAGTATGTATTTATACAACACGCATACAATGTACATATAGAATACTAAATACAATGTACATATAGAATACTAAATACAATGTACATGTAGAATACTAAATACAATGTACATGTAGAATACTAAATACATATAGAATACTAAATACAATGTACCTATAGAATACTAAATACAATATACATGTAGAATACTAAATACAATATACAGGTAGAATACTAAATACAATGTACATATAGAATACTAAATACAATGTACATATAGAATACTAAATACATATAGAATACTAAATACAATGTACATGTAGAATACTAAATACAATGTACATATAGAATACTAAATACAATGTACATGTAGAATACTAAATACAATGTACATGTAGAATACTAATACAATGTACATGTAGATACTAAATACAATGTACATGTAGAATACTAAATACAATGTACATATAGAATACTAAATACAATATACATGTAGAATACTAAATACAATGTACATGTAGAATACTAAATACAATGTACATGTAGAATACTAAATACAATATACATGTAGAATACTAAATACAATGTACATATAGAATACTAAATACAATGTACATATAGAATACTAAATACAATGTACATATAGAATACTAAATACATATAGAATACTAAATACAATGTACATTAGAATACAATGTACATATAGAATACTAAATACAATGTACATGTAGAATACTAAATACAATGTACATGTAGAATACTAAATACAATGTACATGTAGAATACTAAATACAATGTACATGTAGAATACTAAATACAATATACATGTATAATACAATGTACATATAGAATACTAAATACAATGTACATATAGAATACTAAATACATGTACATGTAGAATACTAAATACAATAATTAGAATACTAAATACATATAGAATACTAAATACAATGTACATATAGAATACTAAATACAATATACATGTAGAATACTAAATACAATGTACATGTAGAATACTAAATACATATAGAATACTAAATACAATGTACATGTAGAATACTAAATACAATATACATGTAGAATACTAAATACAATATACATGTAGAATACTAAATACAATGTACATGTAGAATACTAAATACAATATACATATAGAATACTAAATACAATGTATACATATAGAATACTAAATACAATGTACATGTAGAATACTAAATACATATAGAATACTAAATACAATGTACATATAGAATACTAAATACAATGTACATATAGAATACTAAATACAATATACATGTAGAATACTAAATACAATATACATGTAGAATACTAAATACATATAGAATACTAAATACAATGTACATGTAGAATACTAAATACAATATACATGTAGAATACTAAATACAATGTACATGTAGAATACTAAATACATATAGAATACTAAATACAATGTACATGTAGAATACTAAATACAATATACATGTAGAATACTAAATACAATATATATGTAGAATACTAAATACAATGTACATGTAGAATACTAAATACAATATACATGTAGAATACTAAATACAATATAGAATACTAAATACAATGTACATGTAGAATACTAAATACAATATACATGTAGAATACTAAATACATATAGAATACTAAATACAATGTACATGTAGAATACTAAATACATATAGAATACTAAATACAATATACATGTAGAATACTAAATACATATAGAATACTAAATACAATGTACATGTAGAATACTAAATACAATGTACATATAGAATACTAAATACAATATACATGTAGAATACTAAATACAATGTACATGTAGAATACTAAATACAATATACATGTAGAATACTAAATACAATATACATGTAGAATACTAAATACAATGTACATGTAGAATACAATGTACATGTAGAATACTAAATACAATGTACATGTAGAATACTAAATACAATATACATGTAGAATACTAAATACAATATACATATAGAATACTAAATACATATATAATACTAAATACAATATACATGTAGAATACTAAATACAATATACATGTAGAATACTAAATACAATATACATGTAGAATACTAAATACAATGTACATGTAGAATACTAAATACAATGTACATGTAGAATACAATGTACATGTAGAATACTAAATACAATGTACATGTAGAATACTAAATACAATATACATGTAGAATACTAAATACAATATACATGTAGAATACTAAATACAATATACATGTAGAATACTAAATACAATGTACATGTAGAATACTAAATACAATATACATGTAGAATACTAAATACAATATACATGTAGAATACTAAATACAATGTACATGTAGAATACTAAATACAATATACATGTAGAATACTAAATACAATATACATGTAGAATACTAAATACAATATACATGTAGAATACTAAATACAATGTACATGTAGAATACTAAATACAATGTACATGTAGAATACAATTACATTAGAATAAATACAATGTACATGTAGAATACTAAATACAATGTACATGTAGAATACTAAATACAATGTACATGTAGAATACTAAATACAATGTACATGTAGAATACTAAATACAATATACATGTAGAATACTAAATACAATGTACATATAGAATACTAAATACAATGTACATATAGAATACTAAATACAATATACATATAGAATACTAAATACAATGTACATATAGAATACTAAATACAATGTACATATAGAATACTAAATACAATGTACATATAGAATACTAAATACAATGTACATATAGAATACTAAATACAATATACATGTAGAATACTAAATACAATGTACATATAGAATACTAAATACAATGTACATGTAGAATACTAAATACAATATACATGTAGAATACTAAATACAATGTACATGTAGAATACTAAATACAATGTACATGTAGAATACTAAATACAATGTACATGTAGAATACTAAATACAATATACATGTAGAATACTAAATACAATGTACATATAGAATACTAAATACAATGTACATATAGAATACTAAATACAATGTACATATAGAATACTAAATACAATGTACATATAGAATACTAAATACAATGTACATGTAGAATACTAAATACAATGTACATGTAGAATACTAAATACAATGTACATGTAGAATACTAAATACAATATAGAATACTAAATACAATATACATATAGAATACTAAATACAATGTACATATAGAATACTAAATACAATATACATGTAGAATACTAATACAATGTACATATAGAATACTAAATACAATGTACATATAATACTAAATACAATGTACATATAGAATACTAAATACAATATACATGTAGAATACTAAATACAATGTACATGTAGAATACTATACATATAGAATACTAAATACAATATACATGTAGAATACTAAATACAATGTACATATAGAATACTAAATACAATATACATGTAGAATACTAAATACAATGTACATATAGATACTAAATACAATATACATGTAGAATACTAAATACAATATACATGTAGAATACTAAATACAATATACATATAGAATACTAAATACAATGTACATGTAGAATACTAAATACAATATACATGTAGAATACTAAATACAATATACATATAAAATACTAAATACAATATACATGTAGAATACTAAATACAATATACATGTAGAATACTAAATACAATGTACATGTAGAATACTAAATACAATGTACATGTAGAATACAATGTACATGTAGAATACTAAATACAATATACATGTAGAATACTAAATACAATGTACATATAGAATACTAAATACAATGTACATGTAGAATACTAAATACAATGTACATGTAGAATACTAAATACAATATACATATATAATACTAAATACAATATACATATAGAATAATAAATACAATGTACATATA
>CM026396.1:23564350-23642276 GCA_014843695.1 Archivesica marissinica | reverse complement strand
CCGTTAACTTGACCATTTGACGCAGACAATGGTGATTGAGGAACTGAATAAATAAATATCAATACCGTTAACTTGACCATTTGACGCAGACAATGGTGATTGAGGAACTGAATAAATAAACATCAATACCGTTAACTTGACCATTTGACGCAGACAATGGTGATTGAGGAACTGAATAAATAAATATCAATACCGTTAACTTGACCATTTGACGCAGACAATGGTGATTGAGGAACTGAATAAATAAACATCAATAGTTTTGTTTGGGTGGTGTTGGGTGTTTTAAGATAGGTAACTTAACAAAAAATAATTTCACACCCGGTTAATTTGCGATCTGGTTTCTTAAAAGTTTAAACTTGATTTATTTTACAACGATTGCGAAACAAGCTTCAACAGCTTATATTAATCACTCTCGTTGGCGCGGGTGAAACCGTATAAGTGGTCGTTTGGAAAGGATACCGGAATACGCGGAGAAAAACCCACGTGTCCGATTTGGCGACCACTGTACAATCTCACATACTTCCCGGTCCGAGGATCGATCCCGGTTGCATTGGTGAGAAGCGAACGCGCTAACCACAGCGCTAATCGGACAGACGGAAGGTCGTGTTCCTCATAATGTGGAGGTTGTGATAGCGCCGTGGATGCGCGTTCGATTCATGTGCGAAAGGCCCGGAGTTTGAGCCACTCTGGAGCCGTTGCGATTGTGCCATTTGGCAAGGCATTTAAATTCCACATTGCCCCTTCTCTCTCCTTCATGGCGATGGATTCCATCAGGAATGAGGTATCGAGAATGATTAATATAAGTTGAAAGAAATTGTTTCCCAATCGAGCTACAATAGATTTCACGTATTTTTATTGTTATATATATTATTTTCCTGCCTATTGTATATCAATCAATTGATAGGGAGAAGAACTATATAAGTTTTCTTGCGTTCTATTCCCTTTCAGTCTACTGCTGTTAAGTTATATGTAAAATGTTCATTTCTTGACTGAAATAAATAATGTTTAAACTAAAAACAAAACACGAATTAATGATTACGGAGAAAATAACTACGAAATGCATCTTGATAATCGAAAAATCGATACCTTTTTTTCTTGCGTGTGGGGGGGGGGGGGGTATTATCGTTGTAAGACGGTGTTCACATCCGCTTTACCCATGATAGTTTATCCGTATATATTATGATTAACATGTTCACCATTTCCCTTGTCATTCGTCTCTGTACGCTTCACTTCAGGTCCTGTAGGTCCCAATGACATAATAATCTGTTTTCTAAATCATACACAATAAAATAGTTCCCTTTGTAGAACAAGTTATATATAATTATATTGAATATTAAGAACCTCCGTTTTCCGTCGGATATTTAAAATATTCAAGTTAAAGTTTATCTGTCCTGAAATGAATTAGGTTTTTTGGCGAAATTACAGTATAAATTATAAATATAAAAAACCCGGGAAATCACAACACTTTTTTTTTTAATATCTACGTTCGCGCACATTAATGGGTGCTGCGTTTTTTAAACAAGTATTTATATAGTAAGCCTACTGTTCACAAATGCGTTATTGAGCGACTGAGTGTTGCGTATATAATTGATGTCAATATTGACAAACTGTTAAAAGCATTGCTGTCAATTCACAATATATGTTTGCAAACAATCGAGCTAATAGTATAAAAGAAAACTGTTATATAAAACACTGACCTAGTGCAGGTTCGATCCCCCGTCTGACCCTAATAAAATTAACAGTCTTTCAGATGGGACGTTAAACCGAGGTCTCGTGTCGGTGCTGTACAACGTGCACGTAAATGAACCAGTGGAGATTCTGGAATTGGTCTCTGTCTGTATCATGCACTATCCTCCAAAAAATCAAACTAACTAATCTCTCCAGGAGGCGTCGCTCATATGGGTAACCGGTAGCGACGATAAATACACGTAAAACACAAACACTGACCGCTCGCCCATATGGTTCGCCGGAGGCGAGGGTAAATAAGCTCAATCATCACATACTGACCCTAATAAAATTAACAGACAGACGGATCTGTAGCCCAGTGGTAACATGCTGGACTGGTAATCCAGGGATCGCAGGTTCGATCCCACGTCTGACCCTAATAAAATGAACAGTCTTTCAGAAGGGACTTTAAACCGAGGTCTCGTGTCGGTGCTGTACACTGTGCACGTAAAAGAACCAGAGGAGATTCTGGAATGGGTCTCTGTCTGTATCATTGCACTATCCTACAAATATCTAAAACGACTAATCTCTTCAGGAGGGGTCGCTCATATGGGCAACCGGTAGCGACGATAAATAAACGTAAAACACACACACCCAACCCCCAACCATATAGACAATCTACAACATTTCCACACCACTTCACGATACTCTACGGTGCCAATAGCACGCATAATCAGTCCCATCAGGATCTGCATTTTTTGCAAGTAATATTACTATTTCTAGACAAAATTAACAATCTTGAAAAATTAACTGGTCCAAATTGTAATTTTCCTATTAATTTACTGGTCTATGAATATCGTGCACCAGTCCATATCAGTTACTTGGTGTTGAATAGATGGGTCAAGGAATTCTAAAAAATGTTTTATTGGTCGGCTACTTAGTTGAAAATCGTTTCCACGGACACGAGGTCGTTCGTTTCAGCGGGGTAGTCATTCCAATGTAGACTATACCCCGTGGTTCTAGATATGGGCCATGTCTACCCAAGTTAACTGTTGCCTCTATCTGCTGATCACGCACACACACACATTTTAACAGGGCCAACAAGTACGCCTTTATTTGTCTCGGAAACTAATTTCCCGTATAATGGCGGTTAAATTAAAATAGAAAACATTAGGCTGTCCGATTAGCGCAGTGGTTAGCGCGCTCGCTTCTCACCAATGCAACCCGGGTTCGATCCTGTATTTCAATTATGTATGGTACGATGGTCACCAGATCGGACAGGTGGGTTTTCTTCGGGTACTCCGGTTTTCTCCCACATGAATGACCACATGTACGCATTCACTCCACATTATGAGGAACAAGACCTTCTGTCTGTTCGATTAGCACAGTGGTTAGCACGTTCGCTTCTCACAAATGCAAACCGGGATCGATCCTCGGACCGGGAAGTATGTGAGATGGTACGGTGGTCGCGAAATCGGACAGGTGGGTTTTCTCCGGGTATTCCAAACGACCACTTATTCGGTTCATCCGCGCCCTCGAGAGTAATTAATACAACTTGTTTCGCAATCGTTGTAAAATAAATAAAGTTTAAACGTTTAAACGTAATTTGAATATCCAATATACCGAAATAATAGTATAAATGGCCGTCATTATATCATTTATGATTGAACTTCAATACTTCCGCCCTAAGATTGCGATCTCATGTTTTTGAATTAGGTTAAATATTTCTGATAAAAACAATGAACTTGCCACTTACTTCATCCATGCTTTTATTGCGGCCATGTTCTCTCATTTATTCATTGTTCTGCAAAATCGTTTCATAATATTGACAATTTAACATCTGATTGTCATCGGTTAGCTTGATTGAATTGTTCTCGATTATCTTTTGTTCCGTAAGTTTAATCAAACAAACAAAGAAGGCCGATTAATCAGTGGTTAACACGATAGACTGGGAATTTTATTAGGGTCAGACGGGGGGTCGAACCTGCGATCTCTTGATTACCGGTCCAGCGTGTTAACCACTGGACTATAGATCCGGTGTGACATCAAGCCCCAAAACTGACAAAAACAAAATTCATATTAGCAATGCATAGCTTGTTTTTATTTAAGTTTATTTAACGTCGCTACCTGTTTCCTATTTGAGCGACGGGCAGTTTACCTAACAGCACCTTTCCTGGGCAGGCTGCAGCGGTTAACCAGTACTTGGTGTACCAACCTCCGTAAGAAACTGCCAACTTTTTCATATAAATGAGACACGGTCTGAGCGGAGCTCGAACCAGTGACCATCAGAGATGATAGGTTACAGTGGTATACAAGTCAGCGACCTTAACCACTCGACCACGGTGGCGGACACTTTATAGATTCCTGATAACAATTATTTATATAGTTAGTGCTAGAGCATAGTACTTGTGGTTCATTTGGTTTAATTGCTAGTTGGGTATGATCTAATGGGCACGGTGTCCGCCTTGCAACCGATAGTTTGTGAATTCGAGCCCCACCAAAACCACAGTGTTGGTGTCACTAGGCAATCCAACTAAAGTAGATAGTAATACTAGCGTCCTCGCTCTCCCTCACTGTGTTGGGTTGTTCATCATCATCATCATCATCATCATCATCATCATCATCATCATCATCATCATCATCATCATCATCATCATCATCATCATCATCATCATCATCATCATCATCATCATCATCATCATCATCATCATCCATCATCATCATCATCCATCATCATCATCATCATCATCATCATCATCATCATCATCATCATCATCATCATCATCATCATTCATCATCATCATCATCATCATCATCATCATCATCATCATCATCATCATCTCATCATCATCATCATCATCATCATCATCATCATCATCATCATCATCATCATCATCTTCAGTGATAGTGGAACTCTGCTTAGGTATATTCGCAATTAACATATAATAGTTATGCATGACTTTAGTCGCGACTGGCTGGTTAATGGAATATACCGCCATGGGGGATAGAGAAGAGGTACTGTGGAAGTAAGTGACTTGTCTAAGGGCACACTCATAACGGCTACATCAGATCTGGTCGCGAACTCCGCACATAAAACAAACAAGCAACCACAGCGCTATCACGACTTCCATTTAGGCTATATCCAAGCATGTTTAGAAAATGATACAACGTGACCACCATAGCCTATATATACCTCGTCGTTGTAGCACGTGCAGCATGGTATGTGAATCGAGGCCGGGTACAGGGTTTGCCATTCAAGGGGAGGGTCAAGCATTGGCTTTTATATAGCCTACTGATGAAATGTTTGTGCTTTAAGAACGAGCAGAGTGAACGAGAAGATATTGTTAAAGCGACAGGACATCGCAAAACTCCAAATAAATGCATTTGTTCACGTATAAATGCATTGCTACTACACATTCTTCCGAATATATTGGAACACTAACATTGAATCAATAAACAGCGTTTTGTTGTCTACAAACTTTCAAAAGTGAAAGTAAGCTTTCATATAACGGTTACCCATGGTCCTGAAATGACGTTTGTTTGTCTTTGTGGTCAATACTAAACGTGTGATATTTCGTTTAGAGATAATAAATTTAACTAAGATTAGTCAACAACTAAATATGCATAGGCATAAATATGAGATATAACGTTAAATATGTACGATAAATCGTGTTATTCAGGATACGCGCATTGTATTATAATACGCATGGATGTTGACCCTATTTACATATTATTTATTTTGTTATGTCAATAAACCGCGTATACGACGCTTGTTTTTTTGTTAAAATACTCAGTTTTTGAGGCAAATATTGGGGGAAATTATATCATATAATAGGAAATTACATTCTGCAAATATGTGCGTGTTCGTCGATATAATGTCGCTTTAAATTATAAGTATATAATATAATTTACGCTCTGAGATCGTATTTTCCGCCTCTGAGGTCACGTGGTTATGGTCCCTGACTTGTATACCAATGTAACATAAAGTTGGCAGTTTCTTACGGAGGCTGGTTAATCGCCAGAGCCTGCCCAGAACAAGTGTTGTTAGGTAAACTGCCCGTCGCTCAAATGGACAACCAGTTAAATAAACTTAAATTAAAAAGAGATTGTATTGTAGTCGGCATTGAACCCAATAATATGCTGGACAACATTGTAGGGTTTAGGGTTGGTCATCGGGTGCGTCGCCCCCTCACCCAAGCTTCGCCACTTACTACGATATAAACAAGAGTAGAAACTGGTAACAGTTACCATGTGTTTCCAATAGATTATACACTATTTCATGAATGATAACTGATTATTCATGATTGAACTTTTATGTATCGTCGCCTATGACCAATTTTAACATCATTATGTTTAGCTTAATCATATGTTATTGCATTCATTCTATATATACAATGTATTGAACAAAACAAATGAACACACTTGTATAAGTATGCATAGTATCTACGATTTATGTCATTGTTGTGCACACGAATGTTTAATAAATATTGAAGCAAATGGGTTGGGCCACAAGTCTTAACATCAGCTACGGCCCTAACCAAAATACTTCATTATGATCTCAGAGAATAACATGACAGCTATTTATTAACAGTATCACTTGCCGTTACATTGTGAACTCAGAGAATAACATGACAGCTATTTATTAACAGTATCACTTGCCGTTACATTGTGAACTCAGAGAATAACATGACAGATATTTATTAACAGTATCACTTGCCGTTACATTGTGAACTCAGAGAATAACATGACAGCTATTTATTAACAGTATCACTTGCCGTTACATTGTGAACTCAGAGAATAACATGACAGCTATTTATTAACAGTATCACTTGCCGTTACATTGTGAACTCAGAGAATAACATGACAGCTATTTATTAACAGTATCACTTGCCGTTACATTGTGAACTCAGAGAATAACATGACAGCTATTTATTAACAGTATCACTTGCCGTTACATTGTGAACTCAGAGAATAACATGACAGCTATTTATTAACAGTATCACTTGCCGTTACATTGTGAACTCAGAGAATAACATGACAGCTATTTATTAACAGTATCACTTGCCGTTACATTGTGAACTCAGAGAATAACATGACAGCTATTTATTAACAGTATCACTTGCCGTTACATTGTGAACTCAGAGAATAACATGACAGCTATTTATTAACAGTATCACTTGCCGTTACATTGTGAACTCAGAGAATAACATGACAGCTATTTATTAACAGTATCACTTGCCGTTACATTGTGAACTCAGAGAATAACATGACAGCTATTTATTAACAGTATCACTTGCCGTTACATTGTGAACTCAGAGAATAACATGACAGCTATTTATTAACAGTATCACTTGCCGTTACATTGTGAACTCAGAGAATAACATGACAGCTATTTATTAACAGTATCACTTGCCGTTACATTGTGAACTCAGAGAATAACATGACAGCTATTTATTAACAGTATCACTTGCCGTTACATTGTGAACTCAGAGAATAACATGACAGCTATTTATTAACAGTATCACTTGCCGTTACATTGTGAACTCAGAGAATAACATGACAGCTATTTATTAACAGTATCACTTGCCGTTACATTGTGAACTCAGAGAATAACATGACAGATATTTATTAACAGTATCACTTGCCGTTACATTGTGAACTCAGAGAATAACATGACAGATATTTATTAACAGTATCACTTGCCGTTACATTGTGAACTCAGAGAATAACATGACAGATATTTATTAACAGTATCACTTGCCGTTACATTGTGAACTCAGAGAATAACATGACAGATATTTATTATCACTTGCCGTTACATTGTGAACTCAGAGAATAACATGACAGATATTTATTAACAGTATCACTTGCCGTTACATTGTGAACTCAGAGAATAACATGACAGCTATTTATTAACAGTATCACTTGCCGTTACATTGTGAACTCAGAGAATAACATGACAGCTATTTATTAACAGTATCACTTGCCGTTACATTGTGAACTCAGAGAATAACATGACAGCTATTTATTAACAGTATCACTTGCCGTTACATTGTGAACTCAGAGAATAACATGACAGCTATTTATTAACAGTATCACTTGCCGTTACATTGTGAACTCAGAGAATAACATGACAGCTATTTATTACAGTATCACTTGCCGTTACATTGTGAACTCAGAGAATAACATGACAGATATTTATTAACAGTATCACTTGCCGTTACATTGTGAACTCAGAGAATAACATGACATATATTTATTAACAGTATCACTTGCCGTTACATTGTGAACTCAGAGAATAACATGACAGATATTTATTAACAGTATCACTTGCCGTTACATTGTGAACTCAGAGAATAACATGACAGCTATTTATTAACAGTATCACTTGCCGTTACATTGTGAACTCAGAGAATAACATGACAGCTATTTATTAACAGTATCACTTGCCGTTACATTGTGAACTCAGAGAATAACATGACAGATATTTATTATCACTTGCCGTTACATTGTGAACTCAGAGAATAACATGACAGCTATTTATTAACAGTATCACTTGCCGTTACATTGTGAACTCAGAGAATAACATGACAGCTATTTATTAACAGTATCACTTGCCGTTACATTGTGAACTCAGAGAATAACATGACAGCTATTTATTAACAGTATCACTTGCCGTTACATTGTGAACTCAGAGAATAACATGACACTATTTTTAACAGTATCACTTGCCGTTACATTGTGAACTCAGAGAATAACATGACAGCTATTTATTAACAGTATCACTTGCCGTTACATTGTGAACTCAGAGAATAACATGACAGCTATTTATTAACAGTATCACTTGCCGTTACATTGTGAACTCAGAGAATAACATGACAGCTATTTATTAACAGTATCACTTGCCGTTACATTGTGAACTCAGAGAATAACATGACAGCTATTTATTAACAGTATCACTTGCCGTTACATTGTGAACTCAGAGAATAACATGACAGCTATTTATTAACAGTATCACTTGCCGTTACATTGTGAACTCAGAGAATAACATGACAGATATTTATTAACAGTATCACTTGCCGTTACATTGTGAACTCAGAGAATAACATGACAGCTATTTATTAACAGTATCACTTGCCGTTACATTGTGAACTCAGAGAATAACATGACAGCTATTTATTAACAGTATCACTTGCCGTTACATTGTGAACTCAGAGAATAACATGACAGATATTTATTAACAGTATCACTTGCCGTTACATTGTGAACTCAGAGAATAACATGACAGATATTTATTATCACTTGCCGTTACATTGTGAACTCAGAGAATAACATGACAGATATTTATTATCACTTGCCGTTACATTGTGAACTCAGAGAATAACATGACAGATATTTATTATCACTTGCCGTTACATTGTGAACTCAGAGAATAACATGACAGATATTTATTATCACTTGCCGTTACATTGTGAACTCAGAGAATAACATGACAGATATTTATTATCACTTGCCGTTACATTGTGAACTCAGAGAATAACATGACAGCTATTTATTAACAGTATCACTTGCCGTTACATTGTGAACTCAGAGAATAACATGACAGATATTTATTAACAGTATCACTTGCCGTTACATTGTGAACTCAGAGAATAACATGACAGATATTTATTATCACTTGCCGTTACATTGTGAACTCAGAGAATAACATGACAGATATTTATTATCACTTGCCGTTACATTGTGAACTCAGAGAATAACATGACAGATATTTATTATCACTTGCCGTTACATTGTGAACTCAGAGAATAACATGACAGATATTTATTATCACTTGCCGTTACATTGTGAACTCAGAGAATAACATGACATATATTTATTATCACTTGCCGTTACATTGTGAACTCAGAGAATAACATGACAGATATTTATTATCACTTGCCGTTACATTGTGAACTCAGAGAATAACATGACATATATTTATTATCACTTGCCGTTACATTGTGAACTCAGAGAATAACATGACAGCTATTTATTAACAGTATCACTTGCCGTTACATTGTGAACTCAGAGAATAACATGACAGATATTTATTATCACTTGCTGTTACATTATTTTCTGAGTCATGACCTTCGATTGGATTTATTTTAAAGAGGTAGCCCGCACTTTCAAATGTACCCCCAAGGAAGACTTAAAGCGACATTACATAACAAAAAAACAAAAACAAACCTTTGTTCACATATAAATGCATTGCTACTACAAATTCTTCGGAATACATTCGAAGACTAACATTGAATCAATAAACAGTATTGTGGTCAACACACTTTCAAAAGTGAAAGTAGGATTTCATATAACGGGCATCCACGCTGCTGATTTGACGTGTGTTTGTCATTGGAGTCAATACTAAGCGCGTGATACTGTCGCTTAGAGATAATTTAATTAAGATTTTTTTATTTATACAAATTTATGTTAGCTCGATTGCGAAACAAGTTTTTACAACACTGATGTAATCCATCGCCATGAGGGAGAGAGAAGAGGCAATGTGAATTTAAATGCCTTGCCTAAGAGCACAATCGTAACGGCTCCAGCGGAGGCTCGAACTCCGAACATTTCACACCTAATTAAGATTAGTCTACAAATACATATGCATAGGCACACATGTGAGATATAACGGTAAATATGTACCATAAATCGTGTTATTCAGGATGCACGCGTTGTATTACGCATGTACATGCATTGTTTACATTATTTTGCTATGTCAACAAACCGCGTATACGACGTTTGTTTATTATTTGAAATACTCAGTTGTTGAGGCAAATATTTGAGAAAAAATGATATCATATAATAGGAAATTACATTCTGTAGATGTTTGACTTTTCACTGATGTAGTGTCGCTTTAACCACTGGACTACAGATCCGTCTGTGACGTAGCATTCTTCCTTATTGCTATAATTTATACCCGAAATATAAAGTTCAAAGGTTTGATTGAACAAAGGTGACTGTCGGATTCAAGTGACATCCTGATAGATGACATACTGAAGTTATTTACCAGTGTTTACTAGAGTACTCTATTGTGTCTTATTTAACATGGACTCTACAGTAGCTTAGATATTTCGAATTAGATATATACAAAGTTCAAAGTCATCGCGTGCAGTCTTGAAGTTGCCACAGTCAACTCTGCCATAAAAACAGAGTTGAGCGTCCGCGCGATGGCGGTGTCGATGCCTAGCTGTCACCATTTCCGCATTTGGCGAACAAAATATATTAAGAAGTTGTCAAAATAAATTAATGACTTTATGAAAATTTAAAAAAACCAAAACCAACCCATTATTTTAAAAAATACTACTTTTCTTTCCAACTTTAGCTGTCTCCCCCAAGTTAAGTTCTGGTCCACGCCTGCCTAGCCTGGGAACAGGCGTCGATATATTTTGTGTGTTTTACGTTTATTTATCGTCGCTACCGGTTGATGATGATGGTGGTGGTGGTGGTGATGACCACAAATGACCACATATACGCGTTCATCCGCGCCAACGAGAGTGATTAATATAAGTTCATAAAGGTTAGTTCGCAATCTTTGTCAAATAAAACAGTTTAGTGTTCGACATTATTGCCTACAAGTGCCACACAGTGCATATGCTATTTCAACAACTACCCAGTGTAACAGAGTTTTATGCAAATTTATTTTAGCTCGATTGCGAAACAAACTCTTTCAACTTATATTAATCACTATCGAGACCTCATTCCTGAAGGAATACATCGCCACGAAGGAGAGAGAAGAGGCATGTGGAATTAAAATGCCTTGCCTAAGGGCACAATCGTAACGGCTCCAGCGGGGTTCGAACTCCGGACCTTTCGCATCTGAAGCGAACCGCATCCACGGCGCTATCACGACTTCCACGAACAGAGAGGGTAGGGTGCTTCAAATAAATAAAATTACAATGTATTAAGAAACTTGAAGCTTAGTAAACAAATCCGAAGCTTAGTCTTGTCAAATAATATAATTATCTTCATGCTGGTATCAATTCGACACCTTTGTAGTCAAATAAATACATTTTAAGTGGTTTCCGGAACAGGAAGTGATCTGTTGACGATAAAAACAAGACACTTTAACGAGTGCTCGTTTCTGTCATGATTGTACTAAAAATACCATGACGGAATTTCTGTCGTAGGGTGAACGGCATGTGTCTTATCTAATCATTAGCATTTTCTTGCTAGTTTCACTTCTTCTAGATATTATAGGTCACCAGGGAAATTAACGGGACTGGATATTCTAAACAAACATTCAGGATATATTCATCATTGTCCAGGTCACATGACAGATTCAACAACAAATACATTGCCTATTAAATACATAGTAAAAAGTAAAAACATACAGTCTGTTCATTTATATTTCCAATCTTTCATTTCTTCTGATACCACATCCACTGTGAAGAGGTATTCAAATCAGCCTGAAACACTCCAATAATATTTCAAATTTAATGTTTGAAATAGCAAGTGCTCACCTGTGAATAACGTCATTGTATTTACACACTGTATTCCTCCGCCAAATAATACAGTATACCAACCTTCAGTTTGCAATAGCATGAATTCTTATACCACATTTTTTCTACACATCAACTAGTCTGAAGTCTTCTCAAGTCACATAATTTCTCAAAAAAACACAAAAACTATACACTGCCTGTCATAAAGAAAAAATAACTTTATTAGTTATTGGGACTACATTCAACCGCGGATGCACTTCTGCCTATTTGTGTATATACAACCTGGACATTGTAAACAAGTGTATACTGGGACTGTCAAAGGCGATACGCTGATAGGTATTTATCGGTGTGGCAAGTTGTTGTTTGTTTGTTTGTTTATTTATTTACGTTTATTTGACGTTGCTAACGGTTTCCCATTTGAGCGACGGGCGGTTTACCTAACAACACCTTTCCTTGGCAGGCTCCAACGGTTCACCAGTACGTTGTGCACCAAACTCCGTAAGAAACTGCCAACTTTTTCATATAAATGAGACACGGCCTTAGCTGGGCTCGAACCCGTGACCATCAGTGAAGATAAGTTACAGTGATATAAGTCAGCGACCGTAACCATGCACCTGACCACGGAAGCGAACTGGATATTCGGGTAATGTGTAGTGAGACATATGCGGGGTACATCGATGGTATGAATCGATGGTCCTAGTACTAGTGATATTCGGGGAAAAACATATATCGATGGTCCTTGTACTAGTGATATTCGGGGGGAAAAAGAATAACAATAAGAAATAAAAAAGACAATATTCCGAAAAAACGAAACGAGCCGATTCACTGTGCATGAATGTAGGTCTTTTTTTTATCAATCGCTTGCCCTCCGTTTGTTCAGACTCTGATCCAAGACATGTTTTAGAAACCTAATAAAGTAAATGCCTCAATTACAACAGTATCCCAGATTTCGATCGCACCGACACACGGGGCCTCGGCTCACATACCCATTCGAATGACTAGTAATTTGTGTGTTTTACGTTTATTTATCGTCGCTACCGGTTACCCATATGAGCGACGCCCCTTGAAGAGATTAGTCATTTTTGAGTGTTGAGGATAGTGCAACGATACAGGCAGAGACCTATTCCAGAGTATCCTCTGGTTATTTTACGTGCATGATCTAAAGCACGGACACGAGACCTCGGTCTAAAGTATGTTGATATTATTAGGGTCAGACGGGGGATCGGTTCACACACCCTTCGAATGACTATTAATAGGAGACGGTGTGCTATTCATAGTTCCCATAGGCACTTGAGATTGCCCAGAGTGCTGTATTACTCTGTTCATATCTCTCTCATTTAAAATCAATGAGAAACGGCGGGGGATGTGCACACACATACTACTTCATAGATTGCTTGTTTTAAACAAACATACACTTTCATAGCATTGTATCACATACCATACACTCCATTGAGATATATACGCATACGGTATGATAGTTTGGTAGTTTCATAGTTTCATAGTTTATTTTATTATCCAGTAGGCTTTCAATCCCATGAGGGCATACATACACATTATATACAGTTAGCGAACAGTGCAAACATAATGCATACATTTTATACAAATGAGCTCCCACAACCATAGCCATTTATATTTATATCTATGCGTAAATACATGTAATATATATCTGATATGTGTCTATTAATTAAAGCAAAATGTATATATGTTATTACAGACGGATCTATTAATACGTTGGACTGATAATCCAGGGATCGCATATGGGACATTAAACCGAGGTCTCGTGTCGGTGCTTTACACCGTGCACGTAAAAGAACCAGAGGAGACTCTGGAATAGGTCTCTGTCTGTATCACTGCACTATCCTCCAAAAATCTAAAATGACTAATCTCTTCAGGGGCCGTCGGTCATATGGGCAACCGGTAGCGACGATAAATAAACGTAAAACACACAACATTCTTCCGAAATAATTCGAACGCTCAATTTCTATACATTAACAATGTTGTTGTTGTATATATACAAACTCTCAAACGTGAACGTAGGATTTCATATAACGATCAGCTACGCTACTTAATTGATGTTTGTTTACTATTGGAGTCTATACCAAGCGTGTGCTACTATCGTTTAGAGATATTTAAAAAATCGTGATAGTCTTAAAATAATAATATGCGCAGGCACACAGGGCGAGATATAACGGTAAATCTGTACCACAAATCGTGTTATTCATGATACACACATTGCATTACGCATGAATGTCGACCCTATTTAAATCAGTGTGCTTATTAGTTAAAATACTCCGCTTTTGTTGAAACTATTTGGAAAACAATTATACAATATAATAGGAAAATACATTCTGTAGAAATCTGTAGTCCCGCTTTAAGAATGAAATAAAATATGTTTTGCTGTTCTGTTGTGCTGTAATGTCGCTATAAAGGTAAGGTAAGAGAAATTCGAGATGATTAGAACTTTTGTTGTGTATAATGTTTTTGAATATCAAGCTATGTGGATTGATCATCACATCATGTGTTATGCTGTATATATGTGTCAAGTCTGTCTGTCTGTCTGTCTGTCTGTCTGTCTGTCTGTCTGTCTGTCTGTCTGTCTGTCTGTCTGTCTGTCTGTCTGTCTGTCTGTCTGTCTGTCTGTCTGTCTGTCTGTCTGTCTGTCTGTCTGTCTGTCTGTCTGTCTGTCTGTCTGTCTGTCTGTTGGAATTGTTTACAGCTATAGAAACGATTATAGCTCTCCTATAATGGAGGATAATAAAGAATATATATATCTATATCGGCTACCCAGATCCGTTTCTGAAAGATGTGACAGACAGCTAATGCAGTTAATCATTCAAAAGTATTTAGTTTTAACGATATTTATTGGGATCATAGAATTGTATACATTTATAAATAGACACATTTCTTTATACATTGACCCTGATATGGATTGAGAAACAAGCTTAAGCGATTATGTGAATCCCTTTTCAATGGTTGGGTACTTTGCTTAAATGGGGGCAATATAAATTGTAAAAAAAGGCGCTAGTATATGAGACGCCGTTTTGCTATTTATTCAGTATTATTCTAGGCTGCGGTTTTGCTATTTAATCAACATGTATTGAAAAAAATCGTATTATGGATATCCAGTAATTAAAACCAAACTGCGTAACTGACAAGATATCATTTGTTTCGCACAAGTTAGTAATACGACTATTTACGACACATTTACGCTTTCATCCGCGCCAACGAGAGTGATTAATATAAGTTGTTAAAACTTGCTTCGCAAACGTTGTGAAGTTTAAACTCTAAGCTTATTATCTATATCTCATTTCTTATATACAGGTACAATGATATTCATAAAACGCTGGACTGGTAATCCAGGGATCGCAAGTTCGATCCCCCGTCTGACCCTAATATAATTAACAGTCTTTCAGATGGGACATTAAACCGAAGGCTCGTGTCGGTGCTGTACACCGTGCACGTAAAAGAACCAGAGGAGACTCTGGAATGGGTCTCTGTCTGTATCATTGCACTATCCTCCAACAATCTAAAATTACTAACTCTTCAGGAGGCGTCGCTCATATGGGCGACCGGTAGCGACGATAAATAAACATAAAACACACACACACACACATATATTCATATAGCATATGGACCCTTAGTCCAACAGTCAGGAACGTTTCCCGAATTTAAAATTATATTAAAAATATTAACTATATGGGCGGCTAAAATATCATTGAATTCTAAGAAATATTCATTATTGAATATCACGTCATCAGACGTATACTTAGTTTAAACTTTATTTATTTTACAACGATTGCGAAGCAAGTTCTAACAACTTATATTAATCACTCTCGTTGTCGCGGATGAAAGCGTAAATGTTGTCATTCGCGTGGGAAGAAACCGGAGTACCCGGAGGAAGCACACCTGTCCGATCTGGCGACCACCGTACCATCTCACATACTTCCCTGTCCGAGGATCGAACACAGGTTGCATTGGTGAGAAGCGAGTGCGCTAACCTCTGCGCTAATCGCCAGTAGCTCTGAGTACTTCATCTAGCGTTATACGCACATCAAGTTCTGCACGTGTCATAGGGTGCAATTGTTGTTAAATAAATACAAACTCTTTGAACACATATAATCGCTTGTCATTTTTACCCCTATGTGAAGCAGTGAGTTGAAAACGTTGTAACACCTTCAGTTAGTTTGTAGCGTAGCATATGTAGTACAGTGTAGTGTAGTTGGCGTTATTTCCCTTGGACCAATAGTTAAAATAAGTGACACGTACATTTGACCTGACACATGACAATATTTAATCACGTGCTCTTTACTAACCAATCACTGCATGCCTATGATGAATCCTCCATTTTCACAAAACATCAACAAGAAACCATTAATTATGTGCTTATATATAAACAATATTTATGTAGGAGTATTTATATATACCTTCAGGTAACTATTGCTACTCGTTTCTACTACCACCCCGATAACATATTATTCATTGACTGATAACCTGTTAGTTTTTGAGAACTATTGATCAGATGTATATACTTGATTTGCATTGTCTAACTTAACAGACGGATATGTAGTCCAGTGGTAACACGCTGGACTGGTAATCCAGGGATCGCAGGTTCGATCCCCGTCTGACCCTAATAAAATTAACAGTCTTTCAGGTGGGACGTTAAACCGAGGTCTCGTGTCAGTGCTGTACACCTTGCACGTAACAGAACCAGAGGAGACTCTCAGTCTGGAATGGGTCTCTGTCTGTATCATTGCACTATCCTCCAAAATCTAAAATTACTAACCTCTTCAGGAGGCGTCGCTCATATGGGCAACCGGTAGCGACGATAAATAAACGTAAAAACACATTTATAGTTGAGCTAATGTATTCGACAATCCACGCCAAACCATTAATTTGTATCTTCGTGGATATCCAAAATTAGAATTATGGATATCCAATAGTCTATTTATGTATATCCAATTGTCTATTTATGGATATCCAAAATGGAATTATGGGTATCCATAAATACTGAATAAAGAGCAAATCGGCTGGAATTATTGATATCCATAAATAACGAATAAATAGCAAAATGGTGCCAAATAACAAACATCATTAACTAAACGTCCGCTAGCAAATACGCAAATACGCATTGATGTAGACAACACAGGTCAATCAATTTAGTGCAGTACGAGTTACTTCCCTTGTCCTGTGTTACTCTGGGTAATGCGTGATCGGGTACATAATCTTCATTATCTATATCTCCTATAATAATATCAGCGTCTATGTAACCTTCAACATCTATATCTCCTTTAATAATATCAGCGTATATGTAATTTTCATTATCTATATCTCCTTTAATAATATCAGCGTCTATGTAACCTTCAACATCTATATCTCCTATAATAATATCAGCGTCTATGTAATCTTCATCATCTATACCTCCTGCAATAATATCAGCGTCTATGCAATCTTCATCATCTATATCTCCTATAATAATATCAGCGTCTATGTAACCTTCAACATCTATATCTCCTATAATAATATCAGCGTCTATGTAATCTTCATCATCTATATCTCCTATAATAATATCAGCGTCTATGTAATCTTCAACATCTATATCTCCTATAATAATATCAGCGTCTATGTAATCTTCATCATCTATATCTCCTATAATAATATCAGCGTCTATGTAACCTTCAACATCTATATCTCCTATAATAATATCAGCGTCTATGTAACCTTCAACATCTATATCTCCTATAATAATATCAGCGTCTATGTAACCTTCAACATCTATATCTCCTATAATAATATCAGCGTCTATGTAACCTTCATCATCTATATCTCCTATAATAATATCAGCGTCTATGTAATCTTCATCATCTATATCTCCTATAATAATATCAGCGTCTATGTAACCTTCAACATCTATATCTCCTATAATAATATCAGCGTCTATGTAATCTTCATCATCTATATCTCCTATAATAATATCAGCGTCTATGTAACCTTCAACATCTATATCTCCTATAATAATATCAGCGTCTATGTAACCTTCAACATCTATATCTCCTATAATAATATCAGCGTCTATGTAACCTTCAACATCTATATCTCCTATAATAATATCAGCGTATATGTAATCTGCATCATCTATATCTCCTATAATAATACCAGCGTCTATGTAATCTGCATCATCTATATCTCCTATAATAATACCAGCGTCTATGTAATCTGCATCATCTATATCTCCTAATATAATATCAGCGTCTATGTAATCTGCATCATCTATATCTCCTTTAATAATATCAGCGTATATGTAATCTTCAACATCTATATCTCCTTTAATAATATCAGCGTCAATATCTCCTATAATACTTATTTGCTGTCCGATTAGCGTAATGGTTAGAGCGCTCGTTTCTCACCAATGCAACCCTGGTTCGATCCTCGGTCCTGGAGATGTGGGTATGGAGTATGTGAGATGCTACGGTGGTCGCCAGATCGGACAGGTGGGTTTTATCCAGGTACTCCGGTTTCCTCCCACACGAATGACCACATAAACGCTTTCATCCGCGCCAACGAGAGGTATTAATATGGTACGGGATGACCAGTCGCGAGAGACTTACGGTGTTTGCTCACGAGACAATGACAATCGTCACCAGTCGCGAGAGACTGACGGTGTTTGCTCACGATACAATGAAAATCGTCAACAGTCGCGAGAGACTGATGGTGTTTGCTCACGAGACAACGACAATCGTCACCAGTCGCGATAGACTGACGGTGTTGGCTCACGAGACAATGGCAATCGTCAACAGTCGCGAGAGACTGATGGTGTTTGCTCACGTTTGACAACGACAATCGTCACCAGTCGCGATAGACTGACGGTGTTTGCTCACGGAACAATGACAATCGTCACCAGTCGCGAGAGGCTGACGCTGTTTGCTCACGAGACAATGACAATCGTCACCAGTCGCAAGAGACTGACCGTGTTTGCTCACGAGACAATGACAATCGTCACCAGTCGCGAGAGGCTGACGGTGTTTGCTCACGAGACAATGACAATCGTCACCAGTCGCGTGAGACTGGCGGTGTTTGCTCATGGGACAATGACAATCGGCACCAGTCGCGAGAGACTGACGGTGTTTGCTCACGTGACAATGACAATCGTCACCAGTCGCGATAGACTGATGGTGTTCGCTCACGAGACAATGAAAATAGTCAACAGTCGCAAGAGACTGACGGTGTTTGCTCACGAGACAATGACAATCGTCACCAGTCGCGATAGACTGACGGTGTTTGCTCACGAGACAATGACAATCGTCACCAGTCGCGAGAGACTGATGGTGTTCGCTCACGAGACAATGACAATCGTCACCAGTCGCGATAGACTGATGGTGTTCGCTCACGAGACAATGACAATCGTCACCAGTCGCGAGAGACTGATGGTGTTTGCTCATGGGACAATGACAATCGTCACCACTCGCGAGAGACTGATGGTGTTTGCTCATGGGACAATGACAATCGTCACCAGTCGCGATAGACTGATGGTGTTCGCTCACGAGACAATGAAAATAGTCAACAGTCGCGAGAGACTGACGGTGTTTGCTCACGAGACAATGACAATCGTCACCAGTCGCGATAGACTGACGGTGTTTGCTCACGAGACAATGACAATCGTCACCAGTCGCGAGAGACCGATGGTGTTTGCTCACGAGACAATGATAATCGTCAACAGTCGCGAGAGACTGACGGTGTTGGCTCACGAGACAACCTGTCGCGTGAGACTGATGGTGTTCCCTCACGAGACAATGGCAATCGTCACCAGTCGCGTGAGGCTGACGGTGTGCGCTCACGGGACAACGACAATCGTCACCAGTCGCGTGAGACTGGCGGTGTTTGCTCATGGGACAATGACAATAGGCACCAGTCGCGAGAGACTGACGGTGTTTGCTCACGTGACAATGACAATCGTCACCAGTCGCGAGAGACTGATGGTGTTCGCTCACGAGACAATGACAATCGTCACCAGTCGCGATAGACTGATGGTGTTCGCTCACGAGACAATGACAATCGTCACCAGTCGCGAGAGACTGATGGTGTTTGCTCATGGGACAATGACAATCGTCACCACTCGCGAGAGACTGATGGTGTTTGCTCATGGGACAATGACAATCGTCACCAGTCGCGAGAGACTGATGGTGTTTGCTCACGGGACAATGACAATCGTCACCAGTCGCGAGAGACTGGCGGTGTTTGCTCACGAGACAATGACAATCGTCACCAGTCGCGAGAGACTGACGGTGTTTGCTCACGAGACAATGACAATCGTCACCAGTCGCTTGAGACTGACGGTGTTTGCTCACGAGACAATGACAATCGTCACCAGTCGCGAGAGACTGATGGTGTTTGCTCACGAGACAATGATAATCGTCACCAGTCGCGAGAGACTGATGGTGTTTGCTCACGAGACAATGACAATCGTCAACAGTCGCGAGAGACTGACGGTGTTTTCTCACGAGACAATGGCAATCGTCACCAGTCGCGTGAGACTGATGGTGTTCGCTCACGAGACAATGACAATCGTCACCAGTCGCGAGAGATTGATGGTGTTCGCTCACGAGACAATGAAAATAGTCAACAGTCGCGAGAGACTGACGGTGTTTGCTCACGAGACAATGACAATCGTCACCAGTCGCGATAGACTGACGGTGTTTGCTCACGAGACAATGACAATCGTCACCAGTCGCGAGAGACTGATGGTGTTCGCTCACGAGACAATGACAATCGTCACCAGTCGCGATAGACTGATGGTGTTCGCTCACGAGACAATGACAATCGTCACCAGTCGCGAGAGACTGATGGTGTTTGCTCATGGGACAATGACAATCGTCACCACTCGCGAGAGACTGATGGTGTTTGCTCATGGGACAATGACAATCGTCACCAGTCGCGATAGACTGATGGTGTTCGCTCACGAGACAATGAAAATAGTCAACAGTCGCGAGAGACTGACGGTGTTTGCTCACGAGACAATGACAATCGTCACCAGTCGCGATAGACTGACGGTGTTTGCTCACGAGACAATGACAATCGTCACCAGTCGCGAGAGACCGATGGTGTTTGCTCACGAGACAATGATAATCGTCAACAGTCGCGAGAGACTGACGGTGTTGGCTCACGAGACAACCTGTCGCGTGAGACTGATGGTGTTCCCTCACGAGACAATGGCAATCGTCACCAGTCGCGTGAGGCTGACGGTGTGCGCTCACTGGACAACGACAATCGTCACCAGTCGCGTGAGACTGGCGGTGTTTGCTCATGGGACAATGACAATCGGCACCAGTCGCGAGAGACTGACGGTGTTTGCTCACGTGACAATGACAATCGTCACCAGTCGCGAGAGACTGATGGTGTTCGCTCACGAGACAATGACAATCGTCACCAGTCGCGATAGACTGATGGTGTTCGCTCACGAGACAATGACAATCGTCACCAGTCGCGAGAGACTGATGGTGTTTGCTCATGGGACAATGACAATCGTCACCACTCGCGAGAGACTGATGGTGTTTGCTCATGGGACAATGACAATCGTCACCAGTCGCGAGAGACTGATGGTGTTTGCTCACGGGACAATGACAATCGTCACCAGTCGCGAGAGACTGGCGGTGTTTGCTCACGAGACAATGACAATCGTCACCAGTCGCGAGAGACTGACGGTGTTTGCTCACGAGACAATGACAATCGTCACCAGTCGCTTGAGACTGACGGTGTTTGCTCACGAGACAATGACAATCGTCACCAGTCGCGAGAGACTGATGGTGTTTGCTCACGAGACAATGATAATCGTCACCAGTCGCGAGAGACTGATGGTGTTTGCTCACGAGACAATGACAATCGTCAACAGTCGCGAGAGACTGACGGTGTTTTCTCACGAGAAAATGGCAATCGTCACCAGTCGCGTGAGACTGATGGTGTTCGCTCACGAGACAATGACAATCGTCACCAGTCGCGAGAGACTGACGGTGTTTGCTCACGATACAATGACAATCGTCACCAGTCGCGATAGACTGATGGTGTTCGCTCACGAGACAATGAAAATAGTCAACAGTCGCGAGAGACTGACGGTGTTTGCTCACGAGACAATGACAATCGTCACCAGTCGCGATAGACTGATGGTGTTTGCTCACGAGACAATGATAATCGTCACCAGTCGCGAGAGACTGATGGTGTTTGCTCACGAGACAATGACAATCGTCATCAGTCGCGAGAGACTGACGGTATTTTCTCACGAGACAATGGCAATCGTCACCAGTCGCGTGAGACTGATGGTGTTCGCTCACGAGACAATGACAATCGTCACCAGTCGCGAGAGACTGACGGTGTTTGCTCACGATACAATGACAATCGTCACCAGTCGCGATAGACTGATGGTGTTCGCTCACGAGACAATGAAAATAGTCAACAGTCGCGAGAGACTGACGGTGTTTGCTCACGAGACAATGACAATCGTCACCAGTCGCGATAGACTGACGGTGTTTGCTCACGAGACAATGACAATCGTCACCAGTCGCGAGAGACTGATGGTGTTCGCTCACGAGACAATGACAATCGTCACCAGTCGCGATAGACTGATGGTGTTCGCTCACGAGACAATGACAATCGTCACCAGTCGCGAGAGACTGATGGTGTTTGCTCATGGGACAATGACAATCGTCACCACTCGCGAGAGACTGATGGTGTTTGCTCATGGGACAATGACAATCGTCACCAGTCGCGATAGACTGATGGTGTTCGCTCACGAGACAATGACAATCGTCACCAGTCGCGATAGACTGATGGTGTTCGCTCACGAGACAATGACAATCGTCACCAGTCGCGAGAGACTGATGGTGTTTGCTCATGGGACAATGACAATCGTCACCACTCGCGAGAGACTGATGGTGTTCGCTCACGAGACAATGACAATCGTCACCAGTCGCGAGAGACTGATGGTGTTTGCTCACGGGACAATGACAATCGTCACCAGTCGCGAGAGACTGGCGGTGTTTGCTCACGAGACAATGCCAATCGTCACCAGTCGCGAGAGACTGACGGTGTTTGCTCACGAGACAATGACAATCGTCACCAGTCGCTTGAGACTGACGGTGTTTGCTCACGAGACAATGACAATCGTCACCAGTCGCGAGAGACTGATGGTGTTTGCTCACGAGACAATGATAATCGTCACCAGTCGCGAGAGACTGATGGTGTTTGCTCACGAGACAATGACAATCGTCAACAGTCGCGAGAGACTGACGGTGTTTTCTCACGAGACAATGGCAATCGTCACCAGTCGCGTGAGACTGATGGTGTTCGCTCACGAGACAATGACAATCGTCACCAGTCGGGAGAGACTGACGGTGTTTGCTCACGATACAATGACAATCGTCACCAGTCGCGATAGACTGATGGTGTTCGCTCATGAGACAATGAAAATAGTCAACAGTCGCGAGAGACTGACGGTGTTTGCTCACGAGACAATGACAATCGTCACCAGTCGCGATAGACTGACGGTGTTTGCTCACGAGACAATGACAATCGTCACCAGTCGCGAGAGACCGATGGTGTTTGCTCACGAGACAATGATAATCGTCAACAGTCGCGAGAGACTGACGGTGTTGGCTCACGAGACAACCTGTCGCGTGAGACTGATGGTGTTCCCTCACGAGACAATGACAATCGTCACCAGTCGCGAGAGGCTGACGCTGTTTGCTCACGAGACAATGACAATCGTCACCAGTCGCAAGAGACTGACCGTGTTTGCTCACGAGACAATGACAATCGTCACCAGTCGCGAGAGGCTGACGGTGTTTGCTCACGAGACAATGACAATCGTCACCAGTCGCGTGAGACTGGCGGTGTTTGCTCATGGGACAATGACAATCGGCACCAGTCGCGAGAGACTGACGGTGTTTGCTCACGTGACAATGACAATCGTCACCAGTCGCGAGAGACTGATGGTGTTCGCTCACGAGACAATGACAATCGTCACCAGTCGCGATAGACTGATGGTGTTCGCTCACGAGACAATGACAATCGTCACCAGTTGCGAGAGACTGATGGTGTTTGCTCATGGGACAATGACAATCGTCACCACTCGCGAGAGACTGATGGTGTTTGCTCATGGGACAATGACAATCGTCACCAGTCGCGATAGACTGATGGTGTTCGCTCACGAGACAATGAAAATAGTCAACAGTCGCGAGAGACTGACGGTGTTTGCTCACGAGACAATGACAATCGTCACCAGTCGCGATAGACTGACGGTGTTTGCTCACGAGACAATGACAATCGTCACCAGTCGCGAGAGACTGATGGTGTTCGCTCACGAGACAATGACAATCGTCACCAGTCGCGATAGACTGATGGTGTTCGCTCACGAGACAATGACAATCGTCACCAGTCGCGAGAGACTGATGGTGTTTGCTCATGGGACAATGACAATCGTCACCACTCGCGAGAGACTGATGGTGTTTGCTCATGGGACAATGACAATCGTCACCAGTCGCGATAGACTGATGGTGTTCGCTCACGAGACAATGACAATCGTCACCAGTCGCGATAGACTGATGGTGTTCGCTCACGAGACAATGACAATCGTCACCAGTCGCGAGAGACTGATGGTGTTTGCTCATGGGACAATGACAATCGTCACCACTCGCGAGAGACTGATGGTGTTTGCTCACGGGACAATGACAATCGTCACCAGTCGCGAGAGACTGATGGTGTTTGCTCACGGGACAATGACAATCGTCACCAGTCGCGAGAGACTGGCGGTGTTTGCTCACGAGACAATGACAATCGTCACCAGTCGCGAGAGACTGACGGTGTTTGCTCACGAGACAATGATAATCGTCACCAGTCGCGAGAGACTGATGGTGTTTGCTCACGAGACAATGACAATCGTCAACAGTCGCGAGAGACTGACGGTGTTTTCTCACGAGACAATGGCAATCGTCACCAGTCGCGTGAGACTGATGGTGTTCGCTCACGAGACAATGACAATCGTCACCAGTCGCGAGAGACTGACGGTGTTTGCTCACGATACAATGACAATCGTCACCAGTCGCGATAGACTGATGGTGTTCGCTCACGAGACAATGAAAATAGTCAACAGTCGCGAGAGACTGACGGTGTTTGCTCACGAGACAATGACAATCGTCACCAGTCGCGATAGACTGACGGTGTTTGCTCACGAGACAATGACAATCGTCACCAGTCGCGAGAGACTGATGGTGTTCGCTCACGAGACAATGACAATCGTCACCAGTCGCGATAGACTGATGGTGTTCGCTCACGAGACAATGACAATCGTCACCAGTCGCGAGAGACTGATGGTGTTTGCTCATGGGACAATGACAATCGTCACCACTCGCGAGAGACTGATGGTGTTTGCTCATGGGACAATGACAATCGTCACCAGTCGCGATAGACTGATGGTGTTCGCTCACGAGACAATGAAAATAGTCAACAGTCGCGAGAGACTGACGGTGTTTGCTCACGAGACAATGACAATCGTCACCAGTCGCGATAGACTGACGGTGTTTGCTCACGAGACAATGACAATCGTCACCAGTCGCGAGAGACCGATGGTGTTTGCTCACGAGACAATGATAATCGTCAACAGTCGCGAGAGACTGACGGTGTTGGCTCACGAGACAACCTGTCGCGTGAGACTGATGGTGTTCCCTCACGAGACAATGGCAATCGTCACCAGTCGCGTGAGGCTGACGGTGTGCGCTCACGGGACAACGACAATCGTCACCAGTCGCGTGAGACTGGCGGTGTTTGCTCATGGGACAATGACAATCGGCACCAGTCGCGAGAGACTGATTGTGTTCGCTCACGAGACATTGACAATCGTCACCAGTCGCGATAGACTGACGGTGTTTGCTCACGAGACAATGACAATCGTCACCAGTCGCGAGAGACTGATGGTGTTCGCTCACGAGACAATGACAATCGTCACCAGTCGCGATAGACTGATGGTGTTCGCTCACGAGACAATGACAATCGTCACCAGTCGCGATAGACTAATGGTGTTCGCTCACGAGACAATGACAATCGTCACCAGTCGCGAGAGACTGATGGTGTTTGCTCATGGGACAATGACAATCGTCACCACTCGCGAGAGACTGATGGTGTTTGCTCATGGGACAATGACAATCGTCACCAGTCGCGAGAGACTGATGGTGTTTGCTCACGGGACAATGACAATCGTCACCAGTCGCGAGAGACTGGCGGTGTTTGCTCACGAGACAATGCCAATCGTCACCAGTCGCGAGAGACTGACGGTGTTTGCTCACGAGACAATGACAATCGTCACCAGTCGCTTGAGACTGACGGTGTTTGCTCACGAGACAATGACAATCGTCACCAGTCGCGAGAGACTGATGGTGTTTGCTCACGAGACAATGATAATCGTAACCAGTCGCGAGAGACTGATGATGTTTGCTCACGAGACAATGACAATCGTCAACAGTCGCGAGAGACTGACGGTGTTTTCTCACGAGACAATGGCAATCGTCACCAGTCGCGTGAGACTGATGGTGTTCGCTCACGAGACAATGACAATCGTCACCAGTCGGGAGAGACTGACGGTGTTTGCTCACGATACAATGACAATCGTCACCAGTCGCGATAGACTGATGGTGTTCGCTCATGAGACAATGAAAATAGTCAACAGTCGCGAGAGACTGACGGTGTTTGCTCACGAGACAATGACAATCGTCACCAGTCGCGATAGACTGACGGTGTTTGCTCACGAGACAATGACAATCGTCACCAGTCGCGAGAGACCGATGGTGTTTGCTCACGAGACAATGATAATCGTCAACAGTCGCGAGAGACTGACGGTGTTGGCTCACGAGACAACCTGTCGCGTGAGACTGATGGTGTTCCCTCACGAGACAATGGCAATCGTCACCAGTCGCGTGAGGCTGACGGTGTGCGCTCACGGGACAACGACACTCCTATTTGACTCACGTCACGAAATCGCGACAGTATCTCGGTGGCACTCGTGTATGGAAATAGGGTGAACCGAAGTAATCATCGTAATTACAGATATGGATGACAGGTAGGCTTTATTGGATAAACGTATTCTGTACCGACCTATGCCATGAACAGTGTTGAACAAATTTAATATCTTACTTTTACTACGTTAGTCTTTGCTTTCATTAGTCTCTCGTCGTAGCTCCAGTTATCCGCACCAATTCATAATGGCAATGCAATTAATGTGCGTGCATCATGTTTTAATAATATTGCTGCAATAAAAGAGGGGACACAAAGTGTTACTGGTTACTGTTTACATGTTTCATTATGCTATTTCATGTTTTAATTTGTTGAGGGCCTCGTGGTAGATTGCCTTAATTGTTCAAATTCGTTCTCTCGTTAAATAGAGTCTTTATTATTATTATTATTATCATACTCAATTAGGGGGTCTTGAACAGGAATATATCTTTAAAACGACACTATATCGGTGAAAACGCAAATGTCTGCAGAATGTAATTTGCTATTACATGTATACGGTATAATGCTTTTCCAAATATTTGCCTCAAAAACTGAGTATTTCAACAAATAAACAAACGTCGTATACGCGATTTGTTGACATAACAAAATAATGTAAATAGGGTCGACATTCATGCGTAATACAAATAACGCGAGGCATGGTACATATTTACCGTGATAGCTCACATGTGTGCCTATGCATATTTATTTGTAGACTGATCTATCTTAGTTAAATTATTTCAAATCGAAAGTATCGCGTGTTTAATATTGACTCCAATGACAAACAAACGTCAATTCAGGAGCGTGGATGACCGTTATATGAAATCCTACTTTCACTTTTGAAAGTTTGTATACCACAAACACACTGTTTATTGATTCAATGTTAGTGTTCGAATGTATTAAGAAGAATGTGTAGTAGCAATGCATTTATACGTGAAAAATGCATTTTATTAGCTTTTTGCGATGTCGCTTTAATACATGAAGTGCTTGACATAAAGTACTCAGATGGAAAAATAGTTTATTTTACAGACGGATCTGTAGTCCAGTGGTAACACGCTGGACTGGTAATCCAGGGATCGCAGGTTCCATCCCCCGTCTGCCCTAATACACCGTGCACGTAAAAGAACCAGAGGAGACTCTGGAATGGGTTGTCTGTCTGTATCATTGCACTATCCTCCAACAATCTAAAATGACTAATCTATACAGGAGGCGTCGCTCATATGGTAGCGACGATAAATAAACGTAAAACACACAATAGTTTGTTTTTACTTTTTAGCTATTTGCATGCTGGGTAAAATACTAGCTAGCAATCATTCAAATAATTGCAGCAGACGACAATTCAGCAATGCGTTTTTTCTTATTTGTAACTAAAAACTGTGGTAATAGTTCATGCACGTTCATGACATAAATGTATTTGACTGTTATTTTCACCGCTAACGTGCAAAGAGATAATTATACGCCAATGTCGAGTTCGGTAGTCATGTTGTCAGATTTCACGTTCGATTTTGCGTACCTAGATAGAATCAAGCTTAATAATTCCTATATCAATACATTTTTAAAATGTATCTATATAAAACACGAACTATGGTCTACACCTAGGTAGAGACTATTGGATATACAAATACATATTATAATCTATGTCGCATTCATACCCAATCACTATCGTCTGATCAATGTTATTTGCACGTTCAATTGCTATTCATTGAATACTATCTTCAATCGACAGTTCAATTTCACCACAGACGGATCTGTAGTCCAGTTGTTAACACGCTGGACTGGTAATCCAGGGATCGCATGTTCGATCCTCCGTATGACCCGAATACAATTAACAGTCTTTCAGATGGGACTTGAAACCGAGGTCTCGTGTCGGTGCTTTGCATCGTGCACGCAAAAGAATCGTTCATGTTATTTTTTTAAACTAACACAACGTATGACTGGATTTTGACTAGTTACTTTTATGTTCTTCAAATAATACTGTATGTATTTGTGGAAGTCGTGATAGCGCAGTAGATGCGCGTTCGCTTCAGGTGCGAAAGGTCCGAAGTTCGAGCCCCGCTTGAGCCGTTACGATTGTGCCCTTAGACAAGGCATTTCAATTCTACATTGCTTCTTCTCTCTCCCTCGTGACGATGGATTCCATCAGGAATGAGGTCTCGAGAGTGATTAATATAAGTTGTAAGAACTTGTTTCACAATCGAGCTAAAATAAATGTGTATAAACTACTGTATGTATGATCGAATGGACATTCTTATGATAACGGTGTGCATATCCCCCCACCCCGCAGCCCCACCACACGCACACAATAAATCCTCGTGTAGCGTGGATATTTTGCGCTAAGAGGCTGAACTGCGAATCCAGGGGTCGCAGTATCGATCCCCCACTTAACCCTAATACAATTAAGAGTCTTTCAGATGGGACTTTGAACCGAGGTATCGTGTCGATGCTTTACATCGTGCACGTAAAAGAACCAGAGGATACTCTGGAATGGGTCTCTGTCTGTATCATTGCACTATCCTCCAACAATCTAAAATGACTAATCTCTTCAGGAGGCAACCTGTCCTCGGACCGGGAAGAATGTGAGATGGTACGATGGTAGCCATATCGAACAGGTGGGTTAATTGTTAAAACCTTCATATTAACACCCGGACGTATTCTGATTGGTTGAGAGAATAATCCTAATAAAAAACCCATTAAAAGTATGTATAGAGTGCAGACTTATTTGCATATTTACCGTATGTCTTGCTTTAGATCCTATTTAATTGTATTGGATTTAGTCCATTTCTCGGTTGTCACAGTTACTTCCCCTTACTACATCTACACCATCTGCAATCTGTTTTATTGAAGGAAACATATTTAAATAATATTGATGAAATATCCTTCAACGATGGCAAGTTATCTTGCTTGTACTCAGCTTGCGATTAAAATATATGACTATCTATGTAAGCAATGAATACACCATATGTAGACTGCTATATACGTACTTTTGATTAGTGTTTATTTATCGTCGCTACCGGTTGCCTATATGAGCGACGCCTCCTGAAGAGATTAGTAATTTTAGAATTTTTGAGGAGGATGCAATGATGTAGACAGAGACAAATTCCAGAGTCTCCTCTGGTTCTTTTACGTGCACGGTGTAAAGCATCGACACGAGACGTCGGTTTAACGTCCCATCTGAAAGACTGTTAATTCTATTAGGGTCAGACGGGGGATGCTCAAACAGTGCCCATGTTATATATCTTGTGAGCGAGTTCAGTTGAAATACCCTAGTAAACTCGATTAACTAGGGCACGAAGAAACCTCAAGAATACGCCAAGAGGGTTAACTCTAATTTGACCTTCAACCTTTACTCGCGTTCTACCCTACGCATTCGCTGGGTTGATCGAGTAACCAAAATGGCGTCGGCTGATGAAAGTGTGTAAGTAACTTATATCTAGTTTGGCCGTTGTCGATACATTGGTCTTATACCTGTATATAACGTATCTCAGCTATGTGTAATACTTTTTGGTTATGAGAGAAGAAGACTTTATGCAGTTTATATTCCATTTAGGTGGTCGACTTTCATGGTAATGAATGAATGGAATGGGTCTCTCTTCTGTATCATTGCACTATCCTCCAAAAACCTAAAATGACGAATTTCATCTCCTCATCTCTTCAGGATGCGTCGCTCATATGGGCAACCGGTTCGAAATTCGATATAAACAGTGTCTGTTATATGTAAAATGATAGTGTTTGAAACGGGACTTTGATCCGATTTCGAGATAACCGGATAATTCGAAATAACCGACTTTGACATAGCGGATGAAGACTGTATATGGTAATGTGATAAAAAGGACCGTGCACTCATAATTATTTCATGAAGCTCGTTTTGGAATTTGCTATTAAAATCGACAAAAGGTTCGCTTAACAGCAACATTTCAAAACTCGTTTATAGAATACTGCATGAAATCATCACTCATGTAAGATCCTACAGTCTTCATCCGTTATGTCAAAGTCGCTTATGTCGAATTCTCCGGTTATCTCGAAGTCGGATCAAAGTCCCGTTTCAGACACTGTCATTTTACATATAACTGGATCTGTTTATATCGAATTTCGTTAAGTCATACTTCGGTTATGTCGAAGTATTTTCTTCGGTTCGACATAACGGATGCGGACTGTGTATACTTATCTCAACCTTAAATCTAGGAAATGAATTCAAATAAGTCTTCCAAGACTTGATTTCAGATCCCTATTGCTGTGTGACATGTAAGTGTATGTACAGTAACTATAGAACATATTGTTTGAACATATTGTAATACTGTGTTTGTATGTATGTATGTTCCATTAATGTCAAACCCCTCACGGGGACGTATACATGTTTTCCTGGGCAAGCTTAGCCGACCTAAGTGGTTAACCAGTACTAAGCAATGTGTGTGAGGTGCCTTGCTCAATGACACTACATACGTGGCCTGGCCGAGTATCGAACCCGGGACCGATCGAATCCAAATCCGACGCTCTACCATTGGACCATGACGTCACACAATGAATATGTATATGACTATGACTACCATTGAAAAAATAAATACTGTTTAAGCCAATTATCCTAACGAAAATAATGTGGGTACGGAATATGAGCGAACGTGTTAATACGGAATATTGAGAAATCCATAGCCGCCATCAGTAAACTGTCGCTGCGTGGTCCGTTTCAACGGGAATAATTAGCACATATAGATGTTATTGTAACAGTATTACTTTCTAACGCGTTGGTACCCAAGGAAAGACGTATGATATACGTACATATTGTAACCAGGTTATAAAAGCAAAGCGGTAGCGGCTATTGTTTCCAAAACGCTATTCTCAAACCTTCGGACGTAAAGCAACGGGTATGTTATATTATTGTATATTTGCCGTTTGTGTCTTCTCTCTCGTTCATATATAGCGATGGATTCCATCAGAAATTAAGTCGCGATAGCAAGTAATGTTATAAAACATGTTCAAAAACGAGCACAACTAAAGTTGAACACACTAATATATATTTGTGGCGCCTTCCTGGTGTAATAGATACGTATATCGCAATCTACGCGTTTTCGGGCCAGGTCGGCCAGAACGCCGACTGTTGTGTCCTTGTCTATATCGCAATCTACGCGTTGTGAGTTCGGGCCAGGTCTGCCAGAACGCCGACTGTTGTGTCCTTGTCTATATCGCAATCTACGCGTTGTGAGTTCGGGCCAGGTCTGCCAGAACGACGACTGTTGTGTCCTTGTCTATATCGCAATCTACGCGTTGTGAGTTCGGGCCAGGTCGGCAAGAACGACGGCTGTTGTGTCCTTGTCTATATCGCAATCTACGCGTTGTGAGTTCGGGCCAGGTCGGCCAGAACGACGGCTGTTGTGTCCTTGTCTATATCGCAATCTACGCGTTGTGAGTTTCTTACGGAGCTTGGTGCACCAAGTACTGGGTAACCGCTTGAGCCTGTCCATGAATGGTGCTGATACGTAAAATGTCCGTCGCTTTAACATATTCGGGTACAACATCAATCTTAATAATCATTTGAAAAACAATCGTTCTACCGTTGATGATTCGAACACGGATGACTGGAACCAGAATATTGGTCCCACCAAATAACACCTTTGGGTCGAACACAATCGGCCGATATATGTACAGTCTACATCCGTTATGTCAAAAGTCGATTATCCGGTTATCTCGAAGTCCCGTTTCAGACATTATCATGTTACATATACATGTAACTGGTTCCGTTTATATCGAATTTCATTAAGTATTTTGTTCGGTCCGAAGGAATTCGACATAGCGGGTGTAGACTGTATATATAATATGTAATTATTTTAATGTTGCAGTACACAATGCCTTGCGGGAAGTGTAAGATACACCCTGAGACGTCGAATCAATCTACGACGTCATCACTGACGTCACTCGCAGCATCGCAACTGAACACTTACATAATGCACATACAGGACATGGAGCGCACGCGGAGTCGCCAGTGTCCGGTTACTTGTAGAAGTAAGTAATTAACACGCGGAGCCAGTGTCTGGTTACTTGTAGAAGTAAGTAATTAACACGCGGAGCCAGTATCCGGTTACTTGTAGAAGTAAGTAATTAACACGCGGAGCCAGTGTCCGGTTACTTGTAGAAGTAAGTAATTAACATGCTGAGCCAGTGTCCGGTTACTTGTAGAAGTAAGTAATTAACATGAGGAGCCAGTGTCCAGGTACTTGTAGAAGTAAGTAATTAACACGCGGAGTCAGTGTCTAGGTACTTGTAGAAGTAAGTAATTAACACGCGTAGTCAGTGTCCAGTTACTTGTAGAAGTAAGTAATTAACACATGGGACCAGTGTATAATTACATGTACAGGTAAGTAATTAACATTGGGACCAGTATATAATTACGTGTATAGGTAAGTAATTAACATTGGGATCAGTGTATAATTACATGTAGAGGTAAGTAATTAACATTGGGACCAGTATATAATTACGTGTAAAGGTAAGTAATTAACATTGGGATCAGTGTATAATTACGTGTAGAGGTAAGTAATTAACATTGGGACCAGTATATAATTACGTGCAAAGGTAAGTAATTAACATTGGGATCAGTGTATAATTACGTGTAGAGGTAAGTAATTAACATTGGGACCAGTATATAATTACATGTAGAGGTAAGTAATTAACATTGGGACCAGTATATAATTACAAGTAGAGGTAAGTAATTAACATTGGGACCAGTGTATAATTACGTGTAGAGGTAAGTAATTAACATTGGGACCAGTATATAATTACGTGTACAGGTAAGTAATTAACATTGGGATCAGTATATAATTACGTGTAGAGGTAAGTAATTAACATTGGGACCAGTATATAATTACATGTAGAGGTAAGTAATTAACATTGGGACCAGTGTATAATTACGTGTAGAGGTAAGTAATTAACATTGGGACCAGTGTATAATTACATGTAGAGGTAAGTAATTAACATTGGGACCAGTGTATAATTACGTGTAGGGGTAAGTAATTAACATTGGGACCAGTGTATAATTACGTGTAGAGGTAAGTAATTAACATTGGGACCAGTATATAATTACATGTAGAGGTAAGTAATTAACATTGGGACCAGTGTATAATTACGTGTAGAGGTAAGTAATTAACATTGGGACCAGTGTATAATTACGTGTAGAGGTAAGTAATTAACATTGGGACCAGTATATAATTACGTGTAGAGGTAAGTAATTAACATTGGGACCAGTATATAATTACGTGTAGAGGTAAGTAATTAACATTGGGACCAGTGTATAATTACGTGTAGTGGTAAGTAATTAACATTGGGACTAGTATATAATTACGTGTAGAGGTAAGTAATTAACATTGGGACCAGTATATAATTATGTGTAGAGATGCATCTCTTGAATGTTAATCAGGTAGAGAAGATGAGTCTATTTTTTTAAAACTTTATTTATTTTTACAACGATTGCGAAACACGTTTTAACAACTTATATTAATCACTCTCATTGGCGCAGATAGAAACCTAAATGTGGTCATTCGTGTGGGAGGAAACCTGAGTACCTGGAGAAAACCCACCGGTCCGATCTGGCGACCATCGTACCATCTCGCATACTTCCCGTTCCGAGGATCGAACCCGGTTGCGCTGGTGAGAAGCGAGTGTGCTAATGTTAGTTAAACATTATGTTAAATTTAAGGAAGGTTTTGAACAACTTGTCGATTATGTTGCTTTCTATTGAATCCAGTTAATTTATGTTGATTCTATAAATAACATATTCATCATTATTCAGTTTGTCCGAGAACATCTTATCTACAAGAATATCCTCACTACTGAGAGACATCGGTCAGTTACTGCTACTGAATACTCTCTAAAAGTAGATAGGTCCTATTAAGTGTTTTCCTCTGTTGTTATATACATACAATGTAACACATCGGTCAGTTACTGCCCCCTGAATACTCCCTAAAAGTAGATAGGTCATATTAAGTGTTTTCCTCTGTTGTTATATACATACAATGTAACACATCGGTCAGTTACTGCCCCCTGAATACTCTCTAAAAGTAGATAGGTCCTATTAAGTGTTTTCCTCTGTTGTTATATACATACAATGTAACACATCGGTCAGTTACTGCCACTGAATACTCCCTAAAAGTAGATAGGTCCTATTAAGTGTTTTCCTCTGTTTTATCGTTGTTTCCTTCGCACAACTTTCTAGCAATTTTATTCCACTATCGCGTCTTATCATTATTAAATTACTATATCTCGACATATCTCCTTCAGTATATACAATGGGTACTTATTTGTAAAACAATGCTATTAGTTAATTAACACGATTTTGATAAAATCACAATTATCATACCGCAACATCTGGTTATGGAACAACAGTAAAAACATAGGATTCTAACTAAAAGGACCTATTCACATTTTGGAATAAATCGGACTTTATCTGCCAAGAGAGGTACTAGAAAATTATAGATGTCTGTCATTGGTAAACCATGTATATTAACATTTAGAGATATTTGCGCATGCGTGTGGGAAGAAAACGAGTACAAATCGTGTATCATAAAATCATGCATCAAATTTAATGATTCCTGCAGTTATAAAATATACATCAGTTCCAGCTTAGTTCAGAACATACGGATCTGCAGTCCAGTGGTAACACGCTGGACCGGTAATCCAGGGATCGCAGGTTCGATCCCCCGCCTGACCATGGTAATATCACAGGAACTTGAAATTGTATCCATAAGCCACCAAAGGTCTCGTACCTCTATTCTAGGACCCCGCCTCTATTCTTTTTTTAATAGAGGGGGTGTCCTAGGATAGACGTACGAGACCTTTGGTGGCTTATGGATAAAATTTCAAGTTCCTGTGAAAACATTAACAGTCTTTCAGATGGGTCTTTAAACCGAGGTCTCGTGTCGGTGCTTTACACCGTGCATGTAAAATAACAAGAGGAGACTCTGGAATGGGTCTCTGTCTGTATCATTGCACTATCCTCCAAAAATCTAAAATGATTAATCTCTTCAGGAGGCGTCGCTCATATGGGCAACCGGTAGCGACGATAAATAAACGTAAGACACACACATTTAGTTCAGACAGGTTCGCTTCAAGAGATTGAATTAAGTATGGCGTAAGTAATTACACATTTGATTAATTGTACGCATGGCTAGTTATACGTAGTCATATCAACGATGTATGTACATAAATAGAATTTCGTTCAAAAATGTAGTAGATTAACATAACTTTTGAATGTTGAAGTTTGTGGAGAATTTGAGGGGAAAAAACAATGTTTACATTTGCAGAATTAGCAGAAATGCAGTCATATTGGATTTGCAAGATGGCCACCGAAAATGGATATTTTTATATGTCTGCATGTCTATGCAACCTAGAAACGTCATAGTTTTCCAGACTCACAATGCTGCACCCTTTCCAAAATATATAGTTTTGCTAATCTAATAAAATTCTTAATAAAAAAATTAAAAATACATAGTGAACATTACTACTTATATATATATATATATATATATATATATATATATATATATATATATATATATATATATGCAGATATATATGCAGTAACTTGTATAAAATTATTGATTTTTTTACTTATTATAATTTCAATCGTTATTTTCCATGCTAGGTGATTCCGTGACGACCACGGTTCAGCGGAAACAGATGACAAAGATGCTAGCAATCATCCTCACTCCCGTGTCCATCCTCCTCACGTTAACGGGCAATTCATTCATCACAGTCATCAACAACTATGTGGAATCAACGTCCATACGTTCTACGCTACTATTCAGGTTAATACACTCAGCGACTTTAAAAACGCACCACCTCTATGGAGGTGATTTTTACACATTTAGCACTAACATTTGGCACAGACTAAGACTGATTACTGCCCATGTCGCCCTTATAAAATTTATTTCGATTTACTATACAGTAGACATGCTTTTGTAAGCGAGATAGATATACGTCAAAAATATACACGATAAAGTGGTGCGTTTTTTAAGTCGTTCAGTGTATAAGTAACCCAATGTATAGAGACTATTTGTTACACAGGTTTTCAGTGTATACTGGTGGAAGAAAGAATCCGTTCTTATTTTCCCTATCACTTGAAGCTCTGCTTTTCATTTGGTCCAGTTTTAGCTCACTAGTGTAATCAAGTAAGTTTAAACTTGATTTATTTTTCAATGATTGCGAAGCAAGTTTTGACAACTTTTATTAATCACTCTCGTTGGCGCGGATGAAAGCGTAAAGGTGGTCATTCATGTGGGAGGAAACCGGAGTACCCGGAGAAAACCCACCTGTCCAATCTGGCGACCACCGTACCATCTCACATACTTCTTGGTCCGAGGATTGAACCCGCGTTGCAATGGTGAGAAGCGAGCACGCTAACCACTGCGCTAATCTGACAGACATGTAATCTATTAGTAACTTATTGTCAGCTTATCCATATAGAAAGGTGCATCTAAAGAAAATTGCTATTCATTTATATATAAGTAAGTAAGTATACATTTTTATTTACGTTACTATGTGTTATGTACATTTACAAGCAATATTACATAGTTACAACACCCGGCCGCGTTGGGCCTATCAGTCACTTTAAATTATTCAAACCGTTTTGAATATCGAATATATACAAACTAATATATATTCTAACACGACCCAGCTAATAACATACATAATTGTAGAGTAAAATCTACCTCGGGTTATTCTGCGATATGCCTACCTTGAACTATGCTGCGCGCGCACCGTGTTTTGGCTATTCCATTTATACAATGCGTGTAAAGTTTTATGAATGAAAGTCACGTGATGTTTGTAAATACTACCGTGGGAATTCGCGGAAGTGAGCTATTTTTAGAATCAGATAATCCCACCGGTCCGATCTGGCGACCATCGTACCATCTCACATACTTCCCGGTCCGAGGATCGAACCCGGGTTGCATTGGTGTAAATAATGTAAATAATAGTTGTCTTGTTTTTATTGGTGAATAAAACACTGGTTGTCGGTCTGCTGTGTAGCATTAAACAACGGCAAACATTATTATTATATTATTATAACCTATTATTTTCCAAACATATTACGTCAGCCGTCAATGTTCCTTTTCGTACAGCTTGGACATGGCGCTCATGATACGGTCCCTACAGCGTGAACGAGATGGTAGCGCGCTTTATCTCAGCTCAATCCGACCGGAAACGAAGGACTTTCTGCTACAACTTTACAAAGACACGGACAACGCATTGCAAGACCTGCCGGAATGGCCCATGTCTCTCAGCAGCACTATGTCCGAGTTTGACTCGAGTGAAACGTTCTTAAAAGCATTAAATACACATAGGTAAGTCAAATACATTATACCGTCAAAGATAAGCAATTCACAGTAGATTACAGTATGCATTCAAAGTTATGCCAATTACAGTACATTACAGTATGCATTAAAAGGTAAGTCAATTACATCATATTATAGTATTCGTTCAAAAAATAAGTCAATTAGAGTATATTACAGTATGCATTATACTCTGATTGACTTATCTTTGAATACATACTAAGTCAATTAGAGTATATGATTGTATGCATTCAAAGGTTAGTCAATTGCAGTTAATTACAGTATGCATTCAAAGGTAAGTCATTTGCAGTTAAGTACAGTATGCATTCAAAGGTAAGTCATTTGCAGTTAAGTACAGTATGCATTCAAAGGTAAGTCATTTGCAGTTAAGTTCAGTATGTATTCAAAGGTAAGTCAATTACAGTTAAGTACAGTATGCATTCAAAGGTAAGTCAATTACGGTACATTACAGTATGCATTCAAAGGTAAGTCAATTACAGTTAAGTACAGTATGTATTCAAAGGTAAGTCACTTACAGTTAAGTACAGTATGTATTCAAAGGTAAGTCAATTACAGTTAAGTACAGTATGCATTCAAAGGTAAGTCAATTACGGTACATTACAGTATGCATTCAAAGGTAAGTCAATTACAGTTAAGTACAGTATGTATTCAAAGGTAAGTCACTTACAGTTAAGTTCAGTATGTATTCAAAGGTAAGTCAATTACAGTTAAGTACAGTATGCATTCAAAGGTAAGTCAATTACGGTACATTACAGTATGCATTCAAAGGTAAGTCAATTACAGTTAAGTACAGTATGTATTCAAAGGTAAGTCAATTGCAGTTAAGTACAGTATGTATTCAAAGGTAAGTCAATTACAGTTAAGTACAGTATGCATTCAAAGGTAAGTCAATTACAGTTAAGTACAGTATGCATTCAAAGGTAAGTCAATTACAGTTAAGTACAGCATGCATTCAAAGGTAAGTCAATTGCAGTTAATTACAGTATGCATTCAAAGGTAAGTCAATTGCAGTTAATTACAGTATGCATTCAAAGGTAAGTCAATTACAGTTAAGTACAGCATGCATTCAAAGGTAAGTCAATTGATAGTATGCATTCAAAGGTAAGTCAATTGATAGTATGCATTCAAAGGTAAGTCAATTGACAGTATGCATTCAAAGGTAAATCATACAGTTAATTACATTATGTATTCATAGATAAATCCTTACAGTTAATTACAATATGTATTCATAGATATATCTATTACAGTTAATTACATTATGTATTCATAGATAAATCTATTACAGTTAATTACATTATGTATTCATAGATATATCTATTACAGTTAATGTATGTATTCATAGATATATCTATTACAGTTAATTACATTATGTATTCATATATATATCTATTACAGTTAATTACATTACGTTGCAGCCTGCCCAGGAAAGGTGTTGTTAGGTAAACTGCCCGCCGGCGATATAGCCCAAAATGGTGCTGATGCAGGCGTAAAACCCGAAATATAAACATTATGTATTCATAGATATATCTATTACAGTTAATTACATTATGTATTCATAGATATATCCATTTTAGGGGAAGTTTATACACTAACAAACACATAACAATTTACAATTCTTTTCCCTTTCTCTATATCCTTTTTGTGTCTTTTTATCATCTTCCATTTGTTGGTTTTTTCCCCCCATAACTTTTCATTCTCTGTACTCTTATGTATCACAACATTAATGTGTTGGTGAGAAGCGAGCTTGTAGAGGCAATGCGGAATTGCCTTGCCCAAGGACACATTCACAACGACTATAGCTGGGCGCGAACTGAGGGCCTCTCACACCCGAAGCGAACAGGCTACCACCGTGCTATCACAACTTACATTCTTTTTTTTCTTTTTGTCTTTAAGTTTATTTAACGTCGCTCCCGGTTTCCCATTTGAGCGACGGGCAGTTTTTACCTAACAACACATTTCCTGGGCAGGCTCCAGCGGTTAACCAGTACTTGATGCACCAACCTCCGTAAGAAACTGCCAACTTTTTCATATAAATGAGACACGGTCTGAGCGGGGCTCGAACCCGTGACGATCAGAGATGATAGGTTACAGTGGTATGCAAGTCAGCGACCTTAACCACTCGACCACGGAGGCGGTTCTTCCATTCTGGACAGCGATGTACCTAATGTTGTATGAACTGGATTCGTACTCCACCTAAAATAAATTTGTATAAATTTGTACAAAAGTTGAAAAAATGTCTATGTACTTTGTAGGTATGAACTGGATATAATAAACATAACTTTTCACGAAGAACTGATCACTTACTCAGACTGGATCGAGGAATTCATCAAATGGTTCTACAAGTCCATCCTCGACGCACGTGTTGAGAAGGTAATCTTTAATCAAATCGATTAGCTTAAACTTAGTTGATTTAAAACAATTATATTTACATTGTTATTAGGCCGGCTATGTCGATTAGCTTTCGGTCTACTGTTTTTACATTCCGGTAAAAGCTGTTGATGATTGGTTAATGTTATTGTTTCATGTCACAAATCTAACACGTTGGACTGGTAGGTAATCCAGGGATCGCAGGTTCGACCCCCCGTCTGACCATAATAAAATTATCAGTCTTTCGGATGAGACTTTAAATTAAACCGAGCATCGTGTCGGTGCACGTAAAAGAACCAGAGGAGACTCTGGAACGGGGCTCTGTCTATATAATTGAACTATCCTCAAACAATCTAAAATGACTAATCTCTTCAGGAGGCGTCGATCATATGGGCAACCGGTAACAACGATAAATAATCGTAAAACACACAATGAAAGCTCACTAAAATATGACAAATCTGAACTAAAAGGTTCGCTAAAACATGTTAAGTTGGGCATAATCTCATAGTAAAATGTCAAGTCGTGTATTTCGATCAGGAACTAATTCTTTAAGCAACGTTCGTGTTCATTTGAGGCGTGCTTGATATATGTTATAATTCGCTATCATTTTCTGCTGATCTCTATTATTTGCGGTTCATATGCTTGCGTTTGCATGCATAACCGCAGAATACCAGAACTAAATGCTCCACTGATATAACCCGATACAATGTGTACGACTTATTACATAGGTGCCTCTGTGGTCGAGTGGTTAAGGTCGCTGACTTGTATACCACTGTAACCTATCATCACTGATGGTCACGTGTCGAGTGGTTAAGGTCGCTGACTTGTATACCACTGTAACCTATCATCACTGATGGTCACGGGTCGAGTGGTTAAGGTCGCTGACTTGTATACCACTGTAACCTATCATCACTGATGGTCACGGGTCGAGTGGTTAAGGTCGCTGACTTGTATACCACTGTAACCTATCATCACTGATGGTCACGGGTCGAGTGGTTAAGGTCGCTGAATTGTATACCACTGTAACCTATCATCACTGATGGTCACGGGTCGAGTGGTTAAGGTCGCTGACTTGTATACCACTGTCACCTATCATCACTGATGGTCACGGGTCGAGTGGTTAAGGTCGCTGACTTGTATACCACTGTAATCTATCATCACTGATGGTCACGGGTTCGAGCCCCGCTCAGACCGCGTCTCATTTATATGAAAAAGTTGGCAGTTTCTTACGGAGGTTGGTGCACCCAAGTACTGGTTAACCGCTGGAGCCTGCCCAGGAAAGGTGTTGTTAGGTAAACTGCCCGCCGGCGATATAGCCCAAAATGGTGCTGATGCACGCGTAAAACCCGAAATATAACAATAACATTATTACATAGGTATGGACCACACTTGTCGCATATCAAGAACTCCTTGTGGCTTCGGAGTACCTCGGACGTGAGCGAGCCATGGGTGTAATTTTCTACACACTGGGTGAGTTCCCAACGAGAGAAGAATATCTGTATTTTGTCGAGAGCCAGGATATATCTAACTCTGCGTTTGCTGCCGCTCGACAGTACTCCAAAATAGCAAAAGAGATCTACGATGCTAAGCTCAAAGGAAACCCTGAAATTCTGCAGACGATCAAGAAGAAGAGGAGCGACATTCGACGGAGGAACTCTGGCGCCATCATCAACTCAGTGGGATCTCTGAAAGAAGCCAAGCTCTGGTTTGAAAATATGACATATTTCCAGGTAATAGCATTTCCTTTTTATTGGACTTTTTTCTTGTTTGTTTGTTTGTTTGTTTTTTTGGTGTTATTTTGTTTAAATGCGCATCGACAGCTTCAGTCATATAGCGACGCTCCAGCTATTATTGATAGCGACACTCCAGCTATTATTGATAGCGACACTCCAGCTATTATTGATAGCGACACTACAGCTATTATTGATAGCGACACTCCAGCTATTATCGATAGCGACACTCCAGCTATTATCGATAGCGACACTCCAGCTATTATTGATAGCGACACTCCAGCTATTATTGATAGCGACACTCCAGCTATTATTGATAGCGACACTCCAGCTATTATTGATAGCGACACTCCAGCTATTATTGATAGCGACACTCCAGCTATTATTGATAGCGACACTCCAGCTATTATTGATGGTAGACCATGTCTCTTTATATAAAAAAGTTGACAGTTTCTTAAGGAGGTCGGTGTACCAAGTACTGGTTAACCACTGGAGCCTGTCCAGGAAAGTTGTGGTTAGGTAAACTGCCCGTCGCTCAAATTGGCAACCGGTAGCGACGTTAAAACTTAAAGAAAATAAAAAATATTCGTGAAAGTGAATGGCATCCGCGATCCAGTTGTACAGCGCTTGATTTTGAATCAAGCGGTCCTAGGTTAGCGGATACTCCGTCCAGACATGTATATAGTGTCCCTGTCCATTGTGCAAGGCACCTCTCACACACATTGCTACGTAAAGTTTAACCGCTTAGGTTGGCTAAACCTGCCCAGGAGAACATGTATAGGTCCCGGCAAGGGGTTTGACATAAATGGATAATAAATTAATAAATCGAGTCCACCTAATAGCACGTCATTTGACCTAGTACCTCTTCGATTCTTCCACAGAAACAACACACCTACAAATATATATGTGTTGGTTTAAGTCTTTGTGAGCCATCTGCCGACACCGGTTAATGTACACGATCGAATTCCATTTCGTTATATAGACACGATAATAATGTAAGTGTAGCATCTCGCATTTTCCCTATCCTTTAATCTTGGACAGGTACCCCTTCCGACTAGCTCTTGTACTTATGTTCTGAGGGGGGTGGATTCACTACAGAATAATAATTTGGAGACAACACATCTGTAGAGTGCAACAATTCATTTATTGCAATCCATGGCATGTCGTGGTTGGAATGTTTAAAAAACACTCTGAAATATATATATAAAAACAGCAATGAATAATATGTCTTATCCATCAATCCTCCTGAAAGACATATGTCTTATCCATCAATCCTCCTGAAAGACATATTATCTATATATTCAATTCATACATCATATGTCACAGTGGCAATTGTTAATTCTGGCATAATCATTTCTCAACCAATCAATGAGTCCTGTGTCGTCAAAGACTCGGAAGCATGACTATAATCTTCTATAACGAGATATCCAACAGACATCAACATATTCAATAAACATCACATATTCAATCAAATAAATATATATGTAGCATTCAACAATTTACTTCTTCAATGTACATTTAATTACACTCTTTCTAAAGCTTACCATTTGTGGAACGAGTGTTTCCTTTCTCCCAATGCATTCGCCCTCAACGTTTAACGTGGTTGTTAGACAAACAATAAACCTGTAAATAAGTATTACGTGTGTGTAAGAGACGATATGCAATTGTGAATGTCATGTTATTATTATTAATTATTAGAAACAGAATTCAATGCTGCTAGCTTGACCTTTACCAGACAATGCAATGCTGCTAGCTTGACCTTTACCAGAAGAACATTCAATGTAAATGTTTTACTTATTTACTGCCAAAATATGTAATGCCAACACAAGACAAGTTCACTTTAAACCTGTATATTATCTTTGTGCACTGAGTGCAATAACTCCCAAAACATTTGAAAGCATATTTACCTTGTTAAAAATATAAAAACTGTTCCACACAAATAAACATGTGTTCTTCTCAGTGACTAATATTGTGTGGCTCTGAACAGCTGTTGGGTCACATGACCTTCCATGTGTGACATGGGATATATTCTAAATATATCCAATATCCCTGAATTATGTACATTTCAGTCAAAGGGACATAACTGATAACTCTGTTTAATTAACAAACGGAGTTCACACTGTTACACATTTCCCTGGTCTGAGAAATTACGTCCTCGTCATTATACGTTAAAAACAATTAATTACTATAAAAACAATCGGTCCAATTTCTCAACTGTCAACATCGTCCATGTCAACGCGTCAAATGGTTGGTCCTCTATTTACTACAACCACTATAATATATACATAACTTACATAAGTACTCAATAATCTATGTGACTATTACACTACTTCATACAAGACCAAATGTATGTATCTACCCATATGTGTACACTAGCTCACCTATCAATATAATTATATATATGTATACTGGCTTCTGATCTCCCCTGCTTGAAATTGTGTCCTCACAAATATCAATTCCAGTTTAAGTGAGTATAACTTACTTGATTATACAACAATCTGTTCTTGATAATCAAACTTTTCATATAAAAAATAATACTTATAGCATACATATTTCAATTGATTAAAACAAATATAATTTTAAAAAACATATCATTGAAATATACTGTTTACTAACCTTCTCGCCATTTCACTGTCTAAGGTATCCAAGACTCCAGATTCCATAACTTGTTTCAAAGCTTGGAATCTTGGATATTGTGGCCTTGGTACAACACTTAACATCTGAAAATCTTCGTATCTCTTAGGTAGTTTCTTCTCACGTATTGATCGTCTAGGTAATGGTATCGGTGCTTTCTCTATAGTTCCGGTCTCTATCTCGTTGTGATTTCTATCACTAATATCTCTCGCACCTTCTATCCTGTCAGTCTCTCTGGTTATATGTGTCTCTTTGTCACGCTCAACTGTGTCAACATCAACCTCTGCACCTATTGAATTATCAACGTTTGTTACCTCTACATTGTCTTCTGTTACTCCTATGACATCTTCATTAACATCTTCCTCGACATTATTTCTGGGTAATAGATCTATAACCTCAGCCATGTCAATTTCCACATCCTCTACATCAGTAATTACTACAGGTTCTTGGGCGTCCCTGGATGTTGTATATATTACAAAATCGTCTCCTGTTTCATCATCTGAATTTTCTGTATCTGTGACGTCACTAATTTCTTCACCTTTACCTTCAACTTCTTCTCTAACACTAGAAGAATCTTCAGCTAAACCGTCATATACTTCCTGATGTTCTATCAGATATAAATGATTCCTGTGCAGGGTTTTAATCCTCCCTGAGACTGTTGATTTGACTCTATAGACTGGAGTGTTTTCATTCACTTGTTCCGTTACCTTATATATATCCTTCTCAAACTGGTCAGCTATCTTATGTTTCCCTGTAAATGCTAAGATTCTCACTAAGACTCTGTCGCCAATATCTATTTTCGCTGCTCTTGCCTTCTTATCATAGTATGTTTTCTGTCTATCCTTCGCCTTTGAAATATGTTCATCTACAATCCTTCTAGTATTTCCCATTCTTTCTTTCATGTCTTCAATATACTCAGTTGTCGTCCTATTGTGCGAATTTTCATTAGTTTGCTGAAATACGGCATCAATTGGTAGTTTTGGTTTGCGACCAAACATTAACTCGAAAGGCGATACCCTGGTGCTTTCATGTGGCGTGCAATTATACGCATACACCAAATGATGCACATATTTCTTCCAATCAACTTTCTGTTCTTCTTCCAATGTACCTAGCATATCCAACAATGTGCGATTAAACCTTTCCGGACCGGCATTCCCTTGCGGGTGGGTACACGAAAGTATGACTTTTCTCCATATTAGTCAATTTGCACAATTCCTTAATAATATCGCTTTCAAAGTTAGCGCCTTGATCGGAGTGTAACCTAGATGGAATTCCATAATGTACAATACAATGTTGGTACAATGTTTCTGCAGTTGTTCTAGCAGTCTGGTTTTTCGTTGGAATTGCCATTGCAAATTTGGTATAATGGTCTGTTATTACTAAGATGTTACAAATCCCTCCTTTAGCAGGTTCAAGTGTTAAAAAATCAAAACAAACCAATTCAAGTGGATAAGTAGTGTGCACGTTCACTAAAGGTGCTCTAGTGTGAACTGAACTCTTTCTGCGTAAACAACGTTCGCAGTTCCTTATCCAACTATCGACATACGACGACATCCCTGGCCAATAAAACCTACCACGAAGTAGTCGCATGGTTCTATCTCGGCCAGGATGACCCACCTCATTGTGTAACCCTTTCAGGACTTCTTCTCTGTAACGTTCCGGCAGAACTAACTGTTCAATATCTTCATCATTTTCGTGCAGCTTCCTGAAAAGAATGCCCCTTTTGATGACAAAGTTTCTGAATTGTCTCTTCATCATATTATCATCTTTACTCAATATATGTTTTGGTATAGTTTGGTCGATGGTAGCAATTTCCCAATGCAGATACCCATCTCTGACCGGTTGCATCTAACTTTGCAGTCGTAAGTATGTACGTCAACGGGTTATTATCAGTTAAAACTAGAAACTTGCCGTTTATCAAATAATCAGAGAACTTCTCTGTTATGGACCATTTTAGAGCAAGGAACTCTAGCTTAAATGCAGCATAATTTTTCTCTGATTTACTAAGAGAGCGACTTGCATAAGCTATGACACGTTTGTAATTCCCCTGTTTCTGACATAAAACAGCTCCCAGACCTTTGGATGACGCATCTGTGTGCAATTCAAACGGTAACTCAAAGTTGGGATATGCCAATATTGGCGGAGATGATAAAACAATTTTTAAATCATCAAATATATCCTGCTCTGTCTGTGTCCATTTCAATGTGTTAACTTAGATTACATATAGCCTGGCAATGTTTACAACCATTTGGGAAATGCATCATGGTACTATTAATTTAAACAGACTGTGTTTGCACTCCACGTGTTGCTAAAATTCCAGATATCCATAAAAACCAAATTAGCAGCATGATTATTAATTAACGATCAGAGGAGTTAAAACTATGCAGAGTTTATGTTAGATCTATCATCAGAACCACAGGAGTTAACAAAACTGTGCAGACTTTGTTAAATAAGAACCATCACCTTATATTATATAGTTAGTAACAGTTAGCATGCAATCGTGAATGACTATTCTTTCTTTCTACAATGTACTCACGCTCTCTTCATGTATCTGTACTCTGTGACCTGACACTGTTGACTGAACTTGACTCATCAATTAACGTCAATATTAACACATTTATATAAAAATTGCACTGATAAAATTCTCAAGGAAATGGAATATATAAAGTTAATGTCGAACACTTCTGTTTCCGCACTCCACGTCTACTTGGTTACTTTGCACAAATAAATGTACAGTTAATGTCCAACACTTCTGTTTCCGCACTCCACGTCTTCTTGGTTACTTTGCACGAATACTCCAATACTTCTGTAATCTGTTTCGCAATCCACGAAACACACGAAAAGACGCAACGCTGAGAATTGTACGTTCCAGAACATCGTACATAGTCCAATATAAACTAATTTAATGGTATACATTCCAAAACACTCTACATAGTCCAAATTAAAACTGTATTCCTTCGGGCGCCACTGTAGCATCTCGCATTTTCCCTATTCTTTAATCTTGGACAGGTAACCCTTCCGACTAGCTCTTGTACTTATGTTCTGAGGGGGGTGGATTCACTACAGAATAATAATTTGGAGACAACACATCTGTAGAGTGCAACAATTCATTTATTGCCATCCATGGCATGTCGTGGTTGGAATGTTTAAAAAACACTCTGAAATATATATATATAAACAGCAATGAATAATATGTCTTATCCATCAATCCTCCTGAAAGACATATTATCTATATATTCAATTCATACATCATATGTCACAGTGGCAATTGTTAATTCTGGCTTAATCATTTCTCAACCAATCAATGAGTCCAGTGTCGTCAAAGACTCGGAAGCATGACTATAATCTTCTATAACGAGATATCCAACAGACATCAACATATTCAATAAACATCACATATTCAATCAAATAAATATATATGTAGCATTCAACAATTTACTTCTTCAATGTACATTTAATTACACTCTTTCTAAAGCTTACCATTTGTGGAACGAGTGTTTCCTTTCTCCCAATGCATTCGCCCTCAACGTGTAACGTGGTTGTTAGACAAACAATAAACCTGTAAATAAGTATTACGTGTGTGTAAGAGACGAGATGCAATTGTGAATGTCATGTTATTATTATTAATAACTATTAGAAACAGAATTCAATGCTGCTAGCTTGACCTTTACCAGACAATGCAATGCTGCTAGCTTGACCTTTACCAGAAGAACATTCAATGTAAATGTTTTACTTATTTACTGCCAAAATATGTAATGCCAACACAAAACAAGTTCACTTTAAACCTGTATATTATCTTTGTGCACTGAGTGCAATAACTCCCAAAACACTTGAAAGCATATTTACCTTGTTAAAAATATAAAAACTGTCCCACACAAATAAACATGTGTTCTTCTCAGTGACTAATATTTTGTGGCTCTGAACAGCTGTTGGGTCACATGACCTTCCATGTGTGACATGGGATATATTCTAAATATATCCAATATCCCTGAATTATGTACATTTCAGTCAAAGGGACATAACTGATAACTATGTTTAATTAACAAACGGAGTTCACACTGTTACATAAGCATATATTAAGTGTACTGGTTAAAAACAATGACATCATCTCAATTTGTGGTATACTGCCAATACAAAAACCTATGCTAGAGGACATAGAAAACGCACACCTACATTATACGATTATTATTACATGAAAACGAAATACGAAGGATTCCATCAAAGATATATCACATCTGTATTACAAAACACAAACTGAACAACTAAAAATATTCCAAAATGTTTCAAACTATGTATTAATATAGTTATTGTTTTTCACGTAACACACTTACCCGAAGTGTGCGTTTTCTAGAATAAAACAACCTACCACTTGTCGCAAGCGAACCCCAAGGCTGAATGACTATTCAATCTTACATGCACGAAACACGTCGTGCATACAATCACTCCATCTAATCGAGACAACACATAGGGCCAAGGGAGAAGCAATTTACATTTAATTAATTCTTCAAACAACGAACATTATATGTTACTCTTTATTGCAGGATGTTATCAGTGAGGCTCAAGTGTCACTAGCTCTAAGAATTGATGGACTTCTAGTTTCTCAACAGCAGAAGGACCTCACCAACATCATTATCATCAGCATCATCCTTGGCGCGGTCCTTCTCGTGTGTCCAATCATCATCTATGCCGTCTACAGCATCACAGTGAAAATACAGCAGTGTTCTATTCTTATTGCAGAGCGGTAAACTATTTAATGTTGTATCGGGTACCATCTCACCGAACATCCGGCTGTGTTCTATTCTTATTGCAGAACGGTAATCTATTTAATGTTGTATCGGGTACCATCTCACCGAACATCCGGCTGTGTTATATTCTTATTGCAGAACGGTAATCTATTTAATGTTGTATCGGGTACCATCTCACCGAACATCCGGCTGTGTTCTATTCTTATTGCTGAACGGTATAAACTATTTAATGTTGTATCGGGTACCATCTCACCGAACATCCGGATGTGTTCTATTCTTATTGCAGAACGGTATAAACTATTTAATGTTGTATCGGGTACCATCTCACCGAACATCCGGATGTGTTCTATTCTTATTGCAGAACGGTATAAACTATATAATGTTTAATTTTATTATGGTCAGACGGAGGATCGAACCTGTGATCTCTGGATTACCAGTCCAGCGTGTTAACCACTGGACTACAGATCCGTCTGTGCATCCGGAAATAATCTTCCTATTTAATGTATGTATTATTGAGTTTCGTCTCTACGATCATCCGGGCGGGTTCTATTTTTAGTGTAGACTGGTAAAATATTTAAGAATATATTTATTGCGAGCCATGACGGGGAGTCTTGTCCAGATATGTTCCTTATATATTTTCTTCATATTGGCTATCTGATTAGCGCAGTGATTAGCACGCTCACTTCCCACCAATGCAACTCGGGTTGGATCCTCGGACAGGGCGGTACAATCTACATCCGTTATGTCAAAGTCGGTTATGTCGAATTCTCCGGCTATATCGAAGCAGATCAAAGTCCCGTTTCAGACACTATCACGTTACATATAACTGGCTTCGTTTATATCGATTTTCGTTACGTCAAATTTCGGTTATGTCGAAGTATTTTGTTCAGTCCGACGGAATTCGACATATAGGATGTAGACTGTATGTGTATTATCCGGGTACTAGGCTTCTTCCGTGGAACAAGCTGCTTCATATATATAGGTTGTTTGTTCCGCAACCTTTGTAAAATAAATAAATGTTTTGATTATTTCTATTTGCAGGGTACATTTGTGTAATTACGGTGAACGGGATTTAGTTTAAACATAGTTTATTTCTAAGTTTATACCAAGTTTATAGTTTAGCTCGATTGTGAAACAAGTTCTTGCAATAAGGAATAAAATGTTTATTTCTAAACATAGTTTATTTAGAAGTTTATTTCTAAACATAGTTTATTTCTAAACATAGTTTGTTTAGAAGTTTATTTCTAACCATAGTTTATTTCTAAACATAGTTTGCTTAGAAGTTTATTTCTAAACATAGTTTATTTCTAAACATAGTTTGTTTAGAAGTTGATTTCTAAACATAGTTTATTTCTAAACATAGCTCATCATCATAACAATATATAATACAATTGCATGCAATGAAAAAAGAATAGAAAATAGTCATAAATAATACATGTGTAGAGTGTTCAAATGATGGTCATGTAGATTAATCAATTAGACAAAATGTTTGTAAAGTGAGAGTGTTATTTCTAAACATAGTTTATTTCTAAACATAGTTTATTTCTAAACAATACAACATATGCGCATGCAGTCAAGCCTGTGTTAGTGGTCACGTCTATTAAGCAGTCAGCCATATTCAAGATTCCAAATATGTTAGTTTACTATACATTTGACCTCTATTAAGCAGTCACGTTCTGTTATTTCCTTGCCTGGCTGTTTAAGACAGGTTTGACAGTATACATTTTACACAACATTTAGGTACATGAATGGAAAAGGATTAGAACCGAAAGCTATAGCTTATAGAGGTGTTCTCAAGATGGATATGTGTCTATGCCCTGTCATCAACGGTGTGCTGTGTAGCCTCCCGAAACAGAGCAACTAGTGTTTGTGTGATTGCATGCGTACTCATATGGTGCATCGTTGAGCTTTGTGTATCCCTAATTTTAATTAACCCGTTCCCTCATAGAAGCACCTCTTGGCGCCATTACCAATACAACATACATTGACGCCAAACCAATGTTCATAATAAATGCCAGATTCTCATGTAGTCCCAGTAATATCTATGGAATGTGATAGATATGGCGGCTACTTATTCATTGCATGATCGCTAAATGGCTGTCGCTTGTATGGAGATATAATAGCATATTAACCTAAATCTCTATGTAGTCCCAGTAATATCTATGGAGGTGGGATAGATATGGCGACTACTTATCCACTATATGATAGCTAAATGACTGTCGTTTGTATGGAGATATAATGGTATATTAACCTAAATCTCTATGTAGTCCCAGTAATATCTATAGAGGTGGGGATAGATATGGCGACTACTTATCCACTGCATGATCGCAAAATGGCTGCCGTTTGCATGGAGATATAATAGTATATTAACCTAAATCTCTATGTAGTCCCAGTAATATCTATGGAGGTGGGATAGATATGGCAACTACTTATCCACTGCATGATAGCTAAATGGCTGTCGTTTGTATGGAGATATAATGGTATATTAACCTAAATCTCTATGAAGTCCCAGTAATATCTATGGAGGTGGGATAGATATGGCCACTACTTATCCACTGTATGATAGCTAAATGGCTGTTGATTGTATGGAGATATAATAGTAGAGGTGGGATAGATATGGCGACTACTTATCCACTGCATGATAGCAAAATGGCGGTCGTTTGTATGGAGATATAATAGTATATTAACCTAAATCTCTATGTAGTCCCAGTAATATCTATGGCAGTGGGATAGATATGGCGACTACTTATCCACTGCATGATAACTAAATGACTGTCATTTGTATGGAGATATAATAGTTTATTAACCTAAATCTCTATGTAGTCCCAGTAATATCTATGGAGGTGGGATAGATATGGCGACTACTTATCCACTGCATGATAGCTAAATGGCTGTCGTTTGTATGGATATATAATAGTTTATTAACCTAAATCTCTATGTAGTCCCAGTAATATATATGGAGGTCGGACAGATATGGCGACTAATTATCTACTGCATGATAGCTAAGTGGCTGTCGCTTGTATGGAGATATAATAGTATATTAACCTAAATCTCTATGTAGTCCCAGTAATATCTATGGAGGTGGGAACATATGGCAACTACTTATCCACTGCATGATAGCTAAATGGTTGTCGCTTGTATGGAGATATAATAGTATATTAACCTAAATCTCTATGTAGTCCCAGTAATATATATGGAGGTGGGATAGCTATGGCAACTACTTATCCACTGCATGCTCGCTTAATGGCTGTCGTTTGTATGGAGATATAATAGTATATTAACGTAGATCTCTATGAAGGAAAGGGTTAAATGGCTGTCGTTTGTATGGAGATATAATAGTATATTAACGTAGATCTCTATGAAGGAAAGGGTTAAATGGCTGTCGTTTGTATGGAGATATAATAGTATATTAACGTAGATCTCTATGAAGGAAAGGGTTAAATGGCTGTCGTTTGTATGGAGATATAATAGTATATTAACGTAGATCTCTATGAAGGAAAGGGTTAAATGGCTGTCGTTTGTATGGAGATATAATAGTATATTAACGTAGATCTCTATGAAGGAAAGGGTTAAATGGCTGTCGTTTGTATGGAGATATAATAGTATATTAACGTAGATCTCTATGAAGGAAAGGGTTACGCCATGTGTTTGTATGGAGATATAATAGTATATTAACGTAGATCTCTATGAAGGAAAGGGTTAAATGGCTGTCGTTTGTATGGAGATATAATAGTATATTAACGTAGATCTCTATGAAGGAAAGGGTTAAATGGCTGTCGTTTGTATGGAGATATAATAGTATATTAACGTAGATCTCTATGAAGGAAAGGGTTAAATGGCTGTCGTTTGTATGGAGATATAATAGTATATTAACGTAGATCTCTATGAAGGAAAGGGTTACGCCATGTGTTTGTATGGAGATATAATAGTATATTAACGTAGATCTCTATGAAGGAAAGGGTTACGCCATGTGTTTGTATGGAGATATAATGGTATATTAACGTAGATCTCTATGAAGGAAAGGGTTACGCCATGTGTTTGTATGGAGATATAACAGTATATTAACGTAGATCTCTATGAAGGAAAGGGTTAAATGGCTGTCGTTTGTATGGAGATATAACAGTATATTAACGTAGATCTCTATGAAGGAAAGGGTTAAATGGCTGTCGTTTGTATGGAGATATAATAGTATATTAACGTAGATCTCTATGAAGGAAAGGGTTAAATGGCTGTCGTTTGTATGGAGATATAATAGTATATTAACGTAGATCTCTATGAAGGAAAGGGTTAAATGGCTGTCGTTGTATGGAGATATAATAGTATATTAACGTAAATCTCTATGAAGGAAAGGGTTAAATGGCTGTCGTTTGTATGGAGAATAATAGTATATTAACGTAAATCTCTATGAAGGAAAGGGTTAAATGGCTGTCGTTTGTATGGAGATATAATAGTATATTAACGTAGATCTCTATGAAGGAAAGGGTTAAATGGCTGTCGTTTGTATGGAGATATAATAGTATATTAACGTAGATCTCTATGAAGGAAAGGGTTAAATGGCTGTCGTTTGTATGGAGATATAATAGTATATTAACGTAGATCTCTATGAAGGAAAGGGTTAAATGGCTGTCGTTTGTATGGAGATATAATAGTATATTAACGTAGATCTCTATGAAGGAAAGGGTTACGGCTGTGTTTGTATGGAGATATTGTTTTCTATGAAGGAAAGGGTTACGCCATGTGTTTGTTTGGAGATATGAAGGAAAGGGTTACGCCATGTGTTTGTTTGGAGATATGAAGGAAAGGGTTACGCCATGTGTTTGTTTGGAGATATGAAGGAAAGGATTACGCCATGTGTTTGTTTGGAGATATGAAGGAAAGGGTTAAGCCATGTGTTTGTTTGGAGATATGAAGGAAAGGGTTACGCCATGTTTTTCTTAGAGATATGAAGGAAAGGGTTACGCCATGTGTTTGTTTGGAGATATGAAGGAAAGGGTTACGCCATGTGTTTGTTTGGAGATATGAAGGAAAGGGTTACGCCATGTGTTTGTTTGGAGATATGAAGGAAAGGGTTACGCCATGTGTTTGTATGGAGATATAACAGTATATTAACGTAGATCTCTATGAAGGAAAGGGTTACGCCATGTGTTTGTATGGAGATATGAAGGAAAGGGTTACGCCATGTGTTTGTATGGAGATATAACAGTATATTAACGTAGATCTCTATGAAGGAAAGGGTTACGCCATGTGTTTGTATGGAGATATGAAGGAAAGGGTTACGCCATGTGTTTGTATGGAGATATAACAGTATATTAACGTAGATCTCTATGAAGGAAAGGGTTACGCCATGTGTTTGTATGGAGATATGAAGGAAAGGGTTACGCCATGTGTTTGTATGGAGATATAAAGTATATAACGTAGATCTCTATGAAGGAAAGGGTTACGCCATGTGTTTGTATGGAGATATAACAGTATATTAACGTAGATCTCTATGAAGGAAAGGGTTACGCCATGTGTTTGTATGGAGATATAACAGTATATTAACGTAGATCTCTATGAAGGAAAGGGTTACGCCATGTGTTTGTATGGAGATATAACAGTATATTAACGTAGATCTCTATGAAGGAAAGGGTTACGCCATGTGTTTGTATGGAGATATAACAGTATATTAACGTAGATCTCTATGAAGGAAAGGGTTACGCCATGTGTTTGTATGGAGATATAATGGTATATTAACGTAGATCTCTATGAAGGAAAGGGTTACGCCATGTGTTTGTTTGATATTACAAGGCACAAGTATACGTGCGGTTGCATTATGATTTTGTTTAGTATTTTGTGTTTGCGGGTTTAATGTCAGCTTAGTTACTATGGCGACTCTCTGACCAAAATGTGTGGGGGACGACAAGCTGGAGAGGCAACATATGACCTAAGCTGTCAGCTCAAACTTATTGTCGGTGCAACCGTTAACCTAATGACAATACGGACATAGTATAATAATGGGAATTTATATGTGTATTGTGCGCTTATTTTCTATACTAGAGGACATAGAAGACGCACATTTCGGATAAGTGTGTTTTTACATGAAAAACAATAACTATATAAATATATAGTTTTAAACATTTTGGAATGTTTTTAGTTGTTCAGTTTGTGTTTTGTAATAAAAATGTGATATCTCTTTGCTGAAATCATTCGTATTTCGTGTTCATGTAATAATAATCATATAATGTAGGTGTGCGTTTTCTATGTCCTCTAGTATATTATGTAGGTGTGCGTTTTCTATGTCCTCTAGTATATAATGTAGGTGTGCGTTTTCTATGTCCTCTAGTATATAATGTAGGTGTGCGTTTTCTATGTCCTCTAGTATATAATGCAGGTGTGCGTTTTCTATGTACTCTAGTATATGTGTATTGAGCAACATCAAATATTATTTAATTAAAATCAAGACAGAATCACGTGTACGTACGTTTATAATTCAGGACGAAGGCTATAAACACGATAAAGAAACGAACACACAGTTTGCTATGCCAGATGCTCCCGAAACAAGTGGTAGATACGCTGAAGCAAAACAAAGAAATAACGTCGAAACGTTTTAATGAAGCTACTTTGATGTTATGCGATGTTGTCGGCTTCGCGGACATTTCATCCCATAGCTCGCCCCATCAGGTGAGTCTATGTATTTATGTTAATGGCCGATCCACTGTAGGTAACTATTAGTTTTCGGGATATCGTAAAATTATCTTATTTGTAGAGGTGGCAACGAATAGCGATTTTACTATTCGAATATTCGTTGCCATCCCTAGAGTCAGTTGCCAAACAGGAAACAGTATTTATTAAATAATATCCTGTCTACCCACAATGCATCAATATTTATAAGATAATTGTGCTTGTATTTCTAATACAAATTATTTTAGCTCGATTGCGAAACAAGTTCTTACAACTTATATTAATCACTCTGGAGACCTCATTCCTGATGGAATTCATCGCCACGAGGGAGAGAGAAGAGGCAACGTGGAATTTAAATGCATTGCCTAAGAGCCCAATCGTAATGGCTCCAGTGGGGCTCGAACTCCGGGTCTTTCGTTCCTGAAGCGAACGCGCTACCACTGCGCTATCACGACTTCCACTGTGCTTGTATTCAGTGTAATAACACCATTTCATAATTTTTTATATGTACACACGTGTAATAACACCTGTTTGTATTCTATGAAACGGGTTTTTGAACCAAAATGCTCGCTTAATAGCAAAATTCAAAAACTCTTTTAATCAAATATGGTATGAAGTAACCACACATGTAGGATCCGAAATTTATCACATAACTTTGCACGTGTTCAGTGTTATACAGTACTTGCATAATTTTGTATACGTACATATGTGTAATAACACCTGGAGGGTTCTGATTGGTTGAGAGAATAATCCTTATAATTTGTAAATTAAATTGTACGTCATGCATATTTCTATGTGAATTGGTACATAACGTTAACGATAAGACAAATGTTAATTTAAATAAAGTCTCGACGCAATTCCTGAGAATTATAAGTTGTAAATTAAACTGTAAGTCATGCATATTTCTATGTGAATTGGTACATAACGTTAACGATAAGACAACATTTTAATGTTAATTTAAATGAAGTCTCGACGCAATTCCTGAGAATTATAAGTTGTAAATTAAACTGTAAGTCATGCATATTTCTATGTGAATTGGTACATAACGTTAACGATAAGACAACATTTTAATGTTAATTTAAATGAAGTCTCGATGCAATTCCTGAGAATTATAAGTTGTAAATTAAACTGTAAGTCATGCATATTTCTATGTGAATTGGTACACAGCGTTAACGATAAGACAAATGTTAATTTAAATGAAGTCTCGACGCAATTCCTGAGAATTATAAGTTGTAAATTAAACTGTAAGTCATGCATATTTCTATGTGAATTGGTACATAACGTTAACGATAAGACAACATTTTAATGTTAATTTAAATGAAGTCTCGACGCAATTCCTGAGACTTATAAGTTGTAAATTAAACTGTAAGTCATGCATATTTCTATGTGAATTGGTACACAGCGTTAACGATAAGACAAATGTTAATTTAAATGAAGTCTCGACGCAATTCCTGAGAATTATAAGTTGTAAATTAAACTGTAAGTCATGCATATTTCTATGTGAATTGGTACATAACGTTAACGATAAGACAAATGTTAATTTAAATGAAGTCTCGACGCAATTCCTGAGAATTATAAGTTGTAAATTAAACTGTAAGTCGTGCATATTTCTATGTGAATTGGTACATAACGTTAACGATAAGACAACATTTTAATGTTAATTTAAATGAAGTCTCGACGCAATTCCTGAGAACTATAAGTTGTAAATTAAACTTTTATGTTTATTATTACTTTATTTTATGTTTATTATTACTTTATTTTATGTTTATTATTACTTTATTTTATGTTTATTATTACTTTATTTTATGTTTATTATTACTTTATTTTAGATTTATTATTACTTTATTTTATATTTATTATTACTTAATTTTATATTTATTATTACTTAAGATGAACACTTAAGTGTATTAGTTACAAATACCATACATTTTAAGCCACTACGATAAATATCTAGCAAACTATATCGATATCATATCATACCTCACTTTACCTACTTTCTTCTTACAACAATTGTTGTGAGTCTGCACATATTATAGATTAGAACAATCTCTTACACTTAGACTCAACCATATTCTTCTTATTAGCATTCCTCAACATTATAATATTCTGACCTCTATTATTATAATGTCTTTTTTCTTATCTCAACTACAATATCGTATTCTTTCTATCTAAATCGCATTATGCATCTTGTATTGTTAAACATTTCAAGCAAATTATTTTACCGCCAACTTTACAGCAAACGAGTTTCTAAGGAGAAGACCTTTATAAGCTTATCTAGCTTTCGGATCTAATCCTTTTTCAAAACCTAAAATATTATATTGTAATGTAATTGCTATATGTATATATGTTACATTGTTTGAAATAAAATGTGTTTAAACTAATCTACAATAGAATGCAATGCCACATGTCAATGTGTTATTCCATGTTTAATGTTGGCAGTATAGTCAAACATGTGTTAGTGCATTAGCGCTATTAGGCATCCATTTACAACCTTCCTACTGTAGCAATGTGTTGAACATTTAATCTCTATTAAGCAGTCATCTCGGCTAAGCAGTCATTACACCATGTCTCGGCTAGTTGTTTAGAAAAGGGTTGACTGTATTCTTACCATTGTATTGACATCTCCATGTATTGTTCCATATTTATTTTTGGACCCTGAGCAGCATATATGCATGTATAGACGATCACAGGTTCGAGCCCCGCTCAGACCGTGTCTCATTTATATGAAAAAGTTGGCAGTTTCTTACGGAGGTTGGTGCACCCAAGTACTGGTTAACCGTTGGAGCCTGCCCAGGAAAGGTGTTGTTAGGTAAACTGCCCGCCGGCGATATAGCTCAAAATGGTGCTGATGCAGGCGTAAAACCCGAAATATAACATAACATGTATAGACGAAGTAGCTAATTTACATCATTTCCTTGGCTTGATGTTTTCTCTTGGTGCTGTTCAAGTATCGCAGTATGTGAGATGGTGCGGTGGTCGCCAGATCGGACAGGTGGATTTCCTAAGGGGACTTCAGTTTCCTCCCACACGAATGACCAATTTACGCTTTCATCTGCGCCAACGAGAGTGGTTAATATAAGTTGTTGAAGCTTGTTTCGCAATCGTTGTAAAATAAATAAAGTTTATACTTTTATTCTTCGACTCTTTTCAGACAATTGAGATGTTGAACAGCATATTTGCATGTCTAGACGAAAGGATCAATATTTATGATGTCTACAAGGTGGAAACAATCGGGGACTCTTACCTCATCGTGTCCGGTAACATGACTGCCATAACAGTTTAAAAGTCTATATTTCTGAATGCAACCAATGGAACAATTTAGAACGACCCAATTATTTCACCCTCACCCCAATACACGAATGAGACAGATTACCACAACAGTTGATTTTTTCCGTCAAAAGCCATAGACCGGTTTCAGCTATATTTGTTTCTTTTCTGAGGATATAAATTATTGTTTTTCCCGTCAAAAAGTATACACCGGTATCAGCTATATTTTTTTCTTTTCTGAGGATATAAATTATTGTTTTTTCCGTCAAAAACCATACAACGGTTTCAGCTATATTATTTTCTTTTCTGAGGATATAAATTATTGTTTTTTTCCGTCAAAAAGTATACAACGGTTTCAGCTATATTTTTACTTTTCTGAGAATATAATTTTACCTCTAAGGCAAGTGCACATATTCTTTTTGGTGTCAGTATATTTTTACAATTTTGATTTTGGGTCTATAAACTGAGGTATCACTTTGTACACCTGACATGTAAAGTAACATGTCGTGTTTCTGGGATTCGAGCGTGTTCTGTGTTTTGCATTATAAAAATATCATGACCAATATATTTCTGGAAGCGTCAACCAGATTAACCAACCGGCGGCGATAAAAAAAACACGTCACCCTATAAAACACGAAATCAGTTGCATGCAATCTATGATATGCATACACTAAAAGCGAAAGTTACTATCTATATTTTGCTATTGTGTTTGCAGGTGTCCCAGTGCCCAACGGAAAACGACACGCCTCAGAGATTGCGACTCTATCGTTGGACATCCTTGAGCATATATGCCATGTGGAGATCCGCCATATACCCGATAGCAACGTCCGCCTTCGTATCGGTTGTCATAGCGGTTGGTGGCATTGATATCGTGAACGTTTTTATCAAGGATTCCGTATACTGTTATAGTTATACTTATGCAGTACAAGAAGAGTTCCTTGCGAACAATATGATTGTCTTAGTTATCCATGACATATGAGAATTAACATAAACCCAGTTCTGACGGTTTAACTGCAGAAATTCACAAAATAATTTGTAGAAACATAAAGCAATATTAAATTGAATATATTAACTATTCATATAAAAATGGTTCACTAACACAGCTGCAGAAGCAATGCATTATAATTCCTAAAAATAAGATGCAGAACTGACAAACTTAAAACATTCTCGCACACTATGATTGTTAATTATACATTGTAGACTATAAACTAGTAACATAAACACTAGCGAACAGAACGAACAAGTCACGACTATTAAACTGGTTTTGGGAGCTGAATACATGTTGGAGAACATAAGATTAATATAGCACATACTATTACTATCCAATCGTAATATATGCTTTTCACCGAATTTGAAAAAAGAGTTCGATAGCGTGTATCGTAATTGTACTTATAAAACGTTAGATTATTATTTTAATATTTGGAAATCAGTAGAGAACTAGACTAAGTTCAGTTAAAATAAGATAAAATGTTGTGCTGGTAATAGTGACTATGTATCTAATTTCGATATTATATAAGATAGAGTAAGACAAGGATGCCCTCTTTCGCCTTATCTATTTATTATATTACAGTTATTGGGATATTGTTATTACGAGTAAGAAATGAAACTGATATAAGGGGTATACAGTTAAGCAATAACAAAACATTCTCAATTGTTCGATGATGACAGACAGACAGACAGACAGACAGACAGACAGACAGACAGACAGACAGACAGACAGACAGACAGACAGACAGACAGACAGACAGACCAGACAGACAGACAGACAGACAGACAGACAGACAGACAGACAGACAGACAGACAGACAGACAGACAGACAGACAGACAGACAGACAGACAGACAGACAGACAGACAGACAGACAGACAGACAGACAGACAGACAGACAGACAGACAGACAGAAAGACAGTTCATTCAAAACCATTAGGCTAAAAAGCCCATGAGGTCAAAACATATGCATGATAGAGATAACGAACAGTGAAACTACATTTTGTAGTGACAATCTACACAACACACATAATAAAACAGATCATCGTACAAAACGAAGAGAAGGCCCTGTTATGTTATACCCCAAAATCATTTGAGCTTTATGCAATTTTATTTATTTCATTTTATACAACAATAGAAAAATTTAGTCCAATAGTCTTTCCAATATGATTAAATTATTTGCATGTATAAAACAATGTACATGCATATATACCTTACCCAATAGTATAATATGTATACGCATATATGTCATACATGCATGGTAAGTAAAATTTACGTACCATGCATGTATGACATATATGCATATACATTTAATGTATAAACGAAATATTATCCTTAAGTTTTTTATTAATTAAGTTTCTCAATGATGGTACAGGGGCACCATACAGCTTAGCTGTATAATAGAAATACTAGATCGATATAGACATATCCAGGAATGTGCGTCCCTAACTGTTTGATAGAAATACTAGATCGATATAGACATATCCAGGAATGTGCCTCCCTAACTGTTTGATAGAGGTACTAGATCGATAAAAACATATCCAGGAATGTGCGTCCCTAACTGTTTGATAGAAATACTAGATCGATATAGACATATCCAGGAATGTGCCTCCCTAACTGTTTGATAGAGGTACTAGATCGATAAAAACATATCCAGGAATGTGCGTCCCTAACTGTTTGATAGAAATACTAGATCGATATAGACATATCCAGGAATGTGCCTCCCTAACTGTTTGATAGAGGTACTAGATCGATAAAAACATATCCAGGAATGTGCGTCCCTAACTGTTTGATAGAAATACTAGATCGATATAGACATATCCAGGAATGTGCCTCCCTAACTGTTTGATAGAGGTACTAGATCGATAAAAACATATCCAGGAATGTGCGTCCCTAACTGTTTGATAGAAATACTAGATAGAGATAGACATATCCCGGAATGTGCGTCCCTGTTTGATAGAAATACTAGATCGATAAAAACACATCCAGAAATGTGCGTCCCTAACTGTTTGATAGAACTACTAGATTGATATAGACATATCCAGAAATGTGCGTCCCTAACTGTTTGATAGAAATACTAGATAGAGATAGACATATCCCGGAATGTGCGTCCCTAACTGTTTGATAGAAATACTAGATCGATATGGACATATCCAGGAATGTGCGTCCCTAACTGTTTGATAGAAATACGAGACCGATATAGACATATCCAGGAATGTGCGTCCCTAACTGTTTGATAGAGGTACTAGATCGATAAAAACATATCCAGGAATGTGCGTCCCTATCTGTTTGATAGAGGTACTAGATCGATATAGACATATCCCGGAATGTGCGTCCCTAACTGTTTGATAGAAATAATAAATCGATTAAAACATGTCCAGGACTGTGCGTCCCTAACTGTTTGATTGAAATACTAGATCGATTAAAACATATCCAGGAATGTGCGTCCCTCACTGTTTGATAGAACTACTAGATCGATATAGACATATCCAGGAATGTGCGTCCCTAACTGTTTGATAGAAATACAAGATCGATATAGACATATCCAGGAATGTGCGTCCATAACTGTTTGATAGTGATACTAGATCGATAAAAACATATCCAGAAATGTGCGTCCCTAACTGTTTGATAGAGGTACTAGATCGATATAGACATATCCAGAAATGTGTGTCCCTATCTGTTTGATAGAGGTACTAGATCGATAAAAACATATCCAGGAAAGTGTGTCGTATTTGCGTTCGTTTTCTCACTAGTTCTTGTCTGGTGGGAACATATAATGTTACGCTATATTTGCCAGGTTCTGTGATTGCTGGAGTCATGGGTATAAAGATGCATCAATATTATGTGGTTGGCGAGACCGTTAGCGTCACAAACATGATTGAAACGACCGGGGAACGTAAGTTATGTTATATTAGCATCTTCGAACATGTGCGTGCGTGCGTGCGTGCGTGCGTGCGTGCGTGCGTGCGTGCGTGCGTGCGTGCAAAGTCGCACAATCAGCTTTAAGTTAAATGGCGAATCTCCATTTTATTAGTTGGTTGAAGAAGACCCCAGTTGCTCGTACGAGCAATGTTTCAGACACGGACCGGCACGCCGGTAGAACGACTACTTTCCACAAACTAGCTGCATAGTTTCCCCACAAGAAACAATTTAAAGTCTGTTATTATATATATATCTATATAGTGTCCAAGAGTAAAGTGTGACACTTTGAACAATGTTTCCTGGAATATTGAAGGACTTTCCATGTGTGATCGTGATGATGATTTTGTAAATGTTATCAATATGTATTATGTTGTTTTTCCTTCAGAAAAATGGCATTCGTCTAATGTTCATTATAGTTTAAAAGGACACGAATCAACGTGTCGTCTGCAGGCCTGCAAGTTTAGGCTCTAGAAGAGGTCACTGTGGTTTGTGTCTATTTTATAGAACATATCTTAAAAAGAGTATTTCTATAGTTGAAACGAATGGCTCTGGTTTTTATTGGGTAACATTTTGTAACACCCTTTTCGGTTTTACTGATGATTCATTTGTATAGTTTGCGTATATACCGGCATCCATCTAGTTAATTATGTTATATGTTATATTTCGGGTTTTACGCCTGCATCAGCACCATTTCGGGCTATATCGCCGGCGGGCAGTTTACCTAACAACACCTTTCCTGGACAGGCTCCAGCGGTTAACCAGTACTTGGGTGCACCAACCTCCGTAAGGAACTGCCAACTTTTTCATATAAATGAGACACGGCCTGAGCGGGGCTCGAACCCGTGACCATCAGTGACGATAGGTTACAGTGGTATGCAAGTCAGCGACCTTAACCACTCGACCACGGAGGCGGACTCCATCTAGTTAAATATAGTATATGTTCCATCAATTAGGCTTTTTTCTTTTATTAGAGGACAATTTAAGAAAGTACTTACAACGCGATAGCGTTTCTGTAATTAGGGACCTAAATGCCAGATAATAATAATAATAATTATTATAATAATAATAATAAAGACTTTATTTAACGAGAGAACTCATTTGAACAATTAAGTCAATCTACTATGAGGCCCTCATCAAATTAAAACATGAAATAGCATAATGAAACATGTAAACAATAATCAGTAAAACTTTCATAGGAAATAAGATATAAGCTGCAAGAACTAATACTTATACTTAGTCGTTCTTATGCGTAGAAATATATCACCACCTTCGGCCTTCGTGACTATATTTCTATGCATAAGAACTTCAAACTCGGGTTATTCTGCGATATACCACGGTTGATACTTATTATTTCGATTCTAACACGACTTACTTCTAATAATTTTAGACGAGAATCAAAGGAGTATTTTCTTCAAACGCAGTGCTACTCCGCTGCAATTGGCTTTCGAAATATCCTCCCGCGTAAGGGGTGATGACGTTATTTTTTATAGAAAATATCAATCTAGTGAATAAATGAACAAAAGTTGTAACTGATCAATAATTTTATTTATTTTGTCAAACAAAACTGTACAGAATAGTAACTGAAACGTTACTTAACAGAAAAACAAGACGGACAAGAAATTATCTGATTCTAAAAATAGCTCACTTCCGCGAATTCCCACGGTAGTATTTACAAACATCACGTGACTTTCATTCATAAAACTTTACACGCATTGTATAAATGGAATAGCCAAAACACGGTGCGCGCGCAGCATAGTTCAAGGTAGGTATATCGCAGAATAACCCGAGGTAGATTTTACTCTACAAGTATGTATGTTATTAGCTGGGTCGTGTTAGAATCATGTATACTTGTATATTATCAGTTTATTAGATTATTGGTCTGTTCTTTGCACCACCTGATATATAAAGCTTTAAAGTGTGGAGCAGAATGTGCTGTTTTGATGTGATAAGGGAGGGAATTCCACAAGTGTGACCCTGAATATAAGAAATGTGCTGAATGATCTGCATACATTGGTGGTATAAGCCGTGCGTATTATGTAATCTAAATTACCAATGTATCGTACACATTCTCTGAACAATTGGTCAAATCAGGGAGAAGAACTATATATGTTTTCTTTCGTTTTAAACCCTTTCTGTCTACTGCTGTTAAATTATACGTAAAATGTTCATTTCTTGATTACATGTACAAATACTGAAATAAATAATGTTTAAACTAAAATCAATTTAGATTACACGATATTTAATGTGGTACTGCTTTTTATAGTTGAAATAAAAAATATCCGTGCACAACTGTTGTCCTTAGGTAAACATTTATAAACAAATGTACCAACTGGCATAATTATGTCAAATGATATCCAAAAATACCAACCGTGACTGAGTTACATTCATAACAACCCATGAATAACAGCATACAGACGGATATGTAGTCCAGTGGTAACACGCTGGACTGGTAATCCAGGGATCGCAGGTTCGATCCCCCGTCTGACCCTAATAAAATTAACAGTCTTTCAGATGGGACGTTAAACCGAGGTCTCGTGTCGGTGCTTTACACCGTTCGCGTAAAACAACCAGAGGAAACTCTGGAATGGGTCTCTGTCTGTATCATGCACTATCCTCCAAAATCTAAAATAACTAATTTCTTCAGGAGGCGTCGCTCATATGGGCAACCGGTAGCGACGATAAATAAACGTAAAAACAGAAACACAGGAATAACAGCATGAATAGCGTCCGGCTCCAGTACGTTAAACCTTTATCATAGATTATAAGTATACAAGTTATCTAGAGCCCCCGTGGTCGAGTAGTTTAGCACACTGTTGTTAGAACTCGCCATTCACCGCTATCATCAGGACTACAGATGTACTCCATATCAAGGACAAGCGATCAAAATTATGATATTTAAGAAGGTTGTCAGTCGCTTGCGGAGGTTGGAGAATTTTGTACTGGTTTATATCCAGGATATGTGGGTGGTCGTCTCCACCACAACATACTGACGTTGTACGACAATGCTCCAGAGTGGGCCCTGTACACATCAAAGGTAGCAAGAAGTGTACATAAGTATACAAAGTGAAAAACAGTGTTTACCAGTTTATGGAAGTTGGAACAAGTATTTCTGCCATTCAACTATAGACTCTCAATCATTCTTTCACTCTGTGTTATTGCTGTACATTAGAACATGATGGGTGAGCTGTCAGTTAAACAATCCTATCCCATAAGTAAATGCTGTCATATAAAATGTCGCGAAAATATATTACACAAACTTCGTCATATAAGAAATAAAGCCATAAATAACTCGTGGAATCCTAGTTGGACACACTGGAATACCATAAACATCAATACTAACCATCAAATCGTACTAGCGTGGCTGTCCGATTAGCGCAGTGGTTAGGGCGATCGCTTCTCACCAATGCGACCCGGGATCCATCCTCGGACAGGGAAGTATGTGAGATGGTACGATGGTCGCCAGATCGGACAGGTGGGTTTTCTCCAGGTACTCCGGTTTCCCCCCACATGAATGACCACATATACGCTTTCATCCGAGCCAACGAGGGTGATTAATATAAGTTGTTAAAACTTGCTTCGCAATCGTTGTAAAATAAATAAAGTATCTTTGCTAGATATAGACAACTATTTAATTGTCGGTGTGGGACGAGTGAGGGAGTGGGAGGGGGTGATGCCAACATATACGAACACTTTGGAGAGACAAACCTGTATGTAGACAATAGCGCATAAGCCCGATCTTAGTAGCATTATATTTGCGAATCGAGCGACAACATATATGCATGCATTCGCGTAAACGAGTTTACCTGACTTGTCTGTTACCCTTTTCCCTCAGCGAACAAGATCCATCTCAGCCAAACAACTGCCGACATTCTTATCGAGGTTGGTGGATTCGTGATTAGTGAGCGGGAACACTTCCCTGAAATGGTGAGTAATATGTATTTGTCATACCTAGATTGGATAGCACGTGATGAGTGGTAAGTGAGGTTATAGAGATGGACATTATTCCTCCGAGTGTTTTACGTTTATTTATCGTCGCTACCGGTTGCCTGTATGAGCGACGCCTCCTGAAAAGATGAGTCATTTTAGATTTTTGGACGATAGTGCAATGATACAGACAGAGACCCATTCCAGAATCTCCTCTGGTTCTTTTACGTGCACGGTGTAAAGCACCGACTCGAGACCTCGGTTTAACGTCACATCTGAAAGACTGTTAATTTTATTAGGGTCAGACTGGGGATCGAACCTGCGATCCCTGGATTACCAGTCCAGCGTACATATGCGTCTGTAATATTCCTCCAAAGAGGTGAACAACTATATGTATGATGTTGGAGGGAATGTCGTGATAGGGCACACTGGGTTTCCTCTGAGAAGTTAGTGAGTAGTGTTCGAGCAGCATATATTCGTCTGCGTGTGGCCCTATCGATTCTCTTATTTGTTCCATAATAAGGCCATCCGTGGCCGAATGTCTATGGTCGTTGACCTCACCGTTGTAAGTACAAATCCCACTGTGTCGAATTAGTTTACGTTAGGCAGCTATCCAGCTGGCTTGTGGTAGATAGGTTGTTCTATTGGTGTGTGCCCGTCGTCCATTCCGAATATTCCTTCGCCAATAATAGTCTAAGCTCTATGGTGCGACGTTAACACCCTCGGCTGTTCGATTAGCGCAGTAGCTTCTCACCAATGCAACCCGGGTTCGATCCTCGGACCGGAAAGTATGTGAGATGGTACGATGGTCGCCAGATCGAACAGGTTGGGTTTTCTCCGGGTACTCTGGTTTCCTCTCACACGAATTACCACACTTACGCATTCATCCGCGCCAACGAGAGTGATTAATATAAGGTGTTAAAGCCTGTATCGCAATCGTTGTAAAATAAAGTTTAAACTAACACACCTCTCCCCTCAACTTATTCCATACTAGCAACAGTGGAGAGGGTAAATAATTTGGATGAAATAACCGGTGGTTGGAGTAGAATTCATGGTCGACGTTTTTGCTTGTTACAGAATGACCATGAGTTGATGAGGGTCTTCCAAGGCAATGTAAAGACATACTGGCTAGAGGGTGTGGAGGACATTCCTCCACCACATTGCGGCGAAGACATTGCGGAAAATCCAGCAGCTTAAGCAGCACCCATTGTGGGCTCTGTTCACATTATAGTTCATGGAAACATCCTATTGTTGTATATGCCCAGTTCCAGTCACAGAACACAGCTTAAGCAGCACCCATTGTGGGCTCTGTTTACATCATAGTTCATGGAAGCATCCTACTGTTGTATATGCCCAGTTCCAGTCACAGAACACAGCTTAAGCAGCACCCACTGTGAGCTCTGTTTACATCATAGTTCATGGAAGCATCCTACTGTTGTATATGCCCAGTTCCAGTCACATAACATACTAATAATAATGATTATTGAATACTAGAGATTGAAACATTAGTATGGATAGAATAATTAGCGAGGTTATTAGAATGTGCTGAAATGCATGTATTACAGTCAAATATCCCAGGAACATCGTGTCACATTCCTATCGAACGTATATACATCTGTCTAGGAACATCGTGTCACATTCCATTACTATATAACGTATGTACATATGTCTAGGAACATCGTGACATATTCCTATATAACGTATATACATATGTCTAGGAGCATCGTGTCACATTCCTATATAACGTATATACATATGTCTAGGAACATCGTGTCACATTCATATAGAAGGTATATACATATGTCTAGGAACATCGTGTCACATTCCTCTATAGTGTATATACATATGTCTAGGAACATCGTGTCACATTCATATATACCATATATACATATGTCTAGGAACATCGTGTCACATTCATATAGAAGGTATATACATATGTCTAGGAACATCGTGTCACATTCCTCTATAGTGTATAAACATATGTCTAGGAACATCGTGTCACATTCCTATATACCATATATACATATGTCGAGGAACATCGTGTCACATACCTATATAACGTATGTACATATGTCGAGGAACATCGTGTCACATTCATATAGAAGGTATATACATATGTCTAGGAACATCGTGTCACATTCCTCTATAGTGTATATACATATGTCTAGGAACATCGTGTCACATTCATATATACCATATATACATATGTCTAGGAACATCGTGTCACATTCATATAGAAGGTATATACATATGTCTAGGAACATCGTGTCACATTCCTCTATAGTGTATATACATATGTCTAGGAACATCGTGTCACATTCCTATATACCATATATACATATGTCGAGGAACATCGTGTCACATACCTATATAACGTATGTACATATGTCGAGGAACATCGTGTCACATACCTATATAACGTATATACATATGTCTAGGAACATCGTGTCACATTCCTATATAGCGTATATACATCTGTCTAGGAACATCGTGTCACATTCCTATAGAACGTATATACATATGTCTAGTAACATCGTGTCACATTCCTATATACCGTATGTACATATGTCTAGGAACATCGTGTCACATTCCTATATAGCGTATATACATATGTCTAGGAACATCGTGTCACATTCCTATATAACGTATATACAAATGTCTAGTAACATCGTGTCACATTCCTATATACCGTATGTACATATGTCTAGGAACATCGTGTCACATTCCTATATAGCGTATATACATATGTCTAGGAACATCGTGTCACATTCCTATATAGAATGTATATACATATGTCTAGTAACATCGTGTCACATTCCTATATAACGTATATACAAATGTCTAGGAACATCGTGTCACATTCCTATATAGCGTATATAGATATGTCTAGGAACATCGTGTCACATTCCTATATAGCGTATATACATCTGTCTAGGAACATCGTGTCACATTCCTATAGAACGTATATACATATGTCTAGGAAGATCGTGTCACATTCCTATAAAATGTATATACATATGTCTAGGAACATTGTGTCACATTCCTATATAACGTATATACATATGTCTAGGAACATCGTGTCACATTCCTATATACCGTATATACATATGTCTAGGAACATCGTGTCACATTCCTATAGAACGTATATACATATGTCTAGGAACATCGTGTCACATTCCTATAGAACGTATATACATCTGTCTAGGAAGATCGTGTCACATTCCTATAAAATGTATATACATATGTCTAGGAACATTGTGTCACATTCCTATATAACGTATATACATATGTCTAGGAACATCGTGTCACATTCCTATATACCGTATATACATATGTCTAGGAACATCGTGTCACATTCCTATAGAACGTATATACATATGTCTAGGAACATCGTGTCACATTCCTATAGAACGTATATACATCTGTCTAGGAAGATCGTGTCACATTCCTATAAAATGTATATACATATGTCTAGGAACATTGTGTCACATTCCTATATAACGTATATACATATGTCTAGGAACATCGTGTCACATTCCTATATAACGTATATACATATGTCTAGGAACATCGTGTCACATTCCTATAGAACGTATATACATATGTCTAGGAACATCGTGTCACATTCCTATAGAACGTATATACATCTGTCTAGGAACATCGTGTCACATTCCTATAGAACGTATATACATATGTCTAGGAAGATCGTGTCACATTCCTATAGAATGTATATACATCTGTCTAGGAACATCGTGTCACATTCCTATCGAACGTATATACATATGTCTAGGAACATCGTGTCACATTCATATAGAACGTATATACATATGTCTAGGAACATCGTGTCACATTCCTCTATAGTGTATATACATATGTCTAGGAACATCGTGTCACATTCATATAGAATGTATATACATATGTCTAGGAACATCGTGTCACATTCATATAGAACGTATATACATATGTCTAGGAACATCGTGTCACATTCCTATATAACGTATATACATATGTCCAGGGACATTGTGTCACATTCCTATATAACGTATATACATATGTCTAGGAAGATCGTGTCACATTCCTATATAATGTATATACATCTGTCTAGGAACATCGTGTCACATTCCTATCGAACGTATATACATATGTCTAGGAACATCGTGTCACATTCATATAGAACGTATATACATATGTCTAGGAACATCGTGTCACATTCCTCTATAGTGTATATACATATGTCTAGGAACATCGTGTCACATTCATATAGAACGTATATACATATGTCTAGGAACATCGTGTCACATTCATATAGAACGTATATACATATGTCTAGGAACATCGTGTCACATTCCTATATAACGTATATACATATGTCTAGGAACATCGTGTCATATTCCTATATACCGTATGTACATATGTTTAGGAACATCGTGTCACATTCCTATATAGCGTATATACATCTGTCTAGGAACATCGTGTCACATTCCTATAGAACTTATGTAGATATGTATAGTAACATCGTGTCACATTCCTCTATAGTGTATATACATATGTCTAGGAACATCGTGTCACATTCCTATATTGCGTATATAGATATGTCTAGGAACATCGTGTCACATTCCTCTATAGTGTATATACATATGTCTAGGAACATCGTGTCACATTCCTATATTGCGTATATAGATATGTCTAGGAAGATCGTGTCACATTCCTATATACCGTATATACATATGTCCAGGGACATTGTGTCACATTCATATATAACGTATATACATATGTCTAGGAACATCGTGTCACATTCCTCTATAGTGTATATACATATGTTTAGGAACATAGTGTCACATTCCTATATACCGTATATACATATGTCCAGGGACATTGTGTCACATTCCTATATAACGTATATACATATGTCTAGGAACATCGTCTCACATTCCTATATACCGTATGTACATATGTCTAGGAACATAGTGTCACATTCCTATATAGCGTATATACATATGTCTAGGAACATCGTGTCACATTCCTATAGAACTTATGTAGATATGTATAGTAACATCGTGTCACATTCATATATTGTCATTTATGATTGTATATATTGTATATTTTATCATGTTTTTACTGTAGATTTATGAGTGTATATATTGTATGTTTTATCATGTTTTTACTGTAGATTTACGAGTGTATATATTGTATTGTTTTATCATGTTTTTACTGTAGATTTATGAATGTATATATTGTATGTTTTATCATGTTTTTACTGTAGATTTATGAATGTATATATTGTATTGTTTTATCATGTTTTACTGTAGATTTATGAGTGTATATATTGTATGTTTTATCATGTTTTACTGTAGATTTATGAGTGTATATATTGTATAGTTTAGACTCTATTCCTAATCCATTTAGTAATAAAGATATCGAGCCTATGCCATGCTGTGTGATCAAATAACATATTAATATAGGATGTACGTCTGTCCAGTAACAACGTTTCCATTCATAAAGGACGTCCGGCTGTCCAGTAGCATTGTTTCCATACATAAAGGACGTCCGGCTGTCCAGTAACAACGTTTCCTTTCATAAAGGACGTACGTCTGTCCAGTAACAACGTGTCCATTCATAAAGGACGTCCGGCTGTCCAGTAACAACGTTTCCATTCATAAAGGACGTCCGACTGTCCAGTAACAACGTTTCCATTCATAAAGGACGTCCAGCTGTCCAGTAACAACGTTTCCATTCATAAAGGACGTCCGACTGTCCAGTAACAACGTTTCCATTCATAAAGGACGTCCGGCTGTCCAGTAACAACGTTTCCATTCACAATGGACGTCCGACTGTCTAGTAACGTCGTTTCCATTCATAAAGGATGTCCGACTGTCCAGTAACAACGTTTCCATTCATAAAGGACGTCCGACTGTCTAGTAACGTCGTTTCCATTCATAGTGGACGTACGTCTGTCTAGTAACGTTGCTTCCATCATATTGGACATACGTCTGTCTAGTAACGTCGTTTCCATTCATATAGGACGTACGTCTGTCTAGTAACGTCGTTTCCATTCATATAGGACTTACGTCTGTCTAGCAACATCGTTTCCATTCATATAGGACGTACGTCTGTCTAGCAACATCGTTTCCATTCATATTGGACGTACGTCTGTCTAGTAACGTCGTTTCCATTCATATTGGACGTACGTCTGTCTAGTTTATACAAATATATTAAATAAATAGATATATATGACGGACAAGGCAAAATATACCAACACCTGTTCCCAGGCTCTCTTACGAACTATTGTGGCCATGGTAATGTGATAGTATCAAATGTGTTGCTTGTACAAACACACAAACGCACATACGCACAAACGCATGCTGTACCTTAAATATACTGCATAAATATGCATAATCTTACAAGCGTATATATGCACACGTGCTGTACCTTACATATACTGTATAAATATGCAGATCTTACACGCGTATATATGCACACGTGCTGTACCTTACATATACTGTATACATATACAGATCTTACAAGCGTATATATGCACACGTGCTGTACCTTAAATATACTGTATAAATATGCAGATCTTACAAGCGTATATATGCAAACGTGCTGTAACTTATATATACTGTATACATATGCAGATCTTACAAGCGTATATATGCACACGTGCTGTACCTTACATATACTGTATAAATATGCAGATCTTACAAGCGTATATACGCACACGTGCTGTACCTTACATATACTGTATACATATACAGACCGTATAAGCGTATATAAGCACACTTGCTGTACCTTATATATACTGTATAAATATGCAGATCTTACAAGCGTATATATGCACACGTGCTGTACCTTAAATATACTGTATAAATATGCAGATCTTACAAGCGTATATATGCAAACGTGCTGTACCTTAAATATACTGTATAAATATTCAAATCTTACAAGCGTATATACGCACACATGCTGTACATTAAATATGCTGTATAAATATGCAGATCTTACAAGCGTATATATGCACACGTGCTGTACCTTAACTATGCTGTATAGATATGCAGATCTTACAAGCGTATATTCGCACATGTATTCATTACTGACATCATCGGTTTTAAAAAGTGGAACTTCGGCACTTCTATTTAAATAATAGTGTATCTTAAGTCGAGCACGATAATACAACTGTGTGTGTGTTTTACGTTTATTTATCGTCGCTACCTGTTGCCCATATGAGCAACTCCTCCTGAAGAGATTAGTCATTTTAGATTTTTGAAGGATAGTGTATGACACAGACAGAGACCAATTCCAGAGTACCCTATGGTTCTTTTACGTGCACGGTGTAAAGCACCGACACGAGACCTCGGTTTAACGTCCCATCTGAAAGACTGTTCATTTTATTTGGTTCAGACGGGGGATCGTAATACAACTGTTTGTCATCAGTGAGATAGATAGCGTTTTAAATCAGTTCCCGAAATTCCTGTTGACAAAACCGTATGTATTAATTTACTATTAATTCCCCTTTTAATATTACCTATCGAATGCTTTTTATATATCGCAAAACACATCGCAAGTTTAATTTTCTTCCTCTATTGGCTTACTTGAATGTAGATTTGAAGAGTTGATTGACAGGACAATGACTGTATCATCATATTTGGCGGCAATCAGTTGTTTCAACTTATGCATTGAATTTCAAAATTGGTATGATTTCCATTTGATGCGCAGAAATTAACCACTTAGGTCTACGGCCTGCGTGGTTAATTCCTACGCATAAGACCTCCAAACCGTGGTCTATTCACCGATATACCTTGGCAAGACAAATATTATTTCCTAAATGACCTATACCGTGTCAGAGTTTACTACGGTTTTTCCGATGTTATTTCCGATATCATTCTGCATGCAAAGAGGGTCACATGCGCTTGCCGTATCAACAGTATGTTATTACATTGTCACGCGCATCTAAAAACAGTGACAAAACGACAGCGACAAAACGTGACAACGGACGTGGGAGACTGAACTTATATCACTCAGAGAACGTCAAAGCTGCAGGACGTCATTACGGTGCATTGGAATCCGTCATTATATCCGTTGTTTAGCCAAATGTTTTGATAAAACATCAAATTAAAAACATATACCCGCTAGTTAGTACAATGAAATGTTTTTGTTTGTACGTGGGGTTAAAGTTCGGTACTCGGTCATGTTCGATACTCGGTCGGTTGCCACCACAACCCCCAGGGATCTAGCGAAAATCTGCATTCAGCAGTACATGCAAGTGACTACCATCCGATAGAGGTACCACCACATCCCCAGGGATCTAGCGAAACATTGCCTTCAGCAGTGCATGCAAGTAACTACCATCCGATAGAGGTACCACCACAACTCCCATGGGATCTAGCGAAACATTGCATTCAGCAGTGCATGCAAGTAACTACCATCCGATAGAGGTACCACCACAACTCCCATGGGATCTAGCGAAACATTGCATTCAGCAGTGCATGCAAGTAACTACCATCCGATAGAGGTACCACCACAACTCCCATGGGATCTAGCGAAACATTGCATTCAGCAGTGCATGCAAGTAACTACCATCCGATAGAGGTACCACCACAACTCCCATGGGATCTAGCGAAACATTGCATTCAGCAGTGCATGCAAGTAACTACCATCCGATAGAGGTACCACCACAACTCCCATGGGATCTAGCGAAACATTGCATTCAGCAGTGCATGCAAGTAACTACCATCCGATAGAGATACCACCACAACCCCCATGGGATCTAGCGAAACATTGCATTCAGCAGTACATGCAAGTGACTACCATCCGATAGAAGTACCACCACAACCCCAGGGATCTAGCGAAACATCGTATTCAGCAAGTACATGCAAGTAACTACCATCCGATAGAAGTACCACCACAACCCCAGGGATCTAGCGAAACATTGCATTCAGCAAGTACATGCAAGTGACTACCATCCGATAGAAGTACTACCACAACCCCAGGGATCTAGCGAAACATTGCATTCAGCAGTGCATGCAAGTAACTACCATCCGATAGAGGTACCACCACCACAACCCCAGGGATCTAGCGAAACATTGCATTCAGCAGTACATGCAAGTGACTACCATTCGATAGAGGTACCACCACAACCCCAGGGATCTAGCGATCTAGCGAAACATTGCCTTCAGCAGTACATGCATGTGACTACCATCCGATAGAAGTGCCACCACAACCCCCCAGGGATCTAGCGAAAATCTGCACTCAGCAAGTACACGCAAACCTGTTGCTACAACGAATTGCGATGAGACACGTGGAAGTAAAGCGCCTTTAGATATAATTCCATGCACATATAAAACGTATAGTTTTCTAGCATGTCAGATATATCAATTAACGTGACTCTACTTTGCAGTTCACTCGATGTTACCGAACACGTGTATACTATAGTTGACACTTCCTCTGCAGTCCTGGGTGGTCAGTTAGTGTCTAAGACAACATTTTGTTCAATAATTTGACATACAAACGAGGCCTAAACGTTCGATCATAACAGATAAGCAACGGAAGTAGTTAATACCTAGCTCTCGATGTTATTGTGAACATGAAATTTAAAACACTGAACATTACTTTTTTAGATGTTCTAGTTTCATTGTCCAGCGGAGAAAACTATTTACCTACACGCGATTTTTTTTAATACGTTATTTATTTTACAACGATTGCGAAGCAAGTTTTAACAACTTATATTAATCACTCTCGTTGGCTCAGATGAAAGCGTATATGTGGTCATTCATGTGGGAGGAAACCGGAGTACCCGGAGAAAACCCACCTGTCCGATCTGGCGACCACCGTACCATCTCACATACTTACCGGTCCGAGGATGGAACCCGGGTCGCATTGGTGAGAAGCGAGCGCGCTAACCACTGCGCTAATCGGACAGCCTGTACACGTGATATGCCCATCCTATGAGTACATACAAATTACTGTTTGGGTATGAAAACCTAACCGATGGTCAAAATAAATCTATTTTCAAGCATGTCCAACTATTTATAAAGGAAGCTGAAACTGAAACAGTAATGATCCTGTAATCTGATACACATATTATATATTAAGCCTCGGGGGTCACAATATGCATTACTCTGGTAGCTATGGGGTGGGGTGATGACATCTGAGGGTTATGGGGTGGGGCGATGACATCTGGGGGATATGGG
>CM026396.1:23500154-23563350 GCA_014843695.1 Archivesica marissinica | reverse complement strand
ACTATTCCAAGAGCAATGGAACGTACTAGTATATTATCTTAGTTAGGTTAAGGGCGTGGACATGCGAGCAACAAAATAATATCTTTGTTTTTTATGAAAATATCATCTTTCTCTTTTTTTTGGACTTTCCGTTTTTCTTCTTTACATTTTTTACATTGTTATTAATAAATCAATTGATTTAAAATTTCCAAAACTATGCACGCTACTTCTTAAGAATCGTAGAAAAAGTCTGCCCATTCTGTTACATATGTTTGATCTAAGGGGAGGGTCGTCACTAATGCTGGTAAAACGTGTGACCCAACCCATTTGCTTCTTATAAATTATAACAGTTTCACTAATATAATATTCGTTACATTTCATTTGTTGTATATTGTGCATTTTGTGTATATGTAGGTTATTCGAAAGCAATAAAATATGTTTAAACAATTTATTGAAAATCAACTGCTTAGCTCGATAACATGCTAGATATGCACACGTGGCATATAGTCGGATTCAAAATATTGTGTCGATTATTTGCTTGAAGTTGTTTGATTATCAGGGACTATTTATTACTGCGTACGGGTGCACCGTAATGAAATAAGGCTCAAAAATATACTGGCAAACAGAAACATATTTTCCCTTCAAATTTATGGTTGTTGTTACTGTGGTAATGTGATAAAAGGCTCGAATCCAGAACTCGTTTCATAAAACATGTTATGAATTCACCAGTCATGCAAGATCCTACCTTTGTATCGTATATTAATCGCTATATTTCTATGATCGATTTCGCACTTAAACCTATTGAAAGCATAGATAGTCTTATAGTTAGTTATATCTTGCATTTGTGCCTATGCATATTTATTTGTAGACTAATCTTAGTTAAATTTATTATCTCTAAGCGACAGTATCAAGCGTTTAGTATTGACTACAATGACAAAGGAATGTCAATTCAGGAGCGTGGATGACCGGAATATGAAATCCTACATTCACTTTTGAAAGTTTGTAGACCACAAACACACTGTTTATTGATTCAATATTTGTGTTCGAATGTATTCGGAAGAATTTGTAGTAGCATTGCATTTATATGTGAACAATGCATTGTGTTGCCCTTTTGCGATGTAATGTCGCTTTAAATACATACATTGAAATATTGGTTACGAGTGTGTGTGGACAGTGGAGTTATGTAATTCCTTATGTTAGGTATAATTGCAAACAATTATTTATTATCGTGCCAAATGTCAGAAAGAATCACAACGCACTTAATATTTAGGATTTAATGTGTACCAACCTATTCGAATGCTATATTATGCTATTTGACATTAACAATATGACAATCGATGATATATCTACAAACGTTTAAAGCAGTTAATCTCTAGTATTTATGTCTACGTATCTCCATAGCTAATGGTTTCCTTTACAACAGCCTGAATAATGCATGGCCTTGCAAAAAAAATGTTTCAGCACACCTATTGATGGGAGATCAGCGGAAATATAGTACATTGCATTAGTTGAATGTCATTGAATCAATAATTGAAAAATTTCATTCCAATATATTTACATCGCTATTGCATTCCATTCGATAAACGAATACGTATATGCCCTGTTTGTATGGATCTATTTTTGCATGAATTTCCTCGCTAATAATATGCAGCTGACATGCGCATTCTGTTTGGCAGAGATGGCGTGTCTCACAGATTATGTGAAGGAGGATGAGTAGTAGTAGTAATCTTTATTTACATGTCATCATTGTACATACAATATTTACAATAATATTACATGTATAGTATATACAAAATAAAAGTACAATGCCACTCCAACATGGAGTTATAAGAGATGAACAAAATTATACATACTCACATAGCGAATATGATTAGCAGAGATATTACAGACGCGATCATAAAAATGCAGTTATAAATACAAAGAAATAATGACATTATTCACAAATTTAAAAATTATTTACATAATAAAAACTGACGCCTCTGTAGAATAATAAAACAGGGTTTGGTACGAATCATCTCTTGGTTTGAAAACAGGAAACAATATTTATCATAATCAGACATTGAGTAGAAATTGATATTACACGCATGTGACTTTGAGAATAAATCTTGTCTTAAATCATTGTAAACTGGACAATTCAATAGTACATGCATCTCATTTTCAATAGTAGCAATATCACAAAACGGACAAATCCTAGATTCATCTGGCAAACCTTCATATCTTGATACCGACCAGTCTCTGTCCTAATGGGGGCGATCCCCAGTCGAAATTTGCAAAAAGCAGAACGATGTCTGGGTGGTAATACAATTTTACAATATTGCTTCTGCTATTTGGTCAGTTTAAACAATTTATACACTCTCAATTTATTCCGCCCGCGACCAGAGGGACCCTATGACATTGTTTATCTTGGTTGACCAAAAGTTTATATACTTATCGTATGCATTGACCTCTACATTATGTGTGAAAGAACGCGATATAGGATTAGGATGATCCAATTAACCTGTCCGTCTGTGTGTACGCTTATTCAACGGTGTGTATATTAACCCAATATGTGACGTGATATGTAGGCAGTCCGGTTAGTTCAGTCGGTAGAGCAATCACCCTGTTAACGAGAGGTCCCGGTCTCGAGTCCCGGACTTCTGCGTGTTTTTCTCCCATTGTGTTACACTTATTTATCGTCGCTACCGGTTGCCCATATAAGCGACACCCCCTGAAGAGATTAGTCATTTTAGATTTTGGAGGATAGCGAAATGATACAAAGAGAGATACATTCCAGAGTCCACATCTGGTTCTTTTACGTGTATGATGTAAAGCACCGACACGAGAACTCGGTTTAAAGTCAATCCGAAAGATAAAATACGAGTCATTTTAGTATGGCATAGCGGGGGACGACACACGGTAGGGCGCAACAATGGTCTAAATACATTTTAGATGCAGTGTGATATACTTTCTTTGTCAAGTTTGTCCAATTAGCGTGGTTAGCGCGCTCGCTTCTCACCAATGCAACCCGGGTTCGATCATCGGACCGGGAAGTATGTGAGATGGTACGGTGGTCGCCGGATCGGACATGTGGGTTTTCTCCGGGTACTCCGGTTTCCTACCGCACACAAATGATCACATTTACGCTTTCATCCGCGCCAACAAGAGTGATTAATAAGTTGATAAATCGTGCTTCGCAATCGTAAATTAAATACTTAAACACCAGACATGTTTGCCATCACAGTGCATGAGAATGGCATATGTCACTGAAACATCGTTGAGTGTACATGTAGTCCGTTATGGTTGCACGTTATTGTTGCCAACAATTGGCCAGCCCCCGTCACTGAAGTGAGGGATATCATGGAATGTAGTGGCCTGACTCCAATAGAACCATGCATGTAGTAGCGCTTGTTTCGCATGCTTGAACGGCTTGGGTATGTGTGATCTGCTTCCAGTTGTGAAGAGACGATGCCTTGATTCCTTAACTGCACCACAAGCATGGCCGTACATTAGTGCAACAGGCCTTTCAATCTGCTTCATGTTTACGGACTCTAGTGTGAGGAAGTGTAATGTGTGCGAGCCACTAGTGTGTCGGTGAGATCAGGTAAGCTGATACATTCAATCGTCTTGCCATATGTCTTGTGACGTATTTTGGCTGTTGTGGGGCATTACACCCTTGTAATACTTAGGGTAGGTGGTCTGATGGAGCAGGTATAGAGATATGAGGGAAACCTGATGGGCGTACCTTGTACTTGAGCAGGTACAGAGATATGAGGGAAACCCGATTGGTGTACCGAGTGAGCTCAATGTGATGCCAATCAGATGTCAGAATCTCTGACGGAGAAATTACTGCGACCAACCAGGAGTCACCCAACAGGTTGCCTATCATAAAATGCATTTTGTCCTCAATATGCAATGCACGTATCATAGCCACCAGTTTGTCTTCTAACAAAGTGTCTTGGAATTGCCAATTGGATGAGTTGATGATAGCATACAATGGTTGGTCTGTCCCAAGTCTGTATAGCCTGGGAATAGGCGTCGATATATTTTGCCTGGTCAGTCAAATAAATATATTTTAACACCGAGAATATTAATTGGGCCGTATGGAGTTGCTGATCATATCAATTGTCATTTTGCTAGAAGTTAAAGTGAAAAATCGACAGACTGGCACCCAGGCTACCAAGTCTGGACCGGCTGAGGAACTGGAAGTCCTGCATAGCCAGCTGTATTAAATGTTTCCTTGAAAATGTGGATGCTGCCACATGTCTGTGAAGAGTGGGTAGATATCAACCACATCAGGGGGCTTCACAATCCCAAAACTGCCACTTGTTATCGACGAGTTGTATCATGACCAGGTGATGACGCAACCTGACGCAACCATCAGTTTGGGTATATATTCTTTATTTATCCTCCAATATTGAAGTGCATGCATGTTACATATAAATTATCAGAACATCTATACAGCGGCGAAATATTTTACAATTATATACATATTCATTAAGTAACAGAAATAAACATCTATTTTAATATACATATCATATTATGTATTTATAATCGCAACAGTGTTGTACTATTACGACTATGTCGTAAGTGATTGAAGTTAATCATTCACAGTTAACTTTAACCCATTCAACACCAAGTAACTGACATGGACTGTTCCTTGATATTATTAGACCAATAAATTAATAAGAAAATTACATTTGGACCAGTTCATTTATCAATATGGGTAATTTGGTCTAAAAATAGTAATATTACTGGCAAAAAGTGTAGATCCTGATGAGACGGCTCGTTACGAGCCGGCTCATCTGGATCTACACTTTTTGTAAGCCTATTTAGAGGTCTGCGGTGTTGAAAGGGTTAAATACATGTACTATTTAGTAACAATAACGCCCGGATATTTAACATACATGTATGCCTATCACTGTAATATTGTATTACATACTTATATTGCATATAAGATATACCGTAACTTACAATAAAAGACAATGTGCATTCATTAGTTTCATTATGTCTTACAGTACTACAAGTCTTACCCACTTATCGAAACGAAACTATAAGAGTGTTGTGTGAAGAGTAGGATATATAGACATGCTGTTACGTTACGTATACGTGTTTAGTACTATCTTATAACCAATTCATGTAATAGGCAGACTGTAGAAACACTAAAACTTGCGACTCTCTGAGCGTCTGTCAATTAAATGTTGTAAAACCACGAAACATTTCAACGAGTTGTAGATTTGGTGTGTGTTTTACGTTTGTGTATCTACGTCGCTACCGGTTGCCCATATGAGCGACGCCTCCTGAAGAAATTAGTCATTTAAAATTGTTGGAGGATAGTGCATGATACAGACAGAGACTTAGTCCAGAGTCTCCTCTGGTTCTTTTACGTGTACGATGTAAAGCACTGACACGAGACCTCGGTTTAACGTCCCGTCTGAAAGACTGTTAATTGTATTAGGGTCAGACGGCGGATCGAACCTGCGATCACTGGATTACCAGTCCAGCGTGTTACCACTGGACTACAGATCCGTCTGGTGAGAGTGAGCAGAAGCTTTTAAATGGACTGGTACCTAGACACTTAGAGAGTTTGATCCAAAGTGTGTTTCTCCATATGTCATTATATGGGCAAAACAACAGTATATGTTTACTAATCTCAGCTGTGACCAAGTGACATTTCATACATTGAGTATTGTATTTTTGAGAGAAAAACCTACATATTAGGATAAAAGATGATGCACAATGTGGCTGTAGGTAGCGGTATTCTCTACTAAAATACCACAGGTTACACGTTTCATATTCTGACTGGACAAGCGAGATGGTATTTAGACTTGCATCACATAGTAACTTACTATAATTCCAGTCGAATACTACTTTGCTTTTTACTGCCATTTTGACCATTATATTTCCATACAGATACGCTCGGGAATATACCATCGTGTAAATAATCTAAGAAGACCTGTGTCTGTGTACGGTTATATTTTCCTAGAATTCTACATATATCAGGGACAAAGCCATTTGCGATTTTGGGAGACATTATGAATGTCAGAAGGAGTATTTTCCATAATTTGTAACGAAAATGTAACGCTCAATATTAAAGTGCAGTTCTTATTATGGTTTCAGAATATATTAAGTTATTAGCATACACACAATTGCAGCCATAGGTAAATATTGTGTTTATTTGTCGTCTCCGTTTGTTGATAATAATACCCCTGGACACTTAGTTGTGTTTATTGGCCATACATATTTGACCTTTGTCCATCATAATCACCTAGTGTATGTATTTACACATCACAATGCTTAAAGCGACACTACATCGGTGAAAACGCAAATGTCTGCAGAATGTAATTTCCTATTGTATGGTATAATGGTTTTTTTACAAATATTTGCTTCAAAAAGTGAGTATTTCAACAAATAAACAAGCGTCGTATTACGCGGTTTCTTGACATAACAAAATAATGTAAATATGGCCGACATGTATGCGTAATACAATGCGTTTATCCGGAATAACATGATTTATGTTACGGTAATACCTCACATCTGTACCTATGCATATTTATGTGTAGACTAATCTTAGTTAAAGTATCTCCAAGCGAAAGTATCGCGCGTATAGTATTGACTCCAATGACAAAGAAACGTTAATTCAGGAGCGTGGTTGACCGTTACATGAAATCCTACTTTCAATTTTGAAGTTTGTAGACCACAAAAACACTGTTTATTGATTCAATGTTAGTGTTCGAATATATTGAGCAGAATTGGTTGTAGCAATGCATTTATACGTGAATAAAAGCAGTTTATTTGCAATGTAATGTCGCTTTAAAGAAACAGAAAAATAATGCGAACACACCTGAATGAGTACATGCCTGGTCCATATGTACTTGTATCAGAATGAAGACCAGCTGATAAGCTATTCCACATAACACCAACTTCGTCTGTCTCATCGTTGAATCACTGGCATCTGCAATAATAATAACGTGGTATTTATATGTCTAGTCCAACCTCCTATTTCCAATGCAACTCAGCCCAGCGATAGGCCGGCTGGACAATTGTCGATATAGCTATATATCTACGTCTAATATACGAAACGTGTACTGAAGATAGCTTCGTACTGTAAGGCATGCTATATTAAAATTCAAAAAGACGAAACTACACTGTTTGCATGCGAGTGTCCCATTCTTTATAGTTGCATGTAGGGATTCCAGGCTTACACGTCGTGTAAACAGAGCCGTGTCGTGTAATAGCAAAACATGTTCACTAATCGAGTAATCGTGTATACGAACCCTTATGGCGCCATAATACTGAAGCTCAACCCATTTGCTAATTATATACAAATTTATTTTAACTCGATTGCGAAACAAGTTATTTCAACTTATATAAATCACTCTCGAAAACTCATTCCTGATGGAATCCATCGCCACGAGGGAGAGAGAAGAGGCAACGTGGAATTTAAATGCCTTGTCTAAGGGCATAATCGTAACGACTCCAGTGGGGCTCGAACTCCGGACCTTTCACCCCTGAAGCGAACTAATTTGCTAATTATGTATCGGTTATACGACTGTTAATGTTATATACATGTATATACTATATACAATGCTGTTAATGGATCTGGAACGGTATCCAAATAATATAGAATGGGCAAAACATGTAAGGAAGTTAACAATTCTGGTAATTTCAAGGTGTCGGTGATAAAATCAACATTCTAGGACTATTTAATAAAAACAAGGATTGTATGATAAGTTTGCACAACGTTGGAATAGTCAGCTAGAAGAGTCCACTAGAACCCTCACATATATTGTGTTCTTGTTTAAAAGATCAACCATATTTAGATATTATTAATATTGTAACATAATGGGGTTAAATGTTGATTATGTTAATTAATTACCGCCATAATTAGTTGTATAGCATGATACATATTCATGAGTATTGGTCTATTTCTAATAATGCTGTATAAGGTCTTTATAAAAGAAATTATACATGGAACTGTACTCACTGTTTATGTTGGCAGAGAAGCAAGTACATCTGGCAGAGAAACAAGTATACTTGGCGTGGACATCACTTATATGTATGTCTGATCAGCAAATTAAAGGTTTTCCCACACATGTGTGCTATTACATCAAAAATGTACTCTAATGTTTAAGTTTAAGCAGTGCAATTCTAAAATGTTAACTTGTTTTGGTCCGTACAAGCGGGTGTTTGCACCAAAACAATATATCCGAATTGATATATTGAGTGACAGTTATACCAAACATGTTTACTGGAACATATGTAGCGTGACATTTTATGGAATACATGTCCAAGCTTGCTTCTCAGAAATTAACAGGATCCATTATAAAAACGGATTTTCCACCCAATTCCGTTTTTTAGGACACAGATCGGCCTATTTATTCCACATACTACAGAGAACATTTGCAGGCTGCCTAATAAAGACTCTACAAAGTGAGGGGTAGTATTTAAGACACAACACATAGTTGAGCAAAGGTAGCTCATTTATTTCGCAATTATGCTAAAGTGTGAAAATAAATGCACTATATTCCACACTAAACATCACATAAAAACAGCTATCTATAGAAAGGGAGGAACACCAGGTCTTTCCTCCACTACGTGCACGTCGTGACCTAGGCACAGCTCACAACAGGAATATGGTTCAATGACTTCGCTGACGGAAGACGCGCCATCGGAATCGCGTGACTCTGTACATATACATACAGAGTACCATTCGACTAACTAACTAACCTACTTGGCGAGACAGCACCACTTAGTGCTGGAGACGACGGATAGCTGGATTCTTTTAGCCGGCTCCTTCAAGGGGAGCGATCTCCTTCAAGGAAGACGGTGGGACGCTGACTTCTTGATGGCGTGAGGACCCCAGCGAAGAAACCGGAACCATTATTGCTGTTGTGAGCTGACAAATCGTGAAGGATGTGGCCCTACAAAGGACCCATTCGAAAGAGGAAACAGGACTTGTCACCCTGCGAAGAACGAAGATGCCTTCACAGCTGTCAACATAAACAACTTAGAGATATCGACATAAACACCGTAGAGAAACCAGTCGCCCAAATGCATTTATGCGGTGGCGACTATAAATAAACTTACATCATCATCAAGGGAGGAACATTCCTCCCTTGGCCAACCAGTGCAAGAACTTGCATGTTGAACAAATAAGCAATTGGCATATATCAGTATTTCTTAATGGAAGGAATGTTCCTCCCTTGGTAAAACAGTGCAATAATTTGCATTTTCGACAAATACGCAATTGGTATATCTCTGCATTACTTAAAGGGTGGAACGTTCCACCCTTGGCCAAGCAGTGCAAGAAGTTGCATTTTCAACAAATAAGCCATTGGCACATATCTCTGTATTACTTAAAGGGTGGAATATTCCTCCCTTGGTAAAACAGTGCAAAATATTCATTTCTACCAAAAGTTAACAGAAACTGGAATCGTGTATTTCTATTTGTTAAAGGGCGGAACGTTGCACCCTTGGCCAAGAGTGCATGAAGTTGTATTTTGAACAAATAAACAATTGGTATATCTCTGTATTTCTTAAAGGGTGGAACGTTCCTCCCTTCGTAAAACAGTGCCGACATATTCATTTCTATCAAAGGGTAGCAGAAAGTGGAATCATGTATTTCTATTTCTTAAATGGTGGAAAGTTCCTCCATTGGCCAAGCAGTGCAAGAGGTTGCATTTTCGACAAATACGCAATTGGTATATCTCTGTATTTCTTAAAGGGTGGAACGTTCCTCCCTTGGCCAAGCAGTGCAAGAAGTTGCATTTTCATCAAATAAGCAATTGGTATAGCTCTGTATTTTTTAAATGGAGGAATGTTCCTCCCTTGGCCAAGCAGTGCAAGACGTTGCATTTTCATCAAATAAGCAATTGGTATAGCTCTGTATTTTTTAAATGGAGGAATGTTCCTCCCTTGGCCAAGACGTGCAAGAAGTTGCATTTTCATCAAATAAGCAATTGGTATAGCTCTGTATTTCTTAAATGGTGGAACATTCCTCCCTTGGCCAAGCAGTGCAAGAAGTTGCATTTTCAACATATAATCAATTAGGTATGTGAAGTTGGCTTATAGATGGTAATTGGTTATTCAAATGTTTATTGGCGAATACACTGCCAGGTGTTTATTGAAATGTTTATTAAGATGTTTATTCGCGAATATATACCTAGATGTTTATTCAGATGTTTATTCGCGAATAAACAGCAAGGTGTGTATTCAGATGTTTATTCGCGAATACACACATATATGTTTATTGAGATGTTTATTTGCGAATAAACAGCAAGGTGTGTATTGATATGTTTATTCGCGAATAGACAGCCATGTGTTTATTCAGATGTTTATTGAGATGTTTATTCGCGAATACACATAATAAACATCTGAATAAACATCTGAATACACACCTGGCTGTGTATTCGCCAATAAACATATCAATACATATCTGAATAAACACCTGGCTGTGTATTCGCCAATTAACACCTCGATAAACATCTAGGTGTGCATTCGCGAATTAGTTATTGATGTTACTAAGTCAAAATAATATATTCAACATAATAATGTACAGGTAACCCTCCGTGTGAAAAAGAAAATCTTTAATCTGTCCCGGCATACAATGTACATGTACATGTTATATTAACTTATGTCACCGGTTGTACTTAAAGAGTACTTTGATGTTAAAGTTATATATAGCGGTAACGGTTTTTACATCATTCGTTTTCCTAACAAGACCTGAAATATTTGTGACTTGATTAGGAAAACGAATGATGTAAAAACCGTTACCGCTATATAACTTTAACACCGAAGTACTCTTAAGTACAACCGGTGACATTTACACAAATATCAACACAATTTTCTTGGCATAAATTGTTTGCCACGCTTTATACGGCGTGTGAAAATTTCAGGAACCATTGACTGTATGTAAAATGCATCCAATTTAGTTAGCATATTTTCCCAGAAATGTTTATCAAAGTTAATTCTCTCAGTTGACCGTCCTTCTAATACCCACACATAAAAGTCACACCAGCTGCATTCCAGTATACCCATTTGGCCTTGTACTTGGAAATAATAGTTGTGATTCTTTTTCAATGTCACTTTTCCATTTTCCAAGTAACAGAAGAAGTATTTCTGTTTGGAAGCCTCTACTGGTGATATAGTTCTATATTTATATGGACATTTTATTTCTAAAATGCCATTGTTAGACACACAATAAGTGCAAGTAACAAGTCAATCTGGGCTAGCACCAAGGTGGGGATGTTTGGTGTTGACAACTAATCCTGTTTCACTCACTGTTATGTTGGTGTGTTCCTGTACCGAGTCTTTCAAATATAACCTACGGGCAGCTGGTTCATGAATTTCCCCCCAGTTTGTACTGACTGTACTGAAGCTATTAATTGTATCCAAACACAGTTTTCAAAATACAATCGGGAACTTATCGGATTTTTTTGCACACAAATCCAAATGTCGACAACGTAAGTCTATCACAACGGGCTATTTTCCACAATTTCGACAGCCCCTACTTTCTTGTTTTCATATGTTTGCACATAAAGGTAACGAATGTTGGTCATATAATGGTGTTGATATAGACGTAGTGGATAGTTTTAACTATTTGGGAACAATTTTTAAACTTACTGGTAATTTTGCGCTGAATAACGAGCATTTAATTGGTAAATCACTTAAGGCTTTAAACGTGCTATTATATAATTGTAAAAAAGTTCCTTTAAAACCAGGTACTCTTTGTCAGTTATTTGTGGGATCTATTCTTAGCTATTCATCTGAAATATGGGGCTTTACTAAATCCAAAGATATTGAACGGGTTCACCTAAAATTCTGCAAACGTATATTAAATGTTAGAAAAAGTACTTGTTCTGCTGGGGTATATGGTGAACTCGCTCGTTATCCTCTTTTTATCAGTCGCTATTGTAAGATTATTAAGTATTGGTGCAAATTGGTAGACACCAACAATATTATACTTAGCAAATTGTATGATCAGGGAGTGTCTGATTGTCACTTAGGTCATACAAATTGGGTCTCAAATGTTAAGGCCCTACTAGATCAGTATGGGTTCTCACATGTATTCATGGATCCTCATAGTGTCTCTTTAAAGTCATTTCCTTTTATTTTCAAACAGCGTGTTATTGATGTTTATTTAAAGGAATGGTATTGTACCGTCGATCGTAGTTCTGCACTTACAGACTATAAATGTTTTAAACATTGTTTTTCTTACGAGCGTTACCTGGATTATTTACCTTATGTATCACGTTGTGGTTTTACCAAATTTAGAATAGCCGGTCATTCTCTCCGTGTGCAAACGGGTCGATATGGCAGGAATCAAATTCCAAGGAACGAGAGGTATTGTTTATATTGTGGATCGAGAGATATCGAAGATATTTATCATTTTATTTGTATATGTCCATGTTATAAGAACCTACGTAAACAATTTATTGATGCACCCTATTGCAATAGACCTTCTGTTTTCAAATTTAATAATCTTATGAGTTCCGATAATAATACCACTATACATAATTTAACCAAATTTATAAAATTGTCTTTAGTTATTAGAAATAATATAAATGTGTAATTGCCAAATTTTATTTATCACTCTCACTTATATTTATTTGTCACGTGATCATTAAATAGATATATGCTATTACTAGTTTTGTTACGACGATGTAGGTATGTACAAGTCTGCCAACATAAACTTCTGTTCTGTTCTGTTCTGTTCACATTTCATCACTTACAGCTAATGTCTCTAAATATTGTTTGAAAGCGCATTTTGATCCGTCAGCAGACAAATCAACGCCATCTCTAAACATGAAATCTGGACTGGGCATGCCCAATGGTTCATATCTTTCATGTGCTGGTTGTTGTAAGTTGTTCAATGTTGCAGTATGTGACAAGTGGAATGCAGCATACGGATTGCATTTGGCAAGGCTGTTGGTAAACCGTAGAAAGTTAATTGGGGTTGGACTTGGTAACACTTTCCCGATATTCAATTGTCTTGTTTGTTTTTCACATACTGTTACACTACAACCTACCGCATCATCACTGAATTTTGGTTTCTTAAAACCAATGTCTGTCACTTTCTTCGGACTAAGCTTCCGAGCTCTCGGCTTGTTCCACAAACATGCGTTTGATGTAGATGCATCTAGACCTTCCTACTTCTTGTCCGATATGTCAACCAGTGCATACAGCAGTGCCGCAACATGGTTACACGACTCGCCCTCACTGAAATGAGGAAATAATGTTATATTAAATTGTTCCGATAACATTTCATGTATATACATGTACATACAAAATTGCTTTATTCTAGATCATGATACAGTGTAATGCAATAAATACAGAACTTTACATGTATATATGTCTGTTTGAAACATACATTTATATATATCTTATTCATAACATGATTGTCTGTATAATTTGTTATTCATCACCAAATCTTATGAACATATATGAAAGGAAACAGCTAAAAGGAAAGTGTTTTGTTTAATATGTTATTGCAATGCTTCTCAATAAGAAAACTCCCCATATAAAACACTCTCTCTCTCTCTCTTTTTTCTCTCTCTCTCCCCTCTCTCTCTCTCCTCTCTCTCTCTCGTTCATATGGGCAACCGGTAACGACGATAAATAAACGTAAAACACACAAATTACACACTATATTCCAATATCACTATATGTCTGTGTTGTCTGCGATTTCCTATATAATACATGAGTGCATAAGCCTAGACCTGCGTTTTAGTCTGAGCCCTGAAAAGTTTGATTTTTTATAATAACCAGCGACTAGATATTGTACAAAACATAAATTGTCTAACAAGATTGATGCCTTTCATATATATATACATGTAGTATATACCTACTATATATTATGCAAACTTTTAATTTCTTGTTTACTTACGCGACGATAACAATAATGAAATATATTCGTAAATATTTTTCCATTGATGGAGTCTCGTTTTCACTGCGGAAGTAAATAGCTTTAAAATGGAAGGGTAATCAATTTATCATAATTGTTTTTAATATCTATCAGTTGCCGCTCCAAATATGTCGCGAGCAATGATCCCAAGTCAGCAGAAGTTGGCTGAGAAGTTGACAATCCTAAATGAGCGTGGTCAAGGAATGTTAACCAGGATCTACAACATCAAAAAGGTGCAGTTATTGAGTTAATTTGGTATAAACTATAATATTATTATCCCGGCGTGACGAGTTTTCGCCCAGAACAGATTTTCGCCTAACTGTGGGAATAGCAAGTCGCGAGAGATCACGCAATATTTCATGCTCCAGTTACCGGAATTATAAATAAACATACCTTGTGCACTTCCAATCTATTTCTAACTGATCATAATATATCAGACAAGGTAAATTAGCGGTGAAAACCTACCCCAGTTTTCACTAATTTCACAATATCCGTTTTATGTCACCATATAAATATCATTTTTTAAAGAAATTGGCAAATTTTTCTCCAAAATGACATATGCATCGTCTGCCACGCCAATATATTTACGAATAAAAATGTCATTATAGTCTCACTGCTCCGTGTTTATGAGTTATGTCCATTATTACACACAAGGGGTCCTTATTCATAATATCGATTTTCACCGTTTTTCGCCTTCAGGTCCATGTGTTTTCACAGAGGTTCTCCAACTGATATACATGGTTGTGTAAACCTAGTTATTCTCTGTTAGGCACCGTGTGATGTGTTCGATGGATGGGTCCAGTTACGGTTCTGCACCCAGTCAGAGTAATTAGGAGGGGCGACGACTTCTTATGCCCCGTGTGTTTGTCTAAGTTAAACTAAATTAGTGTTTTAGATACAGTATATAGACAAAATGCTCTCCAACAAATGAATTTTGAGTGAAAATGATAAATTAAGCCTATTATTAAAGTAAGTGTTCCTTATTTATATTGTTTTGTTAAAAAAAACTGTTGCTTACATAATAATGCTCGCGCTGTAGGCAATTTCCACAGTTAGGCGAAAACATGTGACGTCATTCCGGATTACTGAGAATGAGGTACCGCTATTTTGTCAACTTTTCTCAATAAGTAAACAATCGGTTTTCTTCGAGATTTTGGGGAATGAAAGGTAAAATATTGTTTATTTGGTGACATAAAATTGTTTGCAGTGTATGACAATTCTAAACCTATAGGAGTCCGTTATGTACTACGTTGTCGAAAACCAGTAACACCGGGATATATAGTATCGTCAACATCCCTGATATCAGCCGTCACCTGTTTTCGGCCTTTGTTTATTCACGTGATTTTTGTTTACATTCGGAATGCAAATTACGTCATTGTTAGCAAAACAGATGCTTTGGTACTTATGAGATTCACATATTATGTAAGTTCCATTAATGTCAAACCCCTTACGGGGACGTAGACATGTTTTCCTGGGCAAGCTTAGCCGACCTAAGTGGTTAACCAGTACTAAGCAATGTGTGTGAGGTGCCTTGCTCAATGACACTACATACGTGGCCTGACCGAGTATCGAACCCGGGACGATAGATTCCAGATCCGACTCTACCACTGGACCACGGATGCCACACGCATATTGCCACACGCAAACCACATATTACTTATCAAAGAGCAAACTGCGCGTAAAGCAGATAAATGTTCACATTTTATTTGAAAGTATGCAAATGTTGATGTTTTCATTAATCCCATTTATGTGTAGCCTGAAAATCCCTTAAACAGAGGTAAATTTAAAGAAATCTAGCTATATAGTTTCTTTTTGTAAAATTAGAAATTTCATCGCCTGCTCAGGAAGGTCATGTGATAGTTATGCGACAATGTCATAATTCGCATTTTACAGGTCAATTCAAATATAGTGTTCCTCTTACAGCTTTTTAACATTTTTTCTTCAAAAATACTATTGTCCAAGACATTTACTATTTATGCTAATTCAGTTTCATCCATTTTTTTTCAAATCGTCTCTATTCATCAAGTGCACTGACAAATGCATATCATGTTGTTAGAGACATGGGTTTGCCAATAAAATCGGCAGCAAGACAGTATGGTGTGCCACTCTCCACATTAAATGACATTTTTCTCCATGTCACAACTTACCTCATATTGAAGAGTAAACATAATTTGTTGCCCAGGTGTTAAATTCCTCCGTTTCGAGTAACAATTATTAATATGCCCAATGTTAATTAGCTTTTTGGAACTTAACTGTAATCAACATATATGTTACATGAATTTTCAAGGTCGGCCAATAATAGGTAATTGTTTCGACGCCATGTGGAAATCACAAGCGAGTGAATGTGTATTTTATTTTGAACATTTGTTATGCAATCTCAGCTTAGACAATTGCATTAAATGCAGAAATGATCATTTTACTTAGTAATATTATTCCACTTGCCGTAAAAGAGACTGACTAGAAGACATTCACCGAAAAGCCGTAGACGGCCGATTACCGGTATGCCAATGGTATATACTGGTTTCTCGTGGAGCCCAAATGCTCGAGGGTAAAATGTTATTCGGCCACAGCTTTGTCCACGCTAGCCATACCATTGTCTATACGTCATCAAATATTTACTGGTTGGCGACCCTTTGGACGGGGTAGCTCATTGTCGACCAAACCTCTTCATATTGCAGATGCGCTTTTCTCTCTCGATGATTCCAGTCCATGTTACCCATGTATCCAATTGACACACAGGGTTCATTCTAGGTCAGAATTTTTGGGAGAAGTGAGAAAGCGCGTGATCGCTCCTTAAATGGTGTTTTATATACTTCTGCAAAATAGGGTTAAAATGCACAGTACAACCATTAAATACAACATTTGAATAGAAGGAGGGCTTTATAATGGGCCACAGTGTATCTTACTAGACAACATTTTGTTTGAAAATCGTACCCCCCCCCCCCCAAAGTGGGGCCCCCAGAGGGCGAAGTCAGGGTCCCTAGGGCGACTATTTCACCCACATCGCCCTCTAGAATGATTCCTGGACACACATGGATGTTTTCAAGACAGGCTAGCTAGACATATTAACCCTTTCCTTCATAGAGATTTAGGTTAATATACTGGTACTATTATATCTCCATGCAAACGACAGCCATTTAGCTATCATGCAGTGGATAAGTAGTCGCTGACCCTATCCCACCTCCATAGATATTACTGGGAGTACATGAGATTTTGGTCTTTATTTTGAACATTGGTTTGGTTATTACATTGTCAATGTATGTAGTATTGGTAATGGCGTCAAGAGGTGCTTCTATGAGGGAAAGGGTTTTTAATTCTCTGTGGACTTTTCGATATGGGGAAAACCCACATTTGATTTGTGAGCATGCACCAACTGACAATATACATCAGGGTGACATCCAGAACATTTCTGTCCACGAACGGCCACCCACACTGCGGGCGTAATGAAATAACCACTGCGGAAGATTATCTTATCGTTACAGACGGATCTGTAGTCCAGTGGTAACACGCTGGACTGGTAATCCAGGGATCGCAGGTTCGATCCCCCGTCTGACCCTAATAAAATTAACAGTCTTTCAGATGGGACATTAAACCAAGGTCTCATGTCGGTGCTTTACACCGCGTACGTAAAAGAACCAGAGGAGACTCTGTAATGGGTCTTATCGCTGTATCGCACCTCCCCCAGTTATAACACTGCGGACAAAAAGAACTAGCTCAATCAGTCAATGTTGTATAGGTAAATTATAAAACATGTTAATTTGATAAAAAATACTTTCGATCGCGGAATATCATCTTAATTAATAGCACTACATGTACCTCTGACAGTGTGCATGACCTGGATAGCTGGACCCGTGGACTGTTTCACCATGTGTGCAGAAAGGGCCAAAGGGGGAGTGTAAAATATTGTCATACATAATAAATTATGTATACATTGTATTTTGCATATAATTTGTTAGCCTTGGTTCCAGTCTGTCGATTTTTAACTTCTGGCCAAATGATAGTATGAGAAGCTTAATACGGGCCCAATTAATAGTCTCGGTGTTAAAATATATGTATTTGACTGACCAGGCAAAATATATCAACGTCTGTTCCCAGGCTAATAATTTGTAGCGCCCTGGGGGTGTTTAAACATGGCTATGCGGTATAGTCTTATATAAATATTTGTAGTTGGTGTGTTATCTAATTAACAGGAACAACAATTATTGCATGTGCAGTACATGTATGTTCTTGCCTCAGCTGATGTTTATGTAAATGACCTGTACCGGTACAAGGAAGTTAGCTGTTAACACTACATTTAACACTACTGGTACATTGTATATACCGTACATGTATATACGGCTCATTCTAGAAGGCGACTGTGTTAAATAGTCGTCCAAGGGACCCTGATATTCCCCCCTGGGGATCCCACTTCCCCCTAAAAAATGTTTTTTTCAGTTTACAATTTTCATACAAAATATTGACCAGTAAGATACACTGGCCCATTATAACGCATTCCTTCTTATGGCGAAAAAGGATGCAGCGGAAACGAATAGGTACATTGACTATGCTAGAGAAAGAGGGTACAGCATGGTAGAACTCCTGAAGTATGAATTGACCAGCACATCCCAGTTCCTCACCACTGAATGTAAAGATGGCATCAAATTGAAGAAGCCCGATAAAGCCTCCTTAGCCAGGGAACTTGTCAGTCACCTTCCACAGGAGACGAGGAATGTAAAGAGTGACGCTCAGATGACAATAGTGGACTTCATGGCACTTGTGCGTAAACTACCGATGAATAAGATGGGCTTCACACATTCGGGGAATTGGCTGAGAGTCTTTCCAACATGATTCTTGCTACAGGCTCCGTGTCCACAAGAATAGACATTATTTTTGATGTTTATCAAAAATCATCAATCAAGCAAATGGAACGGGCACAGAGAAGTTCCTCAGAACAAATCACAATCACCATTCGGTCTGACAATCAGAAACTCCCTGTCGATCTTGATATGTTCTGGAGCTCAATGTTGAACAAAGTTCGGTTGCAGGAGTATGTCTTCAAGTGGATGCTGCAGAATGTCAAGTCGGACAAGGAAATCTTCTTTGGAGGAGTATATGGGGGTGAATGCAGGAAACTGTTAGCTGGCACTGAAACACAGATCGCAGAGCTCTCAAGCAACCAAGAAGAAGCCGACGACAGAATCATGTTCCATATTAATGATGGTGTTGTGAAACACGGGGTTCAATCAGTCTTGGTCGACTCGCCTGACACAGATGTCTTTGTCAACCTCATCTTCCACTTCAACACAACCTGGCAACTACAAAAGCTGTATGTGAAGCTTGGTAACCGGAAAACAAAGAAAACTGTACCAGTCCACCTGTTGGTTGATCAACGGTTTGGTGTCGTGTCTCCCAGCCATTCATGCTCTCAGCGGTTGCGACAGTACCAGCAAGGTGGGTCCAAAGCTGTCTGGCCTGAAAGCATCCATCGATCTCTCCCTACTGGAAGGGTTTGGTGTAGAAGAACAGTCACCACAGATAACAAGCAATGCTGAAAAGTTCCTTGTGTCTGGATTAAAGAAGACCGACTGTTCCACTTTCGATGAATATCAATGGGAGCAGTACCACAACTCCAAGAAAGAACTGGACTTCAACCAGCTTGTGTGCTGTTCATCAACGCTACGAGAACACATAAAGCGAGCATATATTCAGTGTAAGATGTGGTTGCAAGCCCCAACTCCTGCCGTCACCAAACCAGATCCACTCCAGTATGGGTATGAAGCAACGGACGTTGGCATAACACCAGTGATACTGCCAGTATCGTGCAGGCCTGATGACCTGCCTCCTCCATGCAAATGCCCAAGAGCATGTATGAGTACCAAAAAGTGCACTTGCAGAGACAGGAACATTAAATGTGTGACGTTTTGTGGCTGTAGTAAAGGCGAAAAGTGTAGAAATCCAAATAATTAGATTCCAAAATAGGAAGATGCAAAATATATATGCAAAATAAAAGGTATAACAGGTTATGATAAAGTGTCATATAATGTCGTGGCCTTGGTGGTATCATACAATTGTAGTTCGTAACATGTTGAAATCGGTTTTTGGCAATTATATCAAAAACCATTGACTTTTGGATATGAAAATGTATTGTGACCCCCATAATGTGGCCATTGCGCAAATTTTGAGTGGTCGGGCAACCTCCTAGGTCCAACGGTTCTGTAGATACAGTCACGGCGTTAAGGGGGCGTGGCCCAAAAAGGGGTGTGGCCATTTCAGCTATTTCGCCGTCGGTGGCAAATGTGTTACCAACCAAATATTGTTCCTGGACCTTCAATTAGTGGATTCCTGAAGAGCTTAGGTCTGTACAATAAAGTGCATACTCAACCACCATGAGCTACTAGAGTATCTATTCAAAATTGTCAAATTGTGACGTTTAACCTTATTTTGTTGAAATTTGTTAAATAATACAATTTACGGGTGCAAAATATACGTTCAAAATAAGGTATATAAATAGTTCAAATAATTGTAGCAGACGTTATTTCATTAATGTGTTTTTCTTTGTTATATATATATTATTCGCCTATTGTATATCAATCGATTGATAGGGAGAAGAACTATATAAGTTTTCTTTCGTTCTAATCCCTTTCAGTCTACTGCTGTTAAATTATATGTAAAATGTTCATTTCTTGATTACATGTACAAATACCAAAATAATTAATGTTTAAACTAACTACATTTGTGTGTGTTTTACATTTATTTATCGTCGCTACCGGTTGCCCATATGAGCGACGCCTCCTGAAGGTATTAGTCATTTTAGATTTTGGAGGCTAGTGCAATGATACAGACAGAGACCCATTCCAGAGTCTCCTCTGGTTCTTTTACGTGCATGGTGTAAAGCACCGACACAAGACCTCAGTTTTAACGTCCCATCTGAAAGACTGTTAATTTTATTATGGTCAGATGGTGGATCGAACCTGCGATCCTTGGATTACCAGTTCAGGTGAAGCAGTCGGTTACAGGCCTCTGTTTTATATGGTGCAACAACCCTGGAACCAGTTTCCAATAATTACGTATTGTGTAGAGAATGTATGAGCCCATGCAGACGATAGCTACATTTGTATGCATAATATTAATGTTTTCCTCCATGATTGTTGTCATATGAAATATTTCAACTCGTTCTTCACTTTTCATTCATGTTTGCCGTAATTTTAAAGATGTGTGTAAGTACACTTGTATTGTTTGTAATAAGATTGTGTTTTACCTGTTCACGATTCATTTTCACCGTATGCAATCCAATACAGCAAATCGTGTTTACTGTGTGCTAACTGATGCAGTGAAGCATGAACATCAAAGAGAGACAATGCTGTTTGTTCTGTTATTGTCTCCCTTTGGCAGATAAATTCTGATTGTAAAGACCAGTTCTCTTCGTATTCATGGGCAGTATCTGACCAATGTAACAGTTATGATTTGCTTTCAATGAGAATCATTATAGTCAGTTACTGCCCCTGAATACTCCTTAAAGTAGATTGGTCCTCTTAATTGGGTTCCTCTGTTTTTATCGTTGTTTCCTTTGCACCACATCATCCACATGCTATCCGTTTTCTCAACTAATAGTTCTAATTTTTTTTAATCTCAACAGATAACCTACAGCATATCCAATCAGAATGGATTCTTTACTGTAAAAAGTTGTTATCCAATAATTAAACCGATTTTGATAAAAATCAAATTTATCGTACCGTAGCATCTTGTTAGGGAACAACACTTACTAAAATGACCAATATACATTTCGGGATAAATCGGACTATATCTGTCAAGGGAGGTAATAGAAAATCCAGGAATGTCCGTGATTATTTTCAATCGCTCATCATGTTTAGTTGATAACGATTGCGAAACAAGCTTAAATAACTTCGGTACTCGCTCTCGGTGGTGCAGATGAAAGCGTGCTGGAGGAAACCAGAGTACCCGGAGAAAACCCACCTGTTCGATCTGATGACCACCTGGCACCATACCAACTCGCATAGCTTCACGGTCCGAGGATTGAACCCATGTTGTGAGAAGCGAGCGTTGTAACCACTGTTCTATTAGTAAAACGCGATAACTGTAGCCTTTATTTACCAATACTGGATTAACCCATAACAATGAAATTGGGATGGACATGGTATACGATTTATATCTAATATCACAAGTTTGAATCGAGTAACTACATGGTCTAGTGGATAAAACATGTGTTTTGTAATATTGCTGTCCTGGATTGAATCGTTGCGTCATTTTTTATTTTTGACAACTAGATTTCTTTACCTGGAGAAGGAATGCACAAGTAAATATATTTGTAACATGATTTTCTCGTGCACTAATACCGAGTATATTTGAAATTGGTGTCATATTAGATTACATATAGAATCTAGTAACATCGTAAAAATTAAAATGAATAAAGAAAATTCTTGCAATGAGTATGAAACGAAGAGAGACAGAGGAGAGATTTCGTGAGCGGTTCATTATTGAGGTCAGTGATGAGGAGGGAACAGACACCGCAAGTGAGCAGGATGACTACTCAGACACGGACAGTGCATTTTTGATGAACATTTGTATAATTGTGTCATGACATGTACACATAAATAAAAAAGAAACAAAAGAAATATATCTAAATAAATATATAAAAATACAACAAAAAAACAACAACAAAAAACGATAATTGGAAAAGTGGTTCGAACCTACACCACACAAATACAATAATATTGCAAGTCGGATAAACTATCCACTAGACCACGAATCGGTTACAAAATAAATCAACGCATTTAAATTTTTAAGAATACGAAAATATACAAATTAACGCCAATTATCGGATAATATTCGTGATTTACCTGTATTTGGATTACACCAGGTACCATTAAAATAAAATTATCCCGATCCATTAATACATGTAGATGACAGTAAACTGGATTTGTTGTGTTGGATTTCATAATGATTGTTGTGAACATCTATCCCTTGTTGTCAGTAAGTTATGTAGCGGTACAGACATCAGGGGCGGGTCTAGGAATCTTCAAGTGAGGTGCTAAAACATTTTGATCTGAATGGGGCGAACGTGTATGGAACAAATTTCTACTTTAACCCTTTCAACACCACAGACCTAAATAGGCTTACAAAAAGTGTAGATCCAGATGAGCCGTCTCATCAGGATCTGCACTTTTTGCCAGTGATATGACTATTTTTAGACATAATTACCCATTTTGATAAATGAACTTGTCCAAATGTGATTTTCTGATTCAATTATTGGTTTATGAATATCATGGACCAGTCCCATGTGAGTTACTTGGTGTTGAATGGGTTAATGTGAATAAAATTAGAAAAAAATAGATTTACAGTTGATCCAATCCCCCCCCCCCCCCCCTCTAGAACCGCCACTGTACATTTTCTTTATTTTATTTACAAATAACTTTCTGTTTATTTTAATTGTTATTTGCCTACATGTACCTACATTTGTTGTGTATATTGATGTTGTAACTTGTAGTATTTTCTGCTTATACTGTACATGTGTCATGAAAATTTCCTTGTTGTGTTTAGCACATAGATTATACATGACGTTATTCATACTGTGCGTTTAGGATAACTTGACAATGACGTACAAGGGCTATTCCTATCAGTACAGGTAATTCAGGTAAATTTACAGTTATTGATATTATGAAAATGTATTTTATATTTTTAATCCGAAACACTGCTTACTGATTTTAAGCCGATTTACCTGTCTTGTGTTGTGGACATAGCCAATGGGAGTACATATTGAGTGACGTCACTGTCAAGTTATCCTAAACGTACTATTCATAGCGATACATGTAATCCATTTCTAGAACCCGGTGGGTGGGTGGGGGGGGGGTACACCTGTCGTCCAAAGGAGAGCTTACATATTAATATAGAACAAAGGGATTCTTTGAAAATGTTGGTGTATACATATTCTAACAAAGCTCATTTTAAATAAATGTGGACTCTCGGCGGGAACATCATTTTAAATAAATGTGGACTCTCTCGGCGGGAACATCATTTTAAATAAACGTGGACTCTCTCGGCGGGAACTGTCCCATTTATAGTTCAGTTCATGGCTAATGCCCCATTTATATTTCACATCAGTTCAAGGTCAATGCCCCATTTATTGTTCAGTTCATGGCCAATGTCCCATTTATATTTCACATCAGTTCAAGTTCAATGCCCCATTTATTGTTCAGTTCATGGTCAATGCCCCATTTATAGTTCAGTTCATGGTCAATGTTCCATTTATTGTTCAGTTCATGGCCAATTTTCCATTTATATTTCACATCAGTTCAAGGTCAATGCCCCATTTATTGTTCAGTTCATGGTCAATGTTCCATTTATAGTTCAGTTCATGGCCAATTTTCCATTTATAGTTCAGTTCATGGCCAATGTCCCATTTATATTTCACATCAGTTCAAGGTCAATGCCCCATTTATTGTTCAGTTCATGGTCAATGCCCCATTTATAGTTCAGTTCATGGTCAATGTTCCATTTATGGTTCAGTTCATGGCCAATGTCCCATTTATATTTCACATCAGTTCAAGGTCAATGCCCCATTTATAGTTCAATTCATGGTCAATGTTCCATTTATTGTTCAGTTCATGGCCAATTTTCCATTTTAGTTCAGTTCATGGTCAATGCCCAATTTATAGTTCAGTTCATGGCCAATGTCCCATTTATAGTTCATATCACTTCAAGGTCAATACCCCATTTATTGTAGGTCAAACATCATATGCACGTCATGGCTCTTGAGAGGTCACTGTCATACAAGGCCTATATCTGAATTTTTGTCTGCGCCACTTCTGTCGCCAAATGACAAACAAATTTGAACCAATTTGAAAATCTTGGAGCCACCTAATAACCATATAGTTCAGAGATAAATATTTGTACAGTTTGCTAGAGTTGTATATTTTCATGCTATCAGTACACATTAAATTTAACTTAAAACCAGGAACATTAATAATCCAAAAAATCCTGATAAAACTTCACTCTAAACTAGGGATACTCCACAATTCATGTGATGTATCAGGGATCATTCTAGAGGACGATGTGGGCGAAATTGTCGCTCTAGGGACCCTGACTTCGCCCTCACCACTTTTCCCTAAAAAAATAAATTATTTTTTGGTTTTTACGATTTTCAATTGTGTCTAGTAAGATACACTGGCCCATTATAAAGCACTCCTTCTATTCAAATGTTGTATTTAATGGTTGTGCTGTGCATTTTAACCCTATTTTGCAGAAGTATATTAAAGAACACCATAAAATTATAAGGAAGTGATCAGGCGCTTTCTCACTTCTCCCAAAAATTCTGACCTAGAATGAACCCTGGTGTATGTAATTAAATTACAACTATCGTTCGAATGGTCACATGTGCTTTTAACAATATCAGTAAAACACAGTTTTTATTTCTCTTGAAAATGTTACCCTAGTTTGGATAAGGGGTGGGGGTGCGGGGGTATGCATAGAGGACTTTGCTATAACACAAGTGCAGCAGCAGTACGGAATGATCCCGGGTTTTGTCTCTTGTTTAACCCTTATTTTTTATGGGATACGGACATAATCTCCCACCCTTGTTTATTAGCAACCAATTTGAATTAGGGACTGGGTTAGGGTTTGGTTGCGTTATATGGTTAGTTTTAGGGTTTCTGGGATTTTATAGGGGTGGATTATGTCATTTTTGTATAAATTTGCGTTTTCACTAATGTAGTGTCGCTTTAAACGTAACTTTCTTTACTGAAATACTAGTATTATAACAATTGCATAATAACAACCCTTTTTAGAACTTGTGACTGTCATTTTGAACAGATATATAAGATCCTTTCAACAGTACAGACCTCTAAATTGGCTTATAAAAAGTGTAGATTCAGATGAGCCTCAGTATAATGAGCCGTCTCATCAGGATCTGCACTTTTTGCCAGTAATTTTTACTATTTTTAGACAAAAATTTACCCATTCTGATAAATGAACTGGTCCAAATGTAATTTTCTCATTCATTTATTTTATTGGTCTTAAAAATATGGACCAGTCCGTGCCAGTTACTTAGTGTTGAATGGGTTAATGTAAGTAATTTTACTCTACAATGTATTGCGTTAGCCATCTTCAGTAGGCGACATCAAGTCAGTAGAGTTGCTGGTTCTCTCCGGTTATTAGGTATATTCAGTTCTCTTTATATTGTGTCATTTGTTAGTTCGGTGAAAGCTACAGATCCGTAGCCACACTGAGGCAGCCAGCTGCCTTGGTTAAAATTTCCGAAGCCAAAGAAAATGAAATAAATAAAACTCAAAAATATCCCTTTGCTGTATAAACTGCTAGAGAGCTGAAAGGTCAGTACATAAGTATATGTCTAAACTCATTAAATCAGAAAATGCAGGAAATCGCATCTATACACCAACACTTTTAAGGGTGAACATACCCCTGGACCCCCTAGATAGCCTTGGTTGAAATTTGCCTCTGGTTACGGTACTGAGCTATGTAGCTTATGTTTTTGATGTTACTATATGCATACTGACTCTATTTGTATCACATACTGTCGATTCTGGAAACTGAATAGTACATGTACATGTCATACTAACTTCTTAAATAAATACTTAACCGTGCCAATAGCATGTTAGCAATATTTAACCTTCGTTCGTTAAACCGTATGCATTTCAATATTGACTAGTATTAAGTGCGCTGTCAAATGTAAGTTTATATGTAAGAAACCTGCGACGTTCATTATATATTCAGATGTTGGGTACGTCGGAAAACAAGCCTGCGTTTCTCTCCGACAAGCAACTTGAGCCTGCCCTCAAGTACCTGCTACGTAGATTTCCACAGATAGACTCAAAGTCAAATGCTGTAAGTATCTTATCTAATCGTGTGATATTCTCATGCTCAGCAGGGTTAGTTTAGTTGAGGTAAGCCAGTTGTGAGATATTGTGAACAACATTTGTCTGTCTGGGCCAACATTGATCTCTTAGTTGAAGTGTTAGGAGCTTTTATGTGTAGCATGGTCTGGACACACAATTTAGCTCATAAACCGTGATTCTTGGTAGGTCCGTCTGTAGGCCGTCCGTCAGCTTTCGCCTTTAAAGCACTCTAGCTATGATTCTTGTTATGTCCGTTCACCAGGCAGTCTGTAGGCCGTCCGTCACCCTTCACCTTTAAAGCACTCTAGCTATCTAGCTATGATTCTTTTTACGTCTTGTTCACCAGGCAGTCTGTAGGCCGTCCATCACCCTTTGCCTTTAAAGCACTCTAGCTATCTAGCTATGATTCTTTTTACGTCTTGTTCACCAGGCAGTCTGTAGGCCGTCCGTCACCCTTCACCTTTAAAGCACTCTAGCTATCTAGCTATGATTCTTGTTACGTCTTGTTCACCAGGCAATCTGTAGGCCGTCCGTCACCCTTCACCTTTAAAGCACTCTAGCTATCTAGCTATGATTCTTGTTACGTCTTGTTCACCAGGCAGTTTGTAGGCCGTCCGTCATCTTTCGTCGACCGGTATTAAGCACTGTAGTTTGTCTATGTCTTGTTGGTTTTGTTCAAGGTGTATCACAATCTACATGTATGTATTGTTATTATATTTATAGTTCGAGTTTTACGCCTGCATCAGCACCATTTCGGGCTATATCGCTGGCGGGAAGTTTACCTAACAACACCTTTCCTGGGCAGGCTCCAGTGGTTAACCAGTACTTGGGTGAACCAACCTCCGTAAGAAACTGCCAACTTTTTCATATAAATGAAACACAGTCTGAGCCGGGCTCGAACCCGTGACCATCAGTGATGATAGGTTACAGTGGTATACAAGTCAGCACCTTAACCACTCGACCATGGAATCACTGATGGTCATGGGTTTGAGCCCCGCTCAGGCCGTGTCTCATTTATATGAACAAATTGGCAGTTTCTTATGGAGGTTGGTGCACCCAAGTACTGGTTAACCGCTGGAGCCTGCCCAGGAAAGGTGTTGTTAGGTAAACTGCCCGTCGGCGATATAGCCCAAAATGGTGCTGATGCAGGCATAAAACCCGAAATATAATATAACATAGCACTCGACCACGGAGGCAGACACATGCATGTATTGATGAAAGTTTTGTTTTGGTTACCTGTAGAAACACCAAGGCCATCAATCAATGCTCTCAGATCTGCTCACATCAGCTCAGATTTTGCTTTTATAATTGAAAATTATTTATAATCTATTTTCAACTTCTTGTCCTGGACAGTTGCCAATTTGAAGTGAAATTCTTACTCCTGGATGGAGATAACTATGGGTACTCAGAATTCATAATCAATATAAATCCAAGGAAACCAAGATGGCTCGCACAATGGCTATTCTGGAATTTTGTCAATACCAGTAGTCATTTCTTTATTTATAGAGGGCTGAGGGTGACCTAATTAGTTTTAGGGAGAAGAACTATATATGTTTTCTTTCGTTCTAATCCCGTCTATTGCTGTTAATTTATATGTAAAATGTTAATTCTGGTATATGTAAAATGCTGAAATAAATAATGTTTAAATTAATTAGTTCTGAACTAACCGCCTTAAGTTTTATTACACCATGTGAGCTAAGCTCCGGGTGAGGGGACAGAGCCATTTGAATTGGTCACATGTCTTGCATCTGTCTGTCTGTCTGTCTGTCTGTCTGTCCTATAATATATTTTCCAATTTGATTCATATTCATGACTTCATATCTGAAACTGTCACTTTTTTGGTAAAACTTGATAGTAAAAGTATTGTGGAACATTTCCTTGTCTGTTTACAAATTTATTTTAGCTCGATTGCGAAACAAGTTATTTCAACTTATAAAAATCACTCTCGAGACCTCATTCCTGATGGAATCCATCGCCACGAGGGAGAGAGAAGAGGCAACGTGGAATTTAAATGCCTGGCCTAAGGGCACAATCGTAACGACTCCAGCGGGGCTCGAACTCTGGACCTTTCGCACCTGAAGCAAACGCGCATCCACTGCGCTATCACGACTTCCTTGTCTGTGAACTGAACTTAGCTTTACTTTAGAAATGAAGAAACATATTCTACGTGCGTTCAATACGGTTTCGATTTTTCTTAAGAATATAAGAGTTGGCAGATCAATTTGATGATAAGAATTTAGTTGTAATAATAAATGTTGTTTGTTTTTCAGCTTGTTCCTGTAAACAACATAAAGAGTGAGGTAGTGAAGTCACTGTCGCTGTACTACTACACCTTTGTTGATATCATGGACTTCAAGGTATAGCTTGTAAATTCTCTACTACGTGATTGTATGTATTGTCGCTGTACTACACACCTTTATTGATATCATGGACTTCAAGGTATAGCTTGTAAATTCTCTACTACGTGATTGTATGTATTGTCGCTGTACTACACACCTTTATTGATATCATGGACTTCAAGGTATAGCTTGTAAATTCTCTACTACATGATTGTATGCACCTTGTACGATATCATTGCCAGATGCAAAAATATGAATGAAAATTATAGAACTTCGAAACTTGTAGTTTTAAGCAAAATGAAAAACCCATATTGACTGTACATATGTATTATTTGAGCAGTAAGATCAGTGCTTGTGTTGTCTATCACAATGAGAGACATCTCTAATTTTCTATTACCGGTACCTCCCTTGGCAGATAAAGTCTGATTTATCCCAAAATGTAAATAGGTCGGTTGGAATCCTTTGTTTTTACTGTTGTTCCCTAACCAATTGCGGTATGGTAAATGCGATTTTATCAAAATCGTGTTAATTAACTGATAACATTCTTTTACAAATAAGTATCCATTGCATATACTGTAGGAGATCTGTCGAGATATAGTAATTTAATACTCATTAGAAGTGATAGTGGAATAACATTGCTAGCATGTTGTGCAAAGGAAACAACGATAAAAACAGAGGAAAACGCTTAATAGGACCTATCTACTTATAGGGAGTATTCAGGGGAAGTAACTGGCCGATGTCTCTCATTATTGCCATTTGTGATTCATTTATAAGACTGTCGATTTTCGATAGGAATTAAATTTCGGGCTATGTTGCAGAGGTGCCGGTCGTATATGTAACTTTATATTGTAGGACCATGTTGCAGATGTGCTGACAACAATCGATGCCTGCCAAGTCTTCCTCGATATTGTAAGTTGAGAAAGCTGCAACAGCTCATATTTAAATATTGTTGCATAATAGTTTCCAGTAACTAGTTTTCGGAGGAAAAAAGTGATTTAAAATTATACGTTGTATATCGCAAAATATAATGGCCATTACTTTACCGGCAGACTTGGAAATCAACGCTTTTGTCGGTGAAGATGAAGAAGGATGCTTCCAAATTGAGCACTGTTGTTTACTTTCCGGCTCAAAAAAGTGAATCTAGGCCCCAAGGTTATAGAACTTTTCTCAGATCTCAAACTCAAGCTCAAATGATCTGATTGGTTGATTCTGAGTGTTACTGTCAGCTGAACCAATCAGACGATTGAGACTGAGTTTTGAGATTCGAGAAAAGTTTTATAACCTCCAGGCCGTGTCTCATCACATGTAACCACTCGATTGAGAAAGGCATCACACTTGTCGTTGTACAGTTGGCAGAATTCATGGCACCTCTTGACCCTTATCCCATTTCATCCGGAAGCAGCAAGCGCGGTACCCATCTTGCTGAAACGAGGTGCATTCCTAGCTTATTAGACATTATGTGTCCTGAGCAGGGTATTAGCCAGGAATTAGAAACAGGGAGTCCAAATAAATTGTGGACTTGGCGAGCGAGCGGAGCGAGCGAAGCGTAACCGGTCGGGGGGTGCCGTAAGCCCCCCCGAGAAAATTGTGTTTTGTGTTTTTTCAGAAGGTATCTGGAGTGTATCTGAGGCACATATATATTTATGATTCCACATTTTGGCATATGAATTTTCAAGGCATGATGTGTCATCTGATTCAAGGGAAGAAAGTTTTTGAGAAAATAGATATACATGTAACATTGCATTGTGTTCGAGGTGCCCTCCTCTGGGAATTTATTTATTTAATTGGTCTCTGGTGCATTTTGAAGCTACTCTCCAGTCGAAAAGTATGATTGGACTATTATACAATTTGTCTACACTTGATGTGCATGGTTTGTTTTTTATTTAGCCAATCATCTTATATATTTTGGATTGTATTAGATCTATATTAATTTACATTAAGCCAGTGGCCCAACCCATTATAAGACTCTGCCCCATTATGTCTTATGAACCCCAAACTGGCCATCTGATCACTTCCCTTCGTCAAGGACCCGTTTCCAAATATAAACAATAGCACGTGCTGCTGGCAGCTGGGCAATAATAACAATACATGTACACGACGTCCGAGACACACCCCCACGATACACCAATAGGCTACGGGGCAACCAAACGGCAGGGCTCTCTGGGTACATTAGCGCTCATGCATATTCATTAAGTTGGAGTAGAGCCAAGTTTAACTTCGGGAGAGTTTCAGCGATTCGCGTCATTAATCTGATGTGACACACTGATATGTTATTAAAAATTGCTGTTTATATATGACAGATTTGTGTTCATATATATAGATCTACCTGCTTTCGTGGAGAAAAATGATCGAATGTCTTTGCGAACAGCGACAGATTTCGGCTTTGCTGCCATTTTTACACGAAACGAAACCTACCGCTCGACGTAAGATGCTCTGTGATTGGCTGTTTGCTGAGGTTCAGACGGGCGATCGGCCAATCAGCGTCGGCGTACGAAATCGGTGTGGGATTCACTGGCAGCAGTCATGTGATCGCTTAGAAAAATACTCGAAACAAAACCGAAACTGCCAAAAAGTAATGCATTCCATCAGAGCTTTTGGTGTGGAAATTGAGCATGTTTACGAAATATATTTGAGAACATATGGAAATGGCCGTCCAATACGCCGTCCAACGTAATTTGTGACCGTCTACTTCTGAGATTGGCCGTCCATTTGGACGGCTGGACGGCTCTCTGGCTAATACCCTGGTCCTGAGCTGTACCAAGCGAAATACCGCAAACAGTTACTCTTCTATTTTCGAGAATGTATTCCTGAATTTCAACCACTTTCTGTTCAATTGTAACAGTCACCACTGGTCTGCCAGTATGCTTATAATCTTTGGATGTTTCTCTGCCGTCCTTAAAGCGATTCACCCACTTTGAAATAGCACCATTTGATAAACAAGGGTCCTCCTAAGCTGTTGGCAAATTCTCCCGAATGTCGGAGAAAGATTTTCTGAGGAATGTATAAAACCATATCACAACAAGTTGCCTAATTACACTGTGCGACGCCAGTTTACAACCAACGCTATTGATGTGACATTAGAATATTGATATGACGTCATTAATTGTGACGTCATCAATGGAAATGATTAATCTCGCAAAATTTCATTACGCTATGTGAAAGCGTTATGAAATAGAGAAATTAGTTCACGAAATTCTTGGTGGGCCCTTATAAATTCTTTTGTGTTGCAAATAGAAAGGGAGAACAATAGGTAACCCACTTATGGTACACATTTGTGTGAGCCCGTCCATTCATCCATCCATCAACAATTATTTGAACAACATCTCCTAAGCGAGTATTACGATTGTGAAATACAGCACATGTGGCTGCTTAATAGAGGTCAAAGTTTATGTATAACAAAGTAACATATTTGGGAATCTGAAAAGCTGGATGCTTAATGCAGGTTGGCTGCTTAATGCAGGTTGGCTGCTTAATGCAGGTTGGCTGCTTAATGCAGGTGGCTGTTTAATGCAGGTTGGCTGCTTAATGCAGGTTGGCTGCTTAATAGAGGTGACCATTAACACGGGTTTGGCTGTAATTTCATTGAAATGTTCACTGGGTGACCCTCTACCAATGTTGCTGAAAGATTTCCGATTTGTCAAAAATGTTAAGACGCCAGAACAAAAATAGAAATATATTTATATCAGCATATCCTTTTAAACCGCTAGACTGATTTCGGAATCATTTTACAGAAATATTCCATCGATAACCAAAGTTACCCAATAAATATTTTTTGAATTACACCCCATTGTGTACTTCACTTTATTTATAGCACATTTCCAACATTGTGACCTCAACCCTGACACCAGCGTTCCCCTTTGTCTGAATTTGTGTCTGTGCCACTTATGTCACCAATTGAAAAAAGCTGGAGCCAATTTAAAAACCCTGGAGCCAACTAAGAGCCATATAGTTCACAGATAAATAGTTGAAGCTATGTGTTTGACAAAACATGTGCCAAACATTTTTTTTTTAAAGTTGCGACAGTACCGGTATTTCTTTTTTTGCGTCATTGGCGACCAACAGCAGGAACCCTGGACATATTTCAACCAACTGTCTTGAGACTAGGTATGCCTCTTCGACATCAACTTGACAGGCGCATATTATTGGGACTTTCTGTTCCAATAAATACTCCTGAATTATGCCCCTTTTTGTACCATAATAAATTACAATACAGCACTATTGAACTTTACGGCCAGACTTCTACAGTTTTTCTTGAATAATGCCTCTTAAATATCTCCCTTGTGTAATTTATCTCCTTTTGTGAAATACATTGTGTAAAAAAATGGTTATAATTTGTAATCGAACCACCTCCGTGGTCGAGTGGTTAAGGTCGCTGACTTGTATACCACTGTAACCTATCATCACTGATGGTCATGGGTTCGAGCCCCGCTCAGGCCGTGTCTCATTTATATGAAAAAGTTGGCAGTTTCTTAAAGAGGTTGGTGCACCCAAGTACTGGTTAACCGCTGGAGCCTGCCCAGGAAAGGTGTTGTTAGGTAAACTGCCCACGGCGATATAGCCCAAAATGGTGCTGATGCAGGCGTAAAACCCGAAATATAACATATAATATAACATATAATTTGTAATCATCTCCCTTTGTAAAATTGTTATTTATAAATTATCCCCCTTTATGAAAGTGTTGTTTGTAAATCATCTCCCTTTCTGAATTTGTTATTTATAAGTTATCTGCCTTTCTGAAATTGTTATTTATAAATTATTTCCCTTTCTGAAATTGTTATTTATAAATTATCTGTATTTGTGAGATTTTTATTTAGAGATGATCTCACCTTTACTGACAGCGTGATCAGCAACCAATTATATTTACAAAAGAAGAATAAATTGGCATCTGAAACAACAATATTGATGGAGCTATTAATTAGTACATCATTATTTTAAGGTTGAATGCAAAAAATATTAGTTGATGACTGTAGGGAAAATTGTATACAGTCAAACCTATGTTAGTGGTCACCTGTATTAAGCAGCCAGTTTCCAGATTCCCAATTGGTTGCTTTATTATATATTTGACCTCCATTAGGCAGCCACCTGTGCTAAGCAGCCACTTTCTCTGACTCCCTTGGCTGGCTGCTTAAGACAGGTTTGACTGTACAAGTAATTTACCAGTATTTCTTTCTTTCAGACCATGAACTTTGACCTTGCCAAGAATTATCTTGACCTTGTGACGACCTATGTTTCGATCATGATTCTTGTCTCAAAAGTGGACGACCGTAAAGCTGTGCTAGCATTGTACAACGTGGCTCATGAATATTTACACGGATCCGGGTAAGTTTACAGTTTCTGTACCATGATATATGTCTTATAGTAGTATTAACCCTTTGCCTGCTGAGTAAATAAAATCACATTTGCAAACAACATAGATCCAGATCAGCTGGGGCATAGCGGTGTGTCTGATCAGGATCTATGTTGTTTGCTATTCAGCCAAGTGTGTTAGCTCCACTATCTGAATAGCAAACAGTATAGAGCCTGACATTATGTGCCATCTGATCTGGCTCTATGCTGTTTACAGAAGATATTTATCTGTCGTTAGCATGCAAAGGGTTAAGAAGTAACATTTTGTGTATAATTAAAGATATGCCATGAAAAAGTAGAGGAAGGCATATGTAAGGATTGAAATTCTAGAATGTTTATTTGGAAAACACACAACACCTGTAGAAGTGGAGTATGGATAATCACATCCCCCATGTAATATGAATGTCTGGAAAAGCTGAATTAACCAGGGCTCATTCTAGAGGGCGACTTGGGTGAAATAGTCCCCCTTTCCCTAAAAAAAAAAATTAATAAAAAAAATATTTTTATTTTTACAATTTTCGTACAAAATTTTGTCCAGTAAGATACACTGGCCCATTATAAAGCACTGCTTCTATTCATATGTTCTATTTAATTGTCATGTGTATTTTAACTCTATTTTGTTGAATTATATTAAATAAAACCATTTAAAGATGCAATCGCACACTTTCTCACTTCTCCCAAAAATTCTGACCTACAATGAACCCTGTTAACTTTTCAACTTTTTACGTTTCAGAGACCCGTCTTTCCCGCGGCTTGGGCAGATGATTATGGAGTATGACGCACCAATGAAGAAAATGTCTGAAGAATTTGTACCACATTCTCGGGTATTTTAATTTTATATATACAGTCAAACCGGTATTAGTGGTCACCTGTATTAAGCAGCCAACCTGTATTAAGCAGCCAGTTTCCAGATTCCCAATATGTTGTTTTATTATACATTTGACCTGTATTAAGCAGCCAACCTGTATTAAGCAGCCAGTTTCCAGATTCCCAATATGTTGTTTTATTATACATTTGACCTCTATTAAGCAGCCAACCTGTATTAAGCAGCCAGTTTCCAGATTTCCAATATGTTGTTTTATTATACATTTGACCTCTATCAAGCAGCCACCTGTGTTAAGCAGTCACTTTATGTGATTCCCTTGACTGGCTGCTTAAGACAGGTTTGACTGTACACGTGAACCATTCATAGAATCCAAGGGGAAACCACTCATTCCACAGCATGCATGAGAACCATTCATAGAATCTAAGGGAAACCACTCATTCCACAGCAGGCATGACAACCATTCATATAATCTAAGGGAAAACCACTCATTCCACAGCATGCATGAGAACCATTCATAGAATCTAAGGGAAAACCACTCATTCCACAGCATGTATGAGAACCATTCATAGAATCTAAGTGAAACCACTCATTCCACAGCATGGACGAGAACCATTCATAGAATCTAAGGGAAAACCACTCATTCCACAGCATGTATGAGAACCATTCATAGAATCTAAGTGAAACCACTCATTCCACAGCATGCATGAGAACCATTCATAGAATCTAAGGGAAAACCACTCATTCCACAGCATGTATGAGAACCATTCATAGAATCTAAGTGAAACCACTCATTCTACAGCATGCATGAGAACCATTCAGAGAATCTAAGGGAAACCACTCATTCCACAGCTGGCATGAGAACCATTCAGAGAATCTAAGGGAAACCACTCGTTCCACAGCATGCATGAGAACCATTCAGAGAATCTAAGGGAAACCACTCATTCCACAGCATGTATGATAACCATTCATAGAATCTAAGGGAAACCACTCATTCCACAGCATGCATGAGAACCATTCAGAGAATCTAAGGGAAACCACTCATTCCACAGCATGTATGATAACCATTCATAGAATCTAAGGGAAACCACTCATTCCACAGCATGCATGAGAACCATTCAGAGAATCTAAGGGAAACCACTCATTCCACAGCATGTATGATAACCATTCATAGAATCTAAGGGAAACCACTCATTCCACAGCATGCATGAGAACCATTCAGAGAATCTAAGGGAAACCACTCATTCCACAGCATGTATGATAACCATTCATAGAATCTAAGGGAAACCACTCATTCCACAGCATGCATGAGAACCATTCAGAGAATCTAAGGGAAACCACTCATTCCACAGCATGTATGATAACCATTCATAGAATCTAAGGGAAACCACTCATTCCACAGCATGCATGAGAACCATTCAGAGAATCTAAGGGAAACCACTCATTCCACAGCTGGCATGAGAACCATTCATAGAATCTAAGGGAAACCACTCATTCCACAGCATGGACGAGAACCATTCATAGAATCTAAGGGAAAGCACTCATTCCACAGCATGCATGAGAACCATTCATAGAATCTAAGGGGAAACCACTCATTCCACAGCAGGCATGACAACCATTCATATAATCTAAGGGAAAACCACTCATTCCACAGCATGCATGAGAACCATTCATAGAATCTAAGGGAAACCACTCATTCCACAGCATGCATGAGAACCATTCATAGAATCTAAGGGAAACCACTCATTCCACAGCATGCATGAGAACCATTCAGAGAATCTAAGGGAAACCACTCATTCCACAGCTGGCATGAGAACCATTCATAGAATCTAAGGGAAACCACTCATTCCACAGCATGGACGAGAACCATTCATAGAATCTAAGGGAAAGCACTCATTCCACAGCATGCATGAGAACCATTCATAGAATCTAAGGGGAAACCACTCATTCCACAGCATGCATGAGAACCATTCATAGAATCTAAGGGAAACCATTCATAAACCAAAGGTTAATTATAGTATTAGTCATAGCCAACAGAATATAATGGTAGCGTGTTCGTTTCAGTTGCGAAAGGCACTGAGTTTGCGCCATGCTGGAGCCGTTACTATTGTGCACTTGGGCAAGGCATTTAAATTCCACGTTGCCTCTTCTCTCTCCCTCGTGGCGATGGATTCGATTCCATCAGGAATGAGGTCTCGAGAATGATTAATTATAAGTTGTAAGAACTTGTTTCGCAATCGAGATAAATTTGTATAAATTAGAATATATAACTTAGTTACCTTATGCTGTTTACTGATTAGTTCATAGTACTATTCACATCATGCAATGTTTGTTACATCATGTCATCTTCATAATTGGCTGTCTGATTAGCACAGTGGTTAGTTCACTCGCTTCTCACCAATGCAACCCAGGTTCGATTCTCGGACCGGGAAGTATGTGAGATGGTACGATGGTCGCTAGATCGGACAGGTGGGTTTTCTCCGGGTACACCAGTTTCCTCCCATACGAATGACCACATATTCGTTTTGATCCACGCCAATGAGAGTGATTAATATAAGTTGTTAGAATTTGCTTCGCGTTGTAAAATAAATAAAGTTTAAAATTTTAAATGTCATTCTTCTATCCCTGCCTCATTTTTCTATTGAAGCGAAATGAAAACAAATACAGTTAGCATCCTTTAAAATCGTCACCTTTTGTGTTTTTTCACAATGTTATCCTATCGAGCTAGCACGCGGAAGGTGAGTCGTTCTACACAGATGCACGTCCATACATGAAATGGTGCTTGGAGGGGCACCCGGGGTCTCTCTAGCCTCCAGCGAAAGCTGAAGAACCACCCTATGACCTAAGCTGTTAGCGCGACTGTAAGCCTCAATAACGACAACAAACTCTTTGCTGTCTTATATTACCAAGACTTACCGGTCAGAGATATTATTAAAATGCACTTACAATTTCAGTTCATTTTGTCTGACCGAGGGATTATTTGTCTGATATGTCATGCGGTCCTACAGTTTATCGAGAAGACTGAACGTGATAATGTACAATATATCGATGGCTCAGCACAAAACTAGGCTAACTCCATATTTTGTCGAAATTGTTTTTTTCACAAATTCTGAAGTCGAATCAGTATCCCCTTCGTCCCTCAAAAGTACTATTCTTAACTTGACTTGGGTCTAGTTTTGCACCAACATGTTAAAAAAAAAACCATTGAATTTCAGTGCAAAACTATAGCTAACTCAAAAAACTGATAAAAAACTGATAAAACAGAGTTACGCATGAAAATGACCATGACCATTAGTTTTTAGGTGTTTACCAGCATACAGAGTAGTAAAATATCTGCAAAATATCCAAACAGAAAAAAAAAGTTTTTTTGCCCTCCTGTAAAAATTTCAAAAAAGGACGTAGCCTAGTTTTGCGCTGAGCCATCGTTATGTAAGATAGTAAATCATTTTTTATTGATCTACCCTTGCAGGTGCTGATCCCGGCCATCCTATCGCTGCATGATATATATAGCAAGAAAACGTTCAATGCAGACCAGTTGAGGGCCATGCAGGTGTTGAGTCTGCTAGCTGAGCCGCAGAAAATCAGTCAAGTTCCAGCCACCACTACAGTAAGTAACTTCCAAATATGCCCTCTAGTTTGCCCCTTAGTCCGCCTCCGTGGTCGAGTGGTTAAGGTCGCTGACTTGTATACCACTGTAACCTATCATTACTGATGATCACGGGTTCGAGCCCCGGTCAGGCCGTGTCTCATTTAAATGAAAAAGTTGGCAGTTTCTTACAGAGGTTGGTGCACCCAAGTACTGGTTAACCGCTGGAGCCTGCCCAGGAAAGGTGTTGTTAGGTATACTGCCCGCCGGCGATATAGCCCGAAATGGTGCTGATGCAGGCGTAAAACCCTAAATATAACATAATAGTTTGCCCCTTCTCTCTCACCCAACCACAGTAAATCAGTCAAGTTCCAGCCACAACTACAGTAAGTAACTTCCAAGTATGCCCTCTAGTCTGCCCCTTCTCTCTCACCCAACCACAGTAAATCAGTCAAGTTCCAGCCACAACTACAGTAAGTAACTTCCAAGTATGCCCTCTAGTCTGCCCCTTCTCTCTCACCCACCCACAACTACAGTAAGTAACGTCCAAGTATGCCCTCTAGTCTGCCTCTTCTCTATCACCCAACCACAGAACATCAGTCAAGTTCCAGCCACAACTACAGTAAGTAACTTCCAAGTATGCCCTCTAGTCTGCCCCTTCTCTCTCACCCAACCACAGAACATCAGTCAAGTTCCACCCACAACCACAGTAAATCAGTCAAGTTCCGCCCACAACCACAGTAAATCAGTCAAGTTCCGCCCACAACTACAGTAAAGACTTTCAAATATATACCACCTAGAGAAAATGAGTATGTTATATCTTGTTTCAAATAAATATTTGCAGCATTTTAAAATATATGAAAATAAATTGTAGCCATAATAATTCATGAATTTCAGGTCCCTGTGCATATTTAGTGTCAAATGCAGAAATTAAACTGATGAAATTGGCCATGAAAAAATTATTAAAGCAACACTACATCAGTGAAAACGCAAATTTCTACAGAGTGTATTTTCCTATTATATGGTATAATTTTATTCAACTAAGTAGAGTGACTGAGTATTTCAACTAATAAACAAACGTCGTATATGCGGTTTGTTGACATAACAAAATTATGTAAATATGGTCGACATCCATAATTAATACAACTCGTATATCCTGAATACACGATGTATGGGTACATATTTACCGCTATATCTCACATGTGTGGCTATACATATTTATTTGTAGATTAATCTTAGTTAAATTATCTCTAATCGACGTTATCTTTGTGCTTAATATTGACAAACGTCAATTCAGGAACGTGGATGATCGTTATATGTAAACCTACTTTCAATTTAATTTTGAAAGTTTGTAGACCACAAAAACACTGTCTATTGATTCAATGTTAGTGTTCGAAAGTATTCGGAAGAATTTGTGGTAGCAATGCATTATTACGTGAAAAAATGCATTTGAATGTATTAATGAATTTTGCGATGTAATGTCGCTTTAAAATGTTGATGTATTGTGTGTATTTACAGATACAATGTGAATACTTGTCTCAGGATATTCTGGAGAGGTGGATTATATGTAAGTGTTATTGCTGCAACTCTCTTGTTATACTCTTCTTACAACTTATATTAATCACTCTCAAGACCACATTCCTGATGGAATCCTTCGCCACGTTGGAGAGAGAAGAGGCATATTGCTGGTGCAGGCCGTTGTCTAATATTGCTCAATCTTGTGGCCCAAACCATTTGTATTTTCATGCTATGTATTGTATCTTTTTGTGTATGACATATTTATTATTGATTTGCAATAAAATATGATTGAACTTAAGTGAAGAGGCAATGTGGATGCCAAATATTTTTTGGAAGTCGTGATAGCGCAGTGGATGCGCGTTCGCTTCAGGTGTGAAAGGTCTGGAGTTCGAGCCCCGCTGGAGCTGTTATGATTGTGCCCTTAGGCAAGGCATTTAAATTCCACGTTGCCTCTTTTCTCTCCCTCGTGGCGATGGATTCCATCAGGAATGAGGTCTCGAGAGTGATTAATATAAGTTATAAGAACTTGTTTCGCAATCGAGCTAAAATAAATTTGTATAAACTAAATATTTTCATATGAGGAAGTTTCCTGTTCAGTTGTGGTGGGTCATTGGTTTTACGCTGTACTAAGAACTTCTTTTTGAGTGGAACCTGAGGTCCTCCTCCAATAAAGGCTGTACAATCTCCATTTCACCTATTATAAAGCTATCATATGACTTTATTTTTGATAGGTACGATCCCCCGTCTGACCATAATAAAATTAACAGTTTCAGATGGGACGTTAAACCGAGGTCTCATGTCGGTGCTGTACACCGTGCACGTAAAAGAACCAGAGGAGACTCTGGAATGAGTCTCTGTCTGTATCATTGCACTATCCTCCAACAATCTAAAATGACTAATCTCTTCAGGAGGCGTCGCTCATATGGGCAACCGGTAGCGACGATAAATAAACGTAAAACACACACTTTTTGATGATAATAATAATAAATCATTTTACCCAGGTAACTCATAAGACAACATAGCATAATGTACAGCTTACTTATAATAATGAGGCCTCCAGATATTAATAGCATGGGTAGTATATTTAGGACACATTGTCCGTAATAGATTATTGGGGCTTATATGAGGGAGAAGTGTACGGTACATGTATGCAAGTGTGCGGTATGCAAGGGAGAAGTGTGCGGTATGCATGGGAGAAGTGTGCGGTATGCAAGGGTGAAATGAAAGGTATATGAGGGAGAAGTGTAAGGTATATGAGGGAGACGTGTAAGGTATATGAGGGAGAAGTGTAAGGTATATGAGGGAGAAGTGTAAGGTATATGAGGGAGAAGTGTAAGGTATATGAGGGAGAAGTGTAAGGTATATGAGGGAGAAGTGTAAGGTATATGAGGGAGAAGTGTAAGGGATACGAGGGAGAAATGTTGCGGTAAGTGTAAGGTGCATGTATGCATGGGAGAAATGTAAGGTATGCATGGGAGAAGTGTAAGGTATGCAAGGGAGAAATGTAAGGTATATGAGGGAGAAGTGTAAGGTATATGAGGGAGAAGTGTAAGGTATGCATGGGAGAAGTGTATGGTATGCAAGGGAGAAGTGTGCAGTAAGTGTAAGGTACATGTATGCAAGGGAGAAGTGTGCAGTATGCAAGGGAGAAGTGTAAGGTATGCAAGAGAGAAGTGTATGGTATACAAAGAAGTGTAAGGTATGCAAGGGAGAAGTGTAAGGTATGCAAGGGAGAAGTGTAAGGTAAGTGTAAGGTATGCAAGGGAGAAGTGTAAGGTAAGTGTAAGGTATGCAAGGGAGAAGTATAAGGTACATGTATGCAAGGGAGAAGTGTAAGGTATGCAAGGGAGAAGTGTAAGGTAAGTGTAATGTATGCAAGGGAGAAGTGTATGGTATGCAAGGGAGAAGTGTAAGGTGTGCAAGGGAGAAGTGTAAAGTATGCAAGGGAGAAGTGTATAGTATACAAGGGAGAAGTGTAAGGTATGCAAGAGAGAAGTGTAAGGTATGCAAGGGAGAAGTGTAAGGTATGCAAGAGAGAAGTGTAAGGTATGCAAGGGAGAAGTGTAAGGTATGCAAGGGAGAAGTGTAAGGTATGCAAGAGAGAAGTGTAAGGTATACAAGGGAGAAGTGTAAGGTATGCAAGGGAGAAGTGTATAGTATACAAGGGAGACATGTAAGGTATGCAAGGGAGAAGTGTGCGGTATGCAAGAGGAGAAGTGTATGGTATGCAAGGGAGATGTGTAAGGTATGCAAGGGAGAAGTGTAAAGTATGCAAGGGAGAAGTGTAAGGTATGCAAGGGAGAAGTGTAAGGTATACAAGGGAGAAGTGTAAGGTATGCAAGGGAGAAGTGTAAGGTATGCAAGGGAGAAGTGTAAAGTATGCAAGGGAGAAGTGTAAAGTATGCAAGGGAGAAGTGTAAGGTATACAAGGGAGAAGTGTAAGGTATGCAAGAGAGAAGTGTAAGGTATGCAAGAGAGAAGTGTAAGGTATGCAAGGGAGAAGTGTAAGGTATGCAAGAGAGAAGTGTAAGGTATGCAAGAGAGAAGTTTAAGGTATGCAAGGGAGAAGTGTATAGTATACAAGGGAGAAGTGTAAGGTATGCAAGGGAGAAGTGTAAGGTATGCAAGGAGAAGTGTAAGGTATGCAAGGAGAAGTGTATAGTATACAAAGGAGAAGTGTAAGGTATGCAAGGGAGAAGTGTAAGGTATGCAAGGGAGAAGTGTGCGGTATGCAAGAGAGAGAAGTGTAAGGTATGCAAGGGAGAAGTGAAAGGTATGCAAGAGAGAGAAGTGTATGGTATGCAAGGATGAAGTGTAAGGTATGCAAGAGAGAGAAGTGTATAGTATACAAGGGAGAAGTGTAAGGTATGCAAGAGAGAGAAGTGTATGGTATGCAAGGGAGAAGTGTAAGGTATGCAAGGGAGAAGTGTGCGGTATGCAAGGGAGAAGTGTATAGTATACAAGGGAGAAGTGTAAGGTATGCAAGGGAGAAGTGTGCGGTATGCAAGGGAGAAGTGTAAGGTATGCAAGGGAGAAGTGTGCGGTATGCAAGGGAGAAGTGTATAGTATACAAGGGAGAAGTGTAAGGTATGCAAGAGAGAGAAGTGTATGGTATGCAAGAGAGAAGTGTAAGGTAAGTGTAAGGTATGCAAGGGAGAAGTGTAAGGTAAGTGTAAGGTATGCAAGGGAGAAGTGTAAGGTATGCAAGGGAGAAGTGTAAGGTAAGTGTAAGGTATGCAAGGGAGAAGTGTAAGGTAAGTGTAAGGTATGCAAGGGAGAAGTATAAGGTACATGTATGCAAGGGAGAAGTGTAAGGTATGCAAGGGAGAAGTGTAAGGTAAGTGTAATGTATGCAAGGGAGAAGTGTAAGGTAAGTGTAAGGTATGCAAGGGAGAAGTGTAAGGTAAGTGTAAGGTATGCAAGGGAGACGTATAAGGTACATGTATGCAAGGGAGAAGTGTAAGGTATGCAGGGAGAAGTGTAAGGTAAGTGTAAGGTATGCAAGGGAGAAGTGTAAGGTAAGTGTAAGGTATGCAAGGGAGACGTATAAGGTACATGTATGCAAGGGAGAAGTGTAAGGTATGCAAGGGAGAAGTGTAAGGTATGCAAGGGAGAAGTGTAAGGTATGCAAGGGAGAAGTGTAAGGTAAGTGTAATGTATGTAAGGGAGAAGTGTAAGGTAAGTGTAAGGTATGCAAGGGAGAAGTGTAAGGTAAGTGTAATGTATGCAAGGGAGAAGTGTAAGGTAAGTGTAAGGTATGCAAGGGAGAAGTGTAAGGTATGCAAGGGAGAAGTGTAAGGTATGCAAGGGAGAAGTGTAAGGTATACAAGGGAGAAGTGTAAGGTATACAAGGGAGAAGTGTAAGGTATACAAGGGAGAAGTGTAAGGTATACAAGGGAGAAGTGTAAGGTATACAAGGGAGAAGTGTAAGGTATACAAGGGAGAAGTGTAAGGTATACAAGGGAGAAGTGTAAGGTATACAAGGGAGAAGTGTAAGGTATACAAGGGAGAAGTGTAAGGTATACAAGGGAGAAGTGTAAGGTATACAAGGGAGAAGTGTAAGGTATACAAGGGAGAAGTGTAAGGTATACAAGGGAGAAGTGTAAGGTATACAAGGGAGAAGTGTAAGGTATACAAGGGAGAAGTGTAAGGTATACAAGGGAGAAGTGTAAGGTATACAAGGGAGAAGTGTAAGGTATACAAGGGAGAAGTGTAAGGTATGCAAGGGAGAAGTGTAATGTATACAAGGGAAATGTATAAGGTATACAAGGGAGAAGTGTAAGGTATACAAGGGAGAAGTGTAAGGTATACAAGGGAGAAGTGTAAGGTATACAAGGGAGAAGTGTAAGGTATACAAGGGAGAAGTGTAAGGTATACAAGGGAGAAGTGTAAGGTATACAAGGGAGAAGTGTAAGGTAAGTGTAAGGTATACAAGGGAGAAGTGTAAGGTATGCAAGGGAGAAGTGTAAGGTATGCAAGGGAGAAGTGTAAGGTAAGTGTAAGGTATGCAAGGGAGAAGTGTAAGGTATGCAAGGGAGAAGTGTAAGGTATACAAGGGAGAAGTGTAAGGTAAGTGTAAGGTATGCAAGGGAGAAGTGTGCGGTATGCAAGGGAGAAGTGTGCGGTATGCAAGAGAGAGAAGTGTAAGGTATGCAAGGGAGAAGTGTATGGTATGCAAGGGAGAAGTGTAAGGTAAGTGTAAGGTATGCAAGGGAGAAGTGTAAGGTAAGTGTAAGGTATGCAAGGGAGAAGTGTAAGGTATGCAAGGGAGAAGTGTAAGGTATGCACGGGAGAAGTGTTTATACAAATTTATTTTAGCTTGATTGCGAAACAAGTTCTTTCAACTTATATGAATCACTCTCGAGACCTCATTCCTGATGGAATCCATCGCCATGAAGGAGAGAGAAGAGGCAATGTGGAATTTAAATGCCTTGCCTAAGGGCACAATCGTAACGGCTCCAGCGGGGTTCGAACTCTGGAGAAGTGTAAGGTATGCAAGGGAGAAGTGTAAGGTATGCAAGGGAGAAGTGTAAGGTATGCAAGGGAGAAGTGTAAGGTATGCAAGGGAGAAGTGTAAGGTATGCAAGGGAGAAGTGTATGGTATGCATGGGAGAAGTGTGCGGTATGCAAGGGAGAAGTGTGCGGTATGCAAGGGAGAAGTGTATGGTATGCAAGGGAGAAATGAAAGGTATATGAGGGAGAAGTGTATGGTACACACATATTTCTGCCAAATCTCCCTCAAGCTACAGCCCTGATGATGTTTTGTACCATATGTTTCAGTTGGTTTGATGTTGTGTCACCAGTATTTACAAGAAGCGAAGGCGTGGGATTTGTGGAAGACGGCACTGCAGGCAGGATATATCATACAATTGTGTAGAGATGAGATTCTGCACATTCATAGTTACATAGTTACATACTTCGACAGTCTAAAAGGGTATCTATATTGCACTGAACTTACACTTCACATTTCAAATAATCATTTCCAAAATTACCACTGTACATTTATGCTATAAAAGTTCATTGCCCAAGTTACCACTGTACATTTATGCTATAAAAGTTCATTGCCCAAGATACCACTGTACATTTATACTAGAAACGTTCATTGCCCAAGTTACCACTGTACATTTATTCTAGAAAAGTCCATTGCCCAAGTTACCACTGTACATTTATACTAGAAACGTTCATTGCCCAAGATACCACTGTACTGTTATACTAGAAACGTTCATTGCCCAAGATACCACTGTACAGTTATACTAGAAAAGTTCATTGCCCAAGATACCACTATACGGTTATACTAGAAAAGTTCATTGCCCAAGATACCACTGTACGGTTATACTAGTAAAGTTCATTGCCCAAGTTACCACTGTACAGTTATACTAGAAAAGTTCATTGCCCAAGATACCACTGTACTGTTATACTAGAAAAGTTCATTGCCCAAGATACCACTGTACATTTATACTAGAAACATTCATTGCCCAAGATACCACTGTACGGTTATACTAGAAAAGTTCATTGCCCAAGATACCACTGTACTGTTATACTAGAAACATTCATTGCCCAAGATACCACTGTACTGTTATACTAGAAACGTTCATTGCCCAAGATACCACTGTACTGTTATACTAGAAATGTTCATTGCCCAAGTTACCACTGTACTGTTATACTAGAAACATTCATTGCCCAAGATACCACTATACAGTTATACTAGAAACGTTCATTGCCCAAGATACCACTGTACAGTTATATTAGAAAAGTTCATTGCCCAAGATACCACTGTACATTTATTCTAGAAAAGTTCATTGCCCAAGTTACCACTGTACATTTATTCTAGAAAAGTTCATTGCCCAAGATACCACTGTACATTTATTCTAGAAAAGTTCATTGCCCAAGTTACCACTGTACATTTATACTAGAAAAATTCATTGCCCAAGATACCACTGTATGGTTATATTAGAAAAGTTCATTGCCCAAGTTACCACTGTACATTTATGCTATAAAAGTTCATATCCTGTTCATTTCCTGTTCATTTCCCAAATTACCTCTGTACAATTATACCTGAACATTTCACTTCTTGTTTATATACGTCATGACGGGACTTAAATAGTGTAATGGATTTTTTCATGTGAGGAAGCTATCCAGCTGGCTTGTAGAAGGTTGGTGGTTCTAACTGGGTGTTCGTCCGTGCCTGAAATACTGCATGGATCTGCATCCTGGGTCTCCCTCCACCAATAATAGATGGAGAGTCGCTGTATGACCTAAGCCACTTTAAGTCCCAAAAACATACAAACACTCAAATCTCCATGACGTCAAAAGAGTTAGGCAGCTCGAGCCAATGTTTGTGTGTTGTATTTGCAGACAAAACATGAGCAAGAGAGTGACTGAGGTGAAGGACCTCCAACATCAGGCACTACTCACCTCGTATGTATTCTTCTATTCTATCAAACGTCATTTACATGTTTTATCATTACATGAGTTTCGTTATATCAGCCTGTATGCATGGTTTTCTTCGAATGTAAATATTAAGCTATAATTCATGATCATATTTGATCTTAATGCTAACCACCATTTACAATGTTATTTGTAATTTTGTAAATAAATACCTCTGAAGGGAGTTAATTTGCACCATGTCGTCGATGAATGGATGATTTTATTTAGGCAGCAATGTAAGCTATGGTGGCCAATCGTGCTTGTCTATTGTAGTTCATCAAGAAATGAATCGTGCTTGTCTATGTTGTTCATCAAGAAATGAATCGTGCTTGTCTATGTTGTTCATCAAGAAATGAATCGTGCTTGTCTATGTTGTTCATCAAGAAATGAATCGTGCTTGTCTATGTTGTTCATCAAGAAATGAATCGTGCTTGTCTATGTTGTTCATCAAGAAATGATTGGTGGCCAATCGTGCTTGTCTATTGTTGTTCATCAAGAAATGAATGGTGGCCAATCGTGCTTGTCTATTGTTGTTCATCAAGAAATGAATCATGCTTGTCTATTGTTGTTCATCAAGAAATGATTGGTGGCCAATCGTGCTTGTCTATGTAGTTCATCAAGAAATGAATGGTGGCCAATCATGCTTGTCTATGTAGTTCATCAAGAAATGAATGGTGGCCAATCGTGCTTGTCTATGTTGTTCATCAAGAAATGAATGGTGGCCAATCGTGCTTGTCTATGTTGTTCATCAAGAAATGAATGGTGGCCAATCGTGCTTGTCTATGTTGTTCATCAAGAAATGAATGGTGGCCAATCGTGCTTGTCTATGTTGTTCATCAAGAAATGAATCCTGCTTGTCTATGTTGTTCATCAAGAAATGATTGGTGGCCAATCATGCTTGTTTATGTTGTTCATCAATAAATGATTGGTGGCCAATCGTGCTTGTCTATGTTGTTCATCAAGAAATGAATGTTGTCCAATCGTGCTTGTCTATGTTGTTCATCAAGAAATGAATGGTGGCCAATCGTGCTTGTCTATGTTGTTCATCAATAAATGATCTGCAACTGCTGTATATAGGTGCAATGAGGACAATCGCATTTAGGCTGCAAATAACCATGATTATTTATCATCAGACCCGGTCTACACAGAGATAGAAGGAAGTTCTTGCGGGCTGCGCTGCGTGAGTTAACGCTCATCTACACAGACCAGCCGGGTCTCCTTGGTCCCAAGGCCCTGTACGTCCTCCAGGCCCTCTCTATGTCACAGAATGAGGTCCACTGGCTTCTCCGGCATTTCCAGAACCCTCCGAGCAAGCGAAACAATGTGAAAATGAACCAAGAGGATTTTGTTGATAGGTATGTAAAATGCTTTAATGTATGTTTTATTGCATAAATTCTCTTCAGAAACATTGCTGGAATTGTCAATTTGCCCATAACATTATTGCAATAGTTTGATTTGTTTGTGTCTTACGTGCTTTGTGGAAAACGAGACATAGACATTGCTTGCAAAATTGTGCGGATCTGTGTGATAAGATACATATGAATTAGCGGTAACACTTACTGTTGTAAAGCGGAGGAAATGTGTGTGTTTACGGTTTTATAAAAGTTGCTGTTAATCTGAGGAAATTTGTGTGTTTACGGTTTTTATAAAAGTATGTTTCCCACAGAAGAAATGTGCTTCACTGTGATTTTGATGATAAACAACTCAAGTAGGATATATAGCAGATGTGTGTTGTAAAATTACAAGCATGTTATTATTATTATTATATTAATGATAGAGGATTGGTTCTGAACTAGGTTCGTTCACCCTCTATAAATATATAAATCTGTCATATGTGTTGGATTGTCGGCTGTCTGATTAGCGCAGTGGTTAGCCGAGAATATATTTTTTTGCAAGATCGGCAATAACCTTGCCTTTGGCAATACAATATACATACTGCCCCTTTTGTGGCCGGCCCACCTTGCCCCTTTTCTGACCCACCCTGCCCTTTTTACCACTCTAGAATAAACCCTATTATACATGGCATGAGGTCCGCCTCCGTGGTCGAGTGGTTAAGGTCGCTGACTTGTATACCACTGTAACCTATCATCACTGATGGTCACGGGTTCGAGCCCCGCTCAGACCGTGTCTCATTTATATGAAAAAGTTGGCAGTTTCTTACGGAGGTTGGTGCACCCAAGTACTGGTTAACCGCTGGAGCCTGCCCAGGAAAGGTGTTGTTAGGTAAACTGCCCGCCGGCGATATAGCCCAAAATGGTGCTGATGCAGGCGTAAAACCCGAAACATAACATAACATAACATGGCATGAGAAACAAAATGTAATATACACAAATTACATTAATAATAGATTGACATTGTGTTATTTAAAGCAACGATAAACCAGCAAAGAAGCTATATTGGCAAAGAGCGAAACCAATTTGTCTTTTTGTGATAATGCATATTAATATGATAGCATACATATACAATCATTAATGTTAGTCATGTTAGCAAGCTCCACGTTAGCAAGCTCCAAGTTAGCAAGCTCCACGTTAGCAAGCTCCACATTAGCAAGCTCCACATTAGCAAGCTCCACGTTAGCAAGCTCCACATTAGCAAGCTCCACGTTAGCAAGCTCCACGTTAGCAAGCTCCACATTAGCAAGCTCCACGTTAGCAAGCTCGCTTCTCAACACTGCAACCCATTTTCGATCCTTGAACCGGGAAGTAAGTGAGGGTGTACAGTGGTCACCAGATCGGACAGGTGTGTTTTCTCTGAGACCTCTGGTATCCTCCAACTTTATAGTGGAAGTCGTGATAGCGCAGTGGATGCGCGTTCACTTCTGGTGCGAAAGGTCCGGAGTTCGAGCCCCGCTGGAGCCGTTATGATTGTGCCCTTAGGCAAGGCATTTAAATTCCACGTTGCCTCTTCTCTCTCCCTCGTGGCGATGGATTACATCAGGAATGAGGTCTCGCGAGTGATCAATATAAGTTGTAATAACTTGTTTCGCAATCGTGCTAAACTAAATTTGTATTTATTTAAGCTTTCCTCCGACATGAATGACCCCATATCCGCTTTGATCGTTGCCAATGAGATCGATCAATATAAGTTGTTAAAGCTTGTTTTATAATGATTGTAAAATAAATAAAGTCATACTATACTTTATTCTGATGCGTGTTTCTGCTTTGCAGGCAAATACCTGAATTACTCTTCTACATCGAAGAGCTGAAAGGTATGTGTAATTTCATTATATAATTGTACATGCTGTTTATTGTTTAAACCTTATAGTTATGATCACAGGGGCTTGCAGAAGAGTCTGTAGTTCTACCCGAGTGTCCGTCTGTGCCTGAAATACTGTCCGCAGAGGCACCAAGGGTCTCCCTTCAAGGGTCTTCCTCCTTGGTACACCACGATTCTTCCTCCACCAAGGGTCATCCTCCTTGGTACACCACGGTTCTTCCTCCACCAAGGGTCATCCTCCTTGGTACACCACGGTTCTTCCTCCACCAAGGGTCATCCTCCTTGGTACACCATGGTTCTTCCTCCACCAAGGGTCATCCTCCTTGGTACACCAAGGGTCTCCCTTCAAGGGTCATCCTCCTTGGTACACCAAGGGTCTTCCTCCACCAAGGGTCTTCCTCCACTAAGGGTCTTCCTCCACCAAGAATCTTCCTCCTTGGTACATCAAGGATCTTCCTCAACCAAGGATCTTCCTCCTTGGTACACCAAGGGTCTTCCTCCACCAAGGGTCTTCCTCCATCAAGGGTCTTCCTCCACCAAGGATCTTCCTCCTTGGTACACCAAGGGTCTTCCTCCACCAAGGGTCTTCCTCCACCAAGAGTCTTCCTCCTTGGTACATCAAGGGTCTTCCTCCTTGGTACATCAAGGATCTTCCTCCACCAAGGATCTTCCTCCACCAAGAGTCTTCCTCCACCAAGGGTCTTCCACCAAGGGTCTTCCTCCACCAAGGATCTTCCTCCTTGGTACATCAAGGATCTTCCTCCACCAAGGGTCTTCCTCCTTGGTACATCAAGGATCTTCCTCCACCAAGGATCTTCCTCCACCAAGGGTCTTCCTCCATCAAGGGTCTTCCTCCATCAAGGGTCTTCCTCCACCAAGGATCTTCCTCCTTGGTACATCAAGGATCTTCCTCCACCAAGGATCTTCCTCCTTGGTACACCAAGGGTCTTCCTCCACCAAGGTCTTCCTCCATCAAGGGTCTTCCTCCACCAAGGATCTTCCTCCTTGGTACACCAAGGGTCTTCCTCCATCAAGGATCTCCTCCACCAAGGATCTTCCTCCTTGGTACATCAAGGTCTTCCTCCACCAAGGGTCTTCCTCCACCAAGGGTCTTCCTCCACCAAGAGTCTTCCTCCACCAAGGGTCTTCCTCCTTGGTACATCAAGGATCTTCCTCCACCAAGGATCTTCCTCCACCAAGTCTTCCTCCACCAGATCTTCCTCCACCAAGGGTCTTCCTCCACCAAGAGTCTTCCTCCACCAAGGGTCTTCCTCCACCAAGGGTCTTCCTCCACCAAGGGTCTTCCTCCACCAAGGGTCTTCCTCCACCAAGGTCTTCCTCCCCAAGGCTTCCTCCACAAGGTCTTCCTCCACCAAGGTCTTCCTCCACCAGGGTCTTCCTCCACAAGAGTCTTCCTCCACCAAGGTCTTCCTCCACCAAGGTCTTCCTCCACCAAGGGTCTTCCTCCACCAAGGGTCTTCCTCCCCAAGGTCTTCCTCCACCAAGGGTCTTCCTCCACCAAGGGTCTTCCTCCTTGGTACACCAAGGGTCTTCCTCCACCAAGGGTCTTCCTCCTTGGTACATCAAGGGTCTTCCTCCACCAAGGGTCTTCCTCCTTTGTACATCAAGAGTCTTCCTCCACCAAGGGTCTTCCTCCTTGGTACATCAAGGGTCTTCCTCCTTGGTACACCAAGGGTCTTCCTCCTTGGTACACCAAGGGTCTTCCTCCACCAAGAGTCTTCCTCCTTGGTACACCAAGGGTCGTCCTCCACCAAGGGTCTTCCTCCTTGGTACACCAAGGGTCTTCCTCCACCAAGAGTCTTCCTCCTTGGTACACCAAGGGTCTTCCTCCACCAAGGGTCTTCCTCCATCAAGGGTCTTCCTCCACCAAGGATCTTCCTCCTTGGTACACCAAGGGTCTTCCTCCACCAAGGGTCTTCCTCCACCAAGAGTCTTCCTCCTTGGTACATCAAGGGTCTTCCTCCTTGGTACATCAAGGATCTTCCTCCACCAAGGATCTTCCTCCACCAAGAGTCTTCCTCCACCAAGGGTCTTCCACCAAGGGTCTTCCTCCACCAAGGATCTTCCTCCTTGGTACATCAAGGATCTTCCTCCACCAAGGGTCTTCCTCCTTGGTACATCAAGGATCTTCCTCCACCAAGGATCTTCCTCCACCAAGGGTCTTCCTCCACCAAGGGTCTTCCTCCATCAAGGGTCTTCCTCCACCAAGGATCTTCCTCCTTGGTACACCAAGGGTCTTCCTCCACCAAGAGTCTTCCTCCTTGGTACATCAAGGGTCTTCCTCCTTGGTACATCAAGGATCTTCCTCCACCAAGGATCTTCCTCCTTGGTACACCAAGGGTCTTCCTCCACCAAGGGTCTTCCTCCATCAAGGGTCTTCCTCCACCAAGGATCTTCCTCCTTGGTACACCAAGGGTCTTCCTCCATCAAGGATCTTCCTCCACCAAGGATCTTCCTCCTTGGTACATCAAGGGTCTTCCTCCACCAAGGGTCTTCCTCCACCAAGGGTCTTCCTCCACCAAGAGTCTTCCTCCACCAAGGGTCTTCCTCCTTGGTACATCAAGGATCTTCCTCCACCAAGGATCTTCCTCCTTGGTACATCAAGGATCTTCCTCCACCAAGGATCTTCCTCCTTGGTACATCAAGGGTCTTCCTCCACCAAGTGTCTTCCTCCACCAAGAGTCTTCCTCCACCAAGGGTCTTCCTCCACCAAGGGTCTTCCTCCACCAAGGGTCTTCCTCCACCAAGGTTCTTCCTCCACCAAGGTTCTTCCTCCACCAAGGGTCTTCCTCCACCAAGGGTCTTCCTCCACCAAGGGTCTTCCTCCACCAAGGGTCTTCCTCCACCAAGAGTCTTCCTCCACCAAGGGTCTTCCTCCTTGGTACATCAAGGGTCTTCCTCCACCAAGGGTCTTCCTCCACCAAGGGTCTTCCTCCACCAAGAGTCTTCCTCCACCAAGGGTCTTCCTCCTTGGTACATCAAGGATCTTCCTCCACCAAGGATCTTCCTCCTTGGTACATCAAGGATCTTCCTCCACCAAGGATCTTCCTCCTAGGTACATCAAGGGTCTTCCTCCACCAAGGGTCTTCCTCCACCAAAAGTCTTCCTCCACCAAGGGTCTTCCTCCACCAAGGGTCTTCCTCCACCAAGGGTCTTCCTCCACCAAGGGTCTTCCTCCTTGGTACATCAAGGGTCTTCCTCCACCAAGGGTCTTCCTCCACCAAGGGTCTTCCTCCACCAAGTGTCTTCCTCCACCAAGGGTCTTCCTCCACCAAGGGTCTTCCTCCACCAAGAGTCTTCCTCCACCAAGGGTCTTCCTCCTTGGTACATCAAGGGTCTTCCTCCACCAAGGGTCTTCCTCCACCAAGGGTCTTCCTCCACCAAGAGTCTTCCTCCACCAAGGGTCTTCCTCCTTGGTACATCAAGGGTCTTCCTCCACCAAGAGTCTTCCTCCACCAAGGGTCTTCCTCCTTGGTACATCAAGGGTCTTCCTCCATCAAGGGTCTTCCTCCACCAAGGGTCTTCCTCCACCAAGGGTCTTCCTCCACCAAGAGTCTTCCTCCACCAAGGGTCTTCCTCCTTGGTACATCAAGGGTCTTCCTCCACCAAGGATCTTCCTCCACCAAGGATCTTCCTCCACCAAGAGTCTTCCTCCACCAAGAGTCTTCCTCCACCAAGGGTCTTCCTCCACCAAGAGTCTTCCTCCACCAAGGGTCTTCCTCCTTGGTACATCAAGGGTCTTCCTCCTTGGTACATCAAGGGTCTTCCTCCTTGGTACATCAAGGGTCTTCCTCCATCAAGGGTCTTCCTCCACCAAGGGTCTTCCTCCACCAAGGGTCTTCCTCCTTGGTACATCAAGGGTCTTCCTCCACCAAGGGTCTTCCTCCATCAAGAGTCTTCCTCCTTGGTACATCAAGAGTCTTCCTCCTTGGTACACCAAGGGTCTTCCTCCTTGGTACACCAAGGGTCTTCCTCCTTGGTACATCAAGGGTCTTCCTCCACCAAGGGTCTTCCTCCACCAAGGGTCTTCCTCCACCAAGGGTCTTCCTCCTTGATACATCAAGGGTCTTCCTCCACCAAGGGTCTTCCTCCATCAAGAGTCTTCCTCCACCAAGGGTCTTCCTCCACCAAGGGTCTTCCTCCACCAAGGGTCTTCCTCTTTGGTACATCAAGGGTCTTCCTCCACCAAGGGTCTTCCTCCTTGGTACATCAAGGGTCTTCCTCCACCAAGGGTCTTCCTCCACCAAGGGTCTTCCTCCTTGGTACACCAAGGGTCTTCCTCCTTGGTACATCAAGGGTCTTCCTCCACCAAGCGTCTTCCTCCACCAAGGGTCTTCATCCTTGGTACATCAAGGGTCTTCCTCCACCAAGGGTCTTCCTCCACCAAGGGTCTTCCTCCTTGGTACATCAAGGGTCTTCCTCCTTGGTACACCAAGGGTCATCCTCCACCAAGGGTCTTCCTCCTTGGTACACCAAGGGTCTTCCTCCACCAAGGGTCTTCCTCCACCAAGGGTCTTCCTCCACCAAGGGTCTTCCTCCTTGGTACACCAAGGGTCTTCCTCCACCAAGGGTCTTCCTCCTTGGTACATCAATGGTCTTCCTCCACCAAGGGTCTTCCTCCTTGGTACATCAAGGGTCTTCCTCCATCAAGGGTCTTCCTCCTTGGTACATCAAGGGTCTTCCTCCTTGGTACACCAAGGGTCTTCCTCCACCAAGAGTCTTCCTCCTTGGTACATCAAGGGTCTTCCTCCTTGGTTACACCAAGGGTCTTTCTCCGCCAAGGGTCTTCCTCCTTGGTACATCAAGGGTCTACCTCCTTGGTACACCAAGGGTCTTCCTCCACCAAGAGTCTTCCTCCTTGGTACATCAAGGGTCTTCCTCCTTGTACATCAAGGGTCTTCCTCCTTGGTACACCAAGGGTCTTCCTCCACCAAGGGTCTTCCTCCTTGGTACATCAAGGGTCTTCCTCCACCAAGAGTCTTCCTCCACCAGGGTCTTCCTCCTTGGTACATCAAGGGTCTTCCTCCTTGGTACATCAAGGGTCTTCCTCCTTGGTACACCAAGGGTCTTCCTCCTTGGTACATCAAGGGTCTTCCTCCTTGGTACATCAAGGGTCTTCCTCCTTGGTACATCAAGGGTCTTCCTCCTTGGTACATCAATGGTCTTCCTCCTTGGTACACCAAGGGTCTTCCTCCTTGGTACATCAAGGGTCTTCCTCCTTGGTACATCAAGGGTCTTCCTCCTTGGTACATCAAGGGTCTTCCTCCACCAAGGGTCTTCCTCCTTGGTACATCAAGGGTCTTCCTCCACCAAGGGTCTTCCTCCACCAAGAGTCTTCCTCCACCAAGAGTCTTCCTCCACCAAGGGTCTTCCTCCTTGGTACATCAAGGGTCTTCCTCCTTGGTACATCAAGGGTCTTCCTCCTTGGTACACCAAGGGTCTTCCTCCACCAAGAGTCTTCCTCCTTGGTACATCAAGGGTCTTCCTCCTTGGTACATCAAGGGTCTTCCTCCACCAAGTGTCTCCCTCCACCAAGGGTCTTCCTCCACCAAGAGTCTTCCTCCATCAAGGGTCTTCCTCCTTGGTACATCAAGGGTCTTCCTCCTTGGTACATCAAGGGTCTTCCTCCTTGGTACACCAAGGGTCTTCCTCCTTGGTACATCAAGGGTCTTCCTCCTTGGTACATCAAGGGTCTTCCTCCTTGGTACATCAAGGGTCTTCCTCCTTGGTACATCAATGGTCTTCCTCCTTGGTACACCAAGGGTCTTCCTCCTTGGTACATCAAGGGTCTTCCTCCTTGGTACATCAAGGGTCTTCCTCCTTGGTATATCAAGGGTCTTCCTCCACCAAGGGTCTTCCTCCTTGGTACATCAAGAGTCTTCCTCCACCAAGGGTCTTCCTCCATCAAGGGTCTTCCTCCTTGGTACATCAAGAGTCTTCCTCCACCAAGAGTCTTCCTCCATCAAGGGTCTTCCTCCTTGGTACATCAAGAGTCTTCCTCCACCAAGGGTCTTCCTCCACCAAGGGTCTTCCTCCACCAAGGGTCTTCCTCCACCAAGGGTCTTCCTCCACCAAGGGTCTTCCTCCTTGGTACATCAAGGGACTTCCTCCATCAAGAGTCTTCCTCCTTGGTACATTAAGGGTCTTCCTCCATCAAGGGTCTTCCTCCACCAAGGGTCTTCCTCCATCAAGGGTCTTCCTCCATCAAGGGTCTTCCTCCACCAAGGGTCTTCCTCCTTGGTACATCAAGGGTCTTCCTCCACCAAGGGTCTTCCTCCTTGGTACATCAAGGGTCTTCCTCCACCAAGGGTCTTCCTCCTTGGTACATCAAGGGTCTTCCTCCACCAAGGGTCTTCCTCCTTGGTATATCAAGGGTCTTCCTCCACCAAGGGTCTTCCTCCTTGGTACATCAAGGGTCTTCCTCCACCAAGGGTCTTCCTCCATCAAGGGTCTTCCTCCACCAAGGGTCTTCCTCCTTGGTACACCAAGGGTCTTCCTACACCAAGGGTCTTCCTCCACCAAGGGTACACCAAGGGTCTTGCTCCACCAAGGGTCTTCCTCCACCAAGGGTCTTCCTCCTTGTTACATCAAGGGTCTTCCTCCTTGGTACACCAAGGGTCTTCCTCCACCAAGGGTCTTCCTCCATCAAGGGTCTTCCTCCACCAAGGGTCTTCCTCCTTGGTACATCAAGGGTCTTCCTCCGTCAAGGGTCTTCCTCCACCAAGGGTCTTCCTCCTTGGTACATCAAGGGTCTTCCTCCATCAAGGGTCTTCCTCCACCAAGAGTCTTCCTCCACCAAGGGTCTTCCTCCTTTGTACATCAAGGGTTGTCGTATGTGAGTGTCCCATGCACTGTTTGCAAGTGTCCCATGCACTGTTTGCAAGTGTATCATGTACTGTATGCAAGTGTCCCATGCACTGTTTGCAAGTGTCCTGTGCACTGTATGCGAGTGTCCCATGCACTGTTTGCAAGTGTCCCATGCACTGTATGCAAGTGTCCCATGCACTGTTTGCAAGTGTCCCATGCACTGTATGTGAGTGTCCCATGCACTGTATGTGAGTGTCCCATGCACTGTATGTGAGTGTCCCATGCACTGTTTGCAAGCGTCCCATGCACTGTTTGCAAGTGTCCCATGCAGTGTTTGCAAGTGTCTTATGCACTGTATGCAAGTGTCCCATGCACTGTTTGCAAGTGTCCCATACACTGTATGTGAGTGTCCCATGCACTGTTTGCAAGTGTCCCATGCACTGGATGCAAGTGTCCCATGCATTGTTTGCAAGTGTCCTGTGCACTGTATGTGAGTGTCCCATGCACTGTTTGCAAGTGTCCTGTGCACTGTATGCGAGTGTCCCATGCACTGTTTGCAAGTGTCCCATGCACTGTTTGCAAGTGTCCTGTGCACTGTATGTGAGTGTCCCATGCACTGTTTGCAAGTTTCCCATGCACTGTATGCAAGTGTCCCATGCACTGTTTGTGAGTGTCCCATGCACTGTTTGCAAGTGTCCTGTGCACTGTATGCCAGTGTCCCATGCACTGTTTGCAAGTGTCCCATGCACTGTATGCAAGTGTCCCATGCACTGTTTGCAAGTGTCCTGTGCACTGTATGCGAGTGCCCCATGCACTGTTTGCAAGTGTCCCATGCACTGTTTGCAAGTGTCCTGTGCACTGTATGCGAGCGTCCCATGCACTGTTTGCAAGTGTCCCATGCACTGTATGCAAGTGTCCCATGCACTGTTTGCAAGTGTCCCATGCACTGTTTGCCAATGTATCATGCACTGTATGCAAGTGTCCCATGCACTGTTTGCAAGTGTCCTGTGCACTGTATGCGAGTGTTCCATGCACTGTTTGCAAGTGTCCCATGCACTGTTTGCAAGTGTCTCATGCACTGTATGCGAGTGTCCCATGCACTGTTTGCAAGTGTCCCATGCATTGTATGCAATTGTCCCATGCACTGTATGCAAGTGTCCCATGCACTGTATGTGAGTGTCCCATGCACTGTTTGCAAGTGGTCCCATGCACTGTATGCAAGTGTCCCATGCACTGTTTGCAAGTGTCCCATGCAGTGTTTGCAAGTGTAGCATGCACTGTATGCAAGTGTCCCATGCACTGTTTGCAAGTGTCCCATACACTGTATGCGAGTGTCCCATGCACTGTTTGCAAGTGTCCCATGCACTGGATGCAAGTGTCCCATGCATTGTTTGCAAGTGTCCTGTGCACTGTATAAGTGTCCTGTGCACTGTATGCGAGTGTCCCATGCACTGTTTGCAAGTGTCCTGTGCACTGTATGCGAGTGTCCCATGCACTGTTTGCAAGTGTCCCATGCACTGTTTGCAAGTGTCCTGTGCACTGTATGCGAGTGTCCCATGCACTGTTTGCAAGTGTCCCATGCACTGTATGCAAGTGTCCTGTGCACTGTATGCCAGTGTCCCATGCACTGTTTGCAAGTGTCCCATGCACTGTATGCAAGTGACCCATGCACTGTTTGCAAGTGTCCTGTGCACTGTATGCGAGCGTCCCATGCACTGTTTGCAAGTGTCCCATGCACTGTATGCAAGTGTCCCATGCACTGTTTGCGAATGTCCCATGCACTGTTTGCAAGTGTCCCATGTACTGTATGCAAGTGTCCCATGCACTGTTTGCAAGTGTCCCATGCACTGTATGCAAGTGTCTCATTTGTTTTACCTGCAATGTTAATAAGACATGATTTATCACATTCAGTTCTTCACTATTGTAATTTACTTGCATGGAACTCGATACAAATATGTCAACTTTTGGTTTAAACATATTTTTGTTATCAAGATAAACATGACATATAACATCTGTATATATAACATCCATACAATACAACTATCAAGACAAGTGGATTGAATTGAAAGCTACAGGAGCTTATGGTAATTCTCTCAACAAAATGTCAACTTTTGAATCCTCCATCATTGGCAAACCACTTGTAATGGCTCGGAAACGATCATCGGTGATGCTAATTTGCATATGGTGCGCCATTTTTAGAACTTATTTAAATTATGATCACGTGTCTAGAATGTGAGTGGATGCGAACATAGCCCAACAATTTACTGCCAAATTCGGGATGATTTTCATCTTGGTCAGAAAATGCTGCCAAGGAACCATGGCTTATGTAACCTCTATCATGCTTGCTACAATTCATCCACAGAGTGGATACTGGTCAGCACATATAGAGTTATGTTATATATTTCGGGTTTTACGCCTGCATCAGCACCATTTTTGGGCTATATCGCCGACGGGCAGTTGACCTAACAACACCTTTCCTGGGCAGGCTCCAGCGGTTAACCAGTACTTGGGTGCACCAACCTCCGTAAGAAACTGCCAACTTTTTCATATAAATGAGACACGGCCTGAGCGGGGCTCGAACCCGTGACCATCAGTGATGATAGGTTACAGTGGTATACAAGTAAGTACCTTAACCACTCGACCACGGAGGCGGACTAGGACATATAGAGATGTCAGGTCAGCAAATAATTCAGCAAACCACCCCATTCTATGGGGAATTTTGAGTCGGACATAATATAACATGTACAGCATTATCTTAAAGTCAGGGTCATTCTAGAGGGTGACTTTGGCAAAATAGTCGCCCTAGGAACACAGACTTTGTCCCCACTTCTCCCTAAAAAAATATTCTGAATTCAAATTTTACAAAAAAAATTTTACAATTTTCCTACAAGATTTTGTCCAGTATAAAGCACTCCTTCTATTCAAATGTTGTATTTCATGGTCATACTGTGTGTTTTAACCCTATTTTGCAGAACACCATTTAAGGACGTAATCACGCGCTTTCTCACAATCTGACCTAGAATGAGCCCTGAAAGCGATTACTCGACTATGACCAAGTATCAGGTGGTTCATGCCATTATAGTTATTATTTATATAACTACGAATAAAAACTGTTTACTGACATTGTAGGTCTTGTGAAGAAATACCACCAGGTTATGCAGAGATACTACGTGCAATATTTGGCCGGCTACGATGCTGTGCTCCTTAATCAACTAATACAGGTATGGTTGTAAAGTTTGGGGTTTTTGTTCTCAATTTATATATTATCTTACATTCATGAAATGCTCGCTTTAATCTTTTATATATTTTACAACGATTGCGAAGCAAGTTTTTTAACAACTTATATTAATCACTATTGTTGGCGCGGTTGGAAGCGTAAATGTGGTCATACGTGTGGGAGGAAACCGGGGTACCCGGAGAAAACCCACCTGTCCGAGCTTGCGACCACCGTACCATCTCACATACTTCCCGTCCTAGGATCGTACTCGGATTGCATTGGTGAGAAGCGAGCGCGCTAACCACTGCGCTAATCGGACAGCCTTGCTCACTTAATTCCAAAATTTGTTTCATAATACAATGTATGAAATCAGAGTGTAACATCGTTTTTATCACGTTAAATAAATATTGTTTAAACTAACGACCAAAATTTGAAAAAACTTCTGTTTTCCAGGATATTTCTTACTACTCCTTGGATTTCTTAAAGCAGCATTACATCGTAATAAAGGATGTTGTGGGTAAAATATAAATACTAATGTGTGTGTGTTTACAAAAATCGAAATAGTCGCTCAGAAACGATAAAATTCCAATAAATTCAAACCGTCGTATACGCGAATTTGTTTATCAACACACGAAATATAAACACGCACAGCGCGCATGCGTGAAACAACAGAGGATGTAGAAAACAACGTATATATTTTGAACATGAAAGACTGTCTATCTATCTTCCTCTAATGTCGAACCCCTCGCGGTAGAAATGTCACTAAAATACTTAGCTAACAGAGGTATGAATCAACATATCAAGTAATTTAATTAAAAAAGACAACGTGAGACAAGTGCGGATGATGCATTCCGGTTGTAAACAAGTGCGTGACCGATCGACTTGGAAAGTCCTACTTTCGGTTTCGAGTTTGTTTTATTGCAAAAAAAACACTGTTTACCAAATGAACATAAGCATACAAAGTATAATATTAGAATGTGCAGCAGCATTGCTACCCATACGTAAAAATTGAATTTTTCAAGTATATAATATTTCATATGATGTAATGCTGCTTTAATGTGACATACCATACTATAATGTGCCTATTTCAGAATCTGAACATGTGTCCTGAGGACGAGTCAGTGATCCTATCTTCCTTCTCAAACTCAATATCGAGTCTCACAGTTAAACAAGGTACAAACATCTCCACATATATCCAGTCTAACGGTGAAACAAGGTACAAACATCTCACATATATCCAGTCTCACAGTTAAACAAGGTACAAACATCTCCACATATATCCAGTCTAACGGTGAAACAAGGTACAAACATCTCACATATATCCAGTCTAACGGTGAAACAAGGTACAAACATCTCACATATATCCAGTCTAACAGTGAAACAAGGTACAAACATCTCACATATATCGAGTCTCACAGTTAAACAAGGTACAAACATCTCACATATATCGAGTCTCACAGTGAAACAAGGTACAAACATCTCACATATATCCAGTCTAACGGTGAAACAAGGTACAAACATCTCACATATATCCAGTCTAACGGTGAAACAAGGTACAAACATCTCACATATATCCAGTCTAACGGTGAAACAAGGTACAAACATCTCACATATATCCAGTCTAACAGTGAAACAAGGTACAAATATCTCACATATATCCAGTCTAACGGTGAAACAAGGTACAAACATCTCACATATATCGAGTCTCACAGTTAAACAAGGTACAAACATCTCACATATATCGAGTCTAACAGTGAAACAAGGTACAAACATCTCACATATATCCAGTCTAACGGTGAAACAAGGTACAAACATCTCACATATATCCAGTCTAACAGTGAAACAAGGTACACACATCTCCACATATATCCAGTCTCACAGCGAAACAAGGTACAAACATCTCACATATATCCAGTCTAACGGTGAAACAAGGTACAAACATCTCACATATATCCAGTCTAACAGTGAAACAAGGTACAAACAACTCACATATATCAATCTCGCATTGAAACAAGGTACAAACAACTCACATATATCGAGTCTAACAGTTAAACAAGGTACACACTCGCATGCACACTATATCTCACACTGTCAGACATGTTCTCTCTGAATTATATTCTTCCTCTCGCCATAACAACAAAATCTCAATTTAAAATTGTTTTTCCACTCCAAATTCATTAACTCAGACATTTATTTATCTTATACATATTTCGTTTAGCTTGATTGCGAAAATACTTCTTGACCTTCCATACTCGCCTATAAGACAAGTTTTGTACCACCAGATTATGGTCTCAGAGTGGCTTCCCTTCCATACTCTCCTATAAGACAAGTTTTGTACCACCAGATTATGGCCTCATAGTGGCTTCCCTTCCATACTCTCCTATAAGACAAGTTTTGTACCACCAGATTATGGCCTCATAGTGGCTTCCCTTCCATACTCGCCTATAAGACAAGTTTTGTACCACCAGATTATGGCCTCAGAGTGGCTTCCCTTCCATACTCGCCTATAAGACAAGTTTTGTACCACCAGATTACAGCCTCAGAGTGGCTTCCCTTCCATACTCACCTATAAGACAAGTTTTGTACCACCAGATTATGGCCTCAGAGTGGCTTCCCTTCCATACTCACCTATAAGACAAGTTTTGTACCACCAGATTACAGCCTTAGAGTGGCTTCCCTTCCATACT
>CM026396.1:23422702-23499154 GCA_014843695.1 Archivesica marissinica | reverse complement strand
CTTCCTCCACCAAGGGTCTTCCTCCTTGGTACATCAAGGGTCTTCCTCCTTGGTACACCAAGGGTCATCCTCCACCAAGGGTCTTCCTCCTTGGTACACCAAGGGTCTTCCTCCACCAAGGGTCTTCCTCCACCAAGGGTCTTCCTCCACCAAGGGTCTTCCTCCTTGGTACACCAAGGGTCTTCCTCCACCAAGGGTCTTCCTCCTTGGTACATCAATGGTCTTCCTCCACCAAGGGTCTTCCTCCTTGGTACATCAAGGGTCTTCCTCCATCAAGGGTCTTCCTCCTTGGTACATCAAGGGTCTTCCTCCTTGGTACACCAAGGGTCTTCCTCCACCAAGAGTCTTCCTCCTTGGTACATCAAGGGTCTTCCTCCTTGGTTACACCAAGGGTCTTTCTCCGCCAAGGGTCTTCCTCCTTGGTACATCAAGGGTCTACCTCCTTGGTACACCAAGGGTCTTCCTCCACCAAGAGTCTTCCTCCTTGGTACATCAAGGGTCTTCCTCCTTGTACATCAAGGGTCTTCCTCCTTGGTACACCAAGGGTCTTCCTCCACCAAGGGTCTTCCTCCTTGGTACATCAAGGGTCTTCCTCCACCAAGAGTCTTCCTCCACCAGGGTCTTCCTCCTTGGTACATCAAGGGTCTTCCTCCTTGGTACATCAAGGGTCTTCCTCCTTGGTACACCAAGGGTCTTCCTCCTTGGTACATCAAGGGTCTTCCTCCTTGGTACATCAAGGGTCTTCCTCCTTGGTACATCAAGGGTCTTCCTCCTTGGTACATCAATGGTCTTCCTCCTTGGTACACCAAGGGTCTTCCTCCTTGGTACATCAAGGGTCTTCCTCCTTGGTACATCAAGGGTCTTCCTCCTTGGTACATCAAGGGTCTTCCTCCACCAAGGGTCTTCCTCCTTGGTACATCAAGGGTCTTCCTCCACCAAGGGTCTTCCTCCACCAAGAGTCTTCCTCCACCAAGAGTCTTCCTCCACCAAGGGTCTTCCTCCTTGGTACATCAAGGGTCTTCCTCCTTGGTACATCAAGGGTCTTCCTCCTTGGTACACCAAGGGTCTTCCTCCACCAAGAGTCTTCCTCCTTGGTACATCAAGGGTCTTCCTCCTTGGTACATCAAGGGTCTTCCTCCACCAAGTGTCTCCCTCCACCAAGGGTCTTCCTCCACCAAGAGTCTTCCTCCATCAAGGGTCTTCCTCCTTGGTACATCAAGGGTCTTCCTCCTTGGTACATCAAGGGTCTTCCTCCTTGGTACACCAAGGGTCTTCCTCCTTGGTACATCAAGGGTCTTCCTCCTTGGTACATCAAGGGTCTTCCTCCTTGGTACATCAAGGGTCTTCCTCCTTGGTACATCAATGGTCTTCCTCCTTGGTACACCAAGGGTCTTCCTCCTTGGTACATCAAGGGTCTTCCTCCTTGGTACATCAAGGGTCTTCCTCCTTGGTATATCAAGGGTCTTCCTCCACCAAGGGTCTTCCTCCTTGGTACATCAAGAGTCTTCCTCCACCAAGGGTCTTCCTCCATCAAGGGTCTTCCTCCTTGGTACATCAAGAGTCTTCCTCCACCAAGAGTCTTCCTCCATCAAGGGTCTTCCTCCTTGGTACATCAAGAGTCTTCCTCCACCAAGGGTCTTCCTCCACCAAGGGTCTTCCTCCACCAAGGGTCTTCCTCCACCAAGGGTCTTCCTCCACCAAGGGTCTTCCTCCTTGGTACATCAAGGGACTTCCTCCATCAAGAGTCTTCCTCCACCAAGGTTCTTCCTCCTTGGTACATCAAGGGTCTTCCTCCATCAAGAGTCTTCCTCCACCAAGGGTCTTCCTCCTTGGTACACCAAGGATCTTCCTCCTTGGTACACCAAGGGTCTTCCTCCACCAAGGGTCTTCCTCCTTGGTACATCAAGGATCTTCCTCCACCAAGGGTCTTCCTCCACCAAGGGTCTTCCTCCTTGGTACACCAAGGGTCTTCCTCCACCAAGGGTCTTCCTCCTTGGTACATCAAGGGTCTTCCTCCACCAAGGGTCTTCCTCCTTGGTACATCAAGAGTCTTCCTCCACCAAGGGTCTTCCTCCTTGGTACATCAAGGGTCTTCCTCCTTGGTACACCAAGGGTCTTCCTCCTTGGTACACCAAGGGTCTTCCTCCACCAAGAGTCTTCCTCCTTGGTACACCAAGGGTCGTCCTCCACCAAGGGTCTTCCTCCTTGGTACACCAAGGGTCTTCCTCCACCAAGAGTCTTCCTCCTTGGTACACCAAGGGTCTTCCTCCACCAAGGGTCTTCCTCCATCAAGGGTCTTCCTCCACCAAGGATCTTCCTCCTTGGTACACCAAGGGTCTTCCTCCACCAAGGGTCTTCCTCCACCAAGAGTCTTCCTCCTTGGTACATCAAGGGTCTTCCTCCTTGGTACATCAAGGATCTTCCTCCACCAAGGATCTTCCTCCACCAAGAGTCTTCCTCCACCAAGGGTCTTCCACCAAGGGTCTTCCTCCACCAAGGATCTTCCTCCTTGGTACATCAAGGATCTTCCTCCACCAAGGGTCTTCCTCCTTGGTACATCAAGGATCTTCCTCCACCAAGGATCTTCCTCCACCAAGGGTCTTCCTCCACCAAGGGTCTTCCTCCATCAAGGGTCTTCCTCCACCAAGGATCTTCCTCCTTGGTACACCAAGGGTCTTCCTCCACCAAGAGTCTTCCTCCTTGGTACATCAAGGGTCTTCCTCCTTGGTACATCAAGGATCTTCCTCCACCAAGGATCTTCCTCCTTGGTACACCAAGGGTCTTCCTCCACCAAGGGTCTTCCTCCATCAAGGGTCTTCCTCCACCAAGGATCTTCCTCCTTGGTACACCAAGGGTCTTCCTCCATCAAGGATCTTCCTCCACCAAGGATCTTCCTCCTTGGTACATCAAGGGTCTTCCTCCACCAAGGGTCTTCCTCCACCAAGGGTCTTCCTCCACCAAGAGTCTTCCTCCACCAAGGGTCTTCCTCCTTGGTACATCAAGGATCTTCCTCCACCAAGGATCTTCCTCCTTGGTACATCAAGGATCTTCCTCCACCAAGGATCTTCCTCCTTGGTACATCAAGGGTCTTCCTCCACCAAGTGTCTTCCTCCACCAAGAGTCTTCCTCCACCAAGGGTCTTCCTCCACCAAGGGTCTTCCTCCACCAAGGGTCTTCCTCCACCAAGGTTCTTCCTCCACCAAGGTTCTTCCTCCACCAAGGGTCTTCCTCCACCAAGGGTCTTCCTCCACCAAGGGTCTTCCTCCACCAAGGGTCTTCCTCCACCAAGAGTCTTCCTCCACCAAGGGTCTTCCTCCTTGGTACATCAAGGGTCTTCCTCCACCAAGGGTCTTCCTCCACCAAGGGTCTTCCTCCACCAAGAGTCTTCCTCCACCAAGGGTCTTCCTCCTTGGTACATCAAGGATCTTCCTCCACCAAGGATCTTCCTCCTTGGTACATCAAGGATCTTCCTCCACCAAGGATCTTCCTCCTAGGTACATCAAGGGTCTTCCTCCACCAAGGGTCTTCCTCCACCAAAAGTCTTCCTCCACCAAGGGTCTTCCTCCACCAAGGGTCTTCCTCCACCAAGGGTCTTCCTCCACCAAGGGTCTTCCTCCTTGGTACATCAAGGGTCTTCCTCCACCAAGGGTCTTCCTCCACCAAGGGTCTTCCTCCACCAAGTGTCTTCCTCCACCAAGGGTCTTCCTCCACCAAGGGTCTTCCTCCACCAAGGGTCTTCCTCCACCAAGGGTCTTCCTCCTTGGTACATCAAGGGTCTTCCTCCACCAAGGGTCTTCCTCCACCAAGGGTCTTCCTCCACCAAGAGTCTTCCTCCACCAAGGGTCTTCCTCCTTGGTACATCAAGGGTCTTCCTCCACCAAGAGTCTTCCTCCACCAAGGGTCTTCCTCCTTGGTACATCAAGGGTCTTCCTCCATCAAGGGTCTTCCTCCACCAAGCTTCCTCCACCAAGGGTCTTCCTCCACCAACTTCCTACACCAAGGGTCTTCCTCCTTGGTACATCAAGGGTCTTCCTCCACCAAACCCCCACCAACCCCCACCAACCCCCACAACCCCCACCAACCCCCACCAACTTCCTACACCAAGGGTCTTCCTCCTTGGTACATCAAGGGTCTTCCTCCTTGGTACATCAAGGGTCTTCCTCCTTGGTACATCAAGGGTCTTCCTCCATCAAGGGTCTTCCTCCATCAAGGGTCTTCCTCCACCAAGGGTCTTCCTCCTTGGTACATCAAGGGTCTTCCTCCACCAAGGGTCTTCCTCCACCAAGAGTCTTCCTCCACCAAGAGTCTTCCTCCACCAAGGGTCTTCCTCCTTGGTACATCAAGGGTCTTCCTCCTTGGTACATCAAGGGTCTTCCTCCTTGGTACACCAAGGGTCTTCCTCCACCAAGAGTCTTCCTCCTTGGTACATCAAGGGTCTTCCTCCTTGGTACATCAAGGGTCTTCCTCCACCAAGTGTCTCCCTCCACCAAGGGTCTTCCTCCACCAAGAGTCTTCCTCCATCAAGGGTCTTCCTCCTTGGTACATCAAGGGTCTTCCTCCTTGGTACATCAAGGGTCTTCCTCCTTGGTACACCAAGGGTCTTCCTCCTTGGTACATCAAGGGTCTTCCTCCTTGGTACATCAAGGGTCTTCCTCCTTGGTACATCAAGGGTCTTCCTCCTTGGTACATCAATGGTCTTCCTCCTTGGTACACCAAGGGTCTTCCTCCTTGGTACATCAAGGGTCTTCCTCCTTGGTACATCAAGGGTCTTCCTCCTTGGTATATCAAGGGTCTTCCTCCACCAAGGGTCTTCCTCCTTGGTACATCAAGAGTCTTCCTCCACCAAGGGTCTTCCTCCATCAAGGGTCTTCCTCCTTGGTACATCAAGAGTCTTCCTCCACCAAGAGTCTTCCTCCATCAAGGGTCTTCCTCCTTGGTACATCAAGGGTCTTCCTCCACCAAGGGTCTTCCTCCACCAAGGGTCTTCCTCCACAAAGGGTCTTCCTCCATCAAGGGTCTTCCTCCACCAAGGGTCTTCCTCCTTGGTACACCAAGGGTCTTCCTCCACCAAGGGTCTTCCTCCTTGGTACACCAAGGGTCTTCCTCCACCAAGGGTCTTCCTCCACCAAGGGTCTTCCTCCTTGGTACATCAAGGGTCTTCCTCCACCAACGGTCTTCCTCCTTGGTACACCAAGGGTCTTCCTCCACCAAGGGTCTTCCTCCTTGGTACACCAAGGTCTTCCTCCACCAAGGGTCTTCCTCCTTGGTACATCAAGAGTCTTCCTCCACCAAGGGTCTTCCTCCATCAAGGGTCTTCCTCCTTGGTACATCAAGAGTCTTCCTCCACCAAGAGTCTTCCTCCATCAAGGGTCTTCCTCCTTGGTACATCAAAAGTCTTCCTCCACCAAGGGTCTTCCTCCACCAAGGGTCTTCCTCCACCAAGGGTCTTCCTCCACCAAGGGTCTTCCTCCTTGGTACATCAAGGGACTTCCTCCATCAAGAGTCTTCCTCCACCAAGGGTCTTCCTCCTTGGTACATCAAGGGTCTTCCTCCATCAAGAGTCTTCCTCCACCAAGGGTCTTCCTCCTTGGTACACCAAGGATCTTCCTCCTTGGTACACCAAGGGTCTTCCTCCACCAAGGGTCTTCCTCCTTGGTACATCAAGGATCTTCCTCCACCAAGGGTCTTCCTCCACCAAGGGTCTTCCTCCTTGGTACACCAAGGGTCTTCCTCCACCAAGGGTCTTCCTCCTTGGTACATCAAGGGTCTTCCTCCACCAAGGGTCTTCCTCCTTTGTACATCAAGAGTCTTCCTCCACCAAGGGTCTTCCTCCTTGGTACATCAAGGGTCTTCCTCCTTGGTACACCAAGGGTCTTCCTCCTTGGTACACCAAGGGTCTTCCTCCACCAAGAGTCTTCCTACTTGGTACACCAAGGGTCGTCCTCCACCAAGGGTCTTCCTCCTTGGTACACCAAGGGTCTTCCTCCACCAAGAGTCTTCCTCCTTGGTACACCAAGGGTCTTCCTCCACCAAGGGTCTTCCTCCTTGGTACACCAAGGGTCTTCCTCCACCAAGGGTCTTCCTCCTTGGTACATCAAGGGTCTTCCTCCTTGGTACACCAAGGGTCATCCTCCACCAAGGGTCTTCCTCCTTGGTACACCAAGGGTCTTCCTCCACCAAGGGTCTTCCTCCACCAAGGGTCTTCCTCCACCAAGGGTCTTCCTCCTTGGTACACCAAGGGTCTTCCTCCACCAAGGGTCTTCCTCCTTGGTACATCAATGGTCTTCCTCCACCAAGGGTCTTCCTCCTTGGTACATCAAGGGTCTTCCTCCATCAAGGGTCTTCCTCCTTGGTACATCAAGGGTCTTCCTCCTTGGTACACCAAGGGTCTTCCTCCACCAAGAGTCTTCCTCCTTGGTACATCAAGGGTCTTCCTCCTTGGTTACACCAAGGGTCTTTCTCCGCCAAGGGTCTTCCTCCTTGGTACATCAAGGGTCTACCTCCTTGGTACACCAAGGGTCTTCCTCCACCAAGAGTCTTCCTCCTTGGTACATCAAGGGTCTTCCTCCTTGTACATCAAGGGTCTTCCTCCTTGGTACACCAAGGGTCTTCCTCCACCAAGGGTCTTCCTCCTTGGTACATCAAGGGTCTTCCTCCACCAAGAGTCTTCCTCCACCAGGGTCTTCCTCCTTGGTACATCAAGGGTCTTCCTCCTTGGTACATCAAGGGTCTTCCTCCTTGGTACACCAAGGGTCTTCCTCCTTGGTACATCAAGGGTCTTCCTCCTTGGTACATCAAGGGTCTTCCTCCTTGGTACATCAAGGGTCTTCCTCCTTGGTACATCAATGGTCTTCCTCCTTGGTACACCAAGGGTCTTCCTCCTTGGTACATCAAGGGTCTTCCTCCTTGGTACATCAAGGGTCTTCCTCCTTGGTACATCAAGGGTCTTCCTCCACCAAGGGTCTTCCTCCTTGGTACATCAAGGGTCTTCCTCCACCAAGGGTCTTCCTCCACCAAGAGTCTTCCTCCACCAAGAGTCTTCCTCCACCAAGGGTCTTCCTCCTTGGTACATCAAGGGTCTTCCTCCTTGGTACATCAAGGGTCTTCCTCCTTGGTACACCAAGGGTCTTCCTCCACCAAGAGTCTTCCTCCTTGGTACATCAAGGGTCTTCCTCCTTGGTACATCAAGGGTCTTCCTCCACCAAGTGTCTCCCTCCACCAAGGGTCTTCCTCCACCAAGAGTCTTCCTCCATCAAGGGTCTTCCTCCTTGGTACATCAAGGGTCTTCCTCCACATCAAGGGTCTTCCTCCTTGGTACACCAAGGGTCTTCCTCCTTGGTACATCAAGGGTCTTCCTCCTTGGTACATCAAGGGTCTTCCTCCTTGGTACATCAAGGGTCTTCCTCCTTGGTACATCAATGGTCTTCCTCCTTGGTACACCAAGGGTCTTCCTCCTTGGTACATCAAGGGTCTTCCTCCTTGGTACATCAAGGGTCTTCCTCCTTGGTATATCAAGGGTCTTCCTCCACCAAGGGTCTTCCTCCTTGGTACATCAAGAGTCTTCCTCCACCAAGGGTCTTCCTCCATCAAGGGTCTTCCTCCTTGGTACATCAAGAGTCTTCCTCCACCAAGAGTCTTCCTCCATCAAGGGTCTTCCTCCTTGGTACATCAAGAGTCTTCCTCCACCAAGGGTCTTCCTCCACCAAGGGTCTTCCTCCACCAAGGGTCTTCCTCCACCAAGGGTCTTCCTCCACCAAGGGTCTTCCTCCTTGGTACATCAAGGGACTTCCTCCATCAAGAGTCTTCCTCCACCAAGGTTCTTCCTCCTTGGTACATCAAGGGTCTTCCTCCATCAAGAGTCTTCCTCCACCAAGGGTCTTCCTCCTTGGTACACCAAGGATCTTCCTCCTTGGTACACCAAGGGTCTTCCTCCACCAAGGGTCTTCCTCCTTGGTACATCAAGGATCTTCCTCCACCAAGGGTCTTCCTCCACCAAGGGTCTTCCTCCTTGGTACACCAAGGGTCTTCCTCCACCAAGGGTCTTCCTCCTTGGTACATCAAGGGTCTTCCTCCACCAAGGGTCTTCCTCCTTTGTACATCAAGAGTCTTCCTCCACCAAGGGTCTTCCTCCTTGGTACATCAAGGGTCTTCCTCCTTGGTACACCAAGGGTCTTCCTCCTTGGTACACCAAGGGTCTTCCTCCACCAAGAGTCTTCCTCCTTGGTACACCAAGGGTCGTCCTCCACCAAGGGTCTTCCTCCTTGGTACACCAAGGGTCTTCCTCCACCAAGAGTCTTCCTCCTTGGTACACCAAGGGTCTTCCTCCACCAAGGGTCTTCCTCCATCAAGGGTCTTCCTCCACCAAGGATCTTCCTCCTTGGTACACCAAGGGTCTTCCTCCACCAAGGGTCTTCCTCCACCAAGAGTCTTCCTCCTTGGTACATCAAGGGTCTTCCTCCTTGGTACATCAAGGATCTTCCTCCACCAAGGATCTTCCTCCACCAAGAGTCTTCCTCCACCAAGGGTCTTCCACCAAGGGTCTTCCTCCACCAAGGATCTTCCTCCTTGGTACATCAAGGATCTTCCTCCACCAAGGGTCTTCCTCCTTGGTACATCAAGGATCTTCCTCCACCAAGGATCTTCCTCCACCAAGGGTCTTCCTCCACCAAGGGTCTTCCTCCATCAAGGGTCTTCCTCCACCAAGGATCTTCCTCCTTGGTACACCAAGGGTCTTCCTCCACCAAGAGTCTTCCTCCTTGGTACATCAAGGGTCTTCCTCCTTGGTACATCAAGGATCTTCCTCCACCAAGGATCTTCCTCCTTGGTACACCAAGGGTCTTCCTCCACCAAGGGTCTTCCTCCATCAAGGGTCTTCCTCCACCAAGGATCTTCCTCCTTGGTACACCAAGGGTCTTCCTCCATCAAGGATCTTCCTCCACCAAGGATCTTCCTCCTTGGTACATCAAGGGTCTTCCTCCACCAAGGGTCTTCCTCCACCAAGGGTCTTCCTCCACCAAGAGTCTTCCTCCACCAAGGGTCTTCCTCCTTGGTACATCAAGGATCTTCCTCCACCAAGGATCTTCCTCCTTGGTACATCAAGGATCTTCCTCCACCAAGGATCTTCCTCCTTGGTACATCAAGGGTCTTCCTCCACCAAGTGTCTTCCTCCACCAAGAGTCTTCCTCCACCAAGGGTCTTCCTCCACCAAGGGTCTTCCTCCACCAAGGGTCTTCCTCCACCAAGGTTCTTCCTCCACCAAGGTTCTTCCTCCACCAAGGGTCTTCCTCCACCAAGGGTCTTCCTCCACCAAGGGTCTTCCTCCACCAAGGGTCTTCCTCCACCAAGAGTCTTCCTCCACCAAGGGTCTTCCTCCTTGGTACATCAAGGGTCTTCCTCCACCAAGGGTCTTCCTCCACCAAGGGTCTTCCTCCACCAAGAGTCTTCCTCCACCAAGGGTCTTCCTCCTTGGTACATCAAGGATCTTCCTCCACCAAGGATCTTCCTCCTTGGTACATCAAGGATCTTCCTCCACCAAGGATCTTCCTCCTAGGTACATCAAGGGTCTTCCTCCACCAAGGGTCTTCCTCCACCAAAAGTCTTCCTCCACCAAGGGTCTTCCTCCACCAAGGGTCTTCCTCCACCAAGGGTCTTCCTCCACCAAGGGTCTTCCTCCTTGGTACATCAAGGGTCTTCCTCCACCAAGGGTCTTCCTCCACCAAGGGTCTTCCTCCACCAAGTGTCTTCCTCCACCAAGGGTCTTCCTCCACCAAGGGTCTTCCTCCACCAAGAGTCTTCCTCCACCAAGGGTCTTCCTCCTTGGTACATCAAGGGTCTTCCTCCACCAAGGGTCTTCCTCCACCAAGGGTCTTCCTCCACCAAGAGTCTTCCTCCACCAAGGGTCTTCCTCCTTGGTACATCAAGGGTCTTCCTCCACCAAGAGTCTTCCTCCACCAAGGGTCTTTCTCCTTGGTACATCAAGGGTCTTCCTCCATCAAGGGTCTTCCTCCACCAAGGGTCTTCCTCCACCAAGGGTCTTCCTCCACCAAGGGTCTTCCTCCACCAAGAGTCTTCCTCCACCAAGGGTCTTCCTCCTTGGTACATCAAGGGTCTTCCTCCACCAAGGATCTTCCTCCACCAAGGATCTTCCTCCACCAAGAGTCTTCCTCCACCAAGAGTCTTCCTCCACCAAGGGTCTTCCTCCACCAAGAGTCTTCCTCCACCAAGGGTCTTCCTCCTTGGTACATCAAGGGTCTTCCTCCTTGGTACATCAAGGGTCTTCCTCCTTGGTACATCAAGGGTCTTCCTCCATCAAGGGTCTTCCTCCACCAAGGGTCTTCCTCCACCAAGGGTCTTCCTCCTTGGTACATCAAGGGTCTTCCTCCACCAAGGGTCTTCCTCCATCAAGAGTCTTCCTCCTTGGTACATCAAGAGTCTTCCTCCTTGGTACACCAAGGGTCTTCCTCCTTGGTACACCAAGGGTCTTCCTCCTTGGTACATCAAGGGTCTTCCTCCACCAAGGGTCTTCCTCCACCAAGGGTCTTCCTCCACCAAGGGTCTTCCTCCTTGATACATCAAGGGTCTTCCTCCACCAAGGGTCTTCCTCCATCAAGAGTCTTCCTCCACCAAGGGTCTTCCTCCACCAAGGGTCTTCCTCCACCAAGGGTCTTCCTCTTTGGTACATCAAGGGTCTTCCTCCACCAAGGGTCTTCCTCCTTGGTACATCAAGGGTCTTCCTCCACCAAGGGTCTTCCTCCACCAAGGGTCTTCCTCCTTGGTACACCAAGGGTCTTCCTCCTTGGTACATCAAGGGTCTTCCTCCACCAAGCGTCTTCCTCCACCAAGGGTCTTCATCCTTGGTACATCAAGGGTCTTCCTCCACCAAGGGTCTTCCTCCACCAAGGGTCTTCCTCCTTGGTACATCAAGGGTCTTCCTCCACCAAGGGTCTTCCTCCTTGGTACATCAAGGGTCTTCCTCCACCAAGGGTCTTCCTCCACCAAGGGTCTTCCTCCATCAAGGGTCTTCCTCCACCAAGGGTCTTCCTCCTTGGTACATCAAGGGTCTTCCTCCACCAAGGGTCTTCCTCCTTGGTACATCAAGGGTCTTCCTCCACCAAGGGTCTTCCTCCACCAAGGGTCTTCCTCCACAAAGGGTCTTCCTCCATCAAGGGTCTTCCTCCACCAAGGGTCTTCCTCCTTGGTACACCAAGGGTCTTCCTCCACCAAGGGTCTTCCTCCTTGGTACACCAAGGGTCTTCCTCCACCAAGGGTCTTCCTCCACCAAGGGTCTTCCTCCTTGGTACATCAAGGGTCTTCCTCCACCAACGGTCTTCCTCCTTGGTACACCAAGGGTCTTCCTCCACCAAGGGTCTTCCTCCTTGGTACACCAAGGGTCTTCCTCCTTGGTACATCAAGAGTCTTCCTCCACCAAGGGTCTTCCTCCATCAAGGGTCTTCCTCCTTGGTACATCAAGAGTCTTCCTCCACCAAGAGTCTTCCTCCATCAAGGGTCTTCCTCCTTGGTACATCAAAAGTCTTCCTCCACCAAGGGTCTTCCTCCACCAAGGGTCTTCCTCCACCAAGGGTCTTCCTCCACCAAGGGTCTTCCTCCTTGGTACATCAAGGGACTTCCTCCATCAAGAGTCTTCCTCCACCAAGGGTCTTCCTCCTTGGTACATCAAGGGTCTTCCTCCATCAAGAGTCTTCCTCCACCAAGGGTCTTCCTCCTTGGTACACCAAGGATCTTCCTCCTTGGTACACCAAGGGTCTTCCTCCACCAAGGGTCTTCCTCCTTGGTACATCAAGGATCTTCCTCCACCAAGGGTCTTCCTCCACCAAGGGTCTTCCTCCTTGGTACACCAAGGGTCTTCCTCCACCAAGGGTCTTCCTCCTTGGTACATCAAGGGTCTTCCTCCACCAAGGGTCTTCCTCCTTTGTACATCAAGAGTCTTCCTCCACCAAGGGTCTTCCTCCTTGGTACATCAAGGGTCTTCCTCCTTGGTACACCAAGGGTCTTCCTCCTTGGTACACCAAGGGTCTTCCTCCACCAAGAGTCTTCCTACTTGGTACACCAAGGGTCGTCCTCCACCAAGGGTCTTCCTCCTTGGTACACCAAGGGTCTTCCTCCACCAAGAGTCTTCCTCCTTGGTACACCAAGGGTCTTCCTCCACCAAGGGTCTTCCTCCTTGGTACACCAAGGGTCTTCCTCCACCAAGGGTCTTCCTCCTTGGTACACCAAGGGTCTTCCTCCACCAAGGGTCTTCCTCCTTGGTACATCAAGGGTCTTCCTCCTTGGTACACCAAGGGTCATCCTCCACCAAGGGTCTTCCTCCTTGGTACACCAAGGGTCTTCCTCCACCAAGGGTCTTCCTCCACCAAGGGTCTTCCTCCACCAAGGGTCTTCCTCCTTGGTACACCAAGGGTCTTCCTCCACCAAGGGTCTTCCTCCTTGGTACATCAATGGTCTTCCTCCACCAAGGGTCTTCCTCCTTGGTACATCAAGGGTCTTCCTCCATCAAGGGTCTTCCTCCTTGGTACATCAAGGGTCTTCCTCCTTGGTACACCAAGGGTCTTCCTCCACCAAGAGTCTTCCTCCTTGGTACATCAAGGGTCTTCCTCCTTGGTTACACCAAGGGTCTTTCTCCGCCAAGGGTCTTCCTCCTTGGTACATCAAGGGTCTACCTCCTTGGTACACCAAGGGTCTTCCTCCACCAAGAGTCTTCCTCCTTGGTACATCAAGGGTCTTCCTCCTTGTACATCAAGGGTCTTCCTCCTTGGTACACCAAGGGTCTTCCTCCACCAAGGGTCTTCCTCCTTGGTACATCAAGGGTCTTCCTCCACCAAGAGTCTTCCTCCACCAGGGTCTTCCTCCTTGGTACATCAAGGGTCTTCCTCCTTGGTACATCAAGGGTCTTCCTCCTTGGTACACCAAGGGTCTTCCTCCTTGGTACATCAAGGGTCTTCCTCCTTGGTACATCAAGGGTCTTCCTCCTTGGTACATCAAGGGTCTTCCTCCTTGGTACATCAATGGTCTTCCTCCTTGGTACACCAAGGGTCTTCCTCCTTGGTACATCAAGGGTCTTCCTCCTTGGTACATCAAGGGTCTTCCTCCTTGGTACATCAAGGGTCTTCCTCCACCAAGGGTCTTCCTCCTTGGTACATCAAGGGTCTTCCTCCACCAAGGGTCTTCCTCCACCAAGAGTCTTCCTCCACCAAGAGTCTTCCTCCACCAAGGGTCTTCCTCCTTGGTACATCAAGGGTCTTCCTCCTTGGTACATCAAGGGTCTTCCTCCTTGGTACACCAAGGGTCTTCCTCCACCAAGAGTCTTCCTCCTTGGTACATCAAGGGTCTTCCTCCTTGGTACATCAAGGGTCTTCCTCCACCAAGTGTCTCCCTCCACCAAGGGTCTTCCTCCACCAAGAGTCTTCCTCCATCAAGGGTCTTCCTCCTTGGTACATCAAGGGTCTTCCTCCTTGGTACATCAAGGGTCTTCCTCCTTGGTACATCAATGGTCTTCCTCCTTGGTACACCAAGGGTCTTCCTCCTTGGTACATCAAGGGTCTTCCTCCTTGGTACATCAAGGGTCTTCCTCCTTGGTATATCAAGGGTCTTCCTCCACCAAGGGTCTTCCTCCTTGGTACATCAAGAGTCTTCCTCCACCAAGGGTCTTCCTCCATCAAGGGTCTTCCTCCTTGGTACATCAAGAGTCTTCCTCCACCAAGAGTCTTCCTCCATCAAGGGTCTTCCTCCTTGGTACATCAAGAGTCTTCCTCCACCAAGGGTCTTCCTCCACCAAGGGTCTTCCTCCACCAAGGGTCTTCCTCCACCAAGGGTCTTCCTCCACCAAGGGTCTTCCTCCTTGGTACATCAAGGGACTTCCTCCATCAAGAGTCTTCCTCCACCAAGGTTCTTCCTCCTTGGTACATCAAGGGTCTTCCTCCATCAAGAGTCTTCCTCCACCAAGGGTCTTCCTCCTTGGTACACCAAGGATCTTCCTCCTTGGTACACCAAGGGTCTTCCTCCACCAAGGGTCTTCCTCCTTGGTACATCAAGGATCTTCCTCCACCAAGGGTCTTCCTCCACCAAGGGTCTTCCTCCTTGGTACACCAAGGGTCTTCCTCCACCAAGGGTCTTCCTCCTTGGTACATCAAGGGTCTTCCTCCACCAAGGGTCTTCCTCCTTTGTACATCAAGAGTCTTCCTCCACCAAGGGTCTTCCTCCTTGGTACATCAAGGGTCTTCCTCCTTGGTACACCAAGGGTCTTCCTCCTTGGTACACCAAGGGTCTTCCTCCACCAAGAGTCTTCCTCCTTGGTACACCAAGGGTCGTCCTCCACCAAGGGTCTTCCTCCTTGGTACACCAAGGGTCTTCCTCCACCAAGAGTCTTCCTCCTTGGTACACCAAGGGTCTTCCTCCACCAAGGGTCTTCCTCCATCAAGGGTCTTCCTCCACCAAGGATCTTCCTCCTTGGTACACCAAGGGTCTTCCTCCACCAAGGGTCTTCCTCCACCAAGAGTCTTCCTCCTTGGTACATCAAGGGTCTTCCTCCTTGGTACATCAAGGATCTTCCTCCACCAAGGATCTTCCTCCACCAAGAGTCTTCCTCCACCAAGGGTCTTCCACCAAGGGTCTTCCTCCACCAAGGATCTTCCTCCTTGGTACATCAAGGATCTTCCTCCACCAAGGGTCTTCCTCCTTGGTACATCAAGGATCTTCCTCCACCAAGGATCTTCCTCCACCAAGGGTCTTCCTCCACCAAGGGTCTTCCTCCATCAAGGGTCTTCCTCCACCAAGGATCTTCCTCCTTGGTACACCAAGGGTCTTCCTCCACCAAGAGTCTTCCTCCTTGGTACATCAAGGGTCTTCCTCCTTGGTACATCAAGGATCTTCCTCCACCAAGGATCTTCCTCCTTGGTACACCAAGGGTCTTCCTCCACCAAGGGTCTTCCTCCATCAAGGGTCTTCCTCCACCAAGGATCTTCCTCCTTGGTACACCAAGGGTCTTCCTCCATCAAGGATCTTCCTCCACCAAGGATCTTCCTCCTTGGTACATCAAGGGTCTTCCTCCACCAAGGGTCTTCCTCCACCAAGGGTCTTCCTCCACCAAGAGTCTTCCTCCACCAAGGGTCTTCCTCCTTGGTACATCAAGGATCTTCCTCCACCAAGGATCTTCCTCCTTGGTACATCAAGGATCTTCCTCCACCAAGGATCTTCCTCCTTGGTACATCAAGGGTCTTCCTCCACCAAGTGTCTTCCTCCACCAAGAGTCTTCCTCCACCAAGGGTCTTCCTCCACCAAGGGTCTTCCTCCACCAAGGGTCTTCCTCCACCAAGGTTCTTCCTCCACCAAGGTTCTTCCTCCACCAAGGGTCTTCCTCCACCAAGGGTCTTCCTCCACCAAGGGTCTTCCTCCACCAAGGGTCTTCCTCCACCAAGAGTCTTCCTCCACCAAGGGTCTTCCTCCTTGGTACATCAAGGGTCTTCCTCCACCAAGGGTCTTCCTCCACCAAGGGTCTTCCTCCACCAAGAGTCTTCCTCCACCAAGGGTCTTCCTCCTTGGTACATCAAGGATCTTCCTCCACCAAGGATCTTCCTCCTTGGTACATCAAGGATCTTCCTCCACCAAGGATCTTCCTCCTAGGTACATCAAGGGTCTTCCTCCACCAAGGGTCTTCCTCCACCAAAAGTCTTCCTCCACCAAGGGTCTTCCTCCACCAAGGGTCTTCCTCCACCAAGGGTCTTCCTCCACCAAGGGTCTTCCTCCTTGGTACATCAAGGGTCTTCCTCCACCAAGGGTCTTCCTCCACCAAGGGTCTTCCTCCACCAAGTGTCTTCCTCCACCAAGGGTCTTCCTCCACCAAGGGTCTTCCTCCACCAAGAGTCTTCCTCCACCAAGGGTCTTCCTCCTTGGTACATCAAGGGTCTTCCTCCACCAAGGGTCTTCCTCCACCAAGGGTCTTCCTCCACCAAGAGTCTTCCTCCACCAAGGGTCTTCCTCCTTGGTACATCAAGGGTCTTCCTCCACCAAGAGTCTTCCTCCACCAAGGGTCTTCCTCCTTGGTACATCAAGGGTCTTCCTCCATCAAGGGTCTTCCTCCACCAAGGGTCTTCCTCCACCAAGGGTCTTCCTCCACCAAGAGTCTTCCTCCACCAAGGGTCTTCCTCCTTGGTACATCAAGGGTCTTCCTCCACCAAGGATCTTCCTCCACCAAGGATCTTCCTCCACCAAGAGTCTTCCTCCACCAAGAGTCTTCCTCCACCAAGGGTCTTCCTCCACCAAGAGTCTTCCTCCACCAAGGGTCTTCCTCCTTGGTACATCAAGGGTCTTCCTCCTTGGTACATCAAGGGTCTTCCTCCTTGGTACATCAAGGGTCTTCCTCCATCAAGGGTCTTCCTCCACCAAGGGTCTTCCTCCACCAAGGGTCTTCCTCCTTGGTACATCAAGGGTCTTCCTCCACCAAGGGTCTTCCTCCATCAAGAGTCTTCCTCCTTGGTACATCAAGAGTCTTCCTCCTTGGTACACCAAGGGTCTTCCTCCTTGGTACACCAAGGGTCTTCCTCCTTGGTACATCAAGGGTCTTCCTCCACCAAGGGTCTTCCTCCACCAAGGGTCTTCCTCCACCAAGGGTCTTCCTCCTTGATACATCAAGGGTCTTCCTCCACCAAGGGTCTTCCTCCATCAAGAGTCTTCCTCCACCAAGGGTCTTCCTCCACCAAGGGTCTTCCTCCACCAAGGGTCTTCCTCTTTGGTACATCAAGGGTCTTCCTCCACCAAGGGTCTTCCTCCTTGGTACATCAAGGGTCTTCCTCCACCAAGGGTCTTCCTCCACCAAGGGTCTTCCTCCTTGGTACACCAAGGGTCTTCCTCCTTGGTACATCAAGGGTCTTCCTCCACCAAGCGTCTTCCTCCACCAAGGGTCTTCATCCTTGGTACATCAAGGGTCTTCCTCCACCAAGGGTCTTCCTCCACCAAGGGTCTTCCTCCTTGGTACATCAAGGGTCTTCCTCCACCAAGGGTCTTCCTCCTTGGTACATCAAGGGTCTTCCTCCACCAAGGGTCTTCCTCCACCAAGGGTCTTCCTCCTTGGTACACCAAGGGTCTTCCTCCACCAAGGGTCTTCCTCCTTGGTACATCAATGGTCTTCCTCCACCAAGGGTCTTCCTCCTTGGTACATCAAGGGTCTTCCTCCATCAAGGGTCTTCCTCCTTGGTACATCAAGGGTCTTCCTCCTTGGTACACCAAGGGTCTTCCTCCACCAAGAGTCTTCCTCCTTGGTACATCAAGGGTCTTCCTCCTTGGTTACACCAAGGGTCTTTCTCCGCCAAGGGTCTTCCTCCTTGGTACATCAAGGGTCTACCTCCTTGGTACACCAAGGGTCTTCCTCCACCAAGAGTCTTCCTCCTTGGTACATCAAGGGTCTTCCTCCTTGTACATCAAGGGTCTTCCTCCTTGGTACACCAAGGGTCTTCCTCCACCAAGGGTCTTCCTCCTTGGTACATCAAGGGTCTTCCTCCACCAAGAGTCTTCCTCCACCAGGGTCTTCCTCCTTGGTACATAAGGGTCTTCCTCCTTGGTACATCAAGGGTCTTCCTCCTTGGTACACCAAGGGTCTTCCTCCTTGGTACATCAAGGGTCTTCCTCCTTGGTACATCAAGGGTCTTCCTCCTTGGTACATCAAGGGTCTTCCTCCTTGGTACATCAATGGTCTTCCTCCTTGGTACACCAAGGGTCTTCCTCCTTGGTACATCAAGGGTCTTCCTCCTTGGTACATCAAGGGTCTTCCTCCTTGGTACATCAAGGGTCTTCCTCCACCAAGGGTCTTCCTCCTTGGTACATCAAGGGTCTTCCTCCACCAAGGGTCTTCCTCCACCAAGAGTCTTCCTCCACCAAGAGTCTTCCTCCACCAAGGGTCTTCCTCCTTGGTACATCAAGGGTCTTCCTCCTTGGTACATCAAGGGTCTTCCTCCTTGGTACACCAAGGGTCTTCCTCCACCAAGAGTCTTCCTCCTTGGTACATCAAGGGTCTTCCTCCTTGGTACATCAAGGGTCTTCCTCCACCAAGTGTCTCCCTCCACCAAGGGTCTTCCTCCACCAAGAGTCTTCCTCCATCAAGGGTCTTCCTCCTTGGTACATCAAGGGTCTTCCTCCTTGGTACATCAAGGGTCTTCCTCCTTGGTACACCAAGGGTCTTCCTCCTTGGTACATCAAGGGTCTTCCTCCTTGGTACATCAAGGGTCTTCCTCCTTGGTACATCAAGGGTCTTCCTCCTTGGTACATCAATGGTCTTCCTCCTTGGTACACCAAGGGTCTTCCTCCTTGGTACATCAAGGGTCTTCCTCCTTGGTACATCAAGGGTCTTCCTCCTTGGTATATCAAGGGTCTTCCTCCACCAAGGGTCTTCCTCCTTGGTACATCAAGAGTCTTCCTCCACCAAGGGTCTTCCTCCATCAAGGGTCTTCCTCCTTGGTACATCAAGAGTCTTCCTCCACCAAGAGTCTTCCTCCTTGTACACCAAGGGTCTTCCTCATTGGTACATCAAGGGTCTTCCTCCTTGTTACATCAAGGGTCTTCCTCCTTGGTACATCAAGGGTCTTCCTCCATCAAGGGTCTTCCTCCTTGGTACACCAAGGGTCTTCCTCCTTGTTACATCAAGGGTCTTCCTCCTTGGTACATCAAGGGTCTTCCTCCACCAAGGGTCTTCCTCCTTGGTACATTAAGGGTCTTCCTCCATCAAGGGTCTTCCTCCACCAAGGGTCTTCCTCCATCAAGGGTCTTCCTCCATCAAGGGTCTTCCTCCACCAAGGGTCTTCCTCCTTGGTACATCAAGGGTCTTCCTCCACCAAGGGTCTTCCTCCTTGGTACATCAAGGGTCTTCCTCCACCAAGGGTCTTCCTCCTTGGTACATCAAGGGTCTTCCTCCACCAAGGGTCTTCCTCCTTGGTATATCAAGGGTCTTCCTCCACCAGGGTCTTCCTCCTTGGTACATCAAGGGTCTTCCTCCACCAAGGGTCTTCCTCCATCAAGGGTCTTCCTCCACCAAGGGTCTTCCTCCTTGGTACACCAAGGGTCTTCCTACACCAAGGGTCTTCCTCCACCAAGGGTACACCAAGGGTCTTGCTCCACCAAGGGTCTTCCTCCACCAAGGGTCTTCCTCCTTGTTACATCAAGGGTCTTCCTCCTTGGTACACCAAGGGTCTTCCTCCACCAAGGGTCTTCCTCCATCAAGGGTCTTCCTCCACCAAGGGTCTTCCTCCTTGGTACATCAAGGGTCTTCCTCCGTCAAGGGTCTTCCTCCACCAAGGGTCTTCCTCCTTGGTACATCAAGGGTCTTCCTCCATCAAGGGTCTTCCTCCACCAAGAGTCTTCCTCCACCAAGGGTCTTCCTCCTTTGTACATCAAGGGTTGTCGTATGTGAGTGTCCCATGCACTGTTTGCAAGTGTCCCATGCACTGTTTGCAAGTGTATCATGTACTGTATGCAAGTGTCCCATGCACTGTTTGCAAGTGTCCTGTGCACTGTATGCGAGTGTCCCATGCACTGTTTGCAAGTGTCCCATGCACTGTATGCAAGTGTCCCATGCACTGTTTGCAAGTGTCCCATGCACTGTATGTGAGTGTCCCATGCACTGTATGTGAGTGTCCCATGCACTGTATGTGAGTGTCCCATGCACTGTTTGCAAGCGTCCCATGCACTGTTTGCAAGTGTCCCATGCAGTGTTTGCAAGTGTCTTATGCACTGTATGCAAGTGTCCCATGCACTGTTTGCAAGTGTCCCATACACTGTATGTGAGTGTCCCATGCACTGTTTGCAAGTGTCCCATGCACTGGATGCAAGTGTCCCATGCATTGTTTGCAAGTGTCCTGTGCACTGTATGTGAGTGTCCCATGCACTGTTTGCAAGTGTCCTGTGCACTGTATGCGAGTGTCCCATGCACTGTTTGCAAGTGTCCCATGCACTGTTTGCAAGTGTCCTGTGCACTGTATGTGAGTGTCCCATGCACTGTTTGCAAGTTTCCCATGCACTGTATGCAAGTGTCCCATGCACTGTTTGTGAGTGTCCCATGCACTGTTTGCAAGTGTCCTGTGCACTGTATGCCAGTGTCCCATGCACTGTTTGCAAGTGTCCCATGCACTGTATGCAAGTGTCCCATGCACTGTTTGCAAGTGTCCTGTGCACTGTATGCGAGTGCCCCATGCACTGTTTGCAAGTGTCCCATGCACTGTTTGCAAGTGTCCTGTGCACTGTATGCGAGCGTCCCATGCACTGTTTGCAAGTGTCCCATGCACTGTATGCAAGTGTCCCATGCACTGTTTGCAAGTGTCCCATGCACTGTTTGCCAATGTATCATGCACTGTATGCAAGTGTCCCATGCACTGTTTGCAAGTGTCCTGTGCACTGTATGCGAGTGTTCCATGCACTGTTTGCAAGTGTCCCATGCACTGTTTGCAAGTGTCTCATGCACTGTATGCGAGTGTCCCATGCACTGTTTGCAAGTGTCCCATGCATTGTATGCAATTGTCCCATGCACTGTATGCAAGTGTCCCATGCACTGTATGTGAGTGTCCCATGCACTGTTTGCAAGTGGTCCCATGCACTGTATGCAAGTGTCCCATGCACTGTTTGCAAGTGTCCCATGCAGTGTTTGCAAGTGTAGCATGCACTGTATGCAAGTGTCCCATGCACTGTTTGCAAGTGTCCCATACACTGTATGCGAGTGTCCCATGCACTGTTTGCAAGTGTCCCATGCACTGGATGCAAGTGTCCCATGCATTGTTTGCAAGTGTCCTGTGCACTGTATAAGTGTCCTGTGCACTGTATGCGAGTGTCCCATGCACTGTTTGCAAGTGTCCTGTGCACTGTATGCGAGTGTCCCATGCACTGTTTGCAAGTGTCCCATGCACTGTTTGCAAGTGTCCTGTGCACTGTATGCGAGTGTCCCATGCACTGTTTGCAAGTGTCCCATGCACTGTATGCAAGTGTCCTGTGCACTGTATGCCAGTGTCCCATGCACTGTTTGCAAGTGTCCCATGCACTGTATGCAAGTGACCCATGCACTGTTTGCAAGTGTCCTGTGCACTGTATGCGAGCGTCCCATGCACTGTTTGCAAGTGTCCCATGCACTGTATGCAAGTGTCCCATGCACTGTTTGCGAATGTCCCATGCACTGTTTGCAAGTGTCCCATGTACTGTATGCAAGTGTCCCATGCACTGTTTGCAAGTGTCCCATGCACTGTATGCAAGTGTCTCATTTGTTTTACCTGCAATGTTAATAAGACATGATTTATCACATTCAGTTCTTCACTATTGTAATTTACTTGCATGGAACTCGATACAAATATGTCAACTTTTGGTTTAAACATATTTTTGTTATCAAGATAAACATGACATATAACATCTGTATATATAACATCCATACAATACAACTATCAAGACAAGTGGATTGAATTGAAAGCTACAGGAGCTTATGGTAATTCTCTCAACAAAATGTCAACTTTTGAATCCTCCATCATTGGCAAACCACTTGTAATGGCTCGGAAACGATCATCGGTGATGCTAATTTGCATATGGTGCGCCATTTTTAGAACTTATTTAAATTATGATCACGTGTCTAGAATGTGAGTGGATGCGAACATAGCCCAACAATTTACTGCCAAATTCGGGATGATTTTCATCTTGGTCAGAAAATGCTGCCAAGGAACCATGGCTTATGTAACCTCTATCATGCTTGCTACAATTCATCCACAGAGTGGATACTGGTCAGCACATATAGAGTTATGTTATATATTTCGGGTTTTACGCCTGCATCAGCACCATTTTTGGGCTATATCGCCGACGGGCAGTTGACCTAACAACACCTTTCCTGGGCAGGCTCCAGCGGTTAACCAGTACTTGGGTGCACCAACCTCCGTAAGAAACTGCCAACTTTTTCATATAAATGAGACACGGCCTGAGCGGGGCTCGAACCCGTGACCATCAGTGATGATAGGTTACAGTGGTATACAAGTAAGTACCTTAACCACTCGACCACGGAGGCGGACTAGGACATATAGAGATGTCAGGTCAGCAAATAATTCAGCAAACCACCCCATTCTATGGGGAATTTTGAGTCGGACATAATATAACATGTACAGCATTATCTTAAAGTCAGGGTCATTCTAGAGGGTGACTTTGGCAAAATAGTCGCCCTAGGAACACAGACTTTGTCCCCACTTCTCCCTAAAAAAATATTCTGAATTCAAATTTTACAAAAAAAATTTTACAATTTTCCTACAAGATTTTGTCCAGTATAAAGCACTCCTTCTATTCAAATGTTGTATTTCATGGTCATACTGTGTGTTTTAACCCTATTTTGCAGAACACCATTTAAGGACGTAATCACGCGCTTTCTCACAATCTGACCTAGAATGAGCCCTGAAAGCGATTACTCGACTATGACCAAGTATCAGGTGGTTCATGCCATTATAGTTATTATTTATATAACTACGAATAAAAACTGTTTACTGACATTGTAGGTCTTGTGAAGAAATACCACCAGGTTATGCAGAGATACTACGTGCAATATTTGGCCGGCTACGATGCTGTGCTCCTTAATCAACTAATACAGGTATGGTTGTAAAGTTTGGGGTTTTTGTTCTCAATTTATATATTATCTTACATTCATGAAATGCTCGCTTTAATCTTTTATATATTTTACAACGATTGCGAAGCAAGTTTTTTAACAACTTATATTAATCACTATTGTTGGCGCGGTTGGAAGCGTAAATGTGGTCATACGTGTGGGAGGAAACCGGGGTACCCGGAGAAAACCCACCTGTCCGAGCTTGCGACCACCGTACCATCTCACATACTTCCCGTCCTAGGATCGTACTCGGATTGCATTGGTGAGAAGCGAGCGCGCTAACCACTGCGCTAATCGGACAGCCTTGCTCACTTAATTCCAAAATTTGTTTCATAATACAATGTATGAAATCAGAGTGTAACATCGTTTTTATCACGTTAAATAAATATTGTTTAAACTAACGACCAAAATTTGAAAAAACTTCTGTTTTCCAGGATATTTCTTACTACTCCTTGGATTTCTTAAAGCAGCATTACATCGTAATAAAGGATGTTGTGGGTAAAATATAAATACTAATGTGTGTGTGTTTACAAAAATCGAAATAGTCGCTCAGAAACGATAAAATTCCAATAAATTCAAACCGTCGTATACGCGAATTTGTTTATCAACACACGAAATATAAACACGCACAGCGCGCATGCGTGAAACAACAGAGGATGTAGAAAACAACGTATATATTTTGAACATGAAAGACTGTCTATCTATCTTCCTCTAATGTCGAACCCCTCGCGGTAGAAATGTCACTAAAATACTTAGCTAACAGAGGTATGAATCAACATATCAAGTAATTTAATTAAAAAAGACAACGTGAGACAAGTGCGGATGATGCATTCCGGTTGTAAACAAGTGCGTGACCGATCGACTTGGAAAGTCCTACTTTCGGTTTCGAGTTTGTTTTATTGCAAAAAAAACACTGTTTACCAAATGAACATAAGCATACAAAGTATAATATTAGAATGTGCAGCAGCATTGCTACCCATACGTAAAAATTGAATTTTTCAAGTATATAATATTTCATATGATGTAATGCTGCTTTAATGTGACATACCATACTATAATGTGCCTATTTCAGAATCTGAACATGTGTCCTGAGGACGAGTCAGTGATCCTATCTTCCTTCTCAAACTCAATATCGAGTCTCACAGTTAAACAAGGTACAAACATCTCCACATATATCCAGTCTAACGGTGAAACAAGGTACAAACATCTCACATATATCCAGTCTCACAGTTAAACAAGGTACAAACATCTCCACATATATCCAGTCTAACGGTGAAACAAGGTACAAACATCTCACATATATCCAGTCTAACGGTGAAACAAGGTACAAACATCTCACATATATCCAGTCTAACAGTGAAACAAGGTACAAACATCTCACATATATCGAGTCTCACAGTTAAACAAGGTACAAACATCTCACATATATCGAGTCTCACAGTGAAACAAGGTACAAACATCTCACATATATCCAGTCTAACGGTGAAACAAGGTACAAACATCTCACATATATCCAGTCTAACGGTGAAACAAGGTACAAACATCTCACATATATCCAGTCTAACGGTGAAACAAGGTACAAACATCTCACATATATCCAGTCTAACAGTGAAACAAGGTACAAATATCTCACATATATCCAGTCTAACGGTGAAACAAGGTACAAACATCTCACATATATCGAGTCTCACAGTTAAACAAGGTACAAACATCTCACATATATCGAGTCTAACAGTGAAACAAGGTACAAACATCTCACATATATCCAGTCTAACGGTGAAACAAGGTACAAACATCTCACATATATCCAGTCTAACAGTGAAACAAGGTACACACATCTCCACATATATCCAGTCTCACAGCGAAACAAGGTACAAACATCTCACATATATCCAGTCTAACGGTGAAACAAGGTACAAACATCTCACATATATCCAGTCTAACAGTGAAACAAGGTACAAACAACTCACATATATCAATCTCGCATTGAAACAAGGTACAAACAACTCACATATATCGAGTCTAACAGTTAAACAAGGTACACACTCGCATGCACACTATATCTCACACTGTCAGACATGTTCTCTCTGAATTATATTCTTCCTCTCGCCATAACAACAAAATCTCAATTTAAAATTGTTTTTCCACTCCAAATTCATTAACTCAGACATTTATTTATCTTATACATATTTCGTTTAGCTTGATTGCGAAAATACTTCTTGACCTTCCATACTCGCCTATAAGACAAGTTTTGTACCACCAGATTATGGTCTCAGAGTGGCTTCCCTTCCATACTCTCCTATAAGACAAGTTTTGTACCACCAGATTATGGCCTCATAGTGGCTTCCCTTCCATACTCTCCTATAAGACAAGTTTTGTACCACCAGATTATGGCCTCATAGTGGCTTCCCTTCCATACTCGCCTATAAGACAAGTTTTGTACCACCAGATTATGGCCTCAGAGTGGCTTCCCTTCCATACTCGCCTATAAGACAAGTTTTGTACCACCAGATTATGGCCTCATAGTGGCTTCCCTTCCATACTCGCCTATAAGACAAGTTTTGTACCACCAGATTATGGCCTCAGAGTGGCTTCCCTTCCATACTCGCCTATAAGACAAGTTTTGTACCACCAGATTACAGCCTCAGAGTGGCTTCCCTTCCATACTCACCTATAAGACAAGTTTTGTACCACCAGATTATAGTCTCAGAGTGGCTTCCCTTCCATACTCTCCTATAAGACAAGTTTTGTACCACCAGATTATGGCCTCATAGTGGCTTCCCTTCCATACTCTCCTATAAGACAAGTTTTGTACCACCAGATTATGGCCTCATAGTGGCTTCCCTTCCATACTCGCCTATAAGACAAGTTTTGTACCACCAGATTATGGCCTCAGAGTGGCTTCCCTTCCATACTCGCCTATAAGACAAGTTTTGTACCACCAGATTACAGCCTCAGAGTGGCTTCCCTTCCATACTCACCTATAAGACAAGTTTTGTACCACCAGATTATGGCCTCAGAGTGGCTTCCCTTCCATACTCACCTATAAGACAAGTTTTGTACCACCAGATTACAGCCTTAGAGTGGCTTCCCTTCCATACTCACCTATAAGACAAGTTTTGTACCACCAGATTATGACCTCAGAGTGGCTTCCCTTCCATACTCGCCTATAAGACCAGTTTTGTACCACCAGAGTATGGCCTCAGAGTGGCTTCCCTTCCATACTCACCTATAAGACAAGTTTTGTACCACCAGATTATGGCCTCAGAGTGGCTTCCCTTCCATACTCTCCTATAAGACAAGTTTTGTACCACCAGATTATGGCCAGAGTGGCTTCCCTTCCATACTCACCTATAAGACAAGTTTTGTACCACCAGATTATGGCCTCAGAGTGGCTTCCCTTCTCGCCTATAAGACAAGTTTTGTACCACCAGAGTATGGCCTCAAAGTTGATTCCTGTCTAGTTAGTGCTAAATAAGAATTTCTTTTTAAAAAAATATGTTAACTGGCATCCATAATTACATTTTAGAAAAGAAAGCAATTTCTTGAACTTGCACTTGCCAAACATGCAATTTATACTTGTGTCTGGTGTCAATTGTATCAACTTATATGCTAGTGCATGCCAAAACCCATAGATTTCAGAACCACAGTGGTGGGGTGGGGGGTCATCTTATAGGCTAGTATTAGTTTAGTTTATACACATTTATATTAGCTCGATTGCGAAACAAGTTATTTCAACTTATATTAATCACTCTCGAGACCTCATTCCTGATGGAATCCATCGCCACGAGGGAGAGAGAAGAGGCAACGTGGAATTTAAATGCCTTGCCTAAGGGCACAATCGTAACGGCTCCAGCGGGGCTCGAACTCCGGGCCTTTCGCACCTGAAGCGAACATGCATCCACTGCGCTATCACGACTTCCACAAATTTATTCATGTGAGGAGGCTTGTGCAAGGGCGTGGTTCTACCAATATTGCCCGTCCTTGTCTGAAATACAGCTCGGAGGGGCACCTTTGAACTTTAAAACAAACAAAACACAACTATTGAAACAATTGATTTGAAAAGAGTACATTAATTTTGTTGACTGACGTAGATATCATTAATGTATTTCAGTTGAAGACAATGAAATGTTTGACTTCAGAGGTCTAAGATTAGACTGGTTTAGACTTCAGGTAAGGAAGAAGCGAGTTAATGATTATACACTGATTACAATGTTTGACTTCAGATGTCCTAGATTAGACTGGTTTAGACTTCAGGTAAGGAAGAAGCGAGTTAACTTTCTCCTCAATCCTACATGTATGTACATAGTATGTATACTAGACTATGTATATTAACCCTTTCAACACCGCAGACCTCTAAATAGGCTTACAAAAAGTGTAGATCCAGATGAGCCGGCTCGTCACGAGCCGGCTCATGACGAGCCGTCTCATCAGGATCTGCACTTTTTGCCAGTGATATGACTATTTTTAGACATAATTACCCATTTTGATAAATGAACTTGTCCAAATGTGATTTTCTGATTCATTTATTGGTTTATGAATATCATGGACCAGTCCATGTGAGTTACTTGGTGTTGAATGGGTTAAAAGAAACAAATATTGTTTAAACTAAACCACAAACTCGAAATCAAGCGAACATTGATACATTGTATTGTAACATTTATATTATATAGGCTTATTCGAGTGTGAGTAAGGCCGGATTGATATTGAAGGACCACCATGACTTGGCGAAACATCTCAATACAATTATATTCCATACCAAGATGGTAGATTACCTCGATGAAGTTCTCAATGAAGTCTCCGATCTGTCTATCTACTGGTGAGTCAAATATCTAAGTTTGGCGTGGCGTCTGTGGTCCAGTGGTAGAGCATCGGATTTGGAATTGAACGGTCCCGGGTTCGATACTCAGTCAGGCCACGTATGTAGTGTCATTGAGCAAGGCACCTCACACACATGGCTTAGTACTGGTTAACAACTTCAGTCGGCTAAGCCTGCCCAGGAAAACATGTCTAGGTCCCCCGTAAGGGATTTGACATTAATGGAACATACATACATAATAATATTTAGTCCGTGGTCGAGTGGTTACGGTCGCTGACTTGTATACCACTGTAACCTATTATCACTGATGGTCACCGGTTCGAGCCCCGCTCAGGCCGTGTCTCATTTATATGAAAAAGTTGGCAGTTTCTTACGGAGGTTGGTGCACCCAAGTACTGGTTAACCACTGGAGCCTGCCTAGGAAAGGTGTTGTTAGGTAAACTGCCCGCCGGCGATATAGTCCAAAATGGTACTGATGCAGGAGTAAAACTCGAAATATAACATAACATAATAATATTTCATGATGGATTAATTTGATGAAGTACTCAATTAAGTGAGTTCAATCATGAGCGAAACTAATTAACATTTTTAGCTCACCTGAGCAAAGCTCATGTGAGGTATCGTCACTGCAATGTGCCTGTCCGTCGTCGTCCGTGAACATTTTTAAACCTCAGTAACCATTGGGTATATAGCCACCATTTATGGTGATGATACTTGGATAGGTGGGGATTGCATAATTGTTAAAATCACGTCATTATGTAATCCAAGATGGCCACTGTCTAAAAATAGCACAAAATCTTCTTCTCACAAACCGCCAGCCGGATTTTGATGAATCTTGGTAGGAATGATCTATGTACAATGCTCTTCTCAAAGTTGTTTAAATGGTGACCCTGGAATCAAAAATGGGCGTGGCCCGAGAGGTCAAGTATGGGTAACATTTTATTTTTGAGCGAATATCATGATGTCATATATCAATTCTAAGGTATCGATGAGGCGATCACACTAGTGCAATTGTTATCAAAATCAGATGATTTTGTCATCCAAGATGGCTGCCAAAAGGTCAAAAGATCGTTCTTTTCTTATAGATTTCAAAATTCGTCTTCACCCAAATTGCTTGGCCAATGGAAGTCAAATTTCACAATTATAGTCCATGGGTGTAGCCTTTTCAGATTTGATCAAATGGAGGTTATCGCGATTAAATGATGGCCACCGTCTAAAAATAGCACAAATTGTACAAACATCTTTTAAAGAATCACCGGTCGGATTTTGCCAATATTTAGTTGAAATGGTCTTTGAATAAATCTCTTTCAAAGTTGTTAATATGGTAAAATATTAGTCATGTGAGCGATACATGTTTGTCTAGATGAGTGATAGATAATTTTATAAACACTTGTATTGTTCACCCTAATATCCAGGGTTCATTCTAGGTCAGAATTTTTGGGAGAAGTGAGAAAGCGCGTGATCGCTTCCTTAAATGGTGTTTTTTAATATACTTCTGCAAAAAAAAAAAATTTGTATTATTATTTTTTAGGGAGAAGTGGGGCACCCAGACGGCGAAGTCATGGTCCCAAGGGTGACAATTTCGCCCACATCGCCCTCTAGAATGCTCCCTGATATCCCTATCTGTTCTTAGAGACCTCGTAAATAAAATAAATTTATAAATCTCACATGTTTGTATTACAGTTTTTACACGACGATATTTGAGCATCAGTTCAAACAGTGTATGGAGTTTCCAGCCCAGCACAGGTTTTGTATCGTGTTCCCGATGATCTGCGGACATTTCATGAATGCTACTCATACGCTCTGTCCAGAAGAGGTACAGTCAATATTAGAATTGTTCAAATTATGATAATTATACAGATTTACATTGCATATTCACTTTCCTTTCTTTGTTAAGTTGTCTTTCTTATTTTCATTTTTTTTTTCTATTTTGGTTTTTCTAACTATTTTCTTTTTGTCTCAGTGTTTCATATGGTGTGTGTGTTTTACGTTTATTTATCGTCGCTACCGGTTACCCATATGAGCGACGCCTCCTGAAGAGATTAGTCATTTTAGATTTTTGGAGGATAGTGCAATGATACAGAGAGAGACCCATTCCAGAGTCTCCTCTGGTTCTTTTACGTGCACGGTGTAAAGTACCGACACGAGACCTCGGTTTAACGTCCCATCTGAAAGACTACGACGGTATAAAACGTCGGTTTTTATAAACAAATTAGGTGTAAAAACAAACATTTCACACCACAATGAAATGCACAAAGAGAACGTTCAATTGTTATAATTACAACTAATATTTTACAAATTACAAAACAAAATGTCGACTTGATTTGTCAACCTTTCCATACCATACAATACAGAATGCTTTACGCTGGACATGTTCCTATTGTTACAGATTAATAATCAACTTGGATACATTGAGAACAATTTTGCGGTTCATCACGGAGATCACATGGGCGCAGACAATCAAAATCTCGACATAGCAAGCAGTTGTTAATTAAATTGCTGTAAATCCAATATTGTCAACCATTACAATGCTTAGTTTAATCATATTTTATTGAATGTCAAAAATTACACTGCATCCAAAAATATAAGAACATTATGTATTATGATAGAGGGCAGGGTGGTCACGTAGTTCACTTCAAATCACTTGTTCCTCATCGCTGTAGGTTCAAATCCCACTGGGGTATCCAATTCTTTCATTTGAGGAAGGTATCCAGCTGGCTTGCAGAAGGTCGGTGGTTCTACCCAGGTGCATTGTTGTATACATCCTTGGTACAAATATCAAGTTCTAACTCAACCCTTTCAACTCCACAGACCGCTAAATAGGCTTACAAAAAGTGTAGATCCAGATGAGCCGGCTCGTGATGAGCCATTTCACAAGGATCTGCACTTTTTGTCAGTAATATTACTATTTTTAGACAAAATTACCCATTTTGATAAATAAACTGGTCCAAATGTAATTTTCTTATTAATTTATCAGGGTTCATTCTAGGTCAGAATTTTTGGGAGAAGTGAGAAAGCGCGTGATCGCGTGTTATTTAATATACTTCTGCAAAATAGGGTTAAAATGCACAGTACAACCATTAAATACAACATTTGAATAGAAGGAGTGCTTTATAATGGGCCACTAGACACAATTTTGTTTGAAAATCGTAAAAACCAAAAAATAATTTTTTAGGGAAAGTGGGGCCCACAGAGGGCGAAGTCAGCGTCCCTAGCGCCCACATCGCCCTCTAGAATGATCCCTGATTTATTGGTGTAAGAATATCAGGGACCAGTCCATGTCAGTTAGTTGGTGTTGAATGGGTTAAAAGTATTTTTTGTGTGAAATAGACTCCAAGTTAAAGTGCAGTGAAGTGTATATAGAGATTGTTGATTTCAGAGGCATTCTATCGGGACAACAAGTGTACAGTACGCCCACTGGTTCCTCAAGGACATGGCGGATGAGGTGAACCAGGTGATCACGGCAATATGTGAGGAACAGTGTCTGCTCAGCTACAAGGTAATGCATTAGTCTCATTCTACAAGGTAGAGGATTGCACTCGATCCAACATGTTCAAAACCTCTTCTACACAGTCCTGCAATCTCTCGGTAACAATACAGCTTTTAGCTTTCAGTTCAATCCACGTATCACGATATAAATGTATGTTTATGTATATTTCTCAATGTATATTACATTTATCCTGATAAATAAATATGTTTAGTTATACAAATTTATTTTAGCTCGATTGCGAAACAAGTTCTTACAACTTATATTAATCACTCTCGAGACCTCATTCCTGATGGAATCCATCGCCACGGGGGAGAGATAAGAGGCAATGTGGAATTTAAATGCCTATGTGCACAATCCTAACGGCTCCAGCGGGGCTCGAACTCCGGACCTTTCGCACCTGAAGCGAACGCCCATCCACTGCGCTATCACGACTTCCACTATAATGTACAGAATGTCACTTTATTTTTTTAAAACTTTATATGTCTTAAATATGCTGAATAAAAGTTACGTATCAACGTTGTTGTAATATGCGCTCGCTAGCATTGACATGCACATGGATAATTTTACTTCAGAAAATTACACGCATGTGTCACATGTGTCTAAGTATCATATTTATTTAGTTTACAATTGTGAAACAAGCTGTAACAAATTATATGAATCACTCTCGTTGATGCGGATGTAAGCGTGCATATGTGGTCATTTGTCTCGTGGGCCTTTCGCACCTGAAGCAAACACGCTACCATGACTTCCACACAAATATGTTTAAGCCAACAATACAGTGTAACTTGAGTATCTGTAATATCAATATCACACACACCATCAATTGTCAGAAATGGGTGCAATATTTTGTGTCTGCTCCTGTTCTTTGAAACTGATCGTTTTTGAAATAACTTCGCACAAGATGTTCACCATAGCTGTAGTCATTACGATTGTGCCTGTCCGGTAGGCAAGGCACTTAAAATAAACCATAGTGAGTCGATGTGCCGCACGCAAGACCCAATTCTGGGCTAGAAAGGTCAAAGTCACACAAATCTAGAGAGAAAAAAATTTCATGCATTATGAAATAGCAACTGCTCATCATATTAATGAAAACAGTGTGTCTGCCTCATATCTTTTAGCCCTTTATTCCATAACAGAAGAGGTTAATTACTCATTTTATTATCCATACTGCTGATATACCGGGTTCGATCCTCGGACCGGGAAGTATGTGGGATTACTCATTTTATCTCCATACTGCTGATATACAGGGTTCGATCCTCGGACCGGGAAGTGTGTGGGATTACTCATTTTATCTCCATACTGCTGATAAGCAATAGGCACACTGTGCTACATACTCGATATTCCATATCTATTGGAATAGATACTGTACGTTAACCCTTTACTCCACAACAGAACAGGCCAAATACTCATTTTATCCATACTGCTGATAAGCAATAGGCACACTGTGCTACATACTCAATAATCAATTCCAACTTGGATACATAATGGCGTGGAATGGCAGCTATATTTGGAAAGCGATTACGGTGCTAAGGTGTATTTGCACTGACCCTTGGTGCCAAATAAAAGTAGTAACGTTATTTATTCAAACGATTCAAGGATGTTAAACTCGTGATGATTTCATACCATATTTTATGAAGCTTGTTTTGGAATTTTCCTATTTATCTCGCCAAAAGTGTTGCTTAATAGCAAAATTCCAAAACTCATGTAAGATCCTATCTATATATGTGTAATTACTAGTAACGGGTTAATCTGATCAGCCTGTTTTTTAAACTAATAACTTTACAAAGAGGACAACAAACTATGTTGGTTTTTTAAATTTTGTTCCTTCATAACATACAAACATAATATTCGTATGTTAACAATATACATTGCACTAAGTGAACATCTAGTGGATATAAAAGGTGTTTGTTTATTATAGTGTCACCCCTATTTAAAGAGCCAGCCAACTTCCCGAATCTTATGCTTGTATGCCAGGCACTAGGTTGGTAGGCAATTGTTAACCATTATTTAACTAGCTGGCGGCTCACCAACCGGCCATATCAGAACAAACCCCTGACAAGATTCGAACCTTCGATCTCCCGCTCCGTAGGCGGACGCCTTAACCACTAGGCCACGGAGACGATATATATTATATTTCATTTATGATAACATGCTTACAGTTGTTTCAGACTTCTATGTAAGCAGTATGTATGCTATGAAATATGTTATTTTGTAATATGACCTTCCCAGGCCTGATACGTACATACAAACATGTTTTCATGCCCCTGAGAACATTTCTTCGGGTGAATATAGTTTTCGAACTATCTGTCCATCCGTCCCAGTCATTTCCTGTAACTTCTTCGGCTTTGGAGGGATTTTAAGATTATAGAAATTATCTCTGTGTAACAAATCTGTGCAAGATATGGCAATTCTAGTTATTGCCGTGTTTTCTAGTTTTCGTCGTGTTTTCTAGTTATTGCCCTGTTTTCTAGTTATTGCCATGTTTTCTAGTTATTGCCAGTTTCTAGTTATTGCCCTGTTTTCTAGTTATTGCCATGTTTTCTAGTTATTGCCCTGTTTTCTAGTTATTGCCATGTTTTCTAGTTATTGCCAGTTTCTAGTTATTGCCATGTTTTCTAGTTATTGCCAGTTTCTAGTTATTGCTGTGTTTTCTAGTTTTTGCCATGTTTTCTAGTTATTGCCAGTTTCTAGTTATTGCTGTGTTTTCTAGTTATTGCCATGTTTTCTAGTTATTGCCCTGTTTTCTAGTTATTGTTTTCTAGTTATTGCCCTGTTTTCTAGTTGTTGCCAAAGCACAGCGTGCAGTTGAAGAAGAAACCGGGTAAAGAGAAAAAGAAGGACAAAGATAAGGAAAAAGAGCCAGAGAAACCCGGTCAGGAAAGTGCCAGGAAGAACCGCGAAAACTTTACACGGTATCGCTCACTCATTTCAATAGAATGAATAGTTTTCTCGTCCGATGTCCTGCGGTATAGCCTCTGATTGGGCGGGGGGTAGATGCCCCGATTTGAGATGTATCAGATGTCACGCGGTATAGACTCTGATTGGCGGGGGGGGGTAGAGGCCCCGGATTGAGAAGTATCAGATGTACCGCGGTATAGCCTCTGATTGGGCGGGGGGGGTAGAGGCCCCGATTTGAGATGTATCAGATGTCCGCGGTATAGCCTCTGATTGGGCGGGGGGGTAGAGCCCGATTGAGATGTATCAGATTTCTGCGGTATACTCTGATTGGGCGGGGGGTAGAGGCCCCGATTTGAGATGTATCAGATGACCCGCGGTATAGACTCTGATTGGGCGGGGGGGGGGGGGTAGAGGCCCCGATTTGAGATGTATCAGATGTTTGATACTCTTTTGCAAACACGGAACATAATATTTATTATATACATGTGTGGAACTAACCACTTAGGCCTGTGTGCTGCGTGGTTAATTCCTACATATATCCCATATAACCGTCACCAATAAATGCTACAAAGTCGTCATAAATATCATCTAAGCGTTCAATTTGACATTAAACTAAAAAACAACTAACTTCAATAACCAATTAGTGCGAATTGGTATCACCAAAGTTACTGCCCTTTAACTATTTGTAGATTGATAATGAGAGACATTACTGGTTTTTCTATTACCTCCCTTGATGGATAAAGTCAGATTTATCCCTAAATGTATATTGGTCCTTTTAGTTGGAATCCTTTGCTTTTTACTGTTGTCATCTAAACAGATGTTGCGTTAGGATAAATATAATTTTATCGAAATCGTGTTAATTAATTGAACCAATTTTTACAGTAAGGTATCCATTGGACATGCTAAAGGATATCTGTCGATATTTAATAATTTCATAATTATAAAACGAGAATATTGATAAAAATGGAAAACATTTGGTGCAAAGGAAACAACGATAACAACAGAGGAAACCAATTAAGAAGACCATTATACTTTTAGGAGTATTCAGGGGCAGTAACTGATTAATGTTTCTCATTGAAAAGTATTTTATTGTATCAATTTTGACTTGTTTTAGAATGGACAAGTTACACATGGCGCTAACGGAGCTGTGTTTCGCCATCAATCATAGTGGGGTGATACAGGTGTGGGAGCACGGCTTTGTTCCACGAGAATTCTTCCACCAGCAGCTTGAAACTCGTTTCAACAAGTAAGTGTGGTCACCTAGTCTCAACTCTCTTCACGCTTTCCCATGTTTAGGCTTAAAAAAGATATATGTGTTTCCGATCTCCCGACCTAAATCAATATATACCCCAATTTAAATTTCTTAGCCCAAACCCAAATGAATATATTCAAATAAGGAACAACAAAAGAAATGATCATGCATTAAAAATCAATCATATTTCTCTTTTAGAGCATAATCCAGAAAAGAAATTTCTAACTTTTAGAGCATAGTCCAGAAAAGAAATTTCTAACTTTTAGAGCATAGTCCATAAAGAAATTTCTAACTTTCCATTTTTTTCGCAGGGGACCAGATACACATATTTGTTTGGCCTGATAAGCCCACATATTCAGTTACACAATAGCAGCTTCAGATTGCATTTCCATGTACAAAGGATTTGATTGGCTTATTATGTGTATTTTAGTTATACGTTAAAGGTTGTTACATTAAAACATTCAAGTAATACTTACTTACATTTATACAGTAGAGGTAATATGCAGGTTATGTATACTTACTATACAGATATTATATATATATATGGTTTCAATAAGGTATGTTTATATGGTACAATTTGCAACCATATCATTCAACTAACCATTTGTTAATATATATATATATACATACAACAATATATATACACAATATCATATGCCTCCATGGTCGAGTGGTTACGGTCACTGACTTGTATACCACTGTAACCTATCATCACTGATGGTCACGGGTTCGAGTCCCACTCAGACTGTGTCTCTTTATAAAGTTGGTAGTTTCTTACGGAGGTTGGTGCACCAAGTACCGGTTAACCGCTGGAGCCTGCCCAGGAAAGGTGTTAGGTAAACTTCCCGTCGCTCAAAATGGGCAACCGGTAGCGCCGTTAAATAAACTTAAATATACAAAATGTATAAACAGTATTAATGTGGTATATTTAAGCGTAATTTATACAGCTGTATTGATCGTATAAGCATACGGTATTCCAGCAATATATACACTCCGACAAAAGTTAAGCACCACCCTATATATATGATGGTGGAGGTGTCGGATTACAGTGCGTGTGCTAATGTGGCCTCCAAACACTAAATTACCACAAAGTACACCAGCTGTACTGAACGGCCATTGCTGCGCCCGTCTGGATCATTATTAGATAAGATATTATTGAAACAAGTCAGGTGGTGCTTAACTTTTGTCGGAGTGTATATATAGATTGGTACTATACGATGATATACCATAATGCCATATACTCTCTAAAATACTATACTATGCATATATTTGATATGCATACGATAATTATGTATAAGTTAGTACAACCTGTTTATTTCCTATACTCGTCCGCCTCCGTGGTCGAGTGGTTACGGTCGCTGACTTGTATACCATTGTAACCTATCATCATTGATGGTCACGGGTTCGAGCCCCATTCAGGCCGTGTCTCATTTATATGAAAAAGTTGGCAGTTTCTTACGGAGGTTGGTGTACCCAAGTACTGGTTAACCGCTGGAGCCTGCCCAGGAAAGGTGTTGTTAAGTAAACTGCCCGCCGGCGATATAGCCCGAAATGGTGCTGATGCAGGCGTAAAACCCGAAATATAACATAACATAATTTCCCATACTGTAGCTGCGGGCAGTGCCACAAGAACCAATAAATTAGAACTTCCAAATGTGAAAACCATTCCACAAGCTTCATATTTTTGCTTGAAGATTAAATTGATCATTCTTTCATCCAGCTCTTGGTCTACAATAGGTGGTGAAACGTGACTTTTGTAGAGAAATAGAATGTCAAGGGTACAATAAATGAATTGCTATATGTTCATTTTCGACACATTTCAAGAACACTTGCCTTTTTACGTGTATATAGTGTAATATTTTGATTTTCTTAATATTGGCACGGATTGGTGGACATTTTGATGTGAGACTATAAGTGTGCGTAGCATATTGTGGTAAATACGGTATATGATTTATTTGATCCTTTCACCATCTTCTGAAATTTGAAAACAATTGAATGAAAATATAGCAATTCAGTTTATTATGGCCTTTTAAATATATATCAATATAATTGTATGTATATAGTTTATATTCCTATATGTGGAGACCAGTCAATGTATTTACACGTACACTTAAGCTGCTGTATTAGTCAAAACCTAAATGAGTGGAATCTTGTACAATATTCAGCGCTATCATTATTTATATCGATCATTTGGAGGAGATCTATCTGTTTTTGAGACATTAATAGTTGTATCCAGGTGCCACCTTATACCCGAAACATTGACCAGAGGGACACCTTGGGTCTTCTTTCACCACGAAACATTGACCAGAGGGACACCTGACACCTGGGGTCTTCTTTCACCACGAAACATTGACCAGAGGGGCACCTGACACCTGGGGTCTTCTTTCACCACGAAACATTGACCAGAGGGGCACCTGGGGTCTTCTTTCACCACGAAACATTGACCAGAGGGGCACCTGGGGTCTTTCACCACGAAACATTGACCAGAGGGGCACCTGACACCTGGGGTCTTCTTTCACCACGAAACATTGCCCAGAGGGACACCTTGGGTCTTCTTTCACCACGAAACATTGACCAGAGGGGCACCTGGGGTCTTCTTTCACCACGAAACATTGACCAGAGGGACACCTGGGGTCTTCTTTCACCACGAAACATTGCCCAGAGGCGCACCTGGGGTTTTCTTTCACCACAAGCTGTAAAGTCTCTATGTTAGCTTGGCAGCTGGCGAAACTATAAATCCAAAACATACAAAGAAGAATCGATTGAGTGATATTTAAAAAATGACATAAAAGTTCACAATTTTTCCTCAAATAAATGTATATAGTTTCATGAAAATTAAATGTATATAATTTTATGAGAATTAAATGTATAGATTTTCATGAAACTTAACTATATAGAGTAATTCAATGAATATAGTTTTTTGAGAATTAAATGTATATAATTTATGAGAAGTAAATGTATAGATTTTCATGAAAATTAAATGTATAGAATTATTCATGATAATTCAATGAATATAGTTTTAAGAGAATCAAGTTTATAGTTTCATGAGATTTAAATGTGTATAGTTTCATGTGAATTAAATTCCTTTATTACCACAAGCAGTTTATAAAGCATGGTGGTAGAGTTGCCAGATTTGTAATTGCTAACCAACATCGTGTTAGCAGTGCTGGTATCCAGCTTACATCGTGTTAGCAGTGCTGGTATCCGGCTTATGCATGAATAATTTGACATTATATGTGTTCTGTTTTAAGAATGTACACATTTAAAGATGTGTTTAAAGATAAGTACGTATTGATGCCTGATCACATAGAGCTCGTAGAAACACCTTGATCTGCATGTATCTTTCAGTGTACCAATCTTTATTTCACTTTTACAAATAGTTTGCAATCTCGAGAGATCTTCTTTATTGCAATCTCGAGAGATCTTCTCTATTGCAATCTCGAGAGATCTTCTCTATTGCAATCTCGAGAGATCTTCTCTATTGCAATCTTGAGAGATCTTCTCTATTGCAATCTCGAGAGATCTTCTCTATTGCAATCTCGAGAGATCTTCTCTAACTGAAATATATATTCCCTTACACATGTATGTTAATGAATGCATTTTGCTGTTTGTAATGACATTGATTGAAAGGCTGTCCGATTAGCGCAGTGGTTAGCACGCACGCTTCTCACCAATGCAACCCGGGTTCGATCCTCGGACCTGGAAGTTTGTGAGATTGTACGGTGGTCGCCAGAGCGGACACGTTGGTTTTTCTCCGGGTACTCCGGTTTCCTCCCACACGAATGACTACATATACGCTTTCATCCGCCCCAACGAGAGTGATTAATATAAGTTGTTAATACTTGCTTTGCAATTGTTGTAAAATAAATTAAGTTTAATAAGAATGAAAAATAATACTTTGCTATAATGAAAGATCTTAGCATTTTGCGCTGGGCTCTATATAGCAATAGTACTGTTGAATGGCAGAGTTTTTAGCAATGACATATCTAATCAAGATGCAGTCACTTAGTCTAATGCTGCATTTTGCGTTTTGTGATGTTATCAATCTGTATATATGTATAAAGAAAAACTGTAAATCATCTAATATTCGTGTGAGGTTTTTATCCGCAATATTCCAATATCCAATTGAGATATGTTTACGGCAATCAATTATAAATATACATGATGTATTCTTACATGATTTTAGCAAAACTATGTCCCATACAAATACATACCGTATTTAGCTATGTATAACGCGCTACCATGTATAACGCGCACCCACTATTTGGCACGAAAATCGGTGAAAAACTTGGTTCTGGTGTATACCGCGCACCGTAAAATATCATTTTCCCAAGCCAAAATTTCTCAAGATACGATATAATCACCCGCTATGGTTTATACATTTTGATAAAAAAAAAAGAAGAAATCGTGGAGGCCTACGTCCGGAAGTGCATGGTTTTGATAAAAACCCAACGCCGTACTGCGTTCCGACCTTGCGATTGCCACAAGCGGGCCTACGTGCAGCGGTATACGGTTCTACGAAAATGTAGCATAAATGACAATATGAGAGATTTCGAAATGTTTGGTTAGTCCTGAAAAGGACTTTTGGAAACCCAGAAAGGGATGCTGGTAGCTGTCTTATCTCATTGACGGATGTCTTCTGGACCAAATCCCTCAAACTCGTTGTCGCTATCTTCGTCGTCGAACAGTCGTTGCACTTCTGCGTCGGTAAGTCCAGTTGGTGTCGCTTCATAATAGCAGTCGTTTACATCCGATTCCTCGTCACTGGCGTCATCAGTCGGTGGGCGTAGCTGTACGTTATCTTCCCATAGGACATCATCTTCGGTTCCGTCAAGAGCATTCGAAATACAGCATTTCTTGAAGGCGTGAATAATGATGTTCGGGTCTATGTCTGTCCATGCATCCAATATCCATTGGCAGATATCCACTAACTCTGGCTTTCGCATATGACCAGCCGGTGTATATATGTGGAGTCCCTCGCTGTACCACGTGTTCCAACGCCGCTGTGATTTACAGTAATACAATATTTTATAGTAATATGTAAATCGGACAATGGGGTCTCTGTGGCCGAGTGGTTGCGGTCGTTGACTTCAAATCGTTTGCCCCTCACCGCGTCTGGTTCGAATCCCAAGGTGGGATCTCAAATTATTCCCTGTGAGGAAGCTATCCAGCTAGCTTATGGAAGGTCGGTAGTTCTACCTGGGTGCCCGCCCATGCCTGAAATACTGCTCGGAGGGGCACCCGTGGTCTTTCTCCACTTATAGCTGGAAAGTCGTCATATGACCTTTAACTGTACGGCGTTAAATCCCCCAAAAAAAAAAACAATAATCAGGCACAGAATTTATATAAGAATTAATCATTTATTGTCAGCATGATTGTTTAAAAAACTAAAAAACTATAAATATTGTATGTTTATCCCTATAAAGTAGCATGTTAGAAATGTACATGTAATCATTCTGTCTAATCAGTAAATGAGATGACATTATGGTTTTTGCCTTGTTCGTCTCGTCTGTCTGTCTGTCCGTCCACTCTACATCTCATCTCCAATACCCCCTTGTCTTGTATTGCAACCATTTGCATAAAAGTGTTCCACTTGGTTGATTTTCATTGGGTTATTATTACCCATTTCAAAATGTTTTTAAAAAATGTTTTGCTCAGACAAATTCTATTATTATAAAAAGTAAAGTTAAGTGTTTGTTTATTATAGTGTCACCCCTATTTAAAGGGCCAGCTATTTCTGACTTATGAGACACATTGTTTTTATGAACATCAGTACTTCCCGAATCCTATGCTTGCAGGCAAGGCGCCAGGCTGATAGGCAATCTGTAACCATTATTTAGGCCATATCAGAACAACAGGTTCAAACCTTCGACCTCCCGCTCTGTAGGCGGACCCCTTAACCACTAGGCAGCGGAGATGGTTTATATGTGTTGCTCAAACAATATCACCCCTGGCCTGCAATATATACTCATATACCCTGTCAACAAACCAAGTAAAAATTTTATTATGCTTAAAACATTGTTTACAGCTTAAAATCAATGTTTAACTTTTCATTCACTGTTTTTGTTTCGACGATTTTCAGCGATTTATTTATCATTTTTACCCCTTCGATAACCTCAATTGAGTAATTTCACAATTGGTGGTTTTTACCTAGACACCAACATGTTCAGATTTAGAATCCCGTAAATGTCCAATACATTGTCATATTGTATTTCACTGTAGCCTTTAAGGCTTACTCTGTGTGTTGAGAAATTAACATAGGGTATTTAAATTGGGGAAAATATAGAAGAAGAACCTCTATATTTATTTCGTTGACTTGCACAGATGCATTGCACATCGGCTTTCAGTCTTATTTTAAGAATCATGAGGCACGCTAAAGGTATGTATTTTAATTGAATGCACATACATGTGTATAGTCTGCCTCCGTGGTCAAGTGGTCACGGGTTCGAGCCCCGCTCAGGCCGTGTCTCATTTATATGAAAAAGTTGGTAGTTTCTTACAGAGGTTGGTGCACCCAAGTACTGGTTAACCGCTGGAGCCTGCCCAGGAAAGGTGTTGTTAGGTAAACTTCCCGCCGGTGATATAGCCCAAAATGGTGCTGATGCAGGCGTAAAACCCAAAATATAACATACATGTGTATATACCCTGGCTAGCCCGGAACAATCACAATATATTTATGGCAAAGTTATCCAATCAAAATGCTGGAAACTGCATTGAAGCGTAACACCGTTTATTATTTAAGCTCCTGGAGAATGTTCAGTCTGTACCAGACGGATATGTAGTCCAGTGGTAACACGCTGGACTGGTAATCCAGGGATCGCAGGTTCGATCCCCTGTCTGACCCTAATAAAATTAACAGTCTTTCAGATGGGACTCAAAACCGAGGTCTCGTGTCGGTGCTGTACACCGTGCACGTAAAAGAAACAGAGGAGACTCTGGAATGGGTCTCTGTCTGTATCATTGCGCTATCATCCAAAAATCTCTTTATAATCTATCTCTAATCTCTTCAGGAGGCGTTGCTCATATGGGCAACCGGTAGCGACGATAAATAAACGTAAAACACATTAAGTCTGTACCCATTCTATTTCTGCATGTTGACAGTCATTGTTTCCACCAGGTCTGGTTTCTTTTAAATCCTCAGACAGGGAAGTATGTGAGATGGTATGGTGATCACCAATCGGACAGGTGGGTTAACTCCCACACAAAATACCACATCATTAAACGTTTTCATCCGTGCCGACGAGATTGATTAATGAGTTGTTAAAGCTTTCACAATAGTTATGAAATAAATAAATTTTATTACCAATTACACTTAAAAACACACTGGCTCAAACATATGTCCAACAATTTCTCATGTACCATAGTGAAGGCATCGTGTCCGACTTGCGCAGTTGTTAGCGCGCTCACTTTTCACCAATGCAACCCGGGTTCGATTTTCGGACCGGGAAGTATGTGAGATGGTACGGTGGTCGCCAGATCGGACAGGTGGGATTTCTCCGGGTACTCCGGCTTCCTCCCACACGAATGACCACATTTACGCTTTCATCCGCACCAATGAGAGTGATTAATATAAGTTGTTAAAACTTGTTTTGCAATCGTTGTAAAATAAATAAAAGTTTAAACTGCGGCAAAACAATTTTGGTTGAATTTGCCGTCTATTGATACTTATAAAAGTATGTTATTTTAACTCTTTCAACACCAAGTAACTGACATGGACTGGTCCATGATATTCTTAGACCAATAAATGAATAAGAAAATTACATTCGGACCAGTTCATTTATCAAGATGGGTAATTTTGTCTAAAATTAGTAATACTACTTGCAAAAAGTGCAGATCCTGATGAGACGGCTCATCACGAGCCGGCTCATCTGGATCTACACTTTTTGTAAGCCTATATATAGAGGTCTGTGGTGTTGAAAGGGTTAACTGTTCTAGGATAGTAGCGTTGTATTTCATTGTTAGTATAGCCGTTCATGTAAATAGATTAGTGTGTATAAGCTTTGTGCAGAGTTCTGTTAATCCCTTTAATAGTTATGGAATGTATCAACTGTCACTAGTATCCGATTCCGCAGATAACAGGTCTGTTAATGGTCGTCACTGTCCATGAATAAATGTTTAAAAAATCAACAACAAAGAATATCCAGTGTTATGACGGTTACGTCGTTTGTATTCAGAATTGTTATGATTCTTTTATTGAAATTTTTGAAACTCGTTAATATTATTTATGGACAGTAATAACCTTATAGCAGAATGGTTATTTGGGATATCTGTATTGGGTGATCTGCTTCGACGGATCTGTAGTCCAGTGGTTAACACGCTGGACTGGTAATCCAGGGATCGCAGGTTCGATCCCCCGTTTGACCCTAATAAAATTAACAGTCTTTCAGATGGGAATTTAAACCGAGGTCTAAATCTAAAATGACTAATCTCTTCAGGAGGTGTCGCTTATATGGGCAATCGGTAGCGATTTTAGATTTTTGGAGAATAGTGCAATGATACAGACAGAGTCCCATTCCAGAGAGTCTCCTCTGGTTCTTTTACGTGCACAGTGTAAAACAGCAACACGAGACCTCGGTTTAAAGTCTCATCTGAAAGACTGTTAATTTTATTAGGATCAGATGGGGGATCGAACCTGCAATCCCTGGATTACCAGTCCAACATGTTAACCATGGACTAAAGATCCGTCTGTTCAGTGAAATGTTAAAAAGTGCTGCCCTTTTATAGCTCTAAGGAGATCGCAGTTACAAGTGTTATGGACAGATAAATAACCTTGAACAGCTGTCTTGAATAAAGATTACAATCTAGTTTGAAAACGAACATGTCAAAACTTTGTTTGCTGTTATGTGAAATCAATGATTATATAATAAATAATAATAATCTCTAAGTGTGTCAATGATCTAATTTAAGACCAACTAATAGTTTATTGTGATAGAAACTGTAGCCCGTTTAAACACATTATTATTGCTACAATTAGTAAATTAATTTGTTTGTGGTTTGATACGTAATCTTATTACATATAAATAAAGATTGCAGCTAGAAAAATTCTCGCTGAATCCAATTATGCAATGTACGAAATTATTGTGTGTATTGTGTTGTGTATTGTGGAAGAGACTACAGTATGCAGTGTATTGTGGAAGAAACTAAAGTATGTTGCGTATTGTGGAAGAGACTATAGTATGTGTGTATTGTGGTAGAGACTATAGTATGTTGTGTATTGTGGAAGAGACTATAGTATGTGTGTATTGTGGTAGAGACTATAGTATGCTGTGTATTGTGGAAGAGACTATAGTATGCTGTGTATTGTGGAAGAGACTATAGTATGCTGTGTATTGTGGAAGAGACTACAGTATGCAGTGTATTGTGGAAGAAACTAAAGTATGTTGCGTATTGTGGAAGAGACTATAGTATGTGTGTATTGTGGTAGAGACTATAGTATGTTGTGTATTATGGAAGAGACTATAGTATGCTGTGTATTGTGGAAGAGACTATAGTATGCTGTGTATTGTGGAAGAGACTATAGTATGTTGTGTATTGTGGAAGAGACTATAGTATGCTGTGTATTGTGGAAGAGACTATAGTATGTGTGTATTGTGGTAGAGACTATAGTATGTGTGTATTGTGGAAGAAACTAAAGTATGTTGTGTATTGTGGAAGAGACTATAGTATGTGTGTATTGTGGCAGAGACTATAGTATGCTGTGTATTGTGGAAGAGGCTATAGTATGTGTGTATTGTCAAAGAGATTATACTAGTAGTATGTGTGTATTGTGGAAGAGACTATAGTATACTGTGTATTGTGGAAGAGACTATAGTATGCTGTGTATTGTGGAAGAGACTATAGTATGTGTGTATTGTGGAAGAGACTATAATATGCTGTGTATTGTGGAAGAGACTATAGTATGTTGTGTATTGTGGAAGAGACTATAGTATGTTGTGTATTGTGGAAGAGACTATAGTATGTTGTGTATTGTGGAAGAGACTATTGTATGTTGTGTATTGTGGAAGAGACTATAGTATGCTGTGTATTGTGGAAGAGACTATAGTATGCTGTGTATTGTGGAAGAGACTATAGTATGTGTGTATTGTGGAAGAGACTACAGTATGCTGTGTATTGTGGAAGAAACTATAGTATGTTGTGTATTGTGGAAGAGACTACAGTATGGTGTGTATTGTAGAAGAAACTAAAGTATGTTGTGTATTGTGGAAGAGACTATAGTATGTGTGTATTGTGGAAGAGACTACAGTATGCTGTGTATTGTGGAAGAAACTAAAGTATGTTGTGTATTGTGGAAGAGACTACAGTATGCTGTGTATTGTGGAAGAGACTATAGTATGCTGTGTATTGTGGAAGAGACTATAGTATGTGTGTATTGTGGAAGAGAGTTTACTAGTAGTATGCTGTGTATTGTGGAAGAGACTATAGTATGCTGTGTATTGTGGAAGAGACTATAGTATGTTGTGTATTGTGGAAGAGACTATAGTATGCTGTGTATTCTGGAAGAGACTATAGTATGCTGTGTATTGTGGAAGAGATTATACTAGTAGTATGTGTGTATTGTGGAAGAGACTATAGTATGCTGTGTATTGTGGAAGAGACTAGTATGTGTGTATTGTGGAAGAGACTAGAATATGTTTTGTAGTGTGGAAGAAACTAAAGTATGTTGTGTATTGTGGAAGAGACTACATTATCCTGTGTATTGTGGAAGAGACTATATTATGCTGTGTATTGTGGAAGAGACTATAGTATGATGTGTATTGTGGAAGAGACTATAGTAGGTTGTGTATTGTGGAAGAGACTACAGTATGTTGTGTATTGTGGAAGAGACTATAGTATGCTGTGTATTGTGGAAGAGTCTATAGTATGCTGTGTATTGTGGAAGAGACTATATTATGTTGTGTATTGTGGAAGAGACTATAGTATGCTGTGTATTGTGGAAGAGACTATAGTATGCTGTGTATTGTGGAAGAGACTATATTATGTTGTGTATTGTGGAAGAGACTATAGTATGCTGTGTATTGTGGAAGAGACTATAGTATGTTGTGTATTGTGGAAGAGACTATAGTATGCTGTGTATTGTGGAAGAGACTATAGTATGCCGTGTATTGTGGAAGAGACTATATTATGTTGTGTATTGTGGAAGAGACTATACTATATTGTGTATTCAGGAATATACTATTATATGTTGTGTAATGTGGAAGAGTCTATATAGTATGTTGTGTTTCAGAGCACTAGTGGGTATGATGATGTATAACCCAGAGACCAATGAGATAGCCAAACCATCAGAACTGCTGTGCAGCGTAAAGGCTATCATGAGTGTTTTACAATCCATCGAAAATTATGGTGAGCGAATGATACATGTACAACTCCTGTATTACAATTGTAATGTGGACTACAGGACCAAACACCAGAGGGGTTTTAATATTTACGTACGACTGAGAACCAGTTTGTAGCATGGCTTTATTAACGAAGCTATTTAATTGGTCGGAGGAAACGTGGTTTAATTCCCGCGTTAATTGTCATTAAGTTTTATATTAATTTTATTTTTTAGAAAATCTCAGGTTTTGTTGTCATGAAAAAGTGTTGATAGTTGTAATTCTACCTGCATGCAACAAGAGCCGCTGTGGTCGAGTGGTCTAGCACACCATTGTTAGAACTCGCCTTTCACCGCTATCATCAGGACCACAGTCCCGCTCCCTATCGGGGACAAGCGATAAAAACGATGGAACGTGTGAAAGTTGTGAGTCGCTTGTGGTGGTTGGAGAATTGAGTACTGGTTTCTACCCGGGAAATGTGGGTTGTCTTATCCAGCACAACAGACTGACTTTGTACGACAATGCTCCAGAGTTTGCCCTGTAAAAACAAAAGGTTGAAAAGCAAGGTCTTTCTGTGTCTACCATTTAATCGAATAATGACGTGGGGAAAACGCCCAAAACGACCAATCATTAAACTGCTGTGTATTCATTTCCAGTTCATATAGACATTGCCAGAGTGTTCAACAATGTCCTCCCGCAGCAGACGCAGCCGCTAGACAGCTTCAGTGGAGAGAAAACAATCACTGCAAACTACACAAACTGGTATGTACATCTACAGTTTTCAAACATTTATAGTTTTATACAAATTTCTGAATATAGCTAAGAAGTTATTAGCGTTTTATGACTATGAGTTTCTTTGGAAATTCCAGACAATATCTTTTATCCCTTTGCCTCTTACAAGCATGGAACCAGTGCTACTTCTGGAGGGGTATGAGTTAACTCCTCGCTTGCAAGCATGGAACCAGTGCTACTTCTGGAGGGGTATGAGGTAAACTCTTCACTTACAAACACGGAACCAGTGCTACTTCTGGAGGGGTATGAGGTAAACTCTTCACTTACAAACACGGAACCAGTGCTTCTTCTGGAGGGGTATGAGGTAAACTCATCACTTACAAGCATGGAACCAGTGCTTCTTCTGGAGGGGTATGAGGTAAACTCATCACTTACAAGCATGGAACCAGTGCTACTTCTGGAGGGGTATGAGGTAAACTCATCACTTACAAGCATGGAACCAGTGCTACTTCTGGAGGGGTATGAGGTAAGCTCCTCACTTACAAGCACGGAACCAGTGCTACTTCTGGAGGGGTATGAGGTAAACTCATCACTTACAAGCATGGAACCAGTGCTTCTTCTGGAGGGGTATGAGGTAAACTCATCACTTACAAACACGGAACCAGTGCTTCTTCTGGAGGGGTATGAGGTAAGCTCATCACTTACAAACACGGAACCAGTGCTACTTCTGGAGGGGTATGAGGTAAACTCATCACTTACAAGCATGGAACCAGTGCTACTTCTGGAGGGGTATGAGGTAAACTCATCACTTACAAGCATGGAACCAGTGCTACTTCTGGAGGGGTATGAGGTAAGCTCCTCACTTACAAGCACGGAACCAGTGCTACTTCTGGAGGGGTATGAGGTAAACTCATCACTTACAAGCATGGAACCAGTGCTTCTTCTGGAGGGGTATGAGGTAAACTCATCACTTACAAACACGGAACCAGTGCTTCTTCTGGAGGGGTATGAGGTAAGCTCATCACTTACAAACACGGAACCAGTGCTACTTCTGGAGGGGTATGAGGTAAACTCATCACTTACAAGCATGGAACCAGTGCTACTTCTGGAGGGGTATGAGGTAAACTCATCACGTACAAACACGGAACCAGTGCTACTTCTGGAGGGGTATGAGGTAAGCTCCTCACTTACAAGCATGGAACCAGTGCTACTTCTGGAGGGGTATGAGGTAAACTCTTCACTTACAAACACGGAACCAGTGCTACTTCTGGAGGGGTATGAGGTAAACTCATCACTTACAAACACAGAACCAGTGCTACTTCTGGAGGGGTATGAGGTAAGCTCCTCACTTGCCATCTTACTAACAAATGATGCTGATCATAATGCCCCAGCCAGTTTCAATTACTAGCCAAGATGACCACATAGCCCACTGTGGTTGCACATGGCCCTTTGGATATTTAGGGATGGCAACAAAGAGTGATTATACTATTCGAATATTCGGTCAGGAAGGTATTTGAATATTCTATCAAAGAATTCTATCAAAATCTCAAAATCACTTAAAGTCTTATAAAAATTGCCAAACTAACTTAATTTCTGTTTTACTTGTAAACGTGTAATCTTCTTCAAATTATTATTCAGATTGATATTGTACACGAATATGTTAAGTCTAATTTGCATAGATTACACCTAGCAGTTGTCGTATTCTCAGAGCGATTCAAGCATTTCCAAACGTGTGACTGAGCGGGTGGCATTTTTGAGGACAAAATAATATTTTTTCGATCATTCGATCAAATATTCGAACGTTCAATCAAATATTCGAATATTCGTTGCCATCCCTAATATTTGGAGAATAAATGGTGAACTTTCAAGGTTTCATTGCAATGTTTACCATAATTATGTTAATTAACCAATTACAGCACTCCAGCATTATTGCCACTCTCGCTCCTGGATTTGTTTGTATTTATTTGTCGCATCAGCCATTGAGGGATATATAAATTTTGTTTGAACTACAGCTAGACTAATGGTAAATGCGATATTTACATCGCTATTGCATTTCCTTCCATGAACGTATAATTATGCCCTGTTTGTATCTATTTTCGTATGAATTTCCTCACTAATGATATGCAGCTGATATGTGCACTCGAAGTTACGGGCATGTGCATTCACAGTGTTTGGAAGCTTTTCTCGCAAGAAAAGACGTATCTTACAGTTTACGCTGCTCCAAGGATGGTCTAATTACTAGCTCTGGTACACGGTACCGGTAACTCATAAATCTGGCCTAAATACATTTCAAATGCAGAGTGTATTGTTTCTTCTTTGTGTCATTGAAAAGAATAAATAATGTAAATATAAGTAGCGAATAATCTAGGGTTACGGGTAGTAGTTTCCATCAGGGTATGAACTACATTGGGTGTACATGCTCAAATGTAGTTCATACCCCGGAAACTATTAACCTGCAATTCATTCCTTAAATTTACGACACATATTGTTTCCAGGTACCTTGAAGTATTCCTACGTCGTGTGACATGTAACATTGGTCAGATCGTGTATTCCCCGAGTCAGAAGGCATTTGTAAGCCTGCAACAGGATGGTCAACAGGTACCCTTTGCTGCTGAGGAATATGCTGACCTTACTGGTATGTATTTATGTCTCCCCTCCCTGTCCGTCTGTGCTTACAGATCCATCGTCCATCCGTGCTTACAGATCCATCGTCCATCCATGCTTACAGATCCATCGTCCATCCGTCCGTGCTTACAGATCCATCGTCCATCCGTCCGTGCTTACAGATCCATCGTCCGTCCATCCGTGCTTACAGATCCATTGTCCGTCCATCCGTGCTTACAGATCCATCGTCCGTCCATCCGTGCTTACAGATCCATTGTCCATCCGTCCGTGCTTACAGATCCATCGTCCGTCCGTGCTTACAGATCCATCGTCCATCCGTGCTTACAGATCCATCGTCCGTCCGTCCGTGCTTACAGATCCATCATCCGTCCATCCGTGCTTACAGATCCATTGTCCATCCGTCCGTGCTTACAGATACATCGTCCATCTGTGCTTACAGATCCATCGTCCGTCCATCCGTGCTTACAGATCCATCGTCCGTGGCTAGGAGAACTCTAGATTTATTGTCTAGCGATCTAGGGTTGGCTTAGTTTAAACAATATTTTATCCTAGAATAAGACATATCAAGGATAGTTGTAACAAAATAGTTAGGATTGGGGAAAAAGTTACATAAGGTAGTCAGTTCCTTATTTGAATCCCTTTCCTTTAGAGTTATCTTGTATGTGGCCATAAATTACTGTGTACGGCTGAGAACAATGGGGTAGCTACTTAAGATCTATTTATAAGAACTTCCTGGGAACATTAGGGGTTTAGGGACTAACTTTCAGTTGAACACTGTCATGTCATTAGAGTGGAGAAAATTAATGTTTAGTTTCTCAGGCCATTTTTGGAAAATTCCAATGAGATGGTAGAAAATATTTTGTTTGTTTTTAATTTCATTTTTATCAGATCTAGACGAAATCGGAGTCAGCTCTGCTATTCAGCTACAGAATCAGTTTATAATGTAACACTTGTGCATTGCAAGTTCTTGTTCAGTTTCCTAATTCATAAGATTCATCCTCAAAAATATTCAAACTTGGCACGATTCGTACACAAAATGAAAGAAATTCGCCAAATTGCATCAATAAAATGTTCTAGTGTGGCGGGAAAATCAGCTGCGGCAGTGCCTAACAAAATACGCATTAACTTTGTTGAGCCTAAGGGACTATTTATGTCTATTTTAGCACTTAAACCCCTGCTGAATGAATATATTATCCCATAATCCCCTGCTGAATGAATATATTAGCCCATAGACCCTGCTGAATGAATATATTAGCCCATAAACCCCTGCTGAATGAATATATTAGCCCATAAATCCCTGCTGAATGAATATATTAGCCCATAAACCCCTGCTGAATGAATATATTAGCACTTAGACCCCTGCTGAATGAATATATTAGCACTTAAACCCCTGCTGAATGAATATATTAGCCCATAAACCCCTGCTGAATGAATATATTAGCACTTAGACCCCTGCTGAATGAATATATTAGCACTTAAACCCCTGCTGAATCAATATATTAGCACTTAAATCCCTGCTGAATGAATATATTAGCACTTAAACCCCTGCTGAATGAATATATTAGCACTTAAACCCCTGCTGAATGAATATATTAGCCCATAAATCCCTGCTGAAAGAATATATTAGCCCATAAACCCCTGCTGAATGAATATATTAGCCCATAAATCCCTGCTGAAAGAATATATTAGCCCATAAACCCTTGCTGAATGAATATATTAGCCCATAAACCCCTGCTGAATGAATATATTAGCCCATAAACCCCTGCTGAATGAATATATTAGCCCATAACAAAATTGTTGTTTGTGAGTCAGTCCATTTATCGATTATGTTTGTCTGTTTGTTTGTGTGTCTGTCCATTTATCGCTTATGTTTGTTTGTTTGTTTGTGTGTCTGTCCATTTATCGCTTATGTTTGTTTGTTTGTTTGTTTGTGTGTCTGTCCATTTATCGTTTATGTTTGTTTGTGTGTCTGTCCATTTATCGCTTATGTTTGTTTGTGTGTCTGTCCATTTATCGCTTATGTTTGTCTGTTTGTTTGTGTGTCTGTCCATTTATCGCTTATGTTTGTCTGTTTGTTTGTGTGTCTGTCCATTTATCGCTTATGTTTGTCTGTTTGTTTGTGTGTCTGTCCATTTATCGCTATATGTTTGTTTGTGTGTCTGTCCATTTATCGCTTATGTTTGTCTGTTTGTTTGTGTCTGTCCATTTATCGCTTATGTTTGTCTGTTTGTTTGCGTGTCTGTCCATTTATCGCTTATGTTTGTCTGTTTGTTTGTGTGTCTGTCCATTTATCGCTTATGTTTGTCTGTTTGTTTGTGTGTCTGTACATTTTTCTACCTATATAGGTAACATGTGCTCACTAACCTCTCGTATGTTGTAGAGTTGAGAGCCCTCGCGGAGCTGATTGGACCGTATGGTATGAAGTATATGGGAGAGAAGCTCATGTTTCATGTCGCTAATCAGGTTGAAGAATTGAAGGTACTTCCTGGATCCTTATGTTTATATAATTATCATTTATTCAGAGTTTAGTGAATCCTTCAGTTTGAGTATAATTTATCTTAAAACACTGTCGTGACATCATACCTTAAAACACGGTCGTGACATCATACCTTTGTACTTGCAGTCCATTATTATTAATATTGGACCGCTGTCAAAAGGCCAGAGTATTATATTAAATCCTACTCGTACATGTACGAAATTAACAATTTTAATTAGTAGGATCTTGTTATATAAGTGTGTGTTTTAAGTAAGATATAAGCCTCAAACGGATCCAATATGTAAAATATTGGTACTGTCTTCGGCACTACTCGCCTCGCGCAGTCCAATATTTTACATATTGGATCGTTTTCGGCCTATATCTTATACAGAAGTTAACAGTCATGCTGATAGATTACAGGGAGGTGGCCTCTGTGGCTCACTGGTAATGTCGTTGATTTCAAATCACTTGCCCCTCACCGCTGCAGGTTTGAATCCCACTGGGGTATCAAATTCTTTCAAGTGAGGAAGCTATCCAGCTGGTTGTTTGAAATTCAATTTTTAGTCAATATAATTATACAATCTACATCCGCTCTGTCAAAGTCGGTTATGTCGAATTCTCCGGTTATCTCAAAGTCGGATCAAAGTCCCGTTTCAGACACTATCATTTTACATATAACTGGCTCTGTTTATATCGAATTTCGTTAAGTCAAACTTCGGTTGTGTCAAAGTATTTTTTTCGGTCCGACAGAATTCGACATAACGGATGTAGACTGTATGTAATTTGCTTGAAATTGGTATGCATCGATGAAAAGCTTAGACTATGTACCAATAAATGTCACTTATGCAGTTAATTCAAATTATTAGATGACACGGAATTTATGTGCTTAAGTTGACGGTGGACCTGTATTGAAAGTAGACATCAATCGTATTGTAATAGTATTTCGACCAAGAATTCAGCAAGTTTATATACATTTTCAGAAACTAGTCATTGGCAACAAAGATGTTCTGGCTCAGTTGCGGACAAGCTTTGATAAACCAGAGGCCATGAGAGAACTCTTCAAGAAGTTAGTCAGTGAGTACAGTCTATATATAGCCTATAGTACCTTGTGACTTGTAGAATTCTAACTCTAGTCAGTGAGCACAGTCTATAGTACCTTGTGACTGGTAGAATTCTAACTCTAGTCAGTGAGCACAGTCTATAGTACCTTGTGACTGGTAGAATTCTAACTATAGTCAGTGAGTACAGTCTATAGTACCTTGTGACTTGTAGAATTCTAACTCTAGTCAGTGAGCACAGTCTATAGTACCTTGTGACTGGTAGAATTCTAACTCTAGTCAGTGAGCACAGTCTATAGTACCTTGTGACTGGTAGAATTCTAACTCTAGTCACTGGGTACAGTCTATAGCCTATAGTACCTTGTGACTGGTAGAATTCTAACTCTAGTCAGTGGGTACAGTCTATAGCCTATAGTACCTTGTGACTGGTAGAATTCTAACTCTAGTCACTGGGTACAGTCTATAGCCTATAGTACCTTGTGACTTGTAGAATTCTAACTCTAGTCACTGGGTACAGTCTATAGCCTATAGTACCTTGTGACTTGTAGAATTCTAACTCTAGTCACTGGGTACAGTCTATAGCCTATAGTACCTTGTGACTGGTAGAATTCTAACTCTAGTCAGTGGGTACAGTCTATAGCCTATAGTACCTTGTGACTGGTAGAATTATAACTCTAGTCAGTGGGTACAGTCTATAGCCTATAGTACCTTGTGACTTGTAGAATTCTAACTCTAGTCAGTGGGTACAGTCTATAGCCTATATTACCTTGTGACTTGTAGAATTCTAACTCTAGTCAGTGGGTACAGTCTATAGCCTATAGTACCTTGTGACTGGTAGAATTCTAACTCTACTCAGTGGATACAGTCTATAGTCTATTGTACCTTGTGACTTGTAGAATTCTAACTCTACTCAGTGAGCACAGTCTATAGTACATTGTGACTTGTAGAATTCTAACTCTAGTCAGTGGGTACAGTCTATAGCCTATAGTACCTTGTGACTGGTAGAATTCTAACTCTAGTCAGTGGGTACAGTCTATAGCCTATAGTACCTTGTGACTTGTAGAATTCTAACTCTAGTCAGTGGGTACAGTCTATAGCCTATATTACCTTGTGACTTGTAGAATTCTAACTCTAGTCAGTGGGTACAGTCTATAGCCTATAGTACCTTGTGACTGGTAGAATTCTAACTCTACTCAGTGGATACAGTCTATAGTCTATTGTACCTTGTGACTTGTAGAATTCTAACTCTACTCAGTGAGCACAGTCTATAGTACATTGTGACTTGTAGAATTCTAACTCTAGTCAGTGAGTACAGTCTATATATAGCCTATAGTACCTTGTAACTTGTAGAATTCTAACTCTAGTCAGTGAGTACAGTCTATATATAGCCTATAGTACCTTGTGACTTGTAGAATTCTAACTCTAGTCAGTGAGTACAGTCTATATATAGCCTAGAGTACCTTGTGACTTGTAGAATTCTAACTCTAGTCAGTGAGTACAGTCTATATATAGCCTATAGTACATTGTGACTTGTAGAATTCTAACTCTACTCAGTGAGCACAGTCAATAGCTTATAGTACCTTGTGACTTGTAGAATTCTAACTCTAGTCAGTGAGTACAGTCTATAGCTTATAGTACCTTGTGACTTGTAGAATTCTAACTCTAGTCACTGGGTACAGTCTATAGCCTATAGTACCTTGTGATTTGTAGAATTCTAACTCTAGTCAGTGAGTACATATTAGTCTGTAGTACCATGTGACTTGTAGAATTCTAACTCTAGTCAGTGGGTACAGTCTATAGCCTATAGTACCTTGTGACTTGTAGAATTCTAACTCTAGTCAGTGAGTACAGTCTATAGCCTATAGTACCTTGTGACTTGTATAATTCTAACTCTAGTCACTGGGTACAGTCTATAGCCTATTGTACCTTGTGACTTGTAGAATTCTAACTCTAGTCAGTGAGTACAGTCTATAGCCTATAGTACCTTGTGACTTGTAGAATTCTAACTCTAGTCAGTGGGTACAGTCTATAGCCTATAGTACCTTGTGACTTGTAGAATTCTAACTCTAGTCAGTGGGTACAGTCTATAGCCTATATTACCTTGTGACTGGTAGTAGAATTCTAACTCTACTCAGTGCGTACATATCAGACTGTAGTACCATGTAGTACTCTTCAGTCAGTGAGTACACATTTTGTCTGTAGTACCATGTGACTTGTAGTACTCTTCAGTCAGTGAGTACACATTTAGTCTGTAGTACCATGTGACTTGTAGTACTCTTCTGTCAGTGAGGACACATTTAGTCTGTAGTACCATGTGACTTGTAGTACTCTTCAATCAGTGAGTACACATTTAGTCTGTAGTACCATGTGACTTGTAGTACTCTTCAGTCAGTGAGTACACATTTAGTCTGTAGTACCATGTGACGTGTAGTACTCTTCAGTCAGTGAGTACATCATTAGTCTGTGTTACAATATGACTGTAGTAAGTTTGGGGTACAGTTTAACAGAAATGAGTAGACCACTGAATTCAAAAATGTTGTAAACATGTTTTTAGAAAAATGTTTTTGTTGAAAGAGTGTTGAGATGTAAAATTTTACTTACGATTATGTAATTGTGGATAAACATAAAAGCACATAGGACAGTAAGATTTACAACTGAGTGCATATCATGCTAATCACAAGCTAGGCATGCAATGTCAACTTCTGCTGATTAAGTGTACAAAATCATAAAATTTTACGAAGCAAAATCACCTGAATAATTTAGTCAAATTTTGAAAATAAATTGATTTATAGTGGCCATACATTAGTGGACAACTCTTGTGGTACTATATCTAAATAACCTCAAATATATAGATGGAATCATTTTAAGTATTAATTTTGAAACGATATACTTAGTTTTCTAATCTGTTTCATGTTTTTATAAGTAAAAAAGTAAAATAAAGTAAAGTGTTTGTTTATTATAGTGTCACCCCTATTTAAAGGGCCAGTCATTTCTGACTTATGAGACACCTCTTTTTATGAACATCAGTACTTCCCGAATCCTATGCTTGTATGCCAGGCGCCAGGCTGGTAGGCAATCGGTAACCATTATTTAACTAGCTGGCGGCTCACCAACCGGCCATATCAGAACGAACCCCTGACGAGATTCGAACCTTCGACTTCCCGCTTCGTAGGCGGACGCCTTAACCACTGGGCCACGGAGACTGTTTATGTCATGTTTGGTGTCAGATTTACACACCAACTGCTCTCATAATTTGACTGGTTTAGCTCGCTGCAAGTTTAGTGGTGATGTTGATATTAAAACTAAAAATAGATTGACTGACTTTATGAAATATGCTTCTATGCTGTTGTACCTATAGTGTATTTCGGCGTGCGTAGAACATCGGCCCGGGTCACTAACTTTTCTGCTCTTTCTTTGCTTGGTCACTTTAATGGCGACGAGGATATATGGTACGGGCAAAGGAGTAGGGGTGTGGCTCCAGGGATTGGAGTGCGGCTCCTAAAGAATAAAAGGGGAAGAGTGTAGTGTATTTTGGCGTGGGTAGAACATCGGCTCGGCTAGCTGAGTTGGTAGAGCTGTCTGACTAGTGTTCGGGAGGTCGTGGGTTCGAATACCACGTCGTGTCACTAACTTTTCCGCTCTTTCTTTGCTTTGTCACTTTATACCCATATGATTTATTTATATAAATCACTAAAACGTTAGTACAATTTGTGCATCGTTCCTCGAATTAACCTGTTTTCTATTCACATGTGCAGGTATGTATAAAACGAATCGAACAATAAAATATTATTAAACAAAATGGCCAACTCTATGCTCAAAGTGTACACTGTAGGTAGTCATAGCAACTGGTTATTTTTAGACACAAAGAGTAAGATGACGGGTGAGTGAAAGTCATGACATGATACAGTTTGGGATACTGCTACAAACAGCTCGCATTTACACCTAAATCATTGATATTTGAGGATATTCCGACATGCCTCATCCGAAATTCTTACCAAATCTCTGAATTTAAAGCAAGCATCCCATTAATGCAATGCGCATATATCCAAGAATCCAATCATTTCCGAATATTCGATCAAAAATGTGTCCGAGTACACCAGTGTCGAACATACTACTCGTTGCACACACTACTTACAATATTTTTGACTACGGTATCCAATCACAAGTGAAGGGGATATATTCCAGTATATCACGTGTATGAATTGAAGTTATGGCCTGGAGGTTATAAAGCTTTTCTCCAATCTCAAACTCAATTCTCAAGCGTCTGATTGGTTCACTCGAGCTTAAATATCAGAATCAACCAATCAAATCACTAGAACTCGAGTTTGAGATCTAAGAAAGGTTTTATTACATCAGAGCCTGGTCATATAGAATCAACTCGATTCTCAAGCATCTGATTGGTTCACTCAAGCTTAAATATCAGAATCAACCAATCAAATCACTAGAGCTCGAGATCTGAGAAAGGTTTTATGACCTCAGAGCATGGTCATATAGAATCAATGAAATATTCTTCTGTCAAATAGTGTTTCTATTATGATAGGTAAATGTGAGCTGTTTACATGCTCCTTATATTCAGAGAAATTCTTGTATCTGCTGAATGGAGGATTATCATATACTAGCCAGCTAGCCAGATCATGTAGCTCTGCTTCAATGTCTTTTATTATACCCATGTTTTATTATACCCATGTTTTATTATATCCCATGTTTTATTATATCCCATGTTTTATTATATCCCATGTTTTATTATACCCATGTTTTATTATACCCATGTTTTATTATATCCCATGTTTTATTATACCCATGTTTTATTATACCCATGTTTTATTATACCCATGTTTTATTATACCCATGTTTTATTATATCCCATGTTTTATTATACCCATGTTTTATTATACCCATGTTTTATTATACCCATGTTTTATTATATCCCATGTTTTATTATACCCATGTTTTATTATACCCATGTTTTATTATACCCATGTTTTATTATACCCATGTTTTATTATATCCCATGTTTTATTATATCCCATGTTTTATTATACATGTTTTATTTTTTATTTGTTTTTATATCCCATGTTTTATTATATCCCATGTTTTATTATACCATGTTTTATTATATCCCATGTTTTATTATACCCATGTTTTATTATACCCATGTTTTATTATATCCCATGTTTTATTATATCCCATGTTTTATTATACCCATGTTTTATTATACCCATGTTTTATTATACCCATGTTTTATTATACCCATGTTTTATTATACCCATGTTTTATTATCCCATGTTTTATTATACGCATGTTTTATTATATCCCATGTTTTATTATATCCCATGTTTTATTATACCCATGTTTTATTATATCCCATGTTTTATTATATCCCATGTTTTATTATATTCCATGTTTTATTATATCCCATGTTTTATTATATCCCATGTTTTATTATATTCCATGTTTTATTATATCCCATGTTTTATTATATCCCATGTTTTATTATATCCCATGTTTTATTATATCCCATGTTTTATTATATCCCATGTTTTATTATATCCCCTTTTTTAAAATTATATCCCATGTTTTATTTTATTATATCCCATGTTTTATTATACCCATGTTTTATTATATCCCATGTTTTATTATACGCATGTTTTATTATATCCCACGTTTTATTATATCCCATGTTTTATTATATCCCATGTTTTATTATATTCCATGTTTTATTATATCCCATGTTTTATTATATCCCATGTTTTATTATATCCCATGTTTTATTATATCCCATTATATGTTTTAGCTCTGTAAGCTCTCAAGATCAATGTGAACTCTCGAGATCAATGTGAGCTCTCAAGATCAATATGAACTCTCGAGATCAATGTGAGCTCTCAAGATCAATGTGAGCTCTCGAGATCAATGTGAGCTCTCGAGATCAATGTGAGCTCTCAAGATCAATGTGAGCTCTCGATATCAAGGTGAGCTCTCAAGATCAATGTGAGCTCTCGAGATCAATGTGAGCTCTCGAGATCAATGTGAGCTCTCAAGATCAATGTGAGCTCTCGAGATCAATGTGAGTTCTCGAGATCAATGTGAGCTCTCGAGATCAATGTGAGCTCTCAAGATCAATATGAACTCTCAAGATCAATGTGAGCTCTCAAGATCAATGTGAGCTCTCAAGATCAATGTGAACTCTCAAGATCAATGTGAACTCTCAAGATCAATGCTCTCCAAATCACCCTTTGTCTGTGCGTGCATCATCCATCAGCAAGTTGCTCAAACAACATTTCTCAACAACTGGTCAATGTTCACAATACTTCACAGGAATAGTTGTCTGGGTCCACATCTCTAGTTTATGGTTGTGTGACCATCCACACAGGTTATATCAATGTTTATAATCCACCCAAACTTGGGTTGTGTGACCATCCACACAGTTTATATCAATGTTTATAATCCATCCACACAGGTTATATCAATGTTTATAATCCACCCACACAGGTTATATCAATGTTTATAATCCACCCACACAGGTTATATCAATGTTTATAATCCACCCAAACTTGGGTTGTGTGACCATCCACACAGTTTATATCAATGTTTATAATCCACCAAACTTGTGTTGTGTGACATCCACACAGTTTATATCAATGTTTATAATCCACCAAACTTATGTTGTGTGACTGTCCACACAGTTTATATCAATGTTTATAATCCACCCAAACTTGGGTTGTGTGACATCCACACAGTTTATATCAATGTTTATAATCCACCAAACTTGTGTTGTGTGACATCCACACAGTTTATATCAATGTTTATAATCCACCCAAACTTGGTATGTGTGACCATCCATAGTTTATATCAATGTTTATAATCCACCCACACAGTTTATATCAATGTTTATAATCCACCCACACAGTTTATATCAATGTTTATAATCCACCCAAACTTGGATTGTGTGTGTGTGTGTTACGTTTATTTATCGTCGCTACTGGTTGCCCATATGAGCGACGCCTCCTGAAGAGATTAGTTATTTTAGATTTTGGAGGATAGTGCATGATACAGACAGAGACCCATTCCAGAATCTCCTCTGGTTCTTTTACGTGCACGGTGTAAAGCACCGACACGAGACCTCGATTTAACGTCCCATCTGAAAGACTGTTAATTGTATTAGGGTCAGACGGGGGATCGAACCTGCGATCCCTGGATTACCAGTCCAGCGTGTTACCACTGGACTACATATCCGTCTGTAACTTGGTATGTGTGACCATCCACACAGTTTATATCAATGTTTATAATCCACCCACACTTGGGTTGTTTGACATCCACACAGTTTATATCAATGTTTATAATCCACCCAAACTTGGGTTGTGTGACATCCACACAGTTTATATCAATGTTTATAATCCACCCAAACTTGGGTTGTTTGATCATCCACACAGTTTATATCAATGTTTATAATCCACCCAGAGCTTTGGTTGTGTGACTGTCCACCCAGTTTATTCTACTTGATTGATTGTCAAAACATATGTTTAATTTCCTGATCTAAAGTTTTGACTAACTGAAATTTACAGAATTGTTCTGATATTTTTTCATACCCCTCGTGTAACAATATTTTCACACAAATCATGTTTGTCATCTCTAACCACATTAAATTTTACAATAATTGGGAGTCTTAGATATAAAAAAACATACCTGCCAATCTCGTTAATATCGGGAGCCTATATATCACTTCACTACATTCTGCTTGTATGTAGGCTATATAGCATAGAAGCTTAGGTTATATTCTTGTTTTAACGAGATTGTGTGGCTTTGAGTGAGGTGGCGGCGGGAGGAGGGGTATTTTTCTCTATATGTCTTGTCTATCATAGAAAACAGTCTTGTTTTCAGAAACTGAACAAATTTACTATTATTTCACATGGAAGGTAATGGTGGGTGATACACAGCAGTCGTTTGTCCCCTTGTTAGTTTTATCATAAATGTATTATTTGATTGTTAGCTTGGCTGTGCAGTACTCAAGACAAGCTGTTTATTGCACGATTGTCTGAATACTGTTGCTCACATACATAGATCCATGTCCGGCATACATATATGAAATTGTTTTGTGTAGATCCATGTCCAGCATACATATCTGTAATTAGTTTGTGTAGATCCATGTCCAGCATACATATCTGAGATTGTTTTGTGTAGATCCATGTCCGGCATACATATCTGTAATTGTTTTGTGTAGATCCATGTCCAGCATACATATCTGAAATTGTTTTGTGTAGATCCATGTCCGGCATACATATCTGTAATTGTTTTGTGTAGATCCATGTCCGGCATACATATCTGTAATTGTTTTATGTAGATCCATGTCCGGCATACATATCTTAAATTGTTTTGTGTAGATCCATGTCCAGCATACATATCTTAAATTGTTTTATGTAGATCCATGTCCAGCATACATATCTTAAATTGTTTTATGTAGATCCATGTCCAGCATACATATCTGTAATTGCTTTGTGTAGATCCATGTCCAGCATACATATCTTAAATTGTTTTGTGTAGATCCATGTCCGGCATACATATCTGTAATTGTTTTGTGTAGATCCATGTCCGGCATACATATCTGTAATTGTTTTATGTAGATCCATGTCCGGCATACATATCTTAAATTGTTTTGTGTAGATCCATGTCCAGCATACATATCTTAAATTGTTTTATGTAGATCCATGTCCAGCATACATATCTTAAATTGTTTTATGTAGATCCATGTCCAGCATACATATCTGTAATTGCTTTGTGTAGATCCATGTCCAGCATACATATCTGTAATTGTTTTGTGTAGATCCATGTCCAGCATACATATCTGAGATTGTTTTGTGTAGATCCATGTCCGGCATACATATCTGTAATTGTTTTGTGTAGATCCATGTCCGGCATACATATCTGTAATTGTTTTGTGTAGATCCATGTCCGGCATACATATCTGTAATTGTTTTGTGTAGATCCATGTCCAGCATACATATCTGAGATTGTTTTGTGTAGATCCATGTCCGGCATACATATCTGTAATTGTTTTGTGTAGATCCATGTCCAGCATACATATCTGAGATTGTTTTGTGTAGATCCATGTCCGGCATACATATCTGAACTTGTTTTGTGTGGAACAATGGCAAATACTCAATAGAATTTGGTGTTGTAAGCAATATAATATAATTGGAGTAATAAACGTCATGGTTGGTATATTGTCCCGCATCCTACAATCTGTAACAAACTAGGTCATTAGTTCGGATGAACTAATCGTTAAATATCAGCAATCAGCATGGGAGAAGTCCTGAGCCGGGGTTGCGGTCTACTTATTGTGTCGAGTGTTTTTCATCTAAATGCATAAATTGCACGAAATATGATAACATAAATGTTAAGCAGGCAATTCCAAGACCATTTAATTTATAGGGATTGGGATGAATGTTAGTACCCGTCCCCCCCCCCCCCCCACCCTGCAGAGGGGACACATTGGTGCCGTAATACCGGGTCAGATTCCCCACTCCATTACAACTGAAATTGCTAATTCACCAGAACTAAATTAACTAATCATAGACTTTGGATTAAACTAAAATATATAAAGAACTCTTAACATAGGATATAAGGAATTTTAGAAATTTGGAAACAGATAACACAGATATAAAGAGCAGTGAATGTAGAGAACATTGGACATAAATACATGTATGTTGTTGATGAGTGTTTATATTAATGTTAATAATAATAATGTTTATATTTGCAGATGTTGACAGTGTGTTGCTGCGTATGACCATTGTTGGTGTGTTGTTGTCATTTCGGAGTCTGGCCCAGGAAGCCCTCAATGATGTAAGTTATTTTTAATATGGAAATGACTGGCCACTCTGTGTGTGCAAATCCCACTGCCCCCTGGGAGTAGAAATCTTTCATGTGAGGAAGCTATCCAGCTGGCTTGCGCTGTTGGTGCGACTTTGAACCCCCAAATAACATAACATATCATGTTAATATGGGGCTGCTAGTTTTTGTTCTTTATATCTGGTCGCATGAACGACATATGTCACATGGCAATTTTTCAGCAAGATCTCAGACATCCTGGGGACCTTCTGTTACACCCATCTGGATTACTTCCTTAAAATGCTGTATACAGTCAAACCTGCCTTAAGCAGCCAGCCACGGGAATCACAGAACATGGCTGCTTGGCACAGGTGGCTGCTTAATAGAGGTCAAATGTATAGCAAAACAACATATTGGGAATCTGGAAGCTGGCTGCTTAATGCAGGTTGGCTGCTTAATAGAGGTGATCACTAACACAGGTTTGACTGTAGAGTTGAAGGAATGTGCAAACAACATAGATCCAGATCAAACGCAGTGTCTGATCAGGATCTATGTTGTTTGCTATTTGGTCAAGTCATTTAGCTCCACCATCTGAATAGCAAACAGCATTGAGGCTGATCAGATCGCACGTTCTGTGCACGTTCTGTGCCATCTGATCTGGCTCTCTACTGTTTGCAAAACGAATATACATGTATCCAGCACAGAAAGAGAGTTAAGTGTGTTGCTACTTGCAGGTGCTGGAAGATAGAATACCATTCTTAATTGCGTCTGTGAAGGACATTCATCATTATGTACCAAAATCTAAAGACTCAATGGTAAGTTTACATGCTTTTCTTATTGACATTTGTAAATGGGATCGAAACAAAAATAGGGCGATTGATGATATCTAGGTCAGCTTAAAGCCAATTTCCTTTTCAAACTGACTGTAACAATTTCTAAAAGAGTTGTTTTTATACAAATGTATTTATTACAAAACCAGTATTATGCATGTTTTACGGTAATCCAACTGTTTCATTTTTTAAATGTACTTGAACAATGTTGAAAAATGTATACCGGTAATCTGATATGACTATATGGCTAGGATTGGTTTTTTCCCATTCGATTCTCCCCTCGTAGTTCCGTTTCTCCATATTAAGTCATTACTGCAAGGAAATGATTGTGTTTAACCCTTTGCCTGCTGAGTAAATGAGTAAATAAAATCACATTTGCAAACAACATAGATCCAGATCAGCCACAACATAGCGCCGCCTCTGATCAGGATCTATGTTGTTTGCTATTCAGTCAAGTGGTTTAGCTCCACTATCCGAATAGCAAACAGCATAGAACCTGATCAGACGGCACGTTCTGTGCCGTCTGATCTGGCTCTATGCTATTTACAAAAGTGATTTTTATCTGCCGCTAGCGTGCAAAGGGTTAAATAACTTTTTGTATGTTTCTTTAAAATTGCTGGCATAAAATACAGTACACACGTATACAGTGCAATTTCACTTTATTGAACATTATTGTGACTTTAAAGTAGAACTTTTCAGCAATTTTTCCCCTTGAACCATTTGTAAGTGTTGCCAAATTTAGTTAATCATATCTGTTCAGTTGTTGACATTGGGGGGGGGCATTGTATATGGTTAGGCGACTTTCAGGCTATACGAAATGTTCAACCTTACCCGGTCAGCTAACAAAACGAGTTATGTACCAAAATGTTTGTAAATGTCTGAAGTTTGTCACACATGCGGCATAAATTGGCATAAATCGTGGCTAGAAATGGGCCAGAAGTTTACATTTTGTGATTTTATTTCATTTTTTTTGTATTCATGTGTAAGAATATACATTGTCAATTGGATTTTATGCCATATTTCAAAGAAATTATTGTACCATTTAAGAAAATTATGCAAATTTACCGATTAAAATTGTCAAATTTAAGGGTTTAGGGGTAGTACAATTGAAAAAACATCTCAAGTCAAAGATTTAGGATATCTATGCTCCCTTGCTTTGTGTCTCTGCCTTGCTGGTTTTAGCTGATCATTTGCCTCTAATTCCTGTTCTGCCCTACTATTCACCTACTTACCTCATTTTTTTAAAGAATTCCTGCAAATATTGCCCCCCATTTCATCCCTCCTCCCCCCACAGATTTATCTCATTCTGAAGGTAAAACTTCTCACCTTTGTTATGTTCCATAGACAATGGTAATGCAAACAGACATAAGCAAAAGTGTTGTTATGTTCCATAGACAATGGTAATGCAAACAGACATAAGCAAAAGTGTTGTTATGTTCCATAGACAATGGTAATGCAAACAGACATAGCAAAAGTGTTGTTACTGGTAATGTCATTTCATATTGTATTGACGGCCTATGATACTTTTTCTTTTGGTGCTTTCTGTTTATTTTCTGTCTGTTACATGCTTTGTCCTAATAAGATCTTGTAAACTGTTGATTGGATTGGATACCCTGAATAATCAGTACAAAAGCCTAGTTGTACATGTAGCATACACATTTTACTTGGTTATTTCCGAACAGAGTTATTGTCCTGTGGAGATTTTGACGTACAGCGTTTATCTTCACTACTCCTGCAAGCCACTGGCTGCATTTCTACAATACGTGCAGATAAAGCCATGTTGTGCATATAATTATTGCATTCCGCTCCATTGATCTACGATAGGTTTATGAACCACCTTTCATATTGGACCTCCATGGCCAAGTAGTTACGGTCGCTTGCTTCAAATCACAGGCCCTTCTAGGTTCAAATTCCACTGGGGTTGTCAAATTATTTCGTGTGAGGAAGCTATCCAGCTGGCTTGTGGTACGTGGGTGGTTCTCTGTGTGTCTGGAATACTGCTCAGTTACACCGGGGTTCTTCCTCCACCAACAATAGTTGGAGAGTCACCATATGACCTAAGCTGTTAATTGGGACTTTAACCCCAAACAAATCACCCTTTCATGATTTTAATTCTTTTCACATATGATACTTATAGGCATTATAAATAGTGTAGTGGCAATATCTCAAAAGGGGCTTAAAAATGGGTGCAACCCCTCCCCATGGTAGAACAAGACACAACCTATTTTTTCTTGAAGAGGGTGGTCTGGGGAGTAGGAAAAGGATGGTTGTGAATCTGAGATCATTGTAGGTCATTATGAAAATCTCATTTATATATGTGTAGATGAGGACTCCGAGAATAAATTTGATGATATATGTTTTTTCCAAGTATATCAGTTAATATTCAAGCTATATGAACACATTATGTATCAAAATGTGCAGGATGACAATACACACTCACTACAATTGCATTTAATCAGAAAATATATCTCATACTTGGCATAAAAGCCAAAATAATGCAATTTATTGCTGAAAATCGACTACAGATTCACTGAATTACCGACCTTAATGACTACATAACTTTACACATACCAGCTCCATGTTGATAAATATTATACCTAAATGTATCCTGTACATATATGTATTCAATAGAAGGTTCCAAAGTGTAATGTAGCTCCTGCTGAGAATTGTATTATCAAAAACATAGCACTTTACCGAAATATCCAAAATACCTTAAATTCGCGTATTCCACGAAATATCATGTTTTCATTAGTTTACACCATGCTGCATTCGCAATATACTTTTGTTATATTTAGATACATATATCAGCACATTCACAATATGGTGAACTAGTATTTATGACTACCCCAGAAATACACGCACATGTAAATGATATACATATTTATTGAATTGGAAGTTATTGATACAGCAGTGGTAATTTAATCCAAATGATTGATGTTCATGTAATCAGTCAATCACTGTCGTCATTGCTGCTGTCACTTAGCACAAGAGCATTATCTGTGTTTTGGCAATCACCAACACAGGAACATAACTCCGTGCATCTCAGTCCCGCGGTCAGGCAGTGACATGCTCTAGTTTGTGAGCAGTTCTCATCGGTGCAATAGAGATGTGTCAGGTCTCGAACCTCTTTGGGGGCCGCATCTTTTTCGAACATGACAGGTTCGAGTTTGTTGTCCCTTAGCTGCCATCCATTGCCACCAGGTCTCCAAAGAACTGGCTTTGCTTCATGACTGTGAATCCAAATCGCCACCAGGTAATTCACACGTCTGATATGCTGTTGAAAAGCATCATCTGTTGGCGGGAAAAGTGATGCAACCTTGTCACTTTTACACGCATAATCATAGCGTAGCTGATCCAGAGACTTGCACGAGTTGCTCTTCGATCCATACAGAAGCAATGCATACTTCGTGGCTGTGGGGAGTTCATTAGTTATGTCACTGGATTGGCCTAACTGTGCCAGAGGCAGCAAGTCTCCAATATTCAACAAGAGCTTGCTATAGGCAGTGCGCTTACCTATTTTGAAGAGGGAAGATGTTGTATCGCATCCACTAATAGCATGTGACGCTGGTAAGCAGAGTGAAACATCTTCTCCAATTTGATCAGTTATGGTGTTGACAGGAATGAACCTCTGGCGGTTTGTTGCTTTGCTGCAATGACCAGCATTCATGTAAACTTTGCAGTCTCCAAACACACCCTTGCCACAGTAGTATATTAGAAGGACTAATACATCAGTATCATCGCATCGGACAATGATGATTCTTGAGTGTGATTGAGCAAGATTGATGGCATGTAGCAGGATTCGTGTGTCGGCCTCCTCGTGTGTGCTGAACAGTTCAGGTTTTTCTTGTACCTCTGTGCGCTGAATAACTTTCACAAGCTGACCATCTTCAAAACCTCCTGCCAGTGTGATTGATTGGTATTCCTTGAGGAGCTGTGGAGCGGTTTGTGTCAAATATACACAGACAAACTCTGCCAGTGCTGATTTGTTTGTGGCATTTGTCATAAATGTTCGGTAGTTTGGAACCCTACGTCGACCATTGATGACATACGTAGGGCCTGTTTCTCTACCTGTACGACGGTCTCGTTGCAGCTGCTTGATGGATATCTCCGAATCATATCGATCAAAGACCAGAGTGACTGATATCACACCTAAGTTACCAGCTAGCAGTGACTGAATTCTCTGCATTACGAAAAGTCCCAAATCATCGAATGTGTCAAACTTGGATTCATCCATTGCTTGAAGTAGTGCCATCCCATCAATGATGTATGCAGTGTGACGATCATCTGTCTCTTCCAACACCTGTATTTCATCGCAATTCGATTCTAACTTCTTGGCTAAATCAGCCTTGGTCGTCTTGCGCATCGTGCCATCATCGTTGAACAGAGAAGGTGGTACAGGTGCTAGCTCGTGTGTCAGAACCTTTTCTAAGCTGACATCCCTCTGCTTCGACACAGCCAGCAGCCTTCGGAATAAGACTTCAGAATCTACCATGATATTGTCTGTTTTCTTGGATGTCAAAGATTTGGACATGTTGGCAAATGTTGGAGTCTTCGTCCGTGTGTCTGTCTCCCAGAAACTGAGTGTCCTGTCAACCATGAGCCGCTTCTCCACAAAGGTAGTGTTCCGTTTCTGTGCAACTTCCAGAAAATTTATCAGTCCATTGGCAACTTCCTGTGATGCGACCTGTCCAGTGGTGATATTGACGAGTTCATCGGGCACAGTATCAAGGTCGAAGGGATTCTGTAAGCCTGATACATATTCCTGTATCTTTATGACGTCCTGTTCATCCCTTGCCATCCTAGTCTTGCCATGCTCAGTGTGGTTTCTCGTTTGCGTTTGTTTGTTACTATGGCACAGTTCCTTGAAGGCATCTGTGTACTCCGCAGTGATGTGTCGAGTCACCATCCAGCGTGTGAGAGCGCCCTTCCGCAAGGTAAATCCGATGACACCTCCCTTGCTCTTCCCCTCACGGTTTATTGTCTGTTCAAGTGCTTGGTCACTGGCAACTGCATTGAACCGTCTGGACGACCTCCGGACTACGAATCCACCTTCTTGCAGGTATTGGTAAGATTTTGGTTGTTTCTGCTTGAGGCTTATCATATCATTCAGATATCCAGGCAAATATCGGACATAGTTGCCTCTGTTGGCAGCTCGACACCAGGGGATGGCCTCACAGACAGCGATGAGATGCAGCTCGAATAAACCATCCCGCTCTGATCTCAGAAGTCGCAACAAAGTTCCCACTCCCTACATGAATGTGTCCCAGTAAGCAAAGGTAGCTGATTGTGTTCGTCCAGCGGCTGTGAACTCCTGATGTAGCGCTTGTAAGGTTGTGATGTGTTCGGACTCTAGCTGTTCGGTTAGTTTTCGAGCTGATTCGTTGTCTCCTGATTTGAAAGCCTGTTGGATATCGCTCACAAGCTTATCCATGTCATCTTGTCGAAGATCTGTCTGAACCTGTTGTTGTAGCCATGCCAAAAATGCTTCCTGATACAACCGATACAAGGCCTCTAGCACCAGTTTCATGCTCCTATTTCCTCTGGACACATGCTTCCCTTCGAGCATAAGTCTTGCAGTTGCTGACGCATAGACGTCCGAGTCGACCAGCATGGAGAGGAGACCCCCGTCACCATAGAGTTTCCAGATGCTCGCTACATAAGCCATGGTTAAGTGCATACCACCTAGCCTCATTGTTATCTTTCCGTCCAAACGTGGAGGCTTGTTCCACATTATTTGTTGTGCCTTGCTGTAGATGGCGCAATCTGCTGTGACTAGGATGTGAGGCTGCTTAAGTTTGTCGGCTATCTGGACTAATCTAAGTAGGATGGTATAGATGGTGGTAAGATCCGTTGGTGGAGCACGAATGAAGGGCAGGTAGCATGTAGTCGCGACTGGCAGATTCCGCTCAGACAAGAATGCATTAGATGCTGACCACGATGGGATAGCCTGATGATCATCAACGGTTTTACGGGACACTTTCCATGCTAAATCTCTAGATTCGGCTGTCTTGAATTCACAGTCATGAAGCAAAGCCAGTTCTTTGGAGACCTGGTGGCAATGGATGGCAGCTAAGGGACAACAAACTCGAACCTGTCATGTTCGAAAAAGATGCGGCCCCCAAAGAGGTTCGAGACCTGACACATCTCTATTGCACCGATGAGAACTGCTCACAAACTAGAGCATGTCACTGCCTGACCGCGGGACTGAGATGCACGGAGTTATGTTCCTGTGTTGGTGATTGCCAAAACACAGATAATGCTCTTGTGCTAAGTGACAGCAGCAATGACGACAGTGATTGACTGATTACATGAACAGCAAATCATTGGATTAACTACCACTGCGTCTCAATAACTTCCAATTCCAAGAAATTATGTATAGCAGTGACATGTGGTGTATTTCTGGGGTAGTCATAAATGCTAGTTCACCATATTGTGAATGTGCTGATATATGTATCTAAATATAACAATAGTATATTGCCAATGCAGCATGGTGTAAACTAATGAAAACATGATATTTCGTGGAATACGCGAATTTAAGGTATTTTGGATATTTCGGTAAAGTGCTATGTTTTTGATAATACAATTCTCAGCAGGAGCTATATTACACTTTGGAACCTTCTATTGAATACATATATGTACAGGATACATTTAGGTATAATATTTATCAACATGGAGCTGGTATGTGTAAAGTTATGTAGTCATTAAGGTCGGTAATTCAGTGAATCTGTAGTCGATTTTCAGCAATAAATTGCATTATTTTGGCTTTTATGCCAAGTATGAGATATATTGTATGATTAAATGTAATTGTAGTGAGTGTGTATTGTCATCCTGCACATTTTGATACACAATTTGTGCATATAGCTTGAATATTAACTGATATACTTGGAAAAAACATATATCGTCAAATTGATTCTCGGGGTCCTCATCTACACATATATAAATGAGATTTTCATAATGACCTACAATGATCTCAGATTCACAACCATCATTTTCCAACTCCCCAGACCACCCTCTTCAAGAAAAAATAGGCTGTGTCTTGTTCTACCATGGGGAGGGGTACCCGACCAAAAAGTACCCCTTGACCACTACACTAAAATTAGTTTATAGATTCTTGGTCCGCCTCCATGGTCGAGTGGTTACGGTCGCTGACTTGTATACCACTGTAACCTATCATCACTGATGGTCATGGGTTCGAGCCCCGCTCAGGCCGTGTCTCATTTTAAATACGCCGCCGGCGATATAGCCCGAAATGGTGCTGATGCAGGCCTAAAACCTGAAATATAACATATAACATAACATTTTAAATATGAAAAAGTTCGCAGTTTCTTACAGAGGTTGGTGCACCCAAGTACTGGTTAAACGCTGCAGCCTGCCCAGGAAAGGTGTTGTTAATTAAACTGCCCGCCGGCGATATAGCCCAAAATGGTGCTGATGCAGGCGTAAAACCCGAAATATAACATATAAATTCTTGTCCTCTACAGCCCTGGAATATTATTTCATAAAAGTTTTTTAAAAAATACACAAATATTTCAAAAAAGAACAAAATTACCCTGACCCTCATTTTGTATAAAATCTAGCGATAATTTTTGAGGGCCCTAAGGAAGATTAGTTCAGAACTAATTAGGTCACCCTCTGTAAATAAAAGAAATCTATCTATCTGTTTATTATGCCGTTATTATGTTGTAGAGTAGTCCTCTCTTGTTAGCTTGTGAAATCTGTTACTGCCGAGATCTGTATTATCATTGTTCTTTCTTATACCCATGATTTCTTTGTGAACAGCATTCTACAATACGCAGCAAGGTTAGGTTTGTGTTTACCTGTTGTGATTCACTACCCTCCAATCATGATGACAAACGTGTGTGTGTCTTATACGTTTATCTCTTAGCATACCTTTGAATTGAGTGTGAAAGAAATTTGTTTGTTTGTTAATTCTTTGCACGCTAATGGTGAAAATAACAGTCAAATATATGATGGAATTTCATTAGAATTGTTTCGTGAGTTTTCAGTTGAATTGTCATCGGCTACAATTATAGCGGTTTATAGCCGTTACTCAATTGTCGTCTGCTACAATTATTTCAACGGTTTATAGCCGTTATTCAATTGTCGTCTGCTACAATTATTTCAACGGTTTATAGCCGTTATTCAATTGTCGTCTGCTACAATTATTTCAACGGTTTATAGCCGTTATTCAATTGTCGTCTGCTACAATTATTTCAACGGTTTATAGCCATTATTCAATTGTCGTCTGCTACAATTATTTCAACGGTTTATAGCCGTTATTCAATTGTCGTCTGCTACAATTATTTCAACGGTTTATAGCCGTTATTCAATTGTCGTCTGCTACAATTATTTCAACGGTTTATAGCCGTTATTCAATTGTCGTCTGCTACAATTATTTCAACGGTTTATAGCCGTTACTCAATTGTCGTCTGCTACAATTATTTCAACGGTTTATAGCCGTTACTCAATTGTCGTCTGCTACAATTATTTCAACGGTTTATAGCCGTTATTCAATTGTCGTCTGCTACAATTATTTCAACGGTTTATAGCCGTTATTCAATTGTCGTCTGCTACAATTATTTCAACGGTTTATAGCCGTTATTCAATTGTCGTCTGCTACAATTATTTCAACGGTTTATAGCCGTTATTCAATTGTCGTCTGCTACAATTATTTCAACGGTTTATAGCCGTTATTCAATTGTCGTCTGCTACAATTATTTCAACTGTTTATTGCCGTTATTCAATTGTCGTCTGCTACAATTATTTCAACGGTTTATAGCCGTTATTCAATTGTCGTCAGCTACAATTATTTGAAGACTATATAGTCTTTATTTTACCCAGCATGCAAAGAGTTAAACACGTTTTTCCGTCTCTACCTAATGCACTTCCCTACAGGTGGAAATATTTCTTCCTAATTAATGCTAAACAAAGTGATTTATAAACTATACCGGTAGTCATTAAATATCCTTTCAATCTTTTTATAGAGCCCTATGTTGCATACAATCATGTAAACATAGAATCCGATGATTAGAAATTGTGAGTACTTCCTTGCAAATCTATTCTCAATATACTATTGGCGTACCGATAATCGGCCATCTAATGCTTTTCGTTCAATGGCTTCTTGTCAGTCTCTTTTACGGCAAGTGGAATAATATTACTAAGTAAAATGATCATTTTTGCATTTAATGCAATTGTCTAAACTGAGATTGCATAACAAATGTTCAAAAATAAAATACACGTTCGAAAAAAGTACCTATTATCAGCCGACCTTGAACATTCATGTAACAGAAATGTTGATTACAGTTAAGTTCCAAAACGCTAATTAACATTGGGCATAGTAATAATTGTTACTTGAAACGACGGAATTTAACACTCAACAAATTATGATTACAATATGAGGTAAGTTGTGACATGGAGAGAAATGTCACTTAATGTGGAGAGTGGCACACCATACTGTCTTGCTGCCGATTTTACTGGCAAACCCATGTCTCTAACAACCTGATATGCATTTGTCAGTGCACTTGATGAATAGAGACGCTGGATTTGAAAAAAATTGGATGAAACGGAATTAGCATAAATAGTAAATGTCTTGGACAATAGTATTTTTGAAGAAAAAATGTTAAAAAGCTGTCAGAGGAACACTATATTTGAATTGACCTGTAAAATGTGAATTATGACATTGTTGCATAACTATCACGTGACCTTCCTCAGCAGAGGAACACTATATTTGAATTGACCTGTAGTAAAATGTGAATTATGACATTGTTGCATAACTATCACGTGACCTTTCTGAGCAGAGGAACACTATATTTGAATTGACCTGTAAAATGCGAATTATGACATTGTCGCATAACTATCACATGACCTTCCTGAGCAGAGGAACACTATATTTGAATTGACCTGTAAAATGCGCATTATGACATTGTCGCATAACTATCACATGACCTTCCTGAGCAGAGGAACACTATATTTGAATTGACCTGTAAAATGTGCATTATGACATTGTCGCATAACTATCACATGACCTTCCTGAGCAGAGGAACACTATATTTGAATTGACCTGTAAAATGCGCATTATGACATTGTCGCATAACTATCACATGACCTTCCTGAGCAGAGGAACACTATATTTGAATTGACCTGTAAAATGTGCATTATGACATTGTCGCATAACTATCACATGACCTTCCTGAGCAGCCGATGAAATTTCTCATTTTACAAAAACAAACACATATCTCTTTATATTTACCTCTGTTTAAGGAAACACATAAAATGGGATTAATGAAAACATCAACATTTGCAGTAATATGTCAACCCCATAAGTACCAACACACCTGTGATGTCATTCATGTTCCAGATGTAAACAAAAATTACATGAATAAACAAAGGCCGAAAACAGGTGCCGGCCGATATCAGGGATGTTGACGATACATTTAATTTATATCATAATTTATGCAGATTTAATATAAAACTTTGGAAAATCTGATTGCTAATAAATTTGTTTTTGCAAATTTATATCCATATTTGTTTGTAAAATTCTCTCCAGATACTACATAATTATGTTTTTTAACTAATGAATAACTAAAATTGCAAATAGAAAATGACAATTTTTATTTTATACAAGATAATTCAATCAAATTTAAAATTCTCTCCAGATACATGTACAGATTGTTTAACTGATGAATAACTAAAATTGCAAATAAGATAATTCAATCAAATTTAAAGTCACTATTAGTTAGTGACTTTCGATTATATCATAGTTGTATTACATTGTTTAACTGTTGTATGAATATTCCAATTGAAATCAAATATAGTTTTCGTTTTCCATTTCAATAATTGCATTGGGGCTTTAAAACTTTGTGCTAAATCATTGACCTTCACACTTGACAAAACTGCAATGTGGAATGTCTCGCCGTGCACTGATTCAAAGGTATGAGCTGCTAGATGTAGTACGAGTTAAGTGTTGTGACGTGTTGTGTTTTGACATTGTGTATAGGAAGCGATCGGTCACTTCTGAGCACCTGCTGTAACTATGGTAATGATAGAGTAACTGGCCGTTGTACAGAATTCATAGTGTCGCTAAAAGTCGGTTCCACCTACCGTATCCATGGAACATATTTTGGAAAATATCCGATTTTGACACCAAAATTTGCAGTAACTTTCCACCTTGGTCGATAATGCACAACTCCATCGAGCCAAGAATAACAGTTATGCACAGTCATTAGACACAATCATTTTGTTATGCCCTATAGGCTTCCGCTATAAGCCCACTATAAGCCAAGCCCACTATAAGCCAAGCCCACTATAAGCCAAGCCCACTATAAGCCCACTATAAGCCAAGCCCACTATAAGCCCACTATAAGCCAAGCCCACTATAAGCCCACTATAAGCCAAGCCCACTATAAGCCCACTATAAGCCAAGCCCACTATAAGCCAAGCCCACTATAAGCCCACTATAAGCCAAGCCCACTATAAGCCCACTATAAGCCAAGCCCACTATAAGCCACCCAAACCAACCCCAAAGCCCAATAAGCCAAGCCCACTATAAGCCAAGCCCACTATAAGCCCCAAGCCCACTATAAGCCCACTATAAGCCAAGCCCACTATAAGCCCACTATAAGCCAAGCCCACTATAAGCCCACTATAAGCCAAGCCCACTATAAGCCCACTATAAGCCAAGCCCACTATAAGCCAAGCCCACTATAAGCCCACTATAAGCCAAGCCCACTATAAGCCCACTATAAGCCAAGCCCACTATAAGCCCACTATAAGCCAAGCCCACTATAAGCCCACTATAAGCCAAGCCCACTATAAGCCAAGCCCACTATAAGCCCACTATAAGCCAACCACAAACAAGCCCACTATAAGCCCACTATAAGCCAAGCCCACTATAAGCCCACTATAAGCCAAGCCCACTATAAGCCCACTATAAGCCAAGCCCACTATAAGCCCACTATAAGCCAAGCCCACTATAAGCCCACTATAAGCCAAGCCCACTATAAGCCCACTATAAGCCCACTATAAGCCCACTATAAGCCAAGCCCACTATAAGCCCACTATAAGCCAAGCCCACTATAAGCCCAAGCATCATTTTCTGTTATGGTCGATGCGGATAAATTGCTGTTTTTATTTCAAAACGAGATACATAGTCATATTTATTAATTGACCCTCCTGTTATAACTTAATTTTAAAGAAATTCACATACATAGAGTATTTAACCTGATGTTCCGCTGATATTTGGGAACAACATTAAAATCATCCAGTGGTCATCTGTCTGTGGCACCACTCAATCATCCAGTGGTCATCTGCATGTGGCATCACTCAATCATCCAGTGGTCATCTGTCTGTGGCACCACTCAATCATCCAGTGGTCATCTGTCTGTGGCACCACTCAATCATCCAGTGGTCATCTGTCTGTGGCACCACTCAATCATCCAGTGGTCATCTGTCTGTGGCATCACTCAATCATCCAGTGGTCATCTGTATGTGGCACCACTCAATCATCCAGTGGTCATCTGTCTGT